>OX596139.1:10511890-11711890 GCA_951394285.1 Epirrhoe tristata
ATTCCCTATCCCACCTAGCGTCTTATCGCATGAAATGTTATTTTAGCAAGACTACCGCAATTATAATCTCCTTCGCTTCAAATACCAAGTAGAGTAAAGTTCGCCCAGAACTTTTTTTTATAATGCTGGACTTTTGACATCTCTAGCCCAAAACTAAGCAAAGCTTGTACTATGGGAACCAGATAACTGATATACCTACTACTTATATACTTTTTGTTTGTAAATACATACATATTATACATGGAAACACCCAGACCCGAGACAAATATCTGTAGGTCATACAAACATTTGTCCCACCGCGGGGATCGAACCCGCAACATTCTGCGTCGCAGGCGGACCTTCGCCCACTGCGCCACAGAGGTCGTCAAAGTGTCAAACCATCTAAGGATTCATCATCATTGTCCACAGCCCGATTAGCTTAGATATTGCTAAGGATAGGCCTCACTTTGTTTGTGCCAAACACGATTCTGTTCTAGGATTAACTATTAAGTTTTGCTTCCAGCTCTTTGCAATGACGACCCCAACGGCAACGTGCCTCTAGGTAAATCCTGCAACCGCTACTGGCAATGCCAGGGAGGGTACCCTCGTCTGCAGCGCTGCCCTGCCATGCTGGTCTTCGACAGGCGCTCACTAAGATGCGTAGTCCCACCGACTGAAGAATGTGACGTGCCTACTACCACCACCCCGCAGCCTGAGGAGCCCGAGATTAGACAGGTGAGAGTCTTGAACGTTCTAGCAAAAGCTTCCACGATGATAATGACAGCTAAGTGCCGAGGATCTAAGCCTGCTGAAGGACAAAGCTAGTCTTTTGTAGACGCTTTTGACAGCTTAAGATTCGATTGATGGGATTCTAGAAAGTTCTGACAAGAACTTTTGAAAGAAACTGGAGAGTCAAGTCCATATAACTAATAGCTATCCTAGTCTGATAGATGTTCGCACCAAGTCCATAGCCACCCTACAGGCAAAAGAAAATTATAGGAAATTCTAAGAAAATGTTCCTTAAGCAAGTATTACGATCCTCCTGTGAATGAATTTTAGCTTATCCCGATTCCAGACACGACACAGCAACCCCTGATGAAATTTGACGAAAAAATCATACCTAAATAGAATATTACATACACAATAGATTCAATTTTGCAAGAGCGCGTCGTTTTATCAGCTTTACGGAAAGCGAAGTCAGCGACGAAAGCGCTGCGAAACACGGGCAAGCATTGCAAGGGAGTAAATGTGATTTATTTAAGCGCGCGTGAAGGCTTTGGTTTGCTAAAACGCGGTGCCGCTTAGACACAATCATAGTATAAAAAGACGTAAAATGATGTAAAAAAGACGTCTACCGAAGCCGAAAGGGGTAGGTACAGCATCTCAACACGCGACGTAATTCCAAAAGGATTTTCCGAAAAAATCATTATATCCGGAAAAAATTGCGTTTGAAGATTAATGTTTGCGTATGTATTGGGCGCGTTGTTTTACGTAGATTGCTGGATTTTGGGTTTTAACTGTTTTTTTCTTTTATAAATGAAGTTATCAGGTTGGTATGGTCTTATTATGTTGTCCACTAGGACAACAAGTAAATAACCGAAAATAACATAAAATGACGTAGCTAAATCAAATTTTCTTTTGAGTTTTTTTTTTCGCTATATGTTTAGAATCATTTGCAACCCTTAAGTTTTCGGTAAGTAGTAGTCTTTTTACACCCTGTATAGAATCCATTTCATAGCTTAACTAAACTTAACTAACGTACCTACTTACCTACCTAGTCGTTAAAGTCGACGCACAGCCCCATTCGGTTAAAAAGGCTCTGCTATGCTTACCTACACTGATTTTGGGGGTAGGTGGAATTCCCCCAAACTATGACAAAGAGGGAGTACTCGCCTCGCTAAGGTTTGCCCAACTGGCACACTTACCTTAGGGCCTTTCGGCCGACAGTTATAGTCAGATAGTTCTATATAGGCTGAAGTGTCCAGTAAACTTCGTCAGCGCGATTCACAATTTTCTATAGATATAGATATAGCTATACTTTTTGCGTGTTCCTAGCGCCATCTAGTGGTACAGCTCCGAAGTACGTCGCTGTAATTGACATCTCTTGAAGTTCAGCTTATAGTTCAGCTTGTAGTTCAGGCGATGGTAGATAGAGGTCGCCACACTGATTATGATGTCCAGCCAAAGTACCTACTATCATCTCGGTGATTCCAGCTATATGGTCGGGTTTTGATGATGAGTTTAAGGGATTTGATTTAATATTGCACTCACAATTTAAACTTGTCCTAGAAGTGCCTAGGTACATGTAAAATTTTAACTCTCTAACTGCTTTATACTTTAAAATTAATTTCTTTTTCTTTTTTTCGTTCTCCGTCATGTAACGGTGGCCAACTTTGACTTAACCAAGGCTATACCAAGGTTCTTGTTTGCCCATCCGACAGTGAACTGCCAAACTAACAGACAACATTTGTCAATGTTCCCAAACCGACACGGATTCTATAAATCCAATTCATTGAATCCGGTGTGGGTTTAGTGAGATTATAGCCACAATCATTGAAACTGTGGTATTTCGGTATATCTAAACGTTAATGATAATGATAATGATATCTAAACGTTAGTTAAGTTTCATTTGCATAGCATTTTAGTCGCTGTCTGTACATTTTTTCTAAAATCTGTGAATGCAGTTCAAAATATCTCAAAAAGTTAGAGAAGGTGTCTTAAGAGCGTTTTCCTGTAGCTACAACGGTTAATTAAGGTACCTGCCCTCCATGTCTCACCTCAAAAATTTGATTTTATTTATTGAAGTCGAAAAACCTAGGTACTTTAATTTCAGATTTCAGTTATTTTAGAGCACTAATTGTCAACTATACGCTGACAGTGACAACTAGCTCTTTCATGCTTTGAAAAGCACGTTCAATTGTCGCTCACGGTTCAAAAGTTAGATTATATTTTATTTCATTTAATTTATTCTTTCTTGCACAAAGAAATTACATACATAAAATCTTAAAATAGAGAAGAAATTACGGCAAAGGCGAGCTTAGCCCTAAGAAGAGTTGTCTTACAGCAAATACCTTTATGATGAGAGAGATGGGGTTGTAACAATCGGTACATGTGCAATTATATTTATTATACTTAAACATACGCATAAAATAAGTAAATATCTAAAGCTTTTATTTTCAGGCGGGCTACAAGACGTGTCTAAATGAATGAATCATTAGGTCGTTTCAAGAAAGAAGTCGCACAAAATCTTGCGAAAGTCACAAAAACCTGAGGCAATTTATCTTCACTCAATTTATCTTTGATGTAGGGCTCTCCAAGAAACTCTTTTATGTAGTGGGCTTTACCTCCGAATATTTTAACAATCTGTTCTGAATTTTTCTGATCAGCGAGATCACTGGTGTAGTGGAAGCAATCCCCAGGTCATGCCTTCTGCTCCGGTTGTGCCCAATGAGTTTTCCTGGCCAAAAAATTATAATGCACTATGCCAATACGAGTAGTTCCTTGTTGAGGCGTTAGTTCTTTGTTATTTTAAGAGCATCTTAACTTACTTTGACGATCCTCAATTTTGTTTGACTGGCTTGGCTGGTAACCACTGGAGCTTGACTCGTAGCTTTAAGATCATCATCATCATCATCATCTCAGCCTGGTAACACCCACTGCTGGGTATAGGCCTCCCTTCTTTTATGCCAGTCTCCTCTATCTTGCGCCTCTCGCGTCCAAACATTCCCTACGACCTTCACTATGTCGTCGACCCAACGTGCTCTCGGACGACCTCGATTCCGGTGGTCCGATCTTGGCCACCACTCGGTCAAAGATTTACTCCACCGGCCATCACCACGTCTAGCCAGGTGTCCTGCCCAACTCCACTTGAGATTAATCGCTCTTTCGCCGACGTTATAGATCTTGGTACGACGGCGGATCTCAGTATTTCGGACTCTATCTAAGAGAGTTATGCCGAGCATGGCTCGCTCCATGGCCCGTTGTGCCACTCGTATTCGGTGCACAGTCTCCTTGGTGAGCGTCCATGTCTCGGCACCGTAAGTCAAAACTGGGAGGACACACTGGTTAAGCTTTAAGTTTGGTACTTTAAGATGGACCACCTAAAAGAATGCTAGGCCCCAAACCGTGTTTTTTGCCCTGATTCTTCACGGTATTGGTCGCGAACGAACAAGAGTAAAATTAGTTTTAAGACTATTCTAAGTGATCCCAGCGGTCCTACTGAATAAATGCTTTTTGACTTTGACTTTGACTTTGACAATATACCTACCTACTTAGGTACTCTCAAGCAGTGAAGGAAAACATCGTAAAACCGGCATGTCGTAGAACCTAAACAGTTCGAAACTGTTAGACTTTCACCACACTGGTTCGAAACTAGTGACACGACATGAAATAGAGGTGGAATCCGATTTTATCACTTGCCAGCACGTTTAGGCGCGTTCTACTCCATTTACTACCTACACACGTCACCATTGTCTCTCTACAGCAATTTGTTTTTTTTTTTCAGAGCCAGCACAAGTCTCACCGACCAGGCCCCGACTACTCAGACCAGGGACGTCCGAGACCCAACAACCAAAATAGAAACTAGGATCTATCTCTATACATACACCTCTACCATTGAAACCCTTCTATCACAATTTCCCAATTTTCTTTCTAAGTTCCATGACACAAAAAAAACATTGACACTTGATCAATTAACTAAAGCATCTTTTTGGTAGTTTTATAAAAGTACTTTTATCAAAGTATTACGAACCATCACTACACAAAACTGTCTTCTACAATACAATTTTTTGTTATACGTTCATACATCTCTTTCCAAAGATCATTTTCCTTCGAAAATTCCCACCCACCTTTGGTTTCATATTTGGGCATAATTATTTAATCTTCCTAATTTTAGTCCCTAAATATAATTTTAGTTTTAATTGTGTAACATACTGCCTCTCTGAATACTCAACACATTCATTTTATAAGTTTTTTGAAAGTCAACCATTTCAATTTCATTAAAAAATGTTTAGCTACTTATTACTTAAATTTTGGGATAAACCATAGAAAAAGATTCTGGATAATTATGGAGTCGAGTGCACCATTTCTGTAAAAAAGTCGGTTGTTAAGTAAGTAAGTATACTATTCGTTAAGTCAATAATTTACTTGTCTAAGTTCATAATATTAGTTTTTAAAATAAATTAAGATTTTCCAAATATTTTCTTATTTTCTTCTTCAAATGCGGCCTGTTGGTGGAGTAGAATTTCTTAGACTTACGAATCTCAAAATGGATTTTGAATTTTCGTTCAGAAAAAAAACCGTGGCACTCCCGGGAATGCCAAGAGAAGTGAAAACTGGAACGAGGTTTCGGTAACGGTTCTAAACTTAAAAAAAATGTACAAAAAATATATGTTACTGTACTACTGGGATTTGAACTCGGGGCTCGGGGATGTCACAGAACTATATCTACTATGGAGTGACGAAATTAGGGTAAGTATAGAAAGACCTTGGTGTCTAGATCGCGCTTTCGTTGTGTTTTGCGGTTTTACCCATCTAAAACTGCATAACGCACCTAAACAAGTTTTCACTTCAAAAAATCCAATTAGTACCTAAGTAGCTAGGTATTCTTATCGGCGTATGGAATGCTAACTTCCAAACCAAAATGTTTTTCTGCTTGCCTCTGACTACTCTTATTTCTAAGTTTATAAAATCATTGATTGAAATTACGTAGGTAATCCTCAACCCTAGAATATCCCGATTGCCAACTTGTTTTATATGTATTGTACCAAAGATAAAACGACATCTACACTAAGTAATGGTGGCAAAGCTCAGTTGCCAGACTGCCTGATCCGTCTGGTCGTGGGTTCAATTCTCGCAGAGGACAAACATTTGTGTATAGGACATGGATTTGCATAAGTAAGTTCTTATGTTTTACTTACCTAAATAAATCTCGGGATAAGTTTATAAATCATTTGCTTTCCCAACGTAGCGAAAAAAATGATAGCATCTATGGATTTCCCAGAAAATTTTTGTTTTTTTTTATAGCATCATCTAGCCCCAAACTAAGCAAAACTTGTACTATGGGAACCAGATAACTAATATACTACTTAACTTTTTTTGTTTGTAAATACATACATATTATACATAGAAACACCCAGACCCAAGATAAATATCTGCAGATCATACAAACATTTATCCCGCGGCGGGGATCGAACCCGCAACCTTCTGCGTCCCAAGCGGGCTTTCACCCACTGCGCCACAGAGGTCATCAAACAATCTTTGGTCAAATCATGACGTCAAAACAAACTTTTGTGGGAACCTCAAGGTGGGAACAATAAAATACAGAATCAATTAACACTACTAAGCTTCTAATCAAAATGGTACAATTAGGCGATTGGAGGCTGCTATTGCTCCACTTATACGTAGTACATAAGTCATTTGTGGCTTTACCAAAGTCGGGTCAAAATATAAAGGTGATAAAAGCAAAATAAACATCTTACTCATCTAAGCAAGCTAGTCTTTGAGGCTCGGCCTGCGTATCCGACATCCGATATTTTGATGCCGGTGTAATTACTGGCGCTAACAGAATGGAATTCACTCTGAAAGGTGATCCCTTCCAGCCAGTATTATTTATCTGTGGTAAGGGGTTTCGGGTCAGATCCAGGGAAGTTTTGAATGGAGTTGAAAGTCTTTGTTTACTAAAAGCAGATGTTGAACGAGTTCAATTCTTTCATTAAAAACCGTGGTCTTGGGTGAAATGACTTTGGTAATTTTAATTCTAATTTTATTGTTCTTAAAGTCGTTTCCTTAATTGACTTTTTTACTTATATTTTTTCACTATCTCTTAGTAGGGTCCCAAATAGAGTTGTCGTTGGTAAGCTAACTGTAAATTATGTACCAGACGCTTAGGTAAGTACAGCTTTTTCTGTCGCTGAGTCGGACAAACCAAGAGGCATTAAATTTTGTAGCTAATAGAAAGATATATGCAGCAAATAGTTACAGTGATCGTGATAGAAACCTTAGTACTTACCTAAAATAAACCTTGTAGGTATGTATGGGTTTATAATAAAAAAAGTGATATACCTCTATATTGGAACGAAGTTCCTTTTCGGACGGTATCGAAAAAAAAGACTGAGGCTAGAAAAAAAACTTTTGTTCCATTTTACCGTCACGACACATGTATGTATAATATGTATATGTCAAATTCACAGTGCGAAATGCGCAGCCGCGACACAGTCCATAGATTGTTACATTGTTGTTACCTACGGAAGAGCGTCTAGGAACTAGAATACCTACCCAATTGACAATTTATGTATTATATTCCCAGTATAGAAAAGTACTCTTTGCTTAGTTCCAACCGAGTGTTCCACGACACTCACGTACTTTTTTATTATTTTATTTTAGGTAGGTACCTTACCTACTTTATACTTTTAGGTCGGTAGTCAATTATACGTTTAGGAAATCACAATAAAATACCTGCTGCTAGTTTTTTATGTTCGCTGATTCTATCAAAAAAAACTAGTAGCAACAACACTATTCCGAATTGAACAAAACATTTTCCTAGAAAAAATATCAGTTTCCTTAGGAACTCTACGGATAAAACAAAGGGCCGTTAGCATTAAGTACCATGTAGTTGGTAAGTATATTATTTGGGTCTACAAAAAGGTCATGAAAGTATGCCAAGCAATATCACTTACTTTAATCGGAAAGCTAGGCCGGAATTGATAAATTACTTGGAATAAGTAGGTATACAGTTTTATAGAGTCAATGTCCTCAAAACAATCAATAAAGGCCCATTAAATGTCTCCGTTGTCGGTGATATACGACGATAGTGTTGTGCAATATCACCTACATGATACCCTAAACAATAATCTACGGGATTAATAGGAAAACTTCGTCACCAGAATTGGTCACTAACTCATGGGACTCACGAACTTAGGTTACTAAGCTTACTTTTTCGTGGAAAGACCTGGAATCTGATATAATTACGTTTTTATACTAAAAAGAAAACCGACTTCAATGTTTGACTCGAAACGCGGTGTGACTCAGGGCGTCAAGCTGTCGATTCGATTTCTATTTGTGACATGACTAGGAGGGAAGGTGTTTAAGAGTTTTACGGGGAAACTATCAATCCCTCAGGAATAAAATTTATATGGGACCACCTCTGGAGTATACCCTTTCAAACATGAAAAGAATTTTGCAAATCGGTCAACAAATGGCGGAGCAATCGCGTAACAAGATACAAAAAAAAAAAAAAAAAAAACATACAGACGAATTGAGAACCTCCTCCTTTTTTGAAGTCGGTTGATAATATTCTGATTACCTATTGCTAAACTTCCCACGATTGGTCCATCACAGGTCCAAGAAGTCGTAATTTACAAATCTGAATCAGCTAACCATGAGGGTTGAGGAGCTGCTATGTTAAACATAATATTAAGAGTACTTGGCTGTTCTAACCAAACTTCTTTTTTTTTTTACATGTTTTTTTCCTTTCCTTATTAGTTTAAATATTCACTTCAATCTCGCAAAAATTTGTTCTCTTGCGCATTGTAACAGCCGAAGCAAAGATCCCTCATGTCTATATTACAAGTAGATAATACTTAGTTAGAGTGAGGAGTCCACGTCAAGACTTTACATGTCTTTCCTAAAAAATGTACCTACTTAACCTTTTTGGTATAAGTTACATATTAAGGTCATGTTTGTAAATAAATACATTTTATTATTATTATTATTATTAATTTTAAATTAGTAAGACCTATAATATCAGTTTTGAGACAGACGTACAAACTTTGTAGGTGCCTAATGTAAACTTGCTTAATGCTCTCTAAATCTAAAGACATCTAAATAAAACTATGTAAAGGTAGGTACCCGAATCCCCAGGCTGTAGGCACAACATTGAATAAATGGAAACACGTCGATGTCACCAGATCAATCCAAAAAAAAATCCGGGAACCATGAATATTTATTACGAATTCCCGGCAACAGACAACTCTATTCCCAGTGGAGCTAAATATGCCTTCAATATCTTCAACTTATGTTACCGCCCAAATCCACTATCCTTCCCCGAGTTCAATTACATGGTATTCTTTTGGGAATCATTCGCTTATTAAATTAACGGAAGTTTGGCAGTCTTGGTTGTTATGACGTTAAAGATTGGAGTATAGCTTAGGCATTGTATAGGTAGGTACCTAGTCAGCGTCACCAACAGGCAACCTCCCTGCACGAGTTGCTCCGGTTAAAACCTAAAAATTGGGGCATTACCAATTGGTGACGCTTACTGTACCAAAACTTCCTACAACTACTTACCTAGTACATACAAACACCTCCACTAATAATTTGGCTACCAATGGTAGTTGGCGAGACAGAAAAAAAGGCCGAGAAAGGAATGAGCTTTCATTGGTTCTCTTTGATGATAGGTATCTATATTTTCCGAGCACTGATGACTCCTAATAGATCAAATTAAGATACAAAAAGACCCTTTCTGAGCACTTATTTATTTCAACACACGCTAGAAGAGCAAAGTGGAGGAGAAACTGTTGAACAAACATAAAATGGGATATGATGATGATGCATTTTGCAGATACGCTTAGACGATGCAGTAAATTATTATGTGAGAGAGCCAAGCCATTATGCAAATATAGAATAATGTGCAGAACCAGCCAGTGGATAATGGCTTTTATGAAATGGCCAATCTACTCACGTACAGGTGCTCTATTGTAATCTAAAGTTCTACAGAACTCTGGGTTGGTTGAGGGGTTGACTTTCGATCCAAAGTGGACCTTCGACCTTTGTGGCGCAGCGGGCGAAGGTCCGCCTGCGACGCAGAAGGTTGCGGGTTCGATCCCCGCCGCGGGACAAATGTTTGTATGATACAGACATACAGATTTGTCTAGGGTCTGGGTGTTTCTATGTATAAGTAATATGTATGTATTAATAAAAAAAAAGTATACAAGTAGTATATCAGATATCTGGTTCCTATAATACAAGCTTTGCTTAGTTTGGGGCTAGATGATGCTGTGTGAAAATGTCCAGCATTATTTATTTATTTAATTTATATATGTGTTATGGGTAGGTACTACATGACTGATAAGTATACTACTTATACGAGTATACCTTTTGTTTGTAAATACATAAATAAATACTATACATAGAAACACCCTGACCCGAGCCAAATAATTGTATATCATACAAACATTGGTCCCGCCGCGGGGATCGAACCCGCAAGGTTCGATCCCTCACTGCGCTACAGAGGTCGTCAATTACATTAACACTTTATAAAAATATATTATCATCTTCAAAGGATAGGGTACAGTGAGCAACGAAAGTGTTTCACAAATCTGAATAAGTAGGTAGGTATTTCCGAAATTTGTAACATCATGACCAACATTATTACTTATATTTGAAGATAAAGTCTTGGTTCATAATAATTTACCAAGAAAATTTAATTTTTTCTTGGTTTTCGACTGCTAATCGACTTTTGTTGCTGACTGTACCTACCTACATGGCACATGTTTTTGAAATGCGGCTTCTGTTTAGAATAACCAACTCCAATTTGTGTGTTTTTAATAACCTCTTTCTAGTAAGTAGGAAGGTAATTTAACCAAATAATAAGACTCAATTAGAAGCTGTGTTTGAAAGTTCAATTAAAAGTGAAATGCTGCATTTTAAATAACTCAGCGGGGGAGTCTGGGCTGTTTCCTTGAGTTATTAACCTTCATTAACACCTTAGGGAGTTTACAGGGTTGTAATCAGAATTTTGGAGGTGTAGAACTAGGTAGGTAATACAAACTTGTAGTTGTACTCGTATACGTAAGTCAGTCTATAATTTAAAGAATAGCAGCCTTTACACGCACAATCTATCGCGAGTGACACAGCCAAACACGAGCGAAAGAACGCGTAGCTTCAAACTTCTAAAAAATTATCACTCGCGATTGCGCGTAGACTTTCCCGCATGATTGCGTTTTGACAAAAACTAACGAGTCATCGCGCGCGAAAGTACGCGTAGCATCAAAATTATCACTCGCGATTACGCGTAAACTTTCCTGCATGATTGCGTTTTGACAAGAACTAACGAGTCATCGCGCGCGAAAGTACGCGTAGCATCAAAATTATCACTCGCGATTGCGTGTACAGGCTTTCCCGCAATCCTGTACGCTCAATAACTCGCGAAAGATTGTGCGTGTGATGCCGCTAATGTCTACCGTGCCCTAAGGCAGCAGGCATTAATATTTTTATGTAAGTAATCAAACATGATTTATCCATACTTCCATACTTCCATACTATATAAATGTGAAAGTAACTCTGTCTGTCTGTATGTCTATCTGTCTGTCTGTTTGTTACGCTTTCACGCCCTAACCGCTGAACAGATTAAGCTGAAATTTGGCATAGTTAAAGGTTGTATCCCAGGGAAGGACATAGGCTACTTTTTATCCCGAAAAAATGAAAAAATCCCGAGGGACCGCGGGTCACACCGCGGGAGCGCAGCCAGTTTCTAATAATAATAAGTTATAGTTTATCATCACCTTAATTTGTGAGAACTTTGGGTTTGTTCCGTTAAATTAAACTACTCTCGCAACATAAGCGTCTCTACAAGTAGGTAATCAATCATCCGTGCCCAGGATGTCATTGAATGCTAAAATTATGATGATGAGGTGAGGAGGACCTATTTCCGCCTCTGTGCTCTTGCAAGCCTTACGAACAAGAAAATTTCCATTAGAAGCCTTAAACTGGGAATGAACTGGAAAGTATAATTGCTACCAATTAAACTAAAATAGCAACTTGACGACGTAAATACAGTCGTCTGCATTAAGATTTATTAAACGACTTCAAAAAAGGTTGAGGATCTATGACTGGCTGGTAGGCATGTACCAATTGTTTTTGTATGTTTTGAGAAAAACTTTTCATAGTGACCTTTCGTAGGTCTACGGCGTAGAGTGCGCTACGCCGTAGACCTACGAAGTCACCGTTTGTACATCGATAAACAGCTTAGGTATACATAGGTAACTACATAACAATGCACTGTTGATTTCATTTAGTTCACAAAACTCTTTGCAAACGCCCAAGTTTTGAACAAGATGAACAGAAAGTGTCAAAACGTCTAACTCAGTCGAAGTTATCGAGTTATTTGAGCTCGCAACGGCCGCGTGTGGGTAGGCAGGGGTCAAAACTTTATTCCATTTACAAAGTACGAAGTTTAGTTGTGAATATATTTACCTACAAGAGTTGCTCCAAAAGTCGAGCTTTTCAACGTCAGACTTATTTGTAGGTAGCTGGTAGGTAGGTACCTACCTACCTACTTATTTTTTCAGAAAAAATAGAGCCATTAATAGACAAAATAGAAATGTATTTAGAGCTGCATATTATTTCAAGTTCAGCCACGTTCTATTTGGAAGTAAGTAGGTAAGATAGAATATGAAGGTTTTTTTTTCGTTCGCCGTGGTAGAGGATCATGATGGGAATAATTAATTTTCTGAAACGAAAAATTTGCTTTTTCTTCTAGCCGCTCGAAAGCCGAAATAGGTAGTTATAGATACCTACATAGGTAGGTACTTATAGACCACCCAGTCTCTAAGATTGTATGAAAGTATAAAAATCCATCAAACCTTATAGAACGTCATAGTTTTATCGCATCTTTATCAGTTGTAATGTTCCATTAGGGTAAAAGCCCCATTTTATGAATCCGTAAGACCATTTTCTTTCGATTTGACATAATGGAGAGCATCCATTTATAACCGTTAAGAGCCATGACTCTTGGTGACTCTTAAAACGACTGAGTGGGGATGAAAGCTCTTGTCCTTGGCAATTCTTTTGACGGAGCGTAGAGTATTGAGCATAACAAAGGATGTTTGGGGTAGCCTACCCTAAAAATTTGGTTTGTTTCTTCTAGGTTAATCAGACCGTACCTACCACCTTTAAATCGGTGGTACCTATCTAGGTAGGTAGGTACTACCTAATTTAACACAGAGAATAACTCTATAAAATTATTACCTATCTTGTGTCGGTGTAATCTGAAAAAAATAAGTTAGTACCCCAGATAATATAATATACTTACTTAACTAGATGTACGTACACGTACCTCATACATTGTAGTACAGTTCGCCCAACGGATCTAGGCATTCGTGAAGTTAGCCGTTTGTCTGCGTAGTGGCCGCTTTTTCATACAAAATTGTGTTCTGCGCAAACAAACGGCTAACTTCACGAATGCCTAGGGTATAACTTTAGAGTCATTCATACATGATTTTTATGGGTCGGGGGGAGGGGGGAAGGGGGGTGGGGCCCATCTTCCCCCCTGATACCACTTGCATTACTAGGAAGGGCAATTATGTTCTTGAGAAAAATCAATTAATATAACTTAACCTCAAACATACAAAACGGTATAACAATCATACTCGGAAAGTAGCTACCTATGTAATAAAGCTAAGGTACAACAGGAGCAAGTCGGTTCTGGCACTCGCCGGCCGCTACCGCGGCACGCTTCGCTCGGCTCGTGTGTGGTTTTTCACTATACACCTAACCACTCGTCGCTTCGCTCCTCGTTACCTATGCTATAGGTCTGTCAGCCTGGGTTTTTGGTGGTGCTTCTTCCACCTCAAACGAAGAGAAGCTTGAAGATAATACCTCAAGTTCCTCATAGTAGCTCGATGATGGTTCCTCACCAGAACGGCTTGTGGATGGCTGAGATTCCTCCATCATGATCCAAAGCACACACTAACAATATTCAAACAAGAGCGGAATGAACACACAATGAGCGCGAAAAATGACAATACCTACAATGACACTGACATATGTTTTACGTTCCATTTGCATCAATTTTACATGAAATTCTATACCATAGACCATACAACACAGATTTAGCTGTCAAATTGTCCATTCTAACGTTTCATTTCGCTTGTAATCAAATTTTTGAATCGAAATATTTTTTATTAATTTCTCGAAAACTATGCTATTCCTAGAGATAAATGTGGTCGATAAATAATCGGAGAGCAAACCCCTACCGGTTTTAAACCTTTTTAACCCCGCTATACTACTTCAAAGTCAAGCCTTGCCCCGTTCCATTTCACTTTATTGGCACACAATATCATATCAGTGACTTTATTGACAGTGACACTGACACTGACACCTCAAATTACAGCTGTTAAATATACGCGACTAAATTGAAAACATCTCCTTTTGTGTTATATATGCAAAGACTACAGCTACTTTTTTAAATGTTTTGTAATAGATAGAAACAAACACCTCGACACTCAAAGAAGTCAAACAAAATCGGGTAACTTCGGTACTTGTTTACAATACAAATCATTGAATTTTAATTAATTGAGTAAAAGATTACAATTGGTTAGTATTCATTCATGTTGTATTGAATAATTATCACTTCGTGCGATAGCGTTTAAATGTTGTTTTGTTGAGTTTTAAGGTTATTTTCTTAATTGGTATCAAATCATAATCTCATTTTTATCAGTACAATGATGTTTAGGGGGGGACAGAAGCTGGCCGGAGCAGTGAAATCGTGCAGTGCATTGAAAGCATTCAGTGATATAGCACGGAAACAAGTTAGAACGACTGCAAACATGTCAAAGTTTGGACTTCCCGCCCGGTACGGCCAAGGAGAAAAAAGTGTTTGGCAAGTACATAATATGTTATTCCATAACCATTGAGGTTAATTTGACGACCTCTGTAGCGCAGTGGGAGAAGGCCCGCATGCGATGCAAAAGGTTGCGGGTTCGATCCCCGCGGCGGGACCAATGTTTGTATGATCTACAAATATTTGTCTCGGGTCTGGGTGTTTCTATGTATAATATGTATGTATTGTATTTACAAACAAAAAGTATATAAGTAGTATATCAGTCATGTAGTACTTACCCATAACACAAGCTCTGCTTACTTTGGGGCTCTAGCCCCAAAGTAAGAAGACTGATGATGTGACTGATGCTGTGTGAAAAGTCCAGCATTATTTATTTATTTATTTATTATTCTATGTATAATATTATTATTATTCTATGTATTTACAAACAAAAAGTATATAAGTAGAATAACCCATAACACAAGCCTGCTTACTTTGGGGCTAGATGATGCTGTTTGGAAAGTCCCAGCATTATTTATTATTATTATATAATTATCCAGCTACAATGTAAACTGGTTTTCTTTATAAGTATAATCGGCTGGTGTTTAGATAATCAGCTTTATGAGGTATTTACAAA
Source organism: Epirrhoe tristata (assembly GCA_951394285.1). Lineage (NCBI taxonomy): Eukaryota > Metazoa > Arthropoda > Insecta > Lepidoptera > Geometridae > Epirrhoe > Epirrhoe tristata. The sequence goes on from OX596139.1 coordinate 10,527,046, forward strand.
GACCGGTATACAACAGGTACTTATGTCATAGGTACCTACTTAGCTTACCTACTTTTATATTTTTATGAACTTCTTATTAAAGTAACTAAGTGCCTATTTTAAACTCAATTTGAGGCTGCGACACGTCTGGCAGTGAAAGTTACAACTAAAAAATTTGGCTCAACAGTTCTTGTTATTATTAACATTATGAGTAGATATTTTCTTAAGAATTACTCTATACCTATAGGACATAAATGAATTGTAATTGACAATAACAAACAAAATTGTTGCTCTCTGCTATAAAGTGCAATTGATCATTCAAGCAACTCTAAAATACCATCATAAGTTGACCATCTCATACAAACTTATAGAATCTATCTTACCTAATTAGTATAGCAAACGGCACTGTCGATTGCCCCGAACTACTTGAGCTGCTGGGACTGCGCGTAAACTTAGTTGCACTGAGGAAACCTAATACTCTCTATGTGCCTGTCGTTAGGACAAATTATAGGCAGAATGCATTTGTTTATAGAGCTTCTGGCTCTTTCAATGAATTAGCTAAGGCAAACTGTGACGTAGATTTATTTAATACCAGCACAAGTAAGCTGAAACGCTTGCTTAGCGACAATTTCTTTGACGTTTAGATTAAGCACCCAATAGCAATATTCTTAGTGGCGTATAGATGCTTTTTTGTATTTATTTTTAGGTTGAAATTTTTGTTTTGTACTGTTTTCTTGTCGCCACCTGTTGGTACTGTTCGTTTCATGCTAGTTCATTGATATTTATTCGCGGAAACTTGTAATTGGCCTTCCTATAGTATGTAGCCTTCTGCTGCATACTATTTATAAGTTACACTAAAATGTTCATACCTAGCTGTAAGTTTTCCCAAAATTTGTAAAATAAAATAAAATAAAATAAAATAATCTTTGCACAAATCCAGGGTCGAGTACATCGAGTTAGTGTTAGAATACAAACCGGCTGTCAACTTGGGACAAGGCTTCCCGGACTACCATGCCCCAAAGCATGTCACTCAGGCCTTGTCGGAGATCACAGTGGGAGACAATCCATTGCTCAATCAGTACACAAGAGGATTTGTAAGTATCTATTATCTATTGATTGATATACTTACAGCTGGTTTCACAAATGCTTTCTTATTTTTTATTCTCTCCTCTTTATCTGCCATCGGCTCGTCAGCCATAATCAGATGCTTTCTGAGGAGATTTAGGAGCAGTTCCATTGAATTGCCCTAATTACTGTTTTTGAACTCCTCAGTTCCTCTGGTCAAGCGAGAGGATATCCCATCTCTTAAGGCGTTTTATTGTGCTTTGGTCAATCAGTAGATTTTTAGCCAAGACGTAAGTGTGCTTGTCTTTCCTTGTAATTTGTGCAGTAATTGTTAACTTCTTCTTTGACTGTTGGCACCTCGAGGTACTTGTAGATTTCCAAGTTTCTCTTTTAATTAGCTTTTAAATTGACTAACCAATTAAACTTAGGTTAGGTCAAATGAAGTTGAGTTGCAAGCTGTTTGACACTTTCAAGAGATTTCACCATCATCATTTTCCTGCCCTTATCCCGCTTATGCGGGGTCGGCACAACATGTTCTCTTCTTCCACTCTCCCCTATCACTCGTCATCTCCGTATCCACTCCTTTCTTTCAAGAGATTTCACCAAGTATTAGTTAATTCGGAAGATCATTTGCGTTCGAGAAACCGGCTATTAGTAAGTTAATGAGCTAGTGGCCAACTCTGGTGACGGAGTTTTTAGGCCGCCTTAAGGCCTCCTTCATGGCTATATTAAAGAAACTACACCACAACCACTTCCTATACCTGTTCTATTGATATAGTAGCGTAACTAACATATTTTGTTCTAAAAAGCTATGTATATTATTCTCATCAAACTTAGGCCTTTACTCGTATATTAGATGATTTATACAGCATCAGGAGGCAATCCATGCCTACACTTAACAGGACGCTGTAGTGTCTGGGACATTGTTTGAGATGGAATAGGCTTGCCCAGCACCTAAACCATCCTCTCAGCTTAATCAGCCTGGCCCACAGGAAGCTATTATCATCAGTAGCTCAAATAATAGACCACTATTGGCTATGTGCCTCCTTCCTTAAACATCCAAGTCTTTCCCTCTTTGGCATCTTAATTTAAACACCTAGCTGCTTACTTTACGGAATAGTGAAAACTTTTATACTACTTATCTAATCTTGAGTTTCCTGGTGCAAATAAATCACTCCAAGGCGAGACAGTAAATGTTATTATACCTTGTTAAATATTATATCACACTTTTAATATGAGTGTTATTTAGGGTGTGAGTTATTATGAAGGTAAAGGCTCACAACCTAAATAGCACAGACTACTTTTTTAAAGCGCAAAAGTGAAGTATTCCCTAGGGTAAGGATACAACTGTAAACGCTCACGGTGTAGCGAAAGTAGTGAAATTAAGCGACGCTCTGCGCGGTCATATCGTTGAGCGATAGTGGCATTAGCAACTGAGCGCTTCCATGCTTCGGTCGGAGGGCTTGTAAATTATCGGTCACGTCAATTTACCCCCGGTTGCTAACAGTTAGCTGTCAAACTTTGGCATGTGGAAACGAGTCATACGTAGCTCTTACCTACGAATGTCCGTTGAAACTTAAAAGCTCCGTTAAGCCTCCACGGGGGCCTGACAAGGCCTAAAAACTCCGTCACGCTGTATAGCCGCGGGGCGCAACTAGTCTTATCCTAAATGATATTAGGCTTAAGGCATTATGTTGCATTATTATAGTTTAAATGTATTGCGTCATGCACCATGTTTGTCAAAAGTTTATCACTATCACTAAGGCCATAGCAATTAGATGCTCTTATATTATAGCTGTCATATCTCACTACACGCGGGTTTTGCGTAGTGATGTGCTCAGCAAGCACTTCTTATCGATAATGAATTAAGTATCTAAATTAAATGTGTCAGCGTCTGCTTAGATGACTGTTTTGAGTTTTGAGAATTTACATTTAACTGCGGTATCGAAATCAGTTTAATTGCTGTAATCCTAATCAAGTAAAAATAATAGCACATTTTGACTTGTGAAGTTAATATTTATAAAGGATTTGATAGAAAAAGAACCGATTATATACAATATGTTGTATTACTTGTTCCTAAATTACAATAAATACTTAAGTAGTTCTAATAATAATACTTCTTCAAAGGATCTGGAATAAGTAACATATAATGATCTGAGAGAACCTGTTTACGTTTTTTTTTTACTTAAGTAGTTTTATTTTTACAAATAATGGCGCATTATCTTTAGTACAGTACATAATTAAATTATGTTGGAAAGTGTACAATTACCTACGTCTATCCTATATTATTGCCCCACAAAGACGTGATAAGAAACTTATCTTAATGTAGACATAGAAATTACTTGTGGTTACGATTAATTTATCAATAATTGTGCTTAGGGTCATATTTATGTTTGTTCCAATTTTAAAATCAAATATTGTGAGTACCTACGAGTATAATGTATTGTAAATAGGGGGAGTCACGTTATTAGCGTAGGCTTGACCAAAATGGCTAAAGCCGCGCTGACACCATCAGAGTATACTCTGGCAGAGTGCACTCTGATGCCTCTGATTGGCCGCTCCGACGCTCTCTATCCTCTCCATCCTAATAGGCATCAGAGTGCACTCTGTCAGAGTATACTCTGATGGTGTCAACGCGGCTTAAAACATAATATAATAGTCTGTGGGCCAGATATACACAAAAAGCCTACAACGCCTTACATAATAACGGCTTCAGGATTTTGTTGGAGCTGCCGCGGTACTGTAGCGCATCAGGGATGTTCGCGGATGTGCACGTGGATGGATTAAAGCCATAAAATAATAACTTATTGGAATGAAGTTCCTTTTCGGACGGTATCGAGGATGGGGGCTAGAAGAAAAAAGCGTTCGATTTTACCTTCACGACACATACATATCAAAACGTCACAGTGCGAAGTGCGCAGACGCGAAACTGTCCATAGATTGTTACAATGTTAGCACGGAAGAGGATTTTAGGATTTTAATATTCGACAATAATTTATTTGACAAATGCCAAATGTCAAAGTTAAAACTTCGTTCGAACCGAGGGTTCCACGGAGGTTCCACGACACTCGTACTTTTTTTTTGTAAAAAAAAAAAACTAAAAATTTCTACCGTGCCTTGGGATTTTTTAATATTTCTATGCTATTATGTTTCAGGGACACCCCAGACTAGTACAAAACCTATCGAAGGTGTATTCTCCGTTAGTTGGCAGAGAGATCGACCCTAACAATGAAATTTTGGTAACCAGCGGCGCGTACGAAGCATTGTTCTCAGCTATTTTAGGTAAGAAAATGAGACAAGATAATTTATCAACTTAGAACAAGTAAATACATAGGTCAAACAATTCACAATTAACTCCATACTATTTAAGGTAGTCCATGTGTTAATCCAAGGCAAAAACTACCGTCACAACAAATTTCATCCAAATCAGTTTAGCAAAAGTGTAAAATGTAAAACAGAAATAAGACGTACCCAACTGATATTTTTATTAGATAAAAGTAAGTGAGTTCGTATGAGTTAGTGGCTAACTCTGGTGACGGAATTTTTAGGCCGCCTTAAGGCCTCCGTCATGGTTTAACGACTTAAATAGCCGGGACCGACAATTTAACGTGCCCTCCGAAGCACGGAAGCGCTCAGATGAAAATGCCACTGGCGGTCACCCATCCACTTACAGACCGTTTCGAACGTTGCTTAACTTTGACGATCTATCATGAACGACTAAACACGACCACGAGCGCTTGATTACATCGATTAGCCCATAGAAGAACAAAGTGGAACGTCTATATATATTTACGTCAAAATAGATTGTAAATTTTGAATAAAAATAAGAAGAACAATATAATAATAAAGTTTTATTTTCTCCACATCATATACAATAGGTACTTAAATCTAAATAATTTTATGTGGGTGAAAATACGGCTACCCCTCAGCATTCGCTCTAACAGCTCGAGAGTGTTGGAGCGCTGGTTTTCAGTGACGCCATAATAAGTAGGTACACTTACACTTCGTTCAACGGATCTAGGCATTCGTGAAGTTAGTTTCAAAGTGATCCCAGCGGTCCTTCTGAATAAATGCTTTTTTACTTTGACTTTGTTAGCCGTTTGTCTGCGCAGTGACCGCTTCTTCATTCAAAATTGTGTTCTGCGCATCGAAACGGATAACTTCACACTACATGACTTTCATGTTACAAATTGATTACAATACAAAAATGTCCATTCTTGAATATTATTGTGACCAATCAATTGTACCTACCTTGTTACGTTTATAGAAGATGTGACCAATCGTGTTGAATAAATACTTTGAAGGCTTACTTTTTACTTAGCTAGTTTTCTACGTATTTGATCGCGTTGACGTTTAACTAGGTTTATGTTTATTATCAATAACTGCTTTTTCATGCAAATTGTAGTTGGTAAAAACTCTTCATTATTAGGTACTTTCAGTGTAAAACGTAAACAGGTTCACGACTCAAGGCGCGATAGACATTCTCTCAGATCTTTTTATGTTACTTATTCCAGATCCTTTGAAGATGTCTAAGGGGGGTAGTCAGAGGCTTGTCCAAACACATAATATTTGATACATGCCCACATTTTGCAAGTTAGTATTCCATACGTTGCAAGCCCATCGCCGCCTATAAGAACACTAACTGGTTTCCTTACGATGTTTTCCTTCTCCGTTTAGAGCACGTGTTAAAGCCACTTTCAGTGTGCTTGGCAATAATCGTAATCTCATGTTTTGTCCCATTTAAATACAATATCTATGCATGGTATGAAATTGATAAATATCTGAATTGTTTTTGGTTTTGTATATTTTTCAAGTTAATACTCAAAATATTTTCTTACTTTCTTTATTAACTTCAAAAATATACAAAACAAAAACAATTAGAAGGTCAAGGGAAATTCAGGAAAAAAACACAAGTAAAAAAAATTCAAAAGTAAAATGCAAAAAAATAAGCAAAAATAAAATTACAATACGCACAATCGTTCTTCAGCTCACTCAAATAGCTGCTCAGAACATATTTTTGATGACGCCTAAAATCGTGCTATCTCGCTTACTCTACAAACCTGCGCAATCGTCTATTGCACCTAACTTCAGAGAGCTAAAGATCCGTTGTGCTTACTATACCTAGTTCAATCAGGCGCGGTCCGGGGAGGGGGGCACAGGGGACAAGACACGTCGCGGGCCGTCAATGGGTCAGATTGGCGCAGGATCGTGGTGGATGGCACAAGCTTAGGGAGACCTATACCCAGCAGTGGGTGAAGTCAGGCTGTGGATGATGATGATGATGATGATCATACATAAAAAAAACTCAGGCCTCGACATCTATATTAGATGATTTATACAGCGTCAGGAGGCAACCTATGCCTACCATTAACGGAACGCTGTAGTGCCTGGGACATTGTTTGAGATGGAATAGGTTTAACATGCATACAGACGCACACAATACCGCATCTCAAATGATTATAATTTCTTAGGTCACGTGGACACGGGAGACGAGGTGATTGTAATAGAACCATTCTTCGACTGCTACGAATTTATGATCAAGTCAGCCGGCGGCGTTCCGAGATTCATCGCTTTGAAACCGGTATGTATCGTTATCAAACCAGCCTACAACGCAGGTTGCGGGTTCGATTCTCGCCGCGGGACATTTTTTTATAAAAACGTAAACAGGTTCACGACTGTATCCCCAAGGTGCGGTAGACATTCCCTCAGATCTTTTTATGTTACTTATTCCAGATCCTTTGAAGATGTCTAAGGGTAGTCAGAAGCATGTCCAAACACATATTTGATACATGCCCACATCTTGCAGAAGTTAGTATTCTATACGTGACAGGTTGCAAGCCCATCGCCGCCTATAAGAACACTAACTGGTTTCCTGACAATGTTTTTTTTATAACTCTAGCAAAGAGATTTTCGAGGCTAAGATACATTTATTGAATGAAACTATGGTTAATTGTAGGTCAGCCTAGAATAGCTAATAACTAATAAGCTAAAGTTGGCTGCGTCAATAAATAAAAATAACAATATTTTCAGAACAAAACAGAAGGAACTATCACATCAGCAGACTGGGAATTAGACTTCGATGAGCTTGCTTCTCTATTCAACCCTCGCACTAAAATGATAATCCTGAACACGCCACATAATCCATTAGGCAAGGTGTTTACTCAAGCAGAGTTGGAGAAGATAGCTAGTCTTTGCAAGAAACATGACGCGATATGTCTATCCGATGAGGTCTACGAGTGGATGGTTTATGAGCCGGCCAAGCATATTAGGATTGGTAAGCATAACTTAACACTACTAGAATTAATGGATAGATGTTTGTTAATGAGATGAAGTTTTATTTTATTATATCTTGAATTATCTTACGAGAAATCATTTCCAAATAATGTTACTCGAAGAAAAACAAATTTAAAATCAAGTGACCCCAAAAATATGAATATTTTTTTAACTTTACGTAAAAGAAAACACATGATTTTTCTATGTAAAAACTACTGCATGGGTGGCATAGGTACCGACTGGCCAACTATAGCTAAGGTCAGAAAAGCCTGATGCAAAATGAGGATGGCCTGCCTGCAGTGGGTCAATAAGGCTGAAATAAAAAAGACGTGTGGCACTCGGAGACTGCCGCAGTAAAGCTATTGCATAGCATTTTTTATCAACTTAATGCAATTAATTATTTATTTATTTTATTTATGCAGTATTTTTTTTTTATATAACCAATGCCACCTAGAGGCGAGTTGCTGAACTAAAGAGACAAGCGTGATATTTCAAAAAGTCATTAAAAGTTCTGCTATTCATCGATAGATGGCAAAACTAAAAAGTATCACCGCTGTGCCGGTCGGAGTGGGGGGTGTTAGGTTTTTTTCGTTACGGAATTTCTGGATTCGGTCTCCACGCTCAAGGCCGGCGATAGAAGCTATGCAATAGCTTAATAAACTACGGAACTGAAAAACAGCTAATCTATTTTTCATTTTATCTAGCAACATTACCTGGCATGTGGGAGCGTACAATCACAATCGGTTCAGCCGGCAAGACGTTCTCGGTGACCGGCTGGAAGACGGGCTGGGCGTACGCACCATCCGAACTAATGCGTAACTTGCAGGTCGTGCACCAGAACTGTGTCTATACTTGCTGTACCCCTGTGCAGGTGAGTTGATACTTGCTGTACCCCTGTGTAGCTCAGTTGATACTTGCTGTACCCATGTGTAGGTTAGTTTATACTTGCTGTACCCCTGTGCAGGTGAGTTGATATTTTCTTTACCCCTGTGCAGGTTAGTTTATACTTGCTGTTCCCCTGTGCAGGTGAGTTGATACTTGCTGGCTTTAGGACACATCCGCCAGATTCCACATACGTCAGATCATTTATTTATTCCACATTCGTCAGATTTTTTTGACCTCTGACGAAACGATGATTCCTCGTTCGTCAGATTCCATTTATAAGTAGGTAATAATTTTACGTACTACTACATTTTAGTACAGCCACGTACTCTTAAGTGTACGTGTGGCATTATAATATTCACAACTTTTTCAGGAAGCAGTTGCGCGTTCATTCGAGGTAGAACTAGCTAGGATCAACAGCCCAGACTGCTACTTATATTCATTGGCGAGAGAATTGAAGCCAAAGCGGGACTATCTGCTCAAAGTGCTCAGCGAAAATGGTTTCAACCCTACTATACCTGAGGCTGGGTACTTTGTTATTGCTGATTGGACTAAACTAGGTAAGAAAGTTATAAGATACTAGCTGCGCTCCCGCAGTGTGACCCGCGGTCCCTCGGGATTTTTTAATTTTTTCGGGATAAAAAGTAGCCTATGTCCTTCCCTGGGATACAACCTTTAACTATGCCAAATTTCAGCTTAATCTGTTCAGCTATATCAGTATAGATATAGGCTACCTTTTATCCCGAAAAAATTAAAAAATCCCGAGGGACCGCGGGTCACACCGCGGGAGCGCAGCTAGTTTATTATATTAGGATGGAGTATGGATGATTAAAACACTATTTGTGGGGTTGTGCCTAAATAAGTTTTTTAATATTGCGAAACACGTATTTATTATTTTTTCAAAGACAGCAAATCCAAAAATGAATTCAGTGTTTTCATGGGTTAGATTGGAACAAGGTAGTTCTATCTCTAAAGTTTGTATGACGAAACAATGCGCAGACAAAGTTGCGCCCGGGTCCACTAATAAATAATAAATAATGCTGGACATTTCACACAGCGTCATCTAGACCCAAACTAAGCAAAGCTTGTATTATGGGAACCAGGTAACTGATAAACTATTTACTTAAATAGACGATTGCGCAGGTTTGGTAGAGCAAAGTCTATTGCACCTAACTTCAGAGTGCTAAAGATCCATGTGCTTAGTATACAGGGTCTTTCATTTTAAACTAACTTAATTCAGGATTTAGGTTCAGCAAATAAATTAAAAAATACTTATGTAATGTTTATTTTTTGTTTTGTTATGAAAATCCCGAGAAAATCGATAAAGACTTTTCTTTCAATTGCTTGTTGCTTTTTGTATAACTTAGTCCATTCGTGATGTAGCTGCGCTGCGATTGGTGGAACGTCTTTACTCCTTGAAAATCATTATGCAACATTTCAAAAAAATCAATGAATGATAAATTTTTAAGTGAAAACATAAATGGGATTAGGAATTAAATTGATACGGTCAAACGTCTATTTACAACCCAAAAATGAGGCCCTGTCAGTTTGTGTAGTTTAAAATGAAAGACTATATAATATGAAATATTCAATATTTCAAAGGATCAGCATTGCCATCCAGCGTGGTAATGCCGCCAGTGTTTTGGGCACGCTTCCGACTGACAGTGACCTGGATCAGTTGAGCTATCTATAGATCGTTTCTAATGATCCTTAGATAGCTTGACTAATCCTGTTGTATTTTGTAAATATATGTAAATATGTAGTAGCTTAGTTTCTGTAAATATCTTCAATATTTTATTACATTTATATTTCAGCGAACAAGATCGACCTGTCATCTGAGCCCGACAAGTACAAAGACTACAAGTTCACGAAGAAGGTCGCCAAAGTGGTCGGCGTGCTTGCTATCCCACCCACCGCCTTCTACTCGGAAGGACACAAGCATTTGGGAGAGGACTATGCCAGGTTCTGCTTTATCAAGGTAACAATCACTTTCGCCACACTGGTCCGAAAGAAATAGTGAGATTCTGCTTTATAAAAGTAACAATCACTTTGCCTTTCATAACACTGGTGGTCCGAAAGAAATAGTGACACTGTAATTGCAATCGTTTTTTCAATTAGACTTACGTTGCTTTATGAAATTCATTCACCACACTGATATTGTTCGAAGGAATTAGTGGCATTTGCACCTATGCGGGATTTAAGCCCACACCCTAACCGAGGCTACGATCTTAACTAACATGATGTAACATTATATTTTTAAACCTGACCCTTTTCAAAAATTTTTCAAACTAAAAGTTCAGCCATTTATAATTTCATTTTATTTGCAGAAAGATGAAAATCTCCAGCTGGCTGAGAAACTCTTCAAAGAATGGAACGCTAAAAACTAGATGCTAAAGTAAAGAGGCTTTGTATTTCTAGTAATTCTCAAAAAATGTGATATTGGCTCAACGTAATTCCATAAAAAATCATAATTAGGTACTTACAATACGCACAACCAATCTTTGTCTCTCTGAAGTTGCGCAAAAGCCATTTTTGATGACGCCTAAAAGACGAAGACAGCGTTGTAGCTGCCTCGCTTACTCGCTTAGTTTGTTACATCGTGCTATCTCGCTTACTCTACCAAACCTGCGTAATCGTTTAGTGCACCTAACTTCAGAGAGACAAAGATCGGTTGTGCGTATTATACCTGATGTTGTTTGTAATCCTAAATTTAATTTGAACTTTTCTCAGGGATCGTAATAAAAACAATGGTCAGACAACTGTCAAATTAAGTGATAGGTACAATTAATAAACAAAATAAGTAAGTAAATCAATTTGTTTTATATTATATACATATATGGAAACTTCTGTAGATTAGAAATTAAGCGATATTTTATCTTTGTTAAAAATAAACTTCATACTTTGTTATAACTTGTTTACTTCGAAAAAACCCCATGTCAAATTTCAATTAGCCAAAATTATAAAACACTTCCGATTTTAGACCTTATAGTCAGTTATTTACAGTCCATATTAATTCCACCATTAATTTAAGAAGCAAAGTCGCCGCGCAGCCATCTCTTTGCATCTCTCGTGTCATTCCCGTACGTGTTGCCAAATCTGAAAAACAAGACTTATTAGGAAGGTGTATGGATCATTTTAGGATAGCAGGCAAAGTGGCAATTCGTACCTTTACAAGGGGTACGCTTGGAGCGTGATTATTTTCATACAGATTAGACCTATAAACAAAAATTGCTGCTCAGTTTTTGAGTGAGTTTTTGGTAGGACTGGAGATGGAGAGGTTATGGCAAACTCTAATTTTTATATGCTGAAAAAATATTTCACCTAGGTACAATACGCACAACCAATCTTTAGCTATCTGAAGTAGCTGCGCAGAAGCCATTTTTGATGACGCCTAAAAGACGAAGACAGGTTGTATAGCTGCCTCGCTCACTCGCTTGGTTTGTTGCATCGTGCTATCTCGCCTACTCGCGCAAACTTTTAGTGCACCTAACTTCAGACAGAGAGATCGGTTATGCGTACTGTACTACGAGTAGGAAGTTAAAACATCGCCCTGCTTGACAGGCACCCTAGAGTTAAGTCAGATTACAAGTAAATCGCCGCCATTTTAAAACTAGAGAAGTAGTTGGCGCTGAGAGGGAGTAGTCAGAGGCACGTCCATTCCGTATATTGCTAGTGACACATTTACATTAAAAAAAAACTAGTCATTACCTGAACATGCAACCAGGCACGTGTCCAGCGTAGTTGGGCAACATGCCGACGTGCTTATGGTAGATCTCAGTGGGATTGATGGACAACGGCGGGTCGGGCCTGCGAGATACAACCTTATTAGAACGGGATAAGGATCACTATCGAGCTGGGAATCAGATCATAGAATATCAAAAAACTTTTTGAAAGCACAAACAGTAATTTATATCAGGAAATCAACCTGCGTCTGATGCCGCTAATATGCGCGATATTTGGCTATAACGTTAAAAATCGCGCTATAGTAACACATTGCAGGCATGTCGTAGAAAAACATGTGTCAATGCACGAAAGGAGCCTCTTTGAGACGCACTTAAAATCCATTCACCACACTGGTTCGAAAGAATGAATGAATGAGAATTCTTTATTGTACACCTTAAACTATGAAACAGAATAATTAATCAAGTGCACGAAAGGAGCCTCATTGAGACGCCCTTAAAATCCATTCACCACACTGGTTCGAAAGAATGAATGAATGAGAATTCTTTATTGTACACCTTAAACTATGAAACAGAATAATTAAGTATAACAAATAATGACAATGTACAATGGGCGGCCTTATCGCTAATGAGCGATCTCTTCCTGGCAACCTTTGGATGGAGAGGAACTCAGTGAAAGAACTGGTGACACGATAAGAAGAAGAAGTAAGGCATTAGACACAGGTTTATCCTTATTCCTTAGCATAAATAATACAATCAAATATTTCTTCCTATAAAACACAGGGTTGGGAATGATTTTTTCATTTCCGTCTGATGAAATGTGAAATCTCTTCCATACATTAACTTCCTGAAAACAGATTTTAAAATAAAAATTCCCACATTTTTCTTACAATTTATTACTTACAATAAGTAGTCCTTACAATGTAATTATGAAGCATCACAGTTTTTTCCTGCGTTAAAATAAAATTGCATGCAACTCAAAATTGCGTAGCAATGCCTAATCCAGCTTCCAAAATAATTTCGCCTACTCTGGTTCTAAATTATATACATTAAGCTTTACGCCTACGGATAATATAATTAAATCTTGCATATTATTATTATGTGAACATCCATAACCTACCTGTATAAAGTACCAGTTTAAAATATTACACAAAAACAAAATCACTACTGAATTCCTTAAAATATAGTGGATTATCTCAAATCTATGATCACTGAAGGGTCTTTTGTAATTGTCTACATAGTTTGAAGTTCTGTACGTACATATTTGTCACATACAAACATATCTACTTGATTGCATAGGTATTAAAATTTCCAGCTCGCAAGCCTATCAATCGTCATTCATTACACGGCTTTTTGATGAATTATTTTGCTTCTTACGCGGTAGGTGGCGCTATTATCGAGTTTTTTTTAATTCCGAACAAGTATCTTCATCAATCTCATAAAAAAATATTAGTTCATGTTTAAAAAACTACAGATCATCGTTATCTTTCAACAGCTTGACCATATAAGGTCCTTCGAGATGGTATCCAATTTTAGCGTAATAGTTCCGAGTGCCAACGCCAGATATGACCGCCATTTTGTCAGAGCCGTGCTCTTCTTTAGCGATTCTTTCTGCTTCCTCCATCAATAGCATGCCGAATCCTTGATGCTGGAATTTTGTTGGATCTCGGGCATTCACCTGAAATAAAAAAAAATATTTAGGAACACATAGACAAGGTATTATTATTATAAAATGTAAAAGTTTTGATATATAGATGGATTATTATTATTTCTTGACAATGAAATGGCTGAACAGATTTGAATTGAATTTGTAGAGGAGGTAGCTTATAACCTAGATTACAATAGGCAACTTTTTTTTCTGTGTTAATCTGCAATCAGTCTGGCTAGATATGGATCTAGCCAGAGTCTGATTTAGCATATGGAGGTAGCTGGTTGGAGTGATGTACTAGACCATCTTTGTATTTTGTAGTATTCGATTTAAGGCTACTTTTATACCCGAAAAGTAAGCCACGACGTAGGCCTAAAAACTCCGTCACCAGAGTTGGCCACTGACTCATAATCAACTTACTTTTATACCCGAAAAGTGAGATACTTTCAAGGGAATACGCGGAAAACAACACCTTACTTTTAACTTGTTGTCTGCCTAACCTAATTCGTTTTATTACAAGAAAATGAGCCGAGTTTAGACCACGTCTAACTAAAAAAACTGTCCCTAGAAAAATCTTTAAATACTCGTACATAGAACGCTTTTTTAGTAGTAGTTTAGTACTTTTGGTAACAGTTTTGTTTGGGTTCAACAAAGGTTTAACGTTTATGTAATAAGCAGCAATAAGTCTTATACTAACCGGTACAACAGAGCCGTATACATGTAGCTCCCTCACTATACTGCACTGTGTGAAGTCAGAGTCCGGCCCGGCCTTCAACTCCTGCCGGTAAGTGTCAGCCCCACACTTCCTGAGACGAAGCAGACCGACTAGAATGTCCTGTTTGGGGTCTTCGTAGGCTAGAAAAGTTTCCCAACCGCCATTCGCTACGTAGTCACGTCTTACTAGCTCTACCTGGAAACGTAAAGTTTCATTGAAAATATGGATCACAAAACTGATTTAGAGTAAGGATTTTAATGTAACAATATTACAACTGTACCCGATGGCACTGTAGATAACTTAAAAGATGAAGAAGATGTTTAAAAGGGAAGTCAGAGGCACATCCAAATTCATACATATTTGGCACATGCCCACACAAGCTAGCATTCCGTAAGTGACAAGTTGCAAGCCCATCAAAGCCTATTAGAATACTTACTGGTTTCCTCATGATGCAACTCTGATATAATTGTATAATTTTAAAAACGAAATGCTTTAAATAACGCCTTTTCTGCCACTTGCTGCGATGCTTCGAGAGAGCCAGCCACAAGTAGGTCATGGGCATGGAACGTGCTAAACTAAACAAACAGTATAGTTACCTCGTAAGGACGCAGTCGATTGTGTATCTCCTGAATGCCGACCTCTCTAGTTCGAACATCGCGACAGTCTGTGCCCATATCGGCCATTCGTGCTAGAGCCAACTCTCGGAGGTTACCGTGTTCTACCCCGGATGATACTAGAGGCATCGGGATGTCTCTTTGCACTCTGAAAATAATTACGTTTTAAAAACACAAAAAACTGGCTTTAATTCAGGAAATTCCAAGTGAGGATGAGGTTTAGCGTGAGTTTAGAGGGAAAGTTCTGGTCTCAGGAATACAATTTTTATGGGACCACTTGTGTACTACCTACTCTTTCAAACAAAAAAAAATCCGACAAATACTTCTTATTTTATGTTGGTTAAAAATTGGAAACTTGGAAGCAAATCCCGAGAACTTGTTTTTTGAAAACTGAACATTTAATCTAATTAAAATTTAATCTAACCTATAAACCCTTGTCCACGGAGGCACCAAAGCCAAGACCTTTGCAATCAGATCCACCAATGTGGATGGAGGGTAGCTCCGATACCGTCCTGTCTTCCACAGTTCATACAACCCTGTGCCTCGGATAACCAGGGTTGGATATATCTTGAGCCCGTCAGCTCTGAACGCTGGGTTCTCAAAGAACTCTTTGAACTGCTGGATGTCCCTTTCGTAGTCTACGTTTGGTAGGTCTGGCATCATGTGGGCTACGATCTAAAAAGAAATTAAGATTTTTTAATTATGAGGATAAAAATTTGCCTCTTTGAGGTACATAAAATCCTTTCACCACACTGATACAAAAGAACTTAGTGTACAAGAATAATCTATTAAAATTTATATGGGACTTAATCATGTAGGTAGTAAGTATAACTTATTTTTATACCTCGACGTTTCGATAGCATTACAGAAATGAAGAATAATCTAATTCTGGTGTTCTTTATTAGCACACATTCAAAAATTCTTTTGTAATGGGGTAACTTATACCATGGATTAACAGATGGGTTACTTTTTTTTAAAGAAAAGTAAAATATTTCTGAGGGACACTGCAGGGTGAGGCTAGTTTCTTAATGTACTAGAAAATCACATTTAATTCACCTTATAACCAGCATCTTTGGCCAAGTTAAAGTTCTCGCACACAGCCTTTACAGTATGTCCCCTATTAGTGTCTCGTGCAATATCCTCATACACTGATTGTACTCCTATTTCCAACCTGAAAGCAATGTTATTCATTCAAAAACAGTGGCTGCTTGGCTTAAGCTGTTAGTATCAATTGAAGAGCAACATAGATGGATTTGATGTGTTATCTGTGTGTGTCTATGGCATTGAACACTTTACCCAACAGATCTAGGCATTCGTGAAGTTAGCCATTTGTCTGCGCAGAACACAATTTTGTATAAAAGAGCAGTTACTGCGCAGACAAATGGCTAACTTCACGAATGCCTAGATCCGTTTAGGGAAGTGTAGCTCTCAAATATTGAATTTTATATTTTGATGAGCGAGTTGATTGACTGTCTTAGCTATGATTCAACAAAATTTGTTTAGCCATTTCATTAGTTTCTTGTGTTAAATCAGTTCTTACCTGGTACATCCATAGTTCAACATATCGCTCATGTGCCTCTGCAGGCAGTAGTCTGGTCGTGTCTCGATAGTGATCCCGATGCATTTAGTTTTAGCCCTTTCAGAGTACTTCACAGCCTCGGCCACATTACTGGATGTGTGCCCAGAGAGAGCATCGTGTAAATTTCTGAAAATACGTTTTTTTTGTTAGCTAAACCTCCATCGAACTTGAACGCCGTAATTTTATGATGAGATGGCTTCCTATGAATTTAGTTTGTTCTTACCTGATGAAATAGTCCCTATAATCCTCAGGAAGACTCATAAAAGTCCCGCCCATAACGATAAATTCAACTTTATCCACGCTATGGCCCAGCTGTTTCAACTGTTCAACTCTATGACGCGTTTGTAGGTACGGATTGTATCTCGCTCTGATTGCCCTCATGGATGTAGGCTCGTAGCCTGTGTAGCTCTGCGTAGAGTATTCAAAGTCAGAGTCTGGCCCACCGGGGCAGTACACGCAAATGTTCCCGGTAAAATTGATATGCGGACATCTATGAGGTTTACACATAACTGCGACGACTGCTATTCCTGAAGCTGTACGAATAGGTTTCGCTTTCAATTTCGGCAGAAGAATCTTCTTCGCATCAGCCGGTACTGCCGCTATGATATCAACAAGTCGCGGAGACGTGCTCATGCCATATTTCGATGAGATTCGTGTTTTCATCTTGTTGAGGTTAACATCTTTTCCTTGCCGGTGGGCGACCAGCAACTCTTGTATGATCTCGGAAATCACTATCACCATCTTCTCCTCTTTGGATACGTTCGGAAGAGGATTCTTTTTCCCCATTTTAAATTATTTCACTTTAGATATTATATTACAAAAATAAACACTTCGCGTGTCTCACAATCGCTCGCACTTCGCAGTGGCATGAGATTGAAAATTTTTATGTCAAAGTCAAACTAACATTTCATTGATTGTCACTGTCAGTTTGACAAAAATAAAATCGTTCAAAAACAGTTGCGCTAAAGTACTTGTTTGAAAACTAAAAAAATGGGTAGGTTCTACTTTTATACGACTAGACGAGTTCAAACGTGAACCGAACCCATATTTTATTCTATAAGATGTCTGTATGCCTATTATATCATTAGGGCACTTACTTGACAACGTTCACAGGAGCCCATTCCGTACTCTGTCTTCTTCTGTAGTTAGACGAGAAGTCACAGAGTGCAGAATTGGTTAGCTTCTTCGATGAGTCTCCAAACCGTTGGAAACCATATGGCACATGACCAGCAAAACCTGAAATCAAGGATTCAAAATCAGTAATCAAAGTCCAGAATATATAGACTTACGGGTAGAGAATAGCTACGGTTTGTTCATTCGACTAGGGGATACTGGTGAACTGATGAGTTCACTAAGATCCCCTGAGGTATCAGGTTAGGGGATCCTGGTGGCCGAACTCACTCTACCTACGTACCTACGTATATCTACGCATGTACCTACCTACATAGGTTAGGTAGGTATTCGTAGGTATTTTGTAAAGTAAGGTGTAAGTGGGTAGTAGGTAGGTATTGGTTTTATTTGTACAAATCCCACAAACTCACGAATTGACTCTGTCGGATTAAATCCCCATATTTGGTTACGTACGAACGACGCATGTATTTTGGCGTAGGACATTGAATAAAATTAAAGAAAACCTAAAAGACAGAAACCAAAATAAACTAAAAATGACAATTGCTTGACAATTTCAAAACATCACCACCTCGAAACAATTAAAAACTCCTTGTTGCAACCGCATTAAAAATCGCGTAAACAGTTTTTCTCCAAAAAGGTCGCATGTGACCTCACCTTTCTTGACGAACTTCTCAGGGTCATCATTTTCCATGAAGAATGGACTAATAGAATGTGACGCTGGCGAGAGTTTCGGCTCGTCCATCGGTAGATCTCGAAGTATTCCTGCACATTCTGGCCTGACTGTCACCAGGGGCAATTTGAATTCTGCTGTGGCTGACTGGAGACAAAATATAAGTAGGTAATTCATCCTGTGTGCTTACCTATCTTGTAAGTATCTGTTGTGTTAAGTATCGCGATACGCAAATCGCAGATGAGAGAATGTTATTCTTCCCTTTTCGTTAATAAACATCAGAGCATAACGTCTGCGTCTACAATTCGTTAATTCTTCATCCAAAAACAATGTTTCGTGCACAACCTCATTCATTCTTCTCTCTTCATTCATCTCCATTCAATCCTTCAATCTCCTTTCTCATCATTTTCGTTCAAAAACGTCTTCCTTCCCATCAGCTTTTCAGTCCCTTCTCATTGGTGAAAACCTCTTTGGAACTTACAAATCTGTCGACAAGATCCCATGGCTGTCCTTTCCCGGCCTGGAGATCAACGACCCGTTCTAGTTGGTTCCTGGCTGTTCGTTGGTTGAGCTGAACCCGTTGAAATTCTGATAATGCTTCGGTCGCCGCTACAGTGTAACGCTGCCCGAAGTGTGCGTTCAGACGTGGTAGAAATCCTGAGATGGTGCGCATAAACCTTGTAAGCAGGTAAAATACCGACCGTTTAAAAATATAAAATACAATACTTAAATATTTTTCCCATTTGCAAAAATAAACATTAAGTAGGTAGTAACCTCTATCCTCTAATAGATAATGCACTACCTAGTGTACCTAGCACCTACCTTCAGGATCAGGAGAAAACCTATACCTAACCTAACCTAACCGATCTTAGCACCTCGAGCGAGGAAAGACGTTATGATGATTATGATAACGATAAGATGATTATGATAAGAGTAGGCAGGACAATGGCTTTCTTGTAACTAGCGCCATTATCAGTGAATGCAATATATCTGACCGAATAGCCAATGTAAACAAAACATCGTACAGTACGCACAACCGATCTTTAGCTCTCTGAAGTTAGGTGCACTAAACGATTGCGCAGGTTTGCGCGAGTAGGCGAGATAGGACCATGCAACAAACTAAGCGAGTGAGCGAGGCAGCTGTACTAACGCTGTCTTCGTCATAATGAATTTTTGAATAAACGGGTTTTTATCACGTGCTTGTTTTATTTGGTCCCGACGTTTCGAACGCGTTGCAGCGCTCGTGGTCACGGGAGAACTGGTGCACGGCGAGTCAGTTCTTTCTATTGAGGGTAAGATCTGGATCTACCCTCAATTCGTCCTCAGAATCAGATAGGTCCACGTTCATACTGCGACACACGACACTGACCGTATCAACTTGCAGCAAACACGTTGCACCACGCACACTCTTATTAATGACGGGATTCCACGAACGCGATTAACTTCACGAATGCCTTGATTCGTTGGGCGCACTGTACAGTCTCGTTGTGTCGTGTTGAGACGCGATTCGATACCAAGACATAACTGGAGCAGATAAAGGGCAAGTACCGTTCGCGGTTATATCTTACAGCGCTCACAACAAGCCTAAGCTTATTTTCATTTAGAGATCCGCATCGGATTTCTTTGGCTAACTCACAAAATTTCTCTGAGCTACGCATTGGACTAAAGGGCCTGACTAAATTCACTATGAGCTTTCGCTTTAAAAATCTTTAGGTGACATACTTGCGAACTTACATACAAATACTTTATATTAAGTTAGGCATCAAAAATTCAAAATCCAGCTTATCATTATCACAACGATAGCATCAGCGAGATTTTGGGGATAGGTTAGGATATAGAGATCCGATGAATTCGAGTTCAAATCCTGAGATTTGAACTCGAATTCATCGGATCCCGGAATTGCTGAGGATTCCATGAATTTCAGACACTAAATTGATATTTAACCGTTTCGTCAGTCCTGGCTAAAGGTAATTAGAATATTTTGGCTAACGACTTAAAATGGATGCTGCCTAAAAATTTCAACACAACTGTGTTGTAGGTATCGCTATTATTATTAAGTACTATTATTTAGCCTGTGTTGTCTCACTGCAGGCCTTACTTCCCTTCTTCCACTCTTTGCGATTTAACGCAGCTACAGGTCAAGTTCAAGGTATCGCTGCATCACTAAAATTACAAACTCACAATTCGGCAGTTTGGCATTCCTAAACTCAGATCAAAAGGTTAGGGCTAAGAAAATTAAAAATATGTCACAACAACCAAAAATCAGAGAGCCGTTTGTATGTGCAGAACACAATTTTGTATGAAAAAGCGTTCACTGCGCTGACAAACGGCTAACGGCCGATTTATTAACCAGCCGTTAAACTTGACTTTGGTGAAACTAGCCCTATCTAACAGAGCGTTAGTTAATTTGACATCAAATTTAGTAAGAGAAATAACAACGGATTAAGTATTTAACAGACCGTAACTGTGGCGTTTAACAGCTTAACAAGTTAAGTTTAACAGCAAAAGTCAAGTTTAACAGCTGGTTAATAAATCGACCGTTAGCCGTTTATCAGTGCAGTGAACGCTTTTTTATACAAAATTGTGTTCTGCGCAGACAAACGGCTCTCTGTCACTCTCGGATTTTTGGTTGTTCTGACATATTTTTAATTTTAAACGATGTCAACTGCTAGTTAGCTAACCGGCCGCCGACCAACGATTAGATTTAGCGGCTTGTTAATGAAGATATTCCTTTGTTAGAGCATGATGGAGCACAAAGCAATTGTAAAGGTCTGTTAAATACTTAATCCGTTGTTATTTCTCTTACTAAATTTGATGTCAAATTAACTAACGCTCTGTTATATAAAGTTTGGTGAAACTAGCCCTAAGGGCCAGTTTCACAGAAGTCAAGTTTAACAGCTGGTTAATAAATCGACCGTTAGCCGTTTATCAGTGCAGTGAACGCTTTTTTATACAAAATTGTGTTCTGCGCAGACAAACGGCTCTCTGTCACTCTCGGATTTTTGGTTGTTTTGACATATTTTTAATTTTAAACGATGTCAACTGCTAGTTAGCTAACCGGCCGCCGACCAGCGATTAGATTTAGCGGCTTGTTAATGAAGATATTCCTTTGTTAGATCATGATGGAGCACAAAGCAATCGTTACGGTCTGTTAAATACTTAATCCGTTGTTATTTCTCTTACTAAATTTGATGTCAAATTAACTAACGCTCTGTTAGATAAAGTTTGGTGAAACTAGCCCTAAGCCTCACAATGATACCAAACTTTGACGGAAGCATCTGACGGCCTAATTTCTCTGACACCTAGCTTAAACTCACTTAACAGCATTCAACTTGTTATTGCATATTTCCTACGCTTAATTTCCGTAGCACATTTAACTTTCATTCAAAAGACTTCAACGCGCTTATCAATCATTCATTCAAGTAAAAAACTCAACGGCTTTGCTCCTAGGGGGAGAAGATAAAAAAGGATAGGTTTTTATTGTAAACTGTTGAATAATTACAAGAATAATTTATAGGTATTCCTAAGTTCATGCTTCAATGATTTTACAGGCTATTAGTTAATGTAACAAGGTGAACTTACGCAGTGAATTAGTTAAAAAAAAATAACAGAAGTATTTTTCTACTAAGTCGCTCGATATTAGACGCTGCTACGCTTTTTCATGTCTAATTAGGTACCAGGTCTTTCTCGAAATGTGGTAAGGTGATTCAGAGCTTCGATCGCGATGTTGAGTCACATACCGGTCGGAATACCTAAAGCGGCCAGTACACAATGGTATGTGATGGGCCATGCTATGCAGTGCACTGGCCACGATCACTTGGTGTTCACACAATGGCGCATGGCTCATTGCTGCCTGGCGATGAACGTTCCATTTTACTCAGTACTGTTATCTGACGGTTTTTGAAGAAAATGTTTATAATTGTAGGGCCAGTTTTTGAAAAATTATGAAATTATTAAAGAGGAAATAGACAAAAACATTGTTTTGGTACGAGTATGTTTTATCGTTTAATTTATTTAAGTTTTTTTTTTATATTGTACTTATTCAAACGTGAAACGAAACGGTTCGGCGGTCGATGATGGCCGATTGTGTGAACACCACAGGCCACGCTACGCCACGATTCCTTTGAAGAGCGGCCGAAAAATCAAGACCATCCCAATTGCACGCCACGATTGACGATTGTCCGCCACTTTAGACCATTACCCCCTGTACACAATGGCGATCGCCAGAAGTGGGCCAGCGTACGCCATTGTGTACTGGCCGCTTAAGAGGTATGCCACAGTTTCCTGAGGTTATGATCCAATAATTTACCTGCCTACTCGAGTCTGAGAGAATGTCTATCGCTCCTTGGTGATTTCGTGATTATTTTCTGTTTTAAAAAGAAGGTTCATAACCCGGTTACAAACAAAGAACTGAAACACAAAACTTTATTGTTCGTTTGTAACTCGGTTACGAAGTAGGAAAAAAATCCTTCTACGTAGCTGGTTACGCAACATGGTTACGTAGAAGCACTAAAGGAACGAATCAGAACCAAGACTATTTTCCCAAAGGATGATAAACATTCTATCAGATCTACAAGAATCTTTGATTTTTAAAGTTGCTAATCAGCAACGGTGTGAAAAAAACTCATTATGGTTTTAGTGATGTGTGTGACTGAAGTCATATTAGACATTTGATAGAAAACTATTAGGGGATGTTTACTTACCCTCAAAACCAGGAATCATAGGATGCTTATACACTGGATCCCCATTCCGAAATCTGGCGTTCACAACATCGATATCTGTTTGTGGTGGACGAAATATCTGGAATAGGACGAAATATCTAGTAAAGACTGATAATGAGCATAGCCTACATCTCTATGAAAAACTAAAGCAATACAGTTTGAGTTGCCATACGTAGTTAAGCAGTTAGAATGGCCTATTTTCTAACTATTAATACTATTATTGTTGTTGTCCAGTCAGATTGTAATAAGAGATTTCAAGTGGACCTCAAAGTACTCCTTTCGTGCATTTGACATGTTATTCGAACTTTAGGTTCTACATGTCGGTTTTAATCAAGATGTTTTCTTTCATATGAAGATGGGGTTATGGTAAGTGTTGAAAAGTCACCTGGAAGTCATCAGCAGTCCTGTCAGAGAGCACCAGCCGCTCAGAATGGAGGACGCTGGGGTCCAGCAGGATCTTGTGCGTGGTGGAGCCATAAGTGTCTCCGATTCTGTACTTGTATTCAGGACAATGGCCCGTGTAGCTGCAAACGTAATTAATTGAAACTAAATCTTCAACCACACTAATATTTTTATAGTGTTAGGCCTCACACTTAATTCACGGATCGATGAAGATCCCGAGTACAAGTCGCATGCATGCATGGGTGTAGTTTTAAGTTACGATGTTTTAATATGTACTTAAATCTTTAGATCTACGTGCGTATAGGGTTCTTTGAAAATGTCTATGGACATTTCAAGGTTTAAGGGCTTCTATTAATTGAAGTAGTTTGATCTCTATAGCCTTTTATTTGAATTTTCACACAGATAGAGATTAATCGATGTCGACTTCTACCAGAGTAGGTGCATATTAATCGTGTTAGTTTCTTAAAAACCGCATAAGAACCTTGATAAACCTGTGTTCACAACGTGACTTCCTGATCGTAAGGTGTTAGGTTAGTAAAATCAGTGCTAGCATAGACTGAAAAACTGAGTTCGTATGCGTAAGAGCTTACAAAATGGCGATGGATTATGTAGTTCTTTTTAAGTAAATACGCAAAAGCTGGAAAGAGAAAAGCAACTCGATAAATGTTGTCTGTGAAATTAAGTAGTGTCAATGGACTCATTATCCAATGTGCAGAATTAAAAAAAAATCATAATAGGCAGCTCAAATGCCCACTGCTGGGCATGAGTCTCCTTCCTCAAATGCCGCTCTAATCTTAAATAACATGGGCATGGGCAAAACGATGTAAATATACTGAGGAGCTGGGTAAAGTTAGCGCCACAACTGATGCCAACTGTGCAGTTTAACCCTGTACGGTTTGTGCAAAGGGGTTACAGTTGGAGACGCTGACTGTGCCTACGTAAAATTTTGTCGCAATGCAATATATCAGAATTGGACACGGCAGTGCACGCCATAAACCAGCATTGCCTCGGCGTTACACAAGACCTCGGAAAAATTGCCCAAATCGGCAAATTGGACAATGACATCAATTATGTTGGCAACACTTCTTCAAAGAGATATGGGGTTTGGTTTGGTTGTGTAATCTTATTACGAAAAGAGAAGTATTTACATACGAATTTCAAGCGCCGCCTGTAAATACTTAGTTGTATCAATTGCATAAGGCAACCCTTTTGATACCTACTTTACGAACTCTTACTGGGCTCAATTTCATTGTCCATTACCTATCTAGCCTGGGTAGCAATCATGTGTTCAACTAGACGGAGGAATGGAGATGGCCTCATCAGATTGCAGGACTTACCCAGGTATGTAATGCGGCTGCGCTATGCTGACTAAATCCAAAGCCATTTTGAGTTTTTTGCTAAATCAGTGTTTAACCATAATTTTGATGAGAGCCAAAGGTTTGTTTTGTTTAGCGAAAATTTCACATTTGTGATTTTGGTTTGACCAAAAGGTTTGTTGACTATGACTTTGTCATTGCAATAATACCTATTGTAAAATTGTGCTGTTTTTTTTACTAAGAAGTTTAAAGGTTTAGAGTTTGGATGTTAAAAAGTTTTGATTTGACTTCTAAGCATCTGGGAAAAACAAAGGATAATGGTAATTTTTGGCCCAAATTGTTTTTCATAAAATTTTAATAGTTCCATTTATATTAAAGGTAAAATAACATAAGTAGGTAGGTAGGGATACTTGAGAGTTTTAACAACGAAATAAATATAACTGAGAAACTGGATATTATCATAACGTCTTAAGTTTTAAGCACACTTGACTAATGTATTGTGGTAACTAAACTGCAAAACGTTTAACAGCCCTTTGTTGAGAAGCAATCAAAATAAAATAAACTCTAGAGTCTAGAGGTACCAACTTCGTTCAAACCATAGGCCTTCTCCACTCGCTCAAACTTCAGGCGGCTCCAATCGAAGGCTCGCTTACTTCGCTTGAGTCACCGCACGCCATATTGGATTCTACCGTTGCAAGAGACGGGCGCGCGCCCAAGCATCCGCGTAGTGACAGCCAGACCGATGAATATACAAACTTTTAGACAATTTACGTTACAGTGAAATAAACACAACAAAAACTTACAAACAACAGTGAAGTGCGTGATCAATACAGTTAACATCAAGTTTAACTCATTCAAACTGATCGGACAAGTCGAAATGCATTCCATTGAGACTGTTGAACTGGTATTTTTTTTTCACTTTGCGGTGTACATTTTGATTCTTATCAATTTATATAGTGTTGTGAACTATGGGCTCATGATAAAAAATCTTTTGATTAAGTGGATGTGATTGTAAGACTTTGTTATCAAAGTCTAGAGTTATCATTGATTGACGAGGATTGCCGACAACTTCAAGGTGAGTTACAGTTTTTTTTATTTCAGAGGTTCTTGACACACTACAGAACCTTCTGAACTGGAGGTTTACATTATCTCTTTCCTCAATCGTAATTTATTGTTTATCGCTCTTTAAATTAGGTCCTACCAAACTTCTACCTTCTACCAAGACTGTTGGTGTGATTATTCTTATTAAAGTGCTCTTAATTTAATGTTCATGGTTTTTTTCTTTAGATGCCAATCAAATCTAGTACCATTCGTGCAGTAATAGTTAATAGATACCTACTTAATATCACAAATTACGAGCTAAAATACAGCTCTATCGAAGATGACCAATTTTTATACATTGCCTAAAAAGGTCACCCGTCGAGCAAATAAGGGGAAATAATACAAAAATGTAAGGGTCTCCGCCATCCCTACGTAAAGATACCACTAAACAATGAAAGCAGCGCTATTCAGACCAAGTATAAGGAATCCTGTTTGGTGACTGAACAGGACGAGGCGACAAACCAAACATGGTCTGCGTGTTTGGTTATTAGCGGAGCAAATCGGACTCAAACTTAATCAAAATAAAGAATCCTGAAATACAACCTAATTATATTAGACGAAAACTAGTATCTGAACTGCTGAATCTTTATATCTTCAAGTTCTCGTATTATCCAAGTTTAAGTTAAAAGTACCTACGAATGGAAAAACCGCTTTTCATATTCAAAAGAGACACTTAAATGCAACGGTGCTTAAATGACCCAGGAAAGAACTGTCTCAGCTTATTTGAATAAGCACCATAGAACTAGTAAATTATGGCTATCGATTATCAGTTTTTTTTTTCTAATGCTCGTGGAATTGTGAAGAGGACCGGTTAGGTTTCTTTCGATGAAAAAAGAAGACTTGTGGACATTCGAGGCCGCAACCCAATTGGGACCAGTTGCAGGTACGCTTTTGTAGTACACTTTCTCCGTTGCGTGACGCGGACGTACATTTCACTGCGTACCGCGGAGATAGTAGGTATAGGTACCTTGGTCAGAGAAACTATAACATTACATCTAGAATGGACTCTCTTCGCTCCACAACAGTTGAGGCTCCCCGCCTCCTGAGTTCTAGCGTTCTTACGAACAAGGTACGCAGATGAAAGATGAGAGAAGATGTGCCATAGGTACTTGGTAGTGTTTCTAGTTGAAGATGTAATTTTATACTGGTAACAATACCGTGGCGTTTGTATAAAAGTTTTATGCAGTGTCCGGCTGTGCCTTGGTCAGAGCGAAAGGATTATTCCGCGTGAGCAGATAACGAGGATTCAAGCGATAAAATTCGATATGCAATTTGAAATTAACACTTGGAAATAGAAGTGCAAGATATGAGTCTAACACGATAAATCATGATTTGCAAAAGCATATAGCTACTTTCTCCGGAAAGGAGGGCGCAAAACGAAATCTAAATTGCTATGTTGTCATTAATTAACCGAGAAATTCCAAGTCATATGTCGGTTTAAAAAACCTGAGGAGTAATAAATGTCAAATTAACTAAGCGATGTGTCTACTCTTGACAGAAGAACATAGGTACTTTTTTTACAAGATGGCAAACAGTGCAACTAACCCATTAAAACATTAAAGTTTCCAATGCTATTAAAATTAAATTAAAAATAAAACGCAAGCTATTTTATTGGTCATATTCAAGACTTTAAAATAAAGTGGGTTTCTAGACCACAGCTATCGAGAAAGATTCTGTTAATATCATTAACCTCTAAAGTCAAGAGGCAAGAGTCAAAATTTGGAGGTCAAAACATTCAGAGAATTAGAAATTACTCGCCCGAGATTATACAGAGATCATTGAAAGCGTTAATAATGAGAACCACATAAAAACTGGTTCAGCAGGTGCTGATACAATTGGTTACATGAAACAATTTGCTTATTACCAGCGGTAACGCGGCGTAAGCTCAGGACCGCGAGCCAATCAAGAACCAATTTGCAAATTACACAGACGTGAAACACGAAATAGAAATAAAATCCTATGCAAAAAGCAGTACGAGTAGGAGGTACTTTCGATCCGAAGGTTTAAAATCCAGCTCTCCTCTTTTGGATTCTTCTTGGCCTTTTCCATTGTAGGGTCGGCGTTTCAAACATTCATCCTATTTGATTTTCCCTCTATCTGTTCTCAATCATTATTTCTAACAAAATTATGTATTTTTCACAAATGATGCAACTACCATTGAAACTAATAATGCTACATCACGAAAATTTCACTTCAGCATGTATTATGAGCTGTTTATACCACAATAAACCACAATTTCCCGATATGTTATCGATTTGCGATGTTTAACGGTCGTTTTGCGCATTTACCTACACACAAACATGCGGGAAAACCTCTTTTAGAAGATTGCTCAGTATAGTTTTCATACGATTTCATACAACGAATTCAAAATAAGGCGCAGAAATATGTCCGAGGACCTATAGTCAGACCATATTAATTATGATTAAGATGTCTAATAATGATTCAAAAAGTTCAATTCTCATAAAGTTCAACAGTGACTTAAGTGTGACATCACGAGTTCAGAGGAATGCATAGAAAAAATAAGATGAATCAATCAAACACAAACATATACTTACCTAGTCTTCTATTCGTGATGAGCAGAAATTCCTTACCAGAGTAAACCGTGTTTCTTTCTTCTTTGTAATGCAAATTAATTGTTTTCATGTGTCACTTTATTTTCAATGCATGCATTGTCTGGAAAGTAGCATGGCATCTACATTTTAATGTAAGGATCTGATATCTAAATGTAAACAACTAGCTAGGCAAAGAAGTCTCAATCATACAAGCAAAACACTGTCCATAAAATCTCTGAGTCAGCAGATTTAAGCGATCTTCACCTTAGGTACTTATAAGCTTTCGCCAATTCTCACTTGACATCAACACGGACATAGTGAGAAGACTCAAACGAATCAAACCGTTTGAGTTAGTGTAGTGTAAAATAATAAAGTGATATATGTACAAGTATTTAAAGAACACATGAACAAAGTGTCTTCCCCTTAATTAGAGACAGTAAGAAAAGTGCCATTGGACACATTCTTAGTTATATTTTTCTTTATAAAACTATGTCAGAGACAAATTGCTCATTGGCCTACTTGGCCAGATTGTAATATTATTAGGGTTTAATAATAATAGTTAAACACTAATTCAAATAAAAAAAAAAAGCTTGACAACATCACAAAGTCTAATTTTGCAGACCATCGACGATGATGATGATGACAGCTGGTAGTCTTTATCATTAACAGCGGTACTGTGAACCATTTGTGACAAAAGACTGTAACAACACCGCAAGTTCTGACTTGCCTTTCAACTCTTATCGGTGATTCCCCGAAGACATGTCAAGTCTTTTAAATGCATTTGAATAGCTAACAATGAAATCATCTTTATCTTTTGTACGTTTGAGCGTTTTCCTTATGTTTTTACTTGTTTTGAAGATAATTTTATAATATATTTTGAACGATAAAAATCTTTTCATATTACACAGAAGCAACAATAATAATTTCAAACAATAATTTCATATAGTAAATATATACCGAATTTTAAGAAATACCTAGCACTATGTATGAGTACCGACCGACCTACACTGTAAGAAGGTAAGTACTTACCTAATATTTTGGGCGTGTTTAGAGTACCCTGTTTAGGGTGTTTTAGGGTACATATTGAAACAGTAATCACACGGTTTTATATTACAAATTCAATACTCATTCATCGCCAACAATGCCTTCTTGCATGTTATGCCTGCGTAACCCCAGCGTGCAATTAGGGCCAGTTGCGTGTTTAAATAAAACATTCTGAATGTGAATACAGGTTTTGAAATTACATGAAATATGTTCCTTAGAAGCTCATGCATCTACACTAATATTATAAAGAGGAAACATTTGTTTGTTTGTTTGTTTGTTTGTTTGAATTGAATAGGCTCCGAAACT
The DNA here is from genome assembly GCA_951394285.1 of Epirrhoe tristata. Lineage (NCBI taxonomy): Eukaryota > Metazoa > Arthropoda > Insecta > Lepidoptera > Geometridae > Epirrhoe > Epirrhoe tristata. The sequence continues at coordinate 10,556,724 of OX596139.1, forward strand.
ACTGGACCGATTTGAAAAATTCTTTCACCATTAGAATCCGACATTATCTGTGATGAACATAGGCTATAAATTATTTTCAAAAAAATTAGAGATCCTTATGAAAATTGCAATAATGTAACCAAAGGTGTAAAAATTTTGAACATAAAATTCTTCATATCGCGTGCGCTGCGAAAACGATTGATAATAGAACAAAAAAATGTTCTACAATATTAAAGAACGTATCAATATCTACAAAAAAGTCAGCGATAGCATATGTCCAACTATTGTGGTTGTGTCAGAATAACAACTTTTATAATTTAAAAAGTGAATAAAAATGCCGACCAAAAGCAGACCACGTTATTCTTATTTTGGTATTTATTCTTATCCAAATAAATTCCTTCGTAGTAAAGGCTGTTTCAGTACCCGTCGATTACTTTTTGAATGATTGAAATTGGACATTTTATTCAAAAGTTATCATGAGTTTAAAAATGTAAGAAACATCGCGACCACAGAATAAATATCAGTTAGTAGGGTAGGACAAGTGTCTGGGATTTTTAACACAGGTAGCGGGATATTAACCATGATTAATACCATAGATACTATTGATCATGGCGTATGCAACTGCGCCGAAATAACGGGAAACTCAAAAAACATTAAATCATGGTAAATATCCCGTTATCAATTTAATGATGTTAAAATCGCGATAATGTTGTACAATGCTTTTGTTCGAAGTAAACTCGAGTTTAGCGCAATAAGCTGGGACCCGCGTGAGGCTAAATATACGGTTATGGTGGAAAGGCTCCAGCGAAAGTTTGCCAGATATGTATTTAAGAGGATGTACGGTTACTACCCTTATCTGTTTCCATCCCTATTTGTATCCGGTATGGTTGGCATGGACACGTTGCAGTTAAGGCGTCAACTCCATCTGGCCATGCATTATTGTTTGATACTGCGTAATAAAGTAAACAATCCAGATATACTAAGCAGTATGACACTTTATGTCCCTGATAACTATGTGCGCTGTGGCCGTCGTAGGCATAAGTTGTTCTCCTGTCATTCTACACGAACCTTTCACGCAAGTAACGCGCCAACGTTACGTGCTTTAAACCTACTAAATAATTTTCTCCACGAGTTCCAGCATATCGACATTTTCAATGACAGTCTATGCTCCATATATAACAATTTAAGAGTATATTTAAGTTATGTTCATTTAAGATAGTTAAGCGCTTTGGACTTTTCTGTAAGCTTTCTATCTATTTTTAATAAATCATTTCATTTCATTTCATTAACTGTGTTAAAAATGTTGAAAACCATGATAGTTTAAAAAGTGTCTGGGAACTATGGAATGAATGGAAGGGAGTGGTAATATATCAATGAAATATATATGGGAGGTAGGGGAGCATTGGGCAGTAGAGAGGTTTGGACACCCCCGTGTCATGTCGGCCATAAACCATCATGCCTATCGTCAAATCGAAATTTGATCAGTTAGAATTGACCATGTATGGGGGTGGATTGGCATGACTAATGGTGGATTAGCATGATGGTGTATGGCCGGCATAACACGGGGATTTGCCGGTGGTGTCCAAACCTGCCTTACTGCCCAATACTCCCCTACCTACCTTAGACCTTACCTACATATTAACCTCTAAACTTTAAAGGATCATACATCCCGCTCCGGGATCGCCATGTTGTTATTAAATTTTTGTTAAATACCTATAATAAACCCGTGCGAAGCCGGGGCGGACAGCTAGTCATTCATAAGTGTTAAAAAACATTGAAGGTACTTATTCAAACGTTGTAGGAATATAACTTTGACTGATATCTTTGTCACAATGTAAGAACAAAATACAAGTTTAAACATTGGGCACAACTATTTTATTCTCGTGAAAAGTTATTAAACATTTATTACTTATTATCTTTTTACATACATACATACATATCAGTTGAGCTATCTATAGATCGTTTCTAACGATCCTTAGATAGCTTGACTAATCCTTTTGTATTTTGTAAATATATGTAAATATGTAGTAGCTTGGTTTATGTAAACATACATACATACATAAAATCACGCCTCTTTCCCGAATTGGTAGGCAGACCACGGATCTCCACTTGCTACGCTCCTGACACACAACTTTTGCCTCATTCACTCTCATTACATTTTTTTTTTATGATGAATGGGTCGACTCTTGACCTCAGACTTACACAGGCAAGAGTGAGGTCTACGATGGAGCGAGCTTACCCAGAAGGTGCCTATTAACTCTCTTCTTAAAAACAATAGGGTCGTAGCTCAGCGGAAATACAGACGCTGGAAGCTGATTCCAAATTTTTGCAGTGCGCATAATAAAAGAACTTTCGAAGCGCTTAGTTCTAATAAGTGGAATATCAACCAGATGAGGATGATAATCAGTGCGTCTGAAGTCCCTGTAAAAGAATGGTGAAGGCGGAATAAGGTCGTGTAGCTCCTGGGCACACTCACCGTAGTATAATCTGTAAAACACCGACAAACACGATACCTCACGACGATGGCTCAGACTATCGAGTTTTGCTTCGGCAATTTAGTCTTCTCCTACGAGCTTCTTGGCTCTGCGCTCCACCGAGTCTAGTTCACACTACTAGTAGTAGTCACATTCTTCATACATGGTCGCCAGTCTTCTTGAATCAAATTGGCGACATTTTGGAGAAGGCCCAGGTCAAAAGTACCCTTATCTTTTTACGGCCTTACTAATAAACGTGGTATAAAGTTATTCCTGAGTGTAAACTGTCAAAATGTATGGTTATTCCTATTTTATTCCGAGGAATAACTTTACACCACGTTTATTAGTAAGGGCCCTAAAAGTTAAATATCTAATACACCTTATAATAGTCTACTATATTACACTAAACATTAGGATAGCATCCAGGTCTCTACGTGCTTGGCCACAGGGTTCTGATGTTAACTATATCATCGCTTTCTTAATCTAAACAGGGTGACAGTTCATTTGACATGTGCTAATTTTAATTTGCTTTTAATCATCAAAGCGGCTCTTTTCAATTTGATTATTCGCATACCTACCTACTTGATAACTGATAATCACCATATTATATTACGTAAAATTCTCACAGTGAGACAGTTTGATAAATTGATAGAAATTCTAAAGCTAAAGTTTATTATTATATAGATATAGTTTTATAAGTTCTATAGTTTTTTATTAATAAAGAAAGTTTTTAATTGGCTGTGAAGATTATGCAACGAATCGATCTAAATGTAAAATAGTAGTATTAAAGGAGACATAAGCCTCCGTCATGCATGTATATCCAACACGAACTGTTCATAAAACGTCATTAACACGACACCATTCTTGGCTTTTGATTTCTCAAACTCAACGAAGTAAGAGCTAAAATTCTATGACAAGAGGCAAGAGCGGTATGCCTGAATGGTATCGTGTAAATTGCGTTTTACTGCGGCCTATATCGACCACCCGCGTGCCTTCCAATGTCTTTAAAGTTTAAACGTAGGCAACGTAGGTGGCAAAACTTCGTTTGTGGCTACCATTAGATCTTTTTATTTCACAAATGGTTTACGGTTCAATCTTCCAATTGTAACTTCAACCCGCTGATTCTATGAATATTTCAGTAAGTTAGTTTTCTCGTTTTGTACCTAATTATGTGAACATAGAGCATCTTCGAAGCCAACTGCAGTTTTTTATTTTTTTATCAAGAAGTTTAAACTAGGCCTCTTCACCATTTTTTAGAAAAGAGTTTTGGTTCACATAGGTGCCCCTAATTACACCACTGGTTTGGAAGAATTAAAGACATGAGACCAAGGACGACCACACCAAGGACGAGAAGAGACGAGCAAGAAGAGTTTTGTAAAGAAAACATTCGTCTTCAATAAAATTGCTGTTCATTATTGCGTCTAAGTACAACTAAAAAAAAAATCTTCAAGTGCATTCCAATCACAACGCCTTTCTAATAACAGTACCGTCAAACCGACGCCTACTTGACACAGGAATGTAGATAAGACACATACATTGTGATTTGAAATATAAGGGCACGTGCTAACCACCTCCTATTCACGGTTTATCGATCACGATTCGATCCGATCTCTTACGAAACGTAGAGAATAGAGGTTAGTGGCCTTGCTATCGTAAACTACTTTCTTTAGTCGTTTTATGATCATTAGTTATATTCGTCTGTTTTGAAATCTTCAAAAGAAATGATAATTTTTTGTTTATATAACATAAAATATAAAAACTTAGGCCTTTACATATTAGATGATTATACAGCGTCAGGAGGCAAACTATGCCTACACTTAACGGGACGCTGACTGCACAGTCTATTCCATCTCAAACAATGTTTGAGATGGAATAGGGTTGCCCATCACCTAAACCATCTTCTCAGCTTAATCAGCCTGGCCCACAGACAACGTCAATGCGTGTGGAGCTGACTAAGCTGCGAATTTCCTCACGATGTTTTCATATAAATTTTACGAAACGAAAAATCTATTGATGCACGGCTGGGATTCAAACCTACGACCTTCGGGTTGAAAGTCGAGGTACAACCCCATTCGACCGACACGGCTCTAAGGATTTAATTAGTTTCTTAGGACATCACCACCTAGATAAACCCTTCGTGGATTTTAATCTCAAGATTTTGCTATCCTAAAATCCACAATGCAGTTCACAGTAGTCTATGAGCACTAGTAACTCAAACTCGTGTTGTCATAACTATTTCACTCGTAATCTTGTTTAATTTATCACCGTTCATACCTCTATCGAACCTTCTGTATCTACATAAAATTCTTTCTCTTGTATGACCTTTGCATAACCACGATCTGTCAGCTTAGTTTGGCTAGTGGGTGAAGTTCAATGGTAACTGTATGTACTTATAAGTAATGTTCTGAGATAGCCTTAAGGCAGTCCAATTAAATTGGCCTCTTACATTTCTCTACATTTTCAAAAAGAGCAGAATCTAAAGAGAGATAGCGAAATGCTTGTTGCTTTCTGGTCCTCACGCAATTTATGAAGTGTTCTCTATTATTTTTAAAATCCTAAAAACCCAAAATCTAAATATCATGTCACAGTTATAAAGAACAATGGGATGTATAGAACCTTTTGGCCAGTGAATTCATAGAAAGAACGCATTGAAATCGATGGGTAAACCCACCTTACAAACTGGTGGTGGGATGCTTTGATCTTTAGCTAGTCTTTGTCAAGCTAAAACTGTTTAGCGTTTAGGGACAACTCATTGAAGACGTTTTTACTGTTCAATATCTAGTTGCCGAACACTGGATCACATTCACTAGGCTTATCAAAGAGAAATGAGTACGCTAAAATCAGTCATGCCGGTGGGTCCAAGACGAAACGCAGAATCTACACCCGATAAATCGAAATAGGCTTTAATTGCTCATAATAATTGCTCTCTGATTGTGTGTATTAAATAAAATAAACCTACAATACTGTTTTTTTTCTAAACTTCAATTTACTTTACATCATCACTTTTATAAAAACACTTCCTAGTCATAATTGACCTGACATCTAAACAAATTTGAACGCAATTTTAATATACTTTAATTTGTTTTTCGGTTAATTGGTTAACACGCGTTACTAATGTTCGTTTACTTCGTGATCTTAGCTTGTTGATTTTATTTTTTGTACTATAGTTTGGTTTTTATGGCCCTACTATCTCGTTCATTAGTGGTTTATTCTGGTCACTGGGCTAGAGTTTTTCTGCATTTTTCTACATACTATACAGGGTGTAAAAAGACGTCTACCGAAGCCGAAAGGGGTAGGTACAGCATCCCAAGACACAACCAAATCCAAAAGGATTTTCCTTAAAAATCATTACATCCGGAGAAAACAGCGTTTGAAGATTACTGTTTGCGTATGTACTTGGCGCGTTTTTTACGTAGATTGCTGGATTTTGAGTTTAAATTGTTTATTTCTTTTAAAAATTAAATAATTAGGTATGTATGGTCTTATTATATTATACTAGTAGTCAATAACTGAAAATAACATAAAATGACTAAGCTAAGTCAAAAAATTTTTTTGCATTATTTTTTCGCTAAATGAGTTTAGAATCATGGTCTGATTGCAACCCCTCAGTTTTCGGTAGTTGTCTTTTTACACCCTGTATATACATATAGGTTCTTCCGTATAGGCCTTTTAGAGCGTTCTCACATTTTCTCGCTGCGCAAAGTTAGCTTTTTTCGCAGGTTATCCCCGCCAAGTTCAGCCCACAGTTGTGCCCAACCAACGTCACTTTTTAACCAATGAAAAAAAGGAGGTTTCAAGTCGACGCGTTTTTTTTTTTACTTTTCTTGATAAACTCCTATTTTAGTTTAGTTCGGTCCTTCAAAGCGTTTTACCATATAAGGCGTACAATGTAACCATGTATTTTTATAACATTCTTTCTGATGTATACGGATAACAGGCCTCGGCCCACGCAAGTGGAGTAATCTAATTTACTCGAGAACTTTACTAATGCTTTGTTGGTAAACTTTGATGTGTAAGCTGTGAATATAATTGTGGAAATACTTAATTGAAGTTATCGCTTACCAATTCGAATATAACCGTTATTTTATAAATCCGATTAAAACCTTTACTTCGATTTTTCTGTGCTTACCTACACGGTTGGGACCACGTTGCATATATTATAATCGTTTAGTGCCTTAGATACATCATTATCCGCCGTTCTGTTCCCACATTGATCAACGTGTTTACCTTTTCTTCTTCCCTCTATCGGAAGTCATCTCATTCGTCCCATTCTTTCTCATGCCATCTTCAAATCGTTTTCACATTATCCAATCTGATATCGGTATTGTACTCCGATACGATATCGGAGGCAAGTAAATGTATCAAATATGTACCTGTCTTTCACATTATCCGATCCGATATCGGATATCAGAGCTATCAATTTCATACATTTTACTTGCCCCGCCATCATATCGGCGTCCGATAAAGATATCGGATCGGATAATGTGAAACCGCTCTCGAAGTCATCAATCGTTTTCTTTTCAACGGTGAAGGCTTTTTCGATGTAAGTATGAATTCAATCGCTAAAACCATGTGAACGTTCGACTTTTGTGCAATAATCCTAATTCAAACCTATTTCAATATCTAGTAGTATTTAGAATAATTGTTTCTGGTAGACTGGAAAGTAATTGGAAGGTTTTCTGGCTCAATATGACGTCACGCCAGCTGCGCAAACGCCGCTTTTGCGCAGAAACAACAGTCTACTGCAACCTTTGTTGATACAATACATTCTTTCAATGTAAAATAATATTTTAACAAAGAATTGGGAATCCCATTGATATGTTGACATAACTGTATGAACCTTCGCCTTATTTGGAACTTTTGTGAGTGCTTGTGACTGAGACAGAACAAAAAAAAAAGAGTGGAATGCACGAAACGAATTTAGGCAACTGTTCATAAAAAATGCATTTAGTCTGTTTAATTAAATTAAGTATATATTTATGTATTTTATTTATTTTTATGATTATTATTTATGTGTTTCGTTAATTAATAATGTAAAAACCTTCAAAAAAAATCTAGTCCGTTCGTGCATCCATAAGTTGACATACAATTTTAACTACCATATATTTTTTTCCATCCAAAAGTTGTCTGGAAGAATTTTTTCTGAGCTATAAAGCCACTGTAGGTAGGTAGGTAATATAGACTAATCATATTTTTCTTGTTTTTATTTTTCTTAGTGTAAATTAATTCTTCAAACTGGTTCAAGAATCTACCCAAGGCTTCCAAAGAAAGCCTAGTTTTACGGCCATAAGTACTCTATCAAGACCGAAGAACACTTCCACCTCCTTTCCCGTCTATTGGAAACTGGGCGACAAATGCCGATGGAATCTGTAATGCTTCGTCGACGCCTAACGAGTACAAACGATGATCACACTTGCATAGAAAGCGAGTTCTACCAGTTTCGCCTCTTACTGTATGCGCGGAGTTTAAAAAAAAGTTGCTGCTTTGTGCGCACACTGCACACTGGCGTCACGGAAGACCAGCGTTATAGAGCTACATAAACTACTATAACAGTATGCTGAGTGGCGGCCAATTTTGTTGGCATTTATATTACAAGTACCTACTAAATATTACTTGCCTATAAATTAAGCTTTATGTTATTCCGTTCTATGTATTATATTTTTTTGTTGTGGCACAAAATAAACTATTTTATCTTATCGTATCTTATCTTATCTCAAATACTGAGATAACAAAAGTTAAGGAATAGAAAATCTACCCCGTAGAAGACCGTTTCAGTGGTGATGTTATGTGCCTGAATAGTGCGAACGTGTAATTAAGCATCGCGTTTGACTAACACAGGGGCGGAAAAAGTAGCGTGATATTTTGGAGCTCCTTGCTGTTGAAATATGTGATAAATGTAGGCAATACGATCACAAAATGAAAGATTACAGTTCTGCCTCCTGAGTCCAAAAGTTACTAAGTTGTTACAGGTAGAAGTTGGTGACATTGTCTGTAGGTTCATAAGTATTAATTTAAAAAACACCCTCGGTCTTAATAAAATCGTTGGTTTTATAGATACGTTGTCTGCATTCTGTGTAAATGCGTCTGCAAAGGTATGGTGTGACCCGTTTTCACATGTATGGATATCCGGTATACGTGGACAAGAATATGGGGTGAGCACAATACAGACATGCAAATTGTGAATGGTTTGCTAATGCTGATCTTTTGAAGCTGGAGCGGAAATAAAATAATTAAAAATATTAAAAAGAAAGATGATACCATAGATGCACAATAAACTACCCTTCATTGGCAGTCGAGTAAGAAAACGTTAAATAGTTTTTGGAACGAAGTTCCTTTTCGGACGGTATCGAAGATGGAGGCGATTGCAATATATAATGTATAATATGTATGTATTTACAAAGAAAAAGTATATAAGTAGTATATCAGTTATCTGGTTCCCATAGTACAAGCTTTGCTTAGTTTGGGGCTAGATGGTGCTGTGTGAAAATGTCCAGCATTATTATTATTTATTATTTATTTATTGCAAAAAGAAGGTCGATTATACCATCACGACACATGTATAGGTCAAAACGTCACAGTGCGAAGTGCGCAGTCGCGAGGCAGTCCATATATTGTTACATTGTTAGTATGGAAGAGCGTTTCTAGGATGATAATTTATTTGACAAATGCCAAATGTCTTAGTTGAAACTTCGTTCCAACCGAGTGTTTTACGACACTTACGTATTTTTTTTTCTATTTTCAACTTGGTTTTTGAAGTTTCTTATGCTAGGTACAAGAAAGGAAGCTATAATATTATTAAAAAGCACTTACTTACATAATACATATAATGACCCAAAAGTAATAAGTGACACAACACATCGGAAGGAAACCAAAGACAGTGACATAACGTTTTATATCCTGTAATAATAAAAAAAGTATGTGAGTGTTATGGAACCTCAGTGGAACACTCGATTAGAACGAAGTTTCAACTTTAAAATTTGGCATTTGTCAAATAAATTATTGTCAAATATTAAAATCTAAGTAGGTAGGTACTTACCATAGATTTAGCATGGAACCTTTTTGGGTACTTACAGTGTTGCCGCACTTCGCACTGTGACGTTTTGACCTATGTATGTGTCGTGACGGTATAATCGATCTTTTTTTTTCGCATCGCCTCCATCTTCGATACCGTCCGAAAAGGAACTTCGTTCCAAAAAAAAAACTTCGTTCTAAAAACTGTTTTGTTTTTACACATTTTAAACTTTCGTGACTTAAACTTTTTTGTTTGTCAAATAAAGATTTAATAAATCACTACCAGTCGGAAGCAAACACAAAACGCTACCAGTAGGTATGTGGTTATTAAGGATAGTCGCGCACCTATAACGATGTTCTACGCTGTGCCAATCTATAGATCCTGACAGAGCGAAGAATGTGCCATTTTAACTTGATGGACGTAAATATCTATCATCTTTTGTCTAGCATCTTTTGTCGAAGTCGAACCCATTTTCGTGTCAATGTTTCGCTCAGAATGTCTATGAAATCGAGATGAATTGAATTCAACACGCAACATGTTTCGAGTTTTTTCAACGGTTCACAACAATTGGGGTTCCATTATAATTGCATTTTTTACGAAGTACATTGACTATGATCCCAAGGTGAATATGCTTTTGACTTGACTATTGGGATACTCAATAGCATGAAAAAATGCAAGGAATGTACGGAACAGGTAGAAATACCCCGGACAGGTTCTTTTACCATAATATTATTTAACGCATTTTAATTTGAAAGCGGCTGAATGTAGTTATTAAACGCAAATACAGAAATAATTCTGTCGCTATGTAAAACTCAGGCAGTTGAATTTCCAGTACCATCATCCAGTACCTAAATAACAACCATCTGAAAGAAACGTAGCTGTTTTTGTTATCGGATGCGCTTGATTGATGATTTGACGAAGTCAATAAACTCTAATATTCCAACGAAATTAACAAAAACTTATCTTGCACGTCTGCCATTGTGGTCCAGCATGGTTCAATAGCGAAATAACAAATCGGCTAACGAAATAATTGTCTGATAAATCTCAAGTCGTGACTGAACCGTTTGGCCACAAGGTACTAGAATGGACAGAGTTTTGACAAAGTTCGGAACTTCAAGGGTGACTACGTGCGTAGCGTGACCTAGAACTTTTGATATGTGGATCGTGAAATGGCATTATATGAATTGGTTTGATAAACGTATCATATTAATCGCGTTCAGATTTATATGAGCCATAAAATTGTCTTAAGTTTAATTTTTCTATCAGAACTGACAGAAATCAAGGGAAACGAGGAAGTTATGGTTCAAGCGCAATTTTTAACGTGACAAATAGATAATTTTTTTATTTGTTGGAATAAACGTATTCAAAACATTTGGATTCATAAAGACCTTACCTTCGGTTACTTTTCCACCAACACGACGTACGAATAAATCTCCATTGTCATTTTTTTGCGGATCTTGACCGCACACGATGCCCGTTAGGGAGGTATTACCATTGGACCCATTGCGGGACACCATTGAACGGTTCAGGCCATAAGCGGTTCGATAATGTAACTGATAAGGCGTTACACGTCAGATAACGGCTCCTACTTTCCTTAGTGTGTAATGTTGACACTTTTTGCTCATACAAGAGAGTTTAGCGCGCTCCTTGTAAGTATTTTGTGGAAAAGGAAGGTTGTATATAGGTGAGGACAAATTTGTCTATGGGAACTGTAATAATAGCGGGTTCTCAGTACTAATACTGTGTTGTTCATTTATAGATAGAAGAAAATGGTACGAAACAGTTTAAAGATCCAGATGGCGAAACCGATTCTAGTGTTTTGTTATTTAGTATTGTATATGATTTGTAGTATTGTAAATTTATTTACCTATGTACGTACGTTTCAAATCAAATATTGTTTAATAAACAATTTTGCATATTGAGTATTTAGTAGGTACTAGGCTATAATCTACATCTAGAGGATTTTTTTCGTGACTAAAGTTCCGCATAAAAACTAAAATAGTTCCCAATGTCATATTTATGTATCCTACTACCCACGCCTCAAAAACTGGCCCTGCTGATGATAAAAATACGTAGGCAGCAAGTATACTTGGGATCCGTTTAAGAAAACGGATGCCGGCATGGAACTCGATTTTGATTACGACACCAGGGTATTAACTTAACCAGGGTTAGCTTGGCGCCACTGTTAGATAACTGGTGTAATGCCTGCAATTAGTAGTGTGTAGTAGGTAGTGGCCCCGATCGTAAGGTCGTGGGTTCAATCCCGGTCGAGCACCAATGAGTTTTTCTGCCGAAAAAATTATATGCACTATGCCAGTACTCCCAAACGGTGAAGGAAAACATTATAAGGAAACCGGCATGTCGTAGAACCTAAAAAGTTCGAAAACATGTGTCAAGTGCACGAATGGAGCCTCTAACTAAGAGGAGCACTTAAAATTATGTCACCACATTGGTTCGAAAGAACTGGTGACACGATAAGAAGAAGAAGAAGCCTGGTTTAAGTTTAGAGCCATTTTGACTGAAAGGTAATACTCGAGATTCATGTTCGAGATTCGGTCATATTTGGATGGGTGACCACCAGTGGCATTTTCATCTGAGCGCTTCCGTGCTTCGGAGGGCACGTTAAATTGTCGGTCTCGGCTATTTAAGTCGTTAAGCCATGACGGAGGCCTTAAGGCGGCCTAAAAACTCCCGTCACCAAAGTTGCCCACTGTCTCATACGAACTTACTTCTTACTCGAGATTCACAAAACGTGCAGCTGCTGCTGCATATGAGCTCACCGGTGCCACAGAATACCAGCGCTGCAGCACCTCTAAGTTGCTGCAGCACACGCTGAGTGGTGTCCATTTTTGTGTCTAGTATTAAGTTAGTATAGTTCCTAATTGTATTTTATGTTTATGAAACACAAAATAAATGTTTTTCTATTCTATTCTTCTATTCTATTCTATACAAAGGATAATAATAGCTTCGCATTTAATACATTTCGTCTTTGATTCGTTGCGCTTCTTCACCAAGAAGAATGTCATTCTGCAAGATATCAATAGCTTTAAAATCAAAGTTCTTGTCTCGGTGTTCTACAGGATTATCATAAATGACCTCTTTTGACAAGGCTTCTACTAATAATCATTTTCATTGGTCATAGCAGCTTTAGAGCGTTTTCACATTATCCGATCCGATATCGGTATCGGACTCTGATATGATATCAGAGGCTAGTAAAATGTATCAAATATGAACCTGTCTTTCACATTATCCGATCCGATATCGGATATCGGAGCTATCAATGTCATACATTTTACTTGCCCCACCATCGTATCGGCGGCCGTCATCGTGAAACCACTCTTAGAAAGCTTTTTTATTAGTAAAAGTGTATCTTAGATTAAGAAAATTTACATGCTTTTGAATATGAACTAACTATTCCGTATCCTCAACGTAATTTAAACATACACACACAACACACATTAATATAACTACGGTAAATTCGACCAGTTCGTAATACTATCACGAAATAAATCGATACCACTTTTAAACTCCCGAAAGTCGAAAGCGATACAAAACCTGTCCACTTTAGCGCAATTAATGTTTATGACCGAAAATTAGATATCGCAGAAACTGCAGAGGCTTTGATTATTTTTATCCCCACCTGACCTGAGGTCGTTGAACCTAAAGCTTAGGCTTGAAAGCACGTAGACAGAACGGCGCTACGTCACGCACAGATAACTCACAAAAAACTTTATCGCTTTGTTAGCTGTTGCCTAGAATTGCTCTCAATAGTCATTGCACTTTTGTAATCTTTCCAATTTATCAACGGATAATCTGTTGATTCATAATGTCTTTTACTACGCAGCCACTTGCATGAAGTTCCCTTGGGAATCAACTAGGTACCTGTTATTCTCGATTAAAGAGTAGGTGTACTCAATATTAAATGTTCATTACCTACACTTATAATATAATATAATATATAATATTATAAAGAGGAAAGATTTGTTTGTTTGTATTGAATAGGCTCCAAAACTACTGGACCGATTTGAAAAATTCTTTTACCATTAGTATCCTACATTATCCCTGATGAACATAGGCTATGTTTTATCCCGGGAAATTAAAGTTTTTCCGGGGGACCGCGGGTAACACCGCGACGGACAGCTACGGCCTTACTAATAAACGTGGTATAAAGTTATTCCTGAGTGTTAACTGTCAAAATGTATGGTTATTCCTATTCTATTCCGAGGAATAACTTTATGCCATGTTTATTAGTAAGGCCCCTAGTGTATAACATAAATGCAATGCCTCATCAGATTTCCTTTATTTAGACTACCATTCTAATCCGTTCGATATATTCAAAATATCTTGAATACTTACGTAGGGATCAGAGAAAATGTCGACTACACGTTGAGAATAATATCGTTGTCATGTTTTTCTGTGTTTTATTAAATGTATCTATTATTTTATAAGCAAACATCACAAAAGCCACACATAACAATTATAAAAACTTAATTGAAACTTGAGTTCAACAACCGAAGATTGTTTCGTCACGAGACCTGCTGATAATAACATTGAACAAGATGTAAAACGAAAGCAAGCAAGAGTACATAATGACTTAGATGAAATTGAAAACATTCAAGATGCTGATAGTTTAGTTAGATTATTGATCAAAATAAAATATGATTATATACTAGTGGACCCGGGCGACCCTTCATCTGCGCATTGTTTCGTCATATAAACTTTAGAGATAGAACTTTCTTGTTCCAATCCAACCCATGAAAACACTGAATTCATTTTATAAATAAGTACCCATCTAAGGGGTTGGGTAGTTTTGGAAAAATAATAAATACTTGTTTAATTAGATGATTACAGCGTCAGGAGGTAACCTATGCCTACACTTAACGAGACGCTGAAGTTTCTGGGATTGTTTGAGATGGCTTGCCCAGCACCTATCCCAACCTCTCGGCTTAATCTGCCTTATCCACAAGAAAAGACATCGTCATTACGTGTGGAGCTCACTAAGCTGCGGGTTTCGTAAATTGTGACTTTCAGGAGACACCGTTACGAGTAATTTCGATAGTTGTTTGCGTGTGTTGCTAGCATTTATCTCTGTTGCGTGAGGTTCAGCTCAATTGGTCGCCCTCTTCGCTCGAACGACCAAGGACCTGTCTCAGTCACTTAAAACACTTTAAATATAAACTTTATACCGTTTGATTAAGATTCTTTCTTATTCAACAAACACTTTTGGTTAGAGCATAGTAGTAAGCCATGTAGAACTTTATCATCATCTATTTATTACTTTCTATAGAATTTCATCGTTTATTTTCTATAGAAAAAAATCTCTCCGGCCTATCTGAATATTCAGTAGGCTCAATTTTTTTTCTCTTTGTCCATTTATTATATGTTTTCTTATTTCACTTAGAGTGAAACTTGAATATCCTTTAGTTTCATTACAAGTTTCATTGCTGTTTTAACTAGGTACAAGTAAATTTGCATCTTGTTTGCGGAACACCACGTGCGGGTATTTGGAACATGTCCCCATTGCGCATTCGTCATCTCAATTGTTCTAGGGAAAGCTAGACTGTCTTGTTCTCATAGGAAACTGTCTGACCTTAAGGCTTTCTTACGGAGAATTTACTCGTTGAAGTAATTCTTATTACAACAATTCTGTTATAGTACAGGTTGTACCTTATTCACAATCTTATGCTTAGTGGAATTCTTATCGAGAACACTCATATCTAACTAGGTTTGCTGATATTTGTAGTTTATGCAATAAAAGATTGCTCGCTTGTTGTGAATATTTATATTTAGCATTCGTCTGTAAAGTGAGTAAATTCATAAGAACTAAATAAATAAAGATTTTTTGTCGTTTTTGATAGAGTCTAAGCCTCTCTTCATGGCTTGACGACTTTACTAGAAACTTAAAATGTAACGTAACTGAAGCTTGAAAGTGCTTTGTTGATGCCTCTAGCTGTCATCCGTTTTGTTACTGCACCGAAGATCGCAACTTCACAATCAATAAGTATAAGCAAGCTACACCACGAGGCGCTCGCTTAGTCACCAGTGACTTTCATGAAATTCTTACAAGCATAACATAACTTCGACTATCCTAGTAATATAAAAAAGGCTGAGTGAGTGAGTATGTTTGTGTTTCAATCACGTCTAAACCAGCGAACCGATTTGGATAAAACTTAGAATAGGCGTAGATAGTGATCTGGAATACCATTTTGATATTGATATTGATATCCTTTTATTTCCAAATCTCTTTTTACATGGTTGCTTTAATATAAATAAACTGTGTCTGTTAGTATCTTATAACTAATTTCTTATCCTATTGATAGTAATTATTCTGAGAAATGGATCCCTGTTTGGGTAAAGGCCTCCTCCATCATCAGCCATGACTCATCATCAGCAGCTCCTGTCTCCATCCAGGCGTTTCCAGCTATGCCTATTATGTCATCAGTCCTGGAATACCATACAGATAGGCTATTCAAAATGTTGGTACCACGCGAACCCTGCGCAGTCAAAAGTCAAAAGTCAAAAGTCAAAAGTCAAAAAGCATTTATTCAGTAGGACCGTTGGGATCACTTTGAAAGTAGCAGTTTGCAGTAGCTAGTCTATCATGAACGACTAAAGCACCACTGTATCACCAATGACTTCTAATATGACATTCCCACGACTAAATGTTTTGCTTTCCGAGAATTGCTCTACTAACTAGGAAATGGCATTAGCAAACTGTACTCCGCGACCTCAGTAACTGGTTTGTAGTTTCGTAACGTCCCCAGTTCCAGACTCCCTTTATTGAACCAGTTTAACATTGCAAAACTGTCATATTACAAGGTTAATTGCGATCATAATATTTATAGCATAGGAATGTGCTCTCGACTTTCATCCGTTTCGGAGTCCCAGCCGCTCGTGGATTATATTCGCATGAACCAGAGGTGAAAGAAAAAATCGTGAGTCTGCAACATACATAGTTAGCTCCACACCACCTATTGGTCATGTCTTTTTCTACTGAGGGAAAGGATAAGTTGCGGGCAAGCTTACCTATCTTCTCAAACAATAGCACAATATACCGCCTCATGGCAATATCTGTATATTAAAATCAAAATGCAACTGATATAATGTTCTAAGTTTGAATCCTTAGGCACATACAAGAGAGCTATTCTTAGCCCTTTTAAAATAAGAAGTACCTAACATTTATTTTTAATAACTAAATAAAACTCAGGAATTCAATTATCGTAAGAGCCTACGCATACCAACCAAGGCTTTAGTGCCAAGTACCGGTCTACGTTTCTCCACTTTCAACCTATCATAATGGATTATGAACTAGTACTTCCTCGCACTCCGAAACAGTAATCAATAATCATAGATTCAGAATTACGTGCGTTCGCGTGCCAGCAGCTTTTCCTGGTAAAAGTGGGACATTATCATATTTATAGAAACAAGGGGAACGGGAACAACCAGTCTCATATTAACCACTTCAACATAAACGTGTAACAATAAAATCAGTGCTTAGAGTTTGAACAACTGAAGACGTTTTTTGTATGGTTATGATCCAAATTATGAATTTGAAAATTATTAAGTATCAAATTCATTATCAATTATTTCTTGAAATTAAAATAATTGATAATGAATACCTGCATTACCTACGTTAGTGGTGACCAAAAGTGTTGATAGGCGCGTGAAAAATCGGAATGTTTTTGCGCATATCCACACGAGATATCCCAGTATCTTTCCATCGAAGTAAATCGTTCATTTCTTATCGCATCTCAATCGAGATTTGATAGAGATCACGATAGGTGTACAAACCAAAAGTAATTCTTATAAATTGTGACATGAACACACTGACTCGACGCTTATCTTGAAGACTAAGAGACTAACTTATCTTGTAAGTAATTGAGCAGTATTTTGTGTTATTTGTTCAAACATATCTTTTAAACTCTTTTCATGTGTGCAAAATTAGTTTAGGTATTTGTTTTTAATATTCTCTTTGCATTATATTTTCATAATTAGTTACTTATTTTAATTTACGCGGTTACGTAATCTATTATATTATTTACTTCTGCGAATTATTATCTAATGTATCTAGAACAGAATACTTTATAAGCTTGGTTTAAATCCTGAAACGTTAATCTTTTTCTGAAGTTTTATGGTCTATCTTTATCATATTTTGTTTCACAATAGTATTTTTACATAATATCAGCCTACTTCATCTCAATCGTTATCAATATGATAACAGGTAACATGTTTATCAATCACTTCAATACTGTATGATCTTATTTGTATAGTTTACGACTAGCTTTATCTCTGGTTTTATCTGTGTTTTGCAGGCACTTAAGTATATTTATATAATGTGTTATAATTATAAATCATGATACCAAGCTATAATAAACCAGTGAGGAAACCAGTTAGTGTTCTTATAGACATCTTCAAAGGATCTGGAAAAAGTAACATAAAAAAAGATCTGAGAGCATGTCTACCGCGCCTCGGGGATACAGCCGTGAACCTGTTTACGTTTTACCAAGTTAAAATAGCGAAGCATTTAGTAGTGCCACTTTTTAGTCAACTCAAGTTGGTATTGACTTTACTGTGACGATGTATGAATTTTCTGTTGTTGTAAATTGATTTGGCCGAGAGTAAAATAGGTTAGGTTTTTTTTGTTCTCGGGTCAAAAAAATTATGATGCATAGTTTTTCTCTTCAAATGCTTTATGTCTCTTACTTCCTAGAATTCTCCTCTAATAATGCCATTATCAGCATTATCTGCAAATCCGTCATAATCTTTTCCATCTTGGGAAAGTACCAGCTGATCTGTTAATGCTTTCAGCGTATGTCTCATTCGTTCACTTTGTCTTCTATTGTTCTCGATCGATATGGCTCGGTGGTAATTGGTATTGCTTCCCATACAGTATGTATGGAGTAATCTGTGAGTCTTTGTTCTTGTGGTTTCTTTGTGAAGGACGTTGTTTTACTGCTGTTGAGTCACAAGTGGCTTATGCTCTCGCATTTTGCATCTTTCTCGAAATGCATAATGCTTAGTCATAAAAACTCAGGCCACAGGAGTTGCGATGCTAGGTTTTTGTTTTCCCTTTGCGCGGGATGTCCCTACTTTGAAAGGCTTTTTTTAATTGTGGCTACCTTTTCATTAAATTATGAAAAACATAATCCATACTTTTGGAGTATACTTAGAGTCTATTTAAAAAACCTTTTCATATCATTCTAAACGAGTTGGCTTCAATAATAAGTTACATGTTACAAAATAAATAAAAATCGGTTAAAATTATACAATTTTTACTTTAGGTAGCTATGATTTTAATATAACCGCTTCGCAATACAGCACAGTCTATTTACGAATCAGAATCTATGCCGAAGAAAGGCAAGCGAATTCAAATTAGAAAGGTTAAACACGAAAACAGCGTAATCTCTTGATCCATAGAACATTGAACAATTCGTACGTACGCTTATAGTGCTGTTTCTGTGTAACTGGAGTGTGTAACCGGAGACTGAAGGCTGGAAAGTTGTCGTACTCAATAAATAATTTCTTATACTACAATTAAATGAAATGATGTACCTACTTAGCTTAGCCTGCAAAGGCGTTCTTGATTGGTCTTCGAAGACGTTTTTGCGTTCCTTACGTATTTTTGGGATCCAAAAAGTACAAATGGGCTGCTTTTGTGCTATTTGGATCCCAGCTATAAAGTTGTTAAACTATGATGGAGGCTTTTATACAGCCTAAATTCATACTTGAAAGTTGCGTGATAAAGCAAACACTTATAATTCATCTTATGTACCTACTAAGTGACTACTACTAATATTGGAGTGATTAAGAGGTAAAAGTAAACCCAGAAACGACTTATCTGATATCTAACCTACTTCACGGGCGATCTCAGTTCCATCTGTTGGTACCACGTGTGTGAAGCCATGTGAGCTGCTAATTTGTAAGATATTGCAAGACATGCCCAGACGAAGCCTAACAGATGAAGCCTTAGAGTGCGATTAACATCAAGTAACTCGTATCACGTGTTTGAAAACTAGTCTTCAGTTACTAATTATGATCCTTCTATTAATTTGATATACGATGAAGTTTGAATAGGATGTAGGAAAACGATTTGCCTTAAGAAAGCATACATACCGGTGATATACATTTCTAAACTAAGTTTTTTCGTATTTTTTTCTTCTAGCATGTCATTATTTTATAATTTCTGAAATACTATTTCACAGTCCACTTAATTCTTAAACTAATAAGACGCATCTACAGGCATACTTTTTCTATCTCTATAAAACACGTAAGTACATACTACAATAGTATTTCTTAGACAAGTTAGAGCGAGCAGTAAAGCGACTGCTTTGATCCACGCTGTGAGAACTATTGTGTAATCTTTTGTTATTATTGAATTAAAAAATATTCCACTGCTTTTCACAGTCACACTCGGTTGAGATTGAATTTTGCTTTCCTTTTTGGTAATTTATAAGTTAAGTGTTTATGAAATAGAAAAATCTATTGCATAAGTTGTAGGATTTTGATCGCGGTTTTAATGATTCCGAAAGAAAGAAAACAGCTTTATCTTCAAGGCGCGGTAGACAATAAGATCCTTTGAAAATATAATAAGTAAGAAGATATGAAATAGAACTCTAACTAAATACTATATTATATGTAACACTTTGCCCCTGCATAGTAAACAAAACGGTTAAAATTTAGTTATATCATGAAAAGTTAATATTAGCTACCTACTATATTGTCTTTGATTTTAGTAAATTATGTAGAACTAGCTGCGCTCCCGCAGTGTGACCCGTGGTCCCTCGGGATTTTTTCGGGATAAAAAGTAGCCTATGTCTTTCCCTGGGATACAACCTTTAACTATGCCAAATTTCAGCTTAATCTGTTCAGCGGTTTGGGCGTGAAAGCGTAACAAACAGACAGACAGACAGAGTTACTTTCACATTTATAATATTATAGTTTATATAGTTTAATAGTTTATATAGTATAGTATATAGTATGGAAGTATGGATTAAAAAATAACCGAAGATAATTTCCAGTCATTCCAAGCAAGACTAGGTATAGACAGAAGACACATGTATCAGTTTACACGAGGTAATATGCAAAACAAATTTCAATGACCAATGAGTCAGTATTTGCGGGCTAAGGGCTATTTACTGGCTATTACACATTCCGTAAAACCGTTCGCAATTCGACACCGAATTACGGTAAAGAGGTTTATGGCTTCTGCGCATTCAACATACTTTTATGTATTTTGTTATATACCTACACGTTAATACCTATATTATGTAACCTCCTGTTGCATAAGTACTAAGTTATACTCCAAATTGTTGATATCTAGCTGTTAGTTTTCCTAAAATTTTTAGAGTAAATAAAATAAATAATATTTTAGTTAAAGAAGTATTCTGTTATAATATTCCATAAAATTACAAAGATTTAAATACATGTCAATAATTCTTTGCCATTAATAATTAAGTTAAAAATAAGTTTTCTACATTATCAATTCACACAATTTTTTTTTAGGAATATAAATAAAAATAATAAATAAATAAGAACTTTATTGAGGACACAGTGTTACATGAAGTAGTTACATGCTAAGTTTCGACAGTATTGTCCTACAATCGGCGGTCTTATCGCTCAAGGCGATTTCTTCCAGACAACCTTATAATATATAGTACCTATCCTACCTAGATTAAGTAAGTTTTTTATTATTTTTAAAAGGATACCAATCATAATCAGGTACATAATTATTTTGATCTGATTACCGCATTGCTATAGAATTTAATCAAAGTAAACAATATTGATTATCTGTTATCGATTTCACAGATAATTCCAGAACGCTATAAGATAGTATCTTCGTGAACACTTCATCAAAATATCACGACGCAGTGCCACAATGCTACAACACATACACAACTTGCCCTATTCCACTCTGATCCACTAATCAAATCCATTAAGGGATTAGTTTCCACTTTTTCTTCCACTCTAATCTACAACCACGATGGATTATTTTCCACTAATGTTTTTTAATCCACTCTAAAGTACACAAACAAGCACAATGCGTTTTATAGCACATCATCATCCACAGCCTGACTTAGCCCAATGCTGGGTATGTATAGGCCTCTCTTCAACACTTCTTACGGTCAGATGCTAACCTCATCCAAGTGCAAATCCAGCACACAAACAATAAATTGCTAGCTAAGCTAGGTACTCATTTCTTGATGAGTAAATAGCACAAGGAATGAACATCAAGCTATTGTTTAAGGCCATATTGAAAATAGTCACGATGTAAACAATAATGGAATAACAACAAAAACATTGTTTCCACCATTCATCAAAATAAACAGTTTTGTTTAGTTTGACAAAATGGTGTAGGTAAACACAACAAGAATTTGGGTAAAAAGTTGAATTAACAATTAATGTACTTAAAAAGATTTTTGCAATCTCATTCATACAAATTGCACTCCAGCATAAACAATGCAACTTGCAAAACGCACTTATACGTAGGTATCAGCTGTTGAATCTACATATCTACATAATGGAAATAAAACGTCTATCGATATAATCGTCTAATCTAAATTAATAAGTCCTTGGATGTTACAACACTCGAACTGACAAAGTAGAGCGAAAAAGGTTAAATCTGATTTCTATCAACGTTGCCGGGGGTTTCTAAATTCATATTTAATCTTATTATTCGATTCAAGAAAACTCTATTAAGAGCAAAATTTGCCTGCTCACAAAATGAAGGTAAATAGATGAGTTTAGATGATTTTGCGTTTTAGCATAATATAAAACTCAATTGACGTTGAACTCCATTCTACCATTTATAAGGTGGTAGGGAGCTAAGCATAAGAAAGGTCAAATTTCTGTCATGGACTAGAGGTGACTCAACTTTGTATCTGGATCAGTTGGGTAAATTGCGACCATAGGTCAGACAGATAAATTTTTATATCGTCATTACAGTTAATTCGTTGTTTTTCTTCTTTAACTCTCGGATGGTTGTTACCCAGCATATTTCGTCGGTTTTGTAAACTTATGAGCCTACCATACCAATATTTGTGTACCTACGAAAAACTTATTTAATCGAAGCTAAAACTAAGCATTCCTATCTCTCAATGCGGTCAGGTCAAATCACTTAACCAATTAGATATATTTCGTAACATTATAC
This sequence comes from Epirrhoe tristata, assembly GCA_951394285.1. Taxonomy (NCBI): domain Eukaryota; kingdom Metazoa; phylum Arthropoda; class Insecta; order Lepidoptera; family Geometridae; genus Epirrhoe; species Epirrhoe tristata. Next base: position 10,579,336 of record OX596139.1, read on the forward strand.
AACATTTACAACAGTTGAATCATCTTTGTTGCAGGCTGACAGTCATTGAGAATTCAGATTGCGACGACAAGAACCTTGGGTATTTTGGAGGCGCTGTCACTACTGCGGATCACAACGTCGGTTAGATTGGGTGGCGGGCACCTGTGTGATGTGCCGGCAACATCTCATAGGAGTGCTGGACGTCACCTGATCGCGACCTGGATGAAGAAACATGAAGTTTTCCACCGGCTCGAGTTCCAGCAGTCTCGCCAGCGATTCGCTGTCGAGGAAGTCCACTCTATGCATCTATATGGAAGTCGACAACCCACCGGCGCCGCCTTGCGAAAGAGTAAGTTACTTTTATAGCATTACCGGGTTAAGTTGGATAGGCTTAAATTGGAGAGTTCACGAAGGTATCATGTAATCTTAATGTGGTGATAACCCGAATGACCCGCAATTTGGCTTTCGATTACAAGAGTATTGTTCATTAAAACTTTCAATTTCGTTTACGATATTAATAATATCGCATTAACAAAAACAATGCCGCGTCCGGGTCGAAGCTCGCAAGGAGAAAGTACTTGTCAGGGCAGATGTATTTGCAACGCTTGTTCTGCTGAGGCTTCGGTTTCTCAGTTCTTTTTTGGGGATATAAATATTAAATTGTCATTTGCATTTAAACGCACCTGGCCTTTAGCCTCGCCGCTTTTACCGATCCTACTTTTATTTTATATTCGCGTCGTGTCCTCGACATTCACGAACGCACGTAACTTTTGTACCACATGCTAGTAATTGACAAGTCAAATACTAGCTTCAGACGGTGACGCATCTCATTGTTTACAAATACCGCTCGTAGTCTCTAGTCAACTCAACCGAACTATATTACATAACCTTCAAAACCTTCAATGTTTATTTATGACGCATTAAGCGCTTCATTAACTCGTAGCATTAATAAATCATGATGAAACGACAGAAGGTTTAAACTTGATTTATGAGTGTAACATCCTCCCAATAAGGGAGTTGGGCAATCTTTTGTTGATCCGAGAGTGTCTGTCGACATCGCACCAAGGTTGCTATTGTCTCAACTATCGCTCGTGACGATCGCGTTATGCTTCTTGCACTTTCACGCTTCTAACATTGCAGTTTACTACTTCATAATCTGACTAATATGCGTCTTTGTTGATTCACTGATTTCAATGTCCGCCGACAAGAGCAATGACCTACTGAATAAATCATAAATCGTAGTGGCCTAGGTGATCGCTAGAGTCAAAGATACAAACAATTTATGTACTTAAGTTTTGGCCACAGTAGCATTTTTCTTGATATTTTCACTTTTGAGTTTGGCTGTAATATGTGTTTGCAACAGTTATATGAACCATATTTAGTTACAATGATTGCATAAGCTTACACCATTAAATTAATAAGCTGTTGAGCTTATTTGACACTTACAAAAATATAGCTAAGCGCCAATATCTTCATTACACATTATTAGGTACACCCATGGTGTTACCATTTGTTACGCCTCTGCGATGAGACAAGTGATTCTATTGTAAACTTTTTGTTTAATAAGGTGGACGTAACACGGTGGTCGTTTCAATCACTTATCTGCTGGAATGACGAATCACTTTCGCCAAATGTGAAACGTAGATGTCCAATCATCGGTTCTTAGGCATCACTCAAATGCTCAACCATTAGATCAGGCAATATTCGTCTATTGTTCAATCGGACGACTAATGAACTTGCGACGAAACGTGATATCGATATGAAAGTTTTTAATGATCGGGTTTAGAAAATCGATTGTAATAAGCTTTATTCTTATTATTAATGGTTTAAGTTGTATCGATGAGAACATAATTGAACATACATAGGTAATCGTAATCATATTCATTCTTTTACGATTAAGTAGGTACTTGAAACTGCTGTGATCATAAAATGATGCACAATACCACAAGTTGCATTCATGTGTCTAAACTTGAAATGGGTAACCACTGGAACAACTCGAAGTCTTTTACCATTTTGTTGTAACTTTACTTTGAACATAAAAACAAGATCACTGATTTGAAACGAACCCATAGCGGAAACTTCTCGCTTGGAGTACCTACAGTTTACTATTTGATCACTGATTCAAGTTACTTATTCTCTTGTAATGTATACTGAATCGTTGACTGCGGGATTGTGGTGAACCTTTTCTGTATCCTTCATTGTTTGCATGTGGTTATATCCGGCTATACAATCTTTATTTCATTATCGATTTGTCGATACGGTTGGCATATCTTCAATTTAGATAATAAACGTGTGAGTTTCTCAAAGTGCATTGTTCTTGTGCAGATTAGATAAAGCTTACCTGACAGTTTCGGCACAGTATTCAATGCTTTGCTAATGGATTTGTGTTTTTGTTTTGGAACGAAGTTCCTTTTCGAACGGTATCGGGGATGAGGCCTAGAAGAAAAATTTTACCGTCGCGACATATCGTTGTCTCCGAGGAATAAAAGGATAACTGCAAAAACACAATTTTACAGGAGAAGCAAAAAACATTTTTTCGTTGATAACTTCACAAATTGTGCGCAAAGTGGTGCGCGCAATGTCAAAAATGTACAACTTCACCATTCAAAGTAAAGATATTATCGATGAAAAAGGCCGACTTCTATTGCAACTGTGGTAGTTTTAGGTAACACTTAACACACCATAAACAACTCATTCAAATTCACTGCTAGATCATCAAAGTTCTCGATGAACCCCTGGCTTAGGTGTTGTAAGATAGCAGTCAATTAGTGAAATCATAATCATAAATCATAAAAGGTCACTCATCATTTTGCAATAACATTCCAAGGATGAAAACTGCAGTTAAAAAGATAATGCTATGTGAACATACAAACAATTGAACGAAGCAGAGTGTACGCGTAGTGGATGGAGTAAAGCATTGTTGTATGGTTTTATGTTACTTAAGCATGTAGGTATACAGTACCTAACTGTTTGGCGTAGATTTGCTTTACCAATAAGCATCTAAGATTATCACTCAATGTTTTTGATCATCTTCTTGATAAATAACTTCCTAAACTGATCAACTGGCACTGTCTGAATCGAAGTGCTCAGTCAGATTATAATGCTACTAGCGGTCATAATGCCTGGACACGAGCGCAGAACAGTGGGCAGCACCTATTGGTGGCACTATTGGCATTCCCTATAGGTGCTGCCCACTGTTTTGCCTCATATTTCTACCCTCGTGTGCAAGCAGCACCATCTATTTATTTTGTGACTGTGTATTAACTTATCAAGTGGCATCATGAACGGCTATGCAAGTTGTATGGCAAACGTTTCATTTTATCATGGCAAAGCGAAGGCACGATATACAGGGTGTAAAAAGACAGCTACCGAAAACTGAGGGATTGCAATGAGACCATGATTCTGAACATATTTATCGAAAAAAAACTAAAAAAAAAAATTGACTTAGCTACGTCATTTTATTTTATTTTCTAGTTTTTTGCTACTAGTACAACATAATAAGACCATACCTACCTAATCATTTCATTTATAAAAGAAAAAAACAATTAAAACTCAAAATCCAGCAATCTACGTATAAAAACGCGCCCAGTACATACGCAAACAGTGATTTTCAAACGCTGTTTTCTCCGGATATAATGATTTTTTCGGAAAATCCTTTTGGATTTGGTTGTGTTTTGGGATGCTGTACCTACCCCTTTCGGCTTCGGTAGACGTCTTTTTACACCCTGTATATAGAAGCAAATCAGTTGCATTGCAGCTGTCAAATGTCACTTACCTGGAGCTGTTTATAAAAAAGTCGTGCAGCATTGCACGATACGACAAGGGCAGACACGCAATCCACTCTGTTATTACTGAAAGGCTTATTAAAAAAATAGCTTTGGAATAGAGATTACAAGGAATGTGGACATTCCTGTCGGATTGAGGCTGAATTAGCAGCTATTTTAATATATTACTTAGTGATTTTTTTTTAAGTTGAACTAATCTATGATTCATAGTTATGAACTCTCGATAACACCGAGGACAAGTCGGGTTCATACATTTCGGAGTATTTGGAGTAACACCTCATATTGCGTCGGGGGGGAAAATGAACTCGCACGCATGTTCTAGGTATTATAACGTTTCACTAGACTAATCTAGAGACAAGTTGGCCAACTGATTGTGATTGTGCCACTACCACTTATTTGGCAGTTTTCGTGCTATAAAACAAAACTAATCTCCATAACCAGTGTAAAGTAGACTGGGGTCATGGCTATGTTATTTATAAACCCATTCGGAGACAAAACCCACGCGATACAGCAAAGATAGGAGGTAAATACACTTTCACATTTCAAACACATTTCTTTAGTCGGTTTCTACGGATTGATTTACAACCATCGAGTGCGATAAATTTTTATGGGCTATTGTTAGTGAAATATTTTCGCGATAATGGTTACGTGTGATTTTTGTTTCGACAAGTTTTATTTCTTGAATGTGGAGACCCCAAACGTTTTTTCATAAGTAGATAGAAGGTTAATGAGAAACTTCCTTGAGAAACCTTTTTTTACTAGAGTTCAGTTCTAATATGATAAAGGACGGATGAATAAAATAAGGACTACTTTTTTTAAGAGTAGACTGTTTAGATACCTAATATTCAATTGCTAATTATTTCAGGAACTTATATGGTACACGCGAAGTACCTACCTAATTACCTATACCAATTAAAACCATTTCCTATTTCAGTGAAAGGTATTTATTTGCTTCGGTAATTAGTTAGTATTTTGCATATTTTGTACTTATACAAATATCTGTCTAGAGTCTAGCTAGACGATCAGTTTTTTCAAACAAAAAACTTTTTCGCTGAAAAAACGCTTAAAGTTTCAATTTAGTCAAATCTCTGCCATGCATCCATTAAATAAGTAAGTAATGCATAAAATAAAATGCTATTTGATGCTATATCCACTTAAGCTAATCATCAAGAAATCAAAAGGGCTAATAAAGCTAATAAAGGTCATTGAACTTCCATATTTCTCGGTACTGCCCATACACTAATGTACCCGTATTGTTGCATTTACCCATTCTTGTAACTCGTAAGACGTAGATAGCGAACAGCACGTGTTTGTACACAAGGGACGCGTACATTGTCGGATTGTTTGCATGTGGGCTTTTCCGGTACAACAGTCGGAACGCCAAAACGGATTACATAATAGCGGTTATTGTTGATAAAGTGCCTAGGTATAGGAAAATATAAACACAAATACTTACTAACAATGCAAGTAAAAAACTTGGGCTTTTGTTAGTAAATCGTGCAATTCACACAATTTTTACGTCAGGACATACAACAACAAAATGCCTAAGCGAAGCTTTCTCTGCCACTCTGCATATTGTATCCCGAAGGGATAGTTTTGGTGCTGGGTACGTACTACGAAAGGACGCCTTTTTGAGGCGCATTTAATAGGTATTTTAAGTTTGAAAACATTAGTCAAGTGCTGTGCACGAAAGGAGCTTTTGAGGCGCCATGGAAACATTCAACACCCTGGTTCAAAAGAACTATTGACCAGACAAGATCCTAATAAAGCATTACCTACATCCGACGTTACGACTCAATATGAATCATCTAACAAAGTTATGTTTTATAGTTGCATGTGTATTCATGAGAACAGACACAATAAGCGTAGAAAGCCCAGCAAAAGGGCCAACAATGCTTCATTCGTTTCTCAACACGCGATCACAATGACTAGAAACTTGCCTCGCTATTTCACGCAGATTTGCATAAACATGTGGCCTAATAAAATAGATTGTAACGTTCCGCATACGATGAAATGTCCATCTCATTTTACGCTTCAAAGCAATAAGATTGTGGCGTAGGATCATGTTTATGTTCGATAGGAACCCTTTTCGCATGGTGGAATATCTAGACCGTTGCACCTTAGGTTATATTTTTTAAAGTTTACTTACCCGTAAAATAAAACCGAGTAGGTATAATACGCACAATCGTTCTTTAGCTCTTTGAAGTAGCTTCGCAGAACCCATTTTTGATGACGCCTAAAATCGTGCTATCTCGCTTACCTACTCTACCAATCTTCTATTGCACCTAACTTCAGAGAGCTAAAGATCCGTTGTGCTTAGTATACATACTCATATTCCTCAACATTTTGGTATTACCGTATTAGATACTGACTACTGGTAGGTATTACAGGAAATTTATTAAAATGTTGTTAGATATTTAGGTAAGTACTCATAGATATAGGTAAGTAGGTAAGCGGCTCTTCAATATATTAAGGATTTTATAGCTCAAATGGAAGGAATACCCAAAAACATAAGTACCTATGTTTTTGTACCAAGATTAGATTCCGTGTTTTATATTTTTTTATGTCACACGTGTAAATTACAATTCGGAGCACAGATTTACCCTGAAATGAATTGAGCCGATATAATCCAATAAACAATATCTGGTTTAATTCCGAAGCCCTACTAACTATACGACACCATTCTATAGAATTATTCCGTCACACTAAGCTACACACACTACACAACACTGATGTTGTGAAACATATTTGCCAATAGATGGCGTTTTGTGTCTGCAATAAAATTATTCAACAGTTTACAATCAAGAAGGTAGTCTCCGAAACTAGCAAAGGAAACTACTACACATTCGATTTCAAACAGTCGCGATTTTTCGTACGATTTGCTAAGTCCTACCTATTGAGCGTGCTAAGTATGACAAATCGCACGATGAGTGCTTACACGTGAAAAAATGCCGTGCGATACGATATCGTATAGTTACGATCGCATCGTGTGAATGCACCTTAAGGAGAAAGGGGAGGCCTAAAAATAAATAAACACATAATGTAAATAATATATAAATAATATGAATAAATATATATAGAATAGTTTACGAATTTGCATTCTGTTGTATCCTCACAAAAGCCAGGCTACAAAACTTAAAATGTTATTTGTGGCTGACTGTGCCAACTTAGTGAATTAATGTGACATTCCATATTACAGCTAAACCTGATTTCTCTTGTATGACTGCATATTTTTGAAATTTCTAATGAATGACCCGTATGCACCTCACCTATCATTTCGATCTAAAAGGAAATTTAATAAAGAGAAGCATTATACCTATAACCTACGTACCTATTATAAATTAAGTACCTTATTATTAAACTGAAAATGTACGTACTTACTTACAAACTAAGTACTCACTTTAGGTAGGTAAACAGGTTCACGACTGTATCCCCAAGGTGCGGTAGAGATTCTCTCAGATCTTTTTATGTTACTTATTCCAGATCCTTTGAAGATGTCTAAGGGGGGTAGTCAGAGGCATGTCCAAACACATATTTGATACATGCCCACATCTTGCAGAAGTTAGTATTCCATACGTGACAGCTTGCAAGCCCATCGCCGCCTATAAGAACACTAACTGGTTTCCTCACGATGTTTTCCTTCACCGTTTAGAGCACGTGTTAAAGCGCATATAAATTTTACGAAACGCAAAATCCATTGATGCACGGCCGGGATTCGAACCCACAACCTTACTTTTGTAGGTACTTACACAAAAAACTTTTTGTACTTACTTACATCACTTCGATTTTAGTAAGAACTTTTTCTTTCGACTGTGTTAAGTAGGAGTCAATCTATAAATGAAGATGTTCTAATAAGTTCAAATATATGAATGACCTGACCTTTACGGATAATCTGATAGGTGATTGATGACTGTATAACACAATCATTTTATGAATAAATTAACTTTATTAATCAAAATAACTGCAAATTGGCATTATTTGCAACAAAATGAGGTTGTTAAATAATAATAAAAACGGGTTATTCCGAGTAAGACACACACGGTGGTTTCTGTTTAATCTTTCAATGTAAAACTGAAAAAAAAGCTAGTTAATGGTGATCGCAGACTTAATCCGCACCGAACTGTCAATTCAATAGAAGAAATCCTGAAGACGTCAAAAGCCAGCCGCATTTTCCGACGTCATCAGAATTTTTTGTATAGAAAAATGACTACGGCGCGTACGCCGTGGACAAATGTGCGATCAGGGCCTTATTGTGTAACTCAACTGGCAATGGACATGGACTTCATTTTGATATTTGAAACCTAGCCTGGACTTCAATTGTCATTTTCGTATTGTGTGATTAGTTGAACTCTATTGGGATGACAACTGTGAATGGATTTCAAGTTAGACAAAGGCTTCAGGTTTAAACGGATCTTTGTAAATAAAAACTCAGAGCAAAAACACAACTAAACTATGTCAATGATGTCTGAAGGTAATAAAATTATGAAATGCAATGGTATAGTTTGTAAGGTAATGAAAACTGGAAAATAGAAGGTGACATCATCGTCAGCACGTCACAAAATGGCGTGAAATCTAGAAACTTCAGGCATTTATTTTACTTTTGATTTTCAACGACTTTACGGTTCACGACTGTATCCCCAAGGTGCGGTAGACATTCTCTCAGATCTTTTTATGTTACCTACTTATTCCAGATCCTTTGAAGATGTCTAACGATGTGACAATAAGCAGGCAGTAGTTTACTTAGGTATTTACCTACTACGACCTACCAGATAACAAGTTATTGAAAAATATTTTTAACACGTAATCTTTCATGGAGTTTGTAGTACATTTCTCGAAATACCTACTTAGATAAAGTTGTTAGTTGTGCTAAACAGGACCAACTTGAAATCGGTTAGAAACTGAAAAAATTTCCCATAATTCGAGAAATAGCCATGCCTATGGACAATGAACCTAGTTAGGAAGTAGGTAGGAACATGTGTAGTAGGTACAGTTCGCCGAACGGATCTAGGCATTCGTAAAGTTTATCTGCGCAGTGAACGCTTTTTCATACAAAATCGTGTTCTGCGCAGACAAACGGCTAACTTCACGAATGCCAAGATCCGTTGGGCGAACTGTATACTACTGTAGAGTGACACTACAAGACATCTCGACAGTCGGCACACTTTCCTCCATTTAGTTCAGGTTTCTAATTTGCTGGGTCAAGGTCAAGCATTTATTTATCTTATTAGAGAACAATCTAAGATTTGGAGCGATAAACTAAGATAAACATAAGATAATTATTATACTTATGAAGATACTTAATTTATTTTATTTATTTATTTATTGAAACTAGCACAGCTACAACACCAATTACGCTAATTAGAATTAAAATTATCAGTGTCAATAAAAATAGTAATAGTAAAAATAATGTAGAATGTGTCACAGTTTAAATATTTAAATAGATTAGAATATAATGTAAAATTAATAATAAAACTTGACTTTTTAAAATTAATAATAGAATTTAATTAACATGAGATGAGAGCATGTTTTTCTATGTTTAGCTAGACCTCGTAATAAAAACCGATTTAAAATGTTTTTCGTTCGTTTGAGAGGTTCCTACGAGTTACCTAATGTTTGAAAACTACTTATTAAAGACTTCAACGCGCTCCAGGGACTTATCTTGACCCTTTCATCAACTTTATAACATTATTTTTGATTGATTTGCTCTGTTTTTTAATGTTTGTATGAATAAGCACTGCTTTTATTCTATTCAAATCGTACTTATTTTCGTCAATTTGATCAAATAGGTCAAAACTATATTTACTTGCTACTCTGAAAACTTCTACCGTCTACGAAATGATTCTCAGTAGTAATTTCGTATTTAGAAATATTTTATCTACATTCCCTAGATCTGATTGTCCAATATTCGTGATACCAATCGTATGTAATTTCCTGGTTGCGCAAGAGTTTGCGTGCACCATACCGTAAATCTACCTTTACGCAAACACTCCGCAGATTAGTTTTGTACAGTTGATAAAGAAAACGACCCGAGAGATAAAATATCATGCAAAAATTTTGTCCCGCGGCGGGGATCGACCCTCAGCCATTTGCACAAGCAGGCGCCACAGAGGTTCTATTTCAATTCATTTTATAGGAATTTTAGTACCAATAGTTTTGCTTTATTTAAGGCAATTTGTTTAAAGCTGTTACTGGAAGCTCATAGAAATTCCGATACCGTTGGCGCCGTTGCTAGCTGTATTGGAATTTTAATTACAATCCAACCCGTTGGCAGCAAAAAGAAAAGGTCGTTAGGCACGCGTGCGGCCGATAGATTGCAGGTCTAAACTAAGGGATTGAGAAGGGGCATACTGGTAGATGGTTGACATGGTTGATTTACCTAATGCCAGCCACACACGATCAATGTAATACGTTCACTGACTCGCCTCACGAGTCAATGTTTTCATCCCAGTGTGGGCGAGTTCAGTGTATTTCGGTGATATCCATATCCATACTAATAATAAAAAGCTGGAAATTAGAAGATTATCGAGTAGATATGTTACGCAGCCCAAAACGCAACGATAGCGCGATCTAATTTGTTCTGTGTCGCCATCTATTATGTAGTAAAATGTCTGTCTGTTTGTTACCTTTTCACGCCTAAACCACTGAACCACGGATTTCGGCTGGTCTGTGCACTGAACAGATTAGACTGAAATATGACGTGGATAAAGATTATGTCCCAGAGACGGGCATAGGCTACTTTTTTTTCAGAAATAATCATGATGGGCGTAATTCGGATTGAAAGTTTGTATGGGGACTTGAAGTGAAGTTCCAGTTAAAGGCTACTAGATGATGTTGTTATCCTATGGCTGAGGTCGAGAAGACGCTATTATTGCATTTTTTTAAATTTCAGAAGATTCTTGCATTGCAGCTTACAGTTCTATTAGAGGTTTTCAAGCATGTTATTTTGCTGACGAAGTTGCGGGTACCAGCTAGTTCCTTATAATGTAGGCGACGTCACCTGTAAATAACTATATCGTTCTGTCATGGGAGTATTTTGATTTTGGAGGATGGTTGAAGAGCGGCCAATCAGAAGCGAGTCTTTCTAAAATAAATAAAGAACCCACAACCTTTAAAATCCACTCACTAGGCCATCAGGATGATTGCTTAGCAATTAGTAAGTTGTAAACAATTAGTGTAGCCATCTGTGTGTCCAATGTTTTAATGTAATTGCCATACTTTTGTCGGTTTTGCTAGCACTGTTTTGTGTGTTCGCTCAAGTATGAAGCTGCTATTGATGTGACGGTTGCGAGAGTAAAAACTAATGTTTCGTATACATTATTTTTATAACCGCCTTTATCACCTACCACCCGCGGCTGCGTTCCTAGCCTATTTGCTATTCGAGACTAGCTGTAGGTACTTATTCCAAGTTTCATCCACAAACCCCAAAAAATATCCAAACATACACATTACACATCAACTTTCATTTATAATTTAATTTTACCTAGTCTATAGGACTAAACACTTTCGTACCTACCTAATCCTTACTTATAAAATAATTAAGTAAGTACTTACCTAACTTATCTAAGTTTACAAATATTAGAATCATCGAAACTACGCTATATGATACCTATTGTTATGTTATGACTTAGAATCTCTTGTTATTATTATAATAATAATATGCATAATCCAAATCACAACATAACAAGTCGTTGTTGTATTGTGATTTGGATTATTATATTATTAAGGAGTCGTCCTAAAACTCTTGGGAACATTTATTGCATGTGAACCAGATCTTGATGTTGAAATAAACCTGCAATGGTCAAGTCCAGTTTATTTATGGCAAACTCGTGCAAACGCTGTTTAACACATAATGTATACAGGTACTTAGTGCTCGGCGGTTGATTTGGCACTTCAATTGAAACATGAAACTTTGAATAAACTCCATCACCAGAGATGACCTAGCTCACAAACACGAAGGAGCGCTCTTAAAAGCACACTGATAGGTACCTATTCTATTCCCCACTCGGGTTAAAAAAAATAGTAAAACGAAAAAGTACTCGAAGTACATAATAAAATTAAATGAAAGTTAAAATATTTTATTACTCAGTAGGTAAAAAAACAGAAAACATTTATGGAAAGGAACACAGTAACAAAAAAAATGAAAAAAAATTGAAAACTAGTTTTTTAATAGTCTCGTGTGTTTACCATAGGTAGGTACTAACTTGAGTGCCTAAGGAACTTAAAGATTTTTTAACCGACTTCAAAAAAAGGAGGAGGTTATATGTTCGGCTGTATGTATGTTTTTTTTTTTTTTTTTTATGTATGTTCACCGATATTTCCGTCAGTTGTGGACCGATTTCCAAAATTTTTTTTTTGTTTGAAAGGGTATACTCTTATAGTGGTCCCATATAAATTTAATTCCTGAGGAATTAATAGTTTTCCCGTAAAACTAAAACAATCACTGAACTTTAAGAAAATTGTGGCCCGATTTCCAAAATTTTTTTTTTGTTAGAAAGAAGTATACTCTCAAGGTGGCGCCATATATTTTTTTTTCCTGAGGGATTAATAGTTTTCCCGTAAAACTAAAACAATCACTGAACTTTAAGAAAATTGTGGACCGATTTCCAAAATTTTTTTTGTTAGAAAGTGTAAAGGACACACTCTCAAGGTGGCGCCATATATTTTTTTTTCCTGAGGGATTGACAGTTTTCCCGTAACATTCAAAAAACCTCATTCTCACTACACAACACACCCTGACTCACAATCTGAGTCAAACATTAAATAGTTTGAAAGGGTATTACACCCGAGGTAGTCCAAAATATTTTATTTTCCTTATGGATTGATAGTTTTCCCCCTTGCTGAACTCCAGTGTGTCCTTTAGTAGGTCTGCCCATGACTTCTCTTATCCTTTCCTACTTAAGCTACGATAAGCAAAGTCTTAATGTACTCGTAGCTTACTATATTATTTACACATATACTTTTATTTACACAGTATTTATTTACTTACACTAAAAAGTGAAAAATAAAACATTTTTGAAAAAAAAAATTGAACCGACTTCACAGAACACAAACAGAAGAACCTTCTACACACTAAAAAGAGAAAAATAAGAATATAATTTGAAGTCGGTGCCAAGTGAATACGATTAGGTACCTATCAAAAAAAGAAATCGAGCGATAGCGTACCAGGATACAATTTTGTATATTATTTATTTATTTATTCTTCTGTTTGTGTTCTGTGAAGTCGGTTCAATTTTTTTTTTCAAAAATGTTTTATTGTTGTATAAGTACTTAAGTGCCATATCATTGGCTGCTAACTGAACTGCAGAAAAAGTAACTTGTGTAGGTAGAATCTAAGTATTATTTTATGTGTGGTTGAACCTACTTACAGAATACATCTTAGAAATACGATTTATCTCAGCATCAGTTAACTTTGTAGACATAACCTAGAATACTAGGAATCAAATTACTTACTAAGTATTAGGATTCATTCGTTTTCCTTATACCTAGGTACCTACTTATGCTTCATCAAATACCTACAATTAGAAAGGTACCTACTCTAATCCAGTTCATCCTAAGGTTGTCTGGAAGAAATCGCTCACAGCGATAAGACCGGCCATTGTACTTCGCTTTAAATATTCTCCTGTGTCTTTGCTTGTCTTTTTGTAATTTCCATGTGGTGTACAATAAAGTATTTTCTATCTATCTTTCTACTATAAACAGTGTGCGGTCAGTGCACCAACTGGTAACCCCCACAGTACAAACCGCCTTAAACATAGGTATTATATTTTCTGTGGCGTTACGAAGGGGTGTAGGTACCTTTTTTTATGTCAAGGGGCTCTGGGATTTCCTACGGAATGCACTGGTGCCCCTCTCGCATTTTTCCAAAAGCACTGTCCTGGGAATGACACCCACAGCCACGCCCGGCACCCTCGCGGTGTCAGACGGCACTCGCCACAGAGCGCCGCCGCCCTCCCAGGCCCGCATCATGGACAGCCGAAGTCCCCACTTTGACAACCCGCGGACCCGGAAAGTCCCCTTTTTGGCAGGGGATACTACTCCGCCCCCCTCACTGGGGGGGGGGGCAGGCTTATATACGCCATTTTTACCGTATCTCTATGTGTTATTTAGGTATTTTATTTTTGACCTTTGCCCAGCTTGTGTCAATAAAAGCACAATTTCACTCTCTCAAAATGAATCACTGCTTTCATGCCTTGCTTTGGCAAACGTGACTCATTAAGTAATTTCCAAAATTGCTACACATTTTATGATAATTTTCGAATCTTGCTATGCATGAGAAAGTTGATTTAAAGTAAATGTAAGTAGTAGGTGGAACGGGGTCAATGTTTTTAGTTTATGAAATTGTTTTAATTATGTTTGTTTTCATTGAACTTGAATTAAAAAAGGTTTGGTTGGTAGGTAGTACTTAGTTAAAATAATAATGCGTGGGTTCATAAGAGCCATAGGACATGCCATACTTAGACAAAACAATTTTCGCTACGCTGAAGACTATTAGATTAGGCTATGACGTGTGTAAAGCCACGGGCGGAATCTACCTATTACCTACGCAAAACCCGTAGCCTTACCCTATTTACATACTGTATATAAAATATACAGACATAATGTAGGTAATATGCTTACGTAAATAACCTTCAAAACTACCTTCCTAAGAAATCTAGCTAGTTCCATGAAAAAAATGCATTGTTATCTTATCAGTATGACCTCATGAAATCACGAGGCCTTATTTACCTACTGCGTTTGAGACCGAATGAATCATGGTTGAGCTAAGCATTACACTTTTGTTTCAACTTACACTTACTGTAAAAAAGTAAAACATTGGGAATAAAAACTTGCAAAATAATTCGCCCAACGTGGGGCTCGAACCCACGACCCTGAGATTAAGAGTCTCATGCTCTACCGATTGAGCTAACCGGTCTAAATTATAAATTTGTTTGGTAGGTAGTTAATTGTAACAAAGATAAATCGATATTATTCCCAGATGATCTGGGATCCCAGCTAATAAAATACTATTACTATTATTATCCAAGGTTATATGTAGGTATAGAAATTTTTAACCTCGTCCTATCGAGACCAGTATAATATCGATAAAAATAAACAAATAAATAATATAAGTACCTATTTTATACCTACCTATTAAAACCTCTCTAACTCTCCTCAGTCCACACATACGCGACACACTATACGAACATTCCAGAAAATACTTGACATTCCGAATCGAAGAAAGTTCCAGCCTTGAGCTTTCGCAATCCCATGGGCGGACCGGTCCAAGCTGGCCAGGCGGATCTACGACATGACAATAAAACAATGCACTACATTATGATTAAACAAAATGGGAAAAAACTAGTAAGTAATAGGTATTTAGAAAAACATTGATTAGGGCTTGCACATTTTGCGGGCGGAATGTTTGAGTTTACCATGATTCAATGTTTTTGGAGTCGAGGTTGCATACGCCATCATGGTATAACCCGTATAGGTACCTAAACGTTAAAAGTATTGCTAGCCATTATACGCGCGAAACCCTTCCTTTGACAGTCGGGTAAAGAGTGACCTATAACATTGATCCCTACAGGATTTTATCCCAACGCCGATCTGTGCTAAATCTACTTATGGGCTCGTACACAAAACTGCGATGCGACGTCGCATCGCAAAAATCTGCGAGCTTCCTCTTGCATCTACATCACATCATTACATCGCATCGCATCGCATCGTAGTTTTGTGTACGAGCCCTATATCAGCAAAAACCTAGCTTTTTTAATAAGTTTTGTTATTTTCCACCAGCCAAAAAAAAATTATCGACACAAATTACTACAGGTACTGCAGTTACCTGCAGGTACCTGCAGTTCCAAATATTTATATTATTACGTCAGTGATCAAAAGTTCAATGTCGTGTAAGCATAAACGATAGCTAAATTCGGAAGAATAACAAAACACATCACAATCAGTTAATTCTGTCACTCAAAGCCTAATTTGGATCACTTGACTCTATTGTAAAGCTTATACAAGGCCAAAAACACCCACAATAAATATATTCACAAAGCAATCCCAATCTTTACAAAAAGCTTAAATTCATTACGTACAAATTGTGCGGAATTTCAAAGATTTGATGAAGGTTCTTGTGCTGTTGAACCACAGATTATGTAGTATGGTTTGTCGGTTTGTCACGGTCCCTATGGTGATAGACTGATCGATACACGTGCATGTCGTGTATCGAATTCACGTGCTGTATGTGAAATTTCAAATTTCAAATTCATTTTATTTCAGATACTTAAAATCCATAATAATTTACAAAAACAAATAAATAAATAAATCTCAAAAATAGAATCTTAAAACACTAAACTTAAAACTAAAGAAAAAACATAGGTATGAACGGCAGTAGTAGAACGTTTATAACGTAACGTATGAACGGCAGTAGAAATGCAACTACATTTAACTCTAGTTTCAATCAAGGCACTGTTTAAGCCATCTGAAATAGACTAACTGACCTATCCTATAATGATGATGGTGATGACTTTCAAGTAGGTACCTACTAATTGGGTCGTGGCCTAATAAAGTTTGTTAGAAGTACCTATTAGCTGATACCTACACGGGAGATTATCACCAGTAGATTTTCTGTGCTATCACGCACACTCAAATTTACCAATCATAATGCTCAAGTGAAGATTTCGAGATTCGTTTTTTTGCCGTGCTTTGTGATTTTAAAGTTCCCGTGATAATGCCCCGCGTATTATAAAATTAGATTTCAAAACATATGAGAAATCAAGAATATGATTTTACCATTAACTTACTCTATCCTATCCCTATTTAAAACCAACTCAAAACTCAAAAGTAAACATGGAACAAAAAGTTTTTTGAATAAATACCTACTCATTCCTTCCGCTCGGCGTTTCTAATAGGTTTTTCTAAACCTTGTATAAGAAACATCAATTACACGATTGCACAATCGTTTCGTGCCCAAACATTTCCTGACATAACCAGGGCAAAACCTCAAAAGCGGCATTTAGCTATTTGTCATACTTGAGTCCATTGTGTAAACTTAGACCCATCTAAAAGTTTAGTAAAGTGGAGCAGATGGACAATGATGAATGGAGGTCAAATGTCAAATAGATTCCGCCATTTTGTTTCCATAATTGGAAATGGAATATTTTATCATCAGACTAGCGGCCCCCGTCGACTTCGGCGGGTTAATTTACATTAGGCTACTAAACGAACATATTAAAACAAACCTAGTCAGGTAAATTGATTGATTCGACAATTAACCTACACACTACACACTTACAACGTAAATAACGGTTTGATACAAATTAACAGATACGTATGTCTAGCAATAAATCTTGCAAAATAATTTCAAAACACTGCAAAACCAGCCCACAGATAACAGGCTGTGCCAATAAATAAGTTTAATTAAATATATTTTCTGGTAATTAACAATAACAATCAAACGGTCCCCAAGGCGATCAACTTTGAACATTAACACCACATAGCGGAGTAGCAATAAAAGTGAAGGATAAAGTCCTAAAATATGGTATGAACATGTTGATCAATTACAGGGCTGAAAGCGGCGACACCGCATCAATGAGTTTCTGACCCCAAAAAATATGTACACCAGGAAAACTTCGTGAGGAAAACTGCCATGTCGTAGAACCTAAATAGCTAAAAAAACATTATATGAAGTGCACGAAAGGAGCGCTCTTCCTCTATTTCTCCCTACTTTGAATATTTTAAGCAGCATCAATAGAGCTGCAGATGTGTTGCCAGCCTTTGGGTTTTCTAATACTTAGTCCTTTCTATCCATCTAATTTTAGGGATAAAACCGTTATCCAATTTTTATATTTGCTTTCGCTTACACAAGCTTGTTCTAACTATGATTAATATGACTCTGACACTTGGGTGTGACTTCCAATTTAACGGTTAACGCCGATTTGAGATTAAATTAAACAACTTTCACCTATTGGCTGTAAACTTGATAGGAGCCGAAAATGTGATCTCTTGCTGGTCATCGGTACACATCTGAATGACTGCACCTTTTTTACGCTACCGGTAAAGTCATTATATTAGTGGGATTTATTTATAGGTATTTTTACAATTTTGTATAGGTAGTAGGTACCTATACTATTATTGTGTAGGTAATGACGTGTGTTTGAATTTTTTTTTTTTTTTTTTTTTTTAATTAAATAGGTCAGCATTTGACCTCCCTCTGCCTGATGTTAAGCAGTAGTGAGGTCTAAGATGGAGCATGCTTTCCTAGAAGGAACCTATTTACTCTTGATTTAAAGACCCCTATATATATTGGTATGTTCCACAGTAGCTTAAAACAGATTCGTTAGGACCCGGAAGACACATGTTGTCCTGTCTAAAGGTCACGTCAGAAATCGATGGATCGTTTTCAACGATCCCTAAATTACTCTACTAAATGAGTTTTAATAATCATGTAAGTTTGGGAAGGTGCGGCAAGTTTCGCATATCAATTTATCTAAATAATTTCCTTAGTTGAAATGTTTGACAAGCTGGAATCTGATTGGGGACGTAATGTGTCAATTTGCGTTAATTAACGGATATGACGTATCAGACATGACTAGAAAGCGGAAGGGGTCAAGACTCAAAGATAACTCTGTCGGCTAGAATGGGATCGGATGTCTGTCCAGTACGTCCAGATGTACCTACGTCCAGAAAAAGTAGCCAGTCTTATAGCTGAACTCTTTTTGTAAGTTATGTCACATTTCTGCACATTTGTTGAAATTTTTCCCACTTAGAACTTGAATAGGAGCCATAAGTTTAACTGAAAAAATATTAGTCCTATGGAAATCAAACTTTATACAGAACTAGCTGACCCGCGCGACTTCGTCTGCGCATGATTCATTTTTTCCCACGCAATTTTTAATTTTTTTTCTGTCATAAGAACCTTCTCCTGACAATAACAAACACAACAAAAAAATTTGTGAAATCGGTCCAGCCGTTCAGGCGTGATGGAGTGACCAAGGGTTATAGGGATTTATTTTTATATATATAGAGATAAGATCGAGTACCTAACCAAAAATAATTACAGTTTAGTTTGAGTACTCACTAATCCGGCACCCCATAGTTTTTAATTATTAGTGCTGGATTAGTGAGACTCAGAAAATTGGTTCTCGGCGATATACCTATGTATAAAAAAATATTATTAAAAGCCACTTTATAATGATTGTCATTCATTCTCTAAAAGACTCTTTTTCCCACCTTGAAGTAAACATTGAAGGTTATTTCATTCATTTAATTTTATTCATTCATATTATTATTATTATTATATTATTGAAGTGAAAACTTCTTTAGGCGCGTTAGCGACATAGAGGAATTAGTTTTGAAATGGATAAAAATCTTTGGATTCAACTAAGACGCTGTCACTTGACCTAAGATGCTTTAATATCAAAACGCTAAGACGCTTTAATGTCAAAACGGTAAGACGCTTTACTGTCAAAACGGTAAGACGCTTTACTGTCAAGACCATAGATTTAGCATGGTACCTTTTTATGGTCAAGAAGCGCGACCTAGAAAACGACCAATTTTAGTCGCGCCATCTAGTTATAAATTTCAGAACTACTTTCAGTAACTGTTCTACACTGCATAAAGTTTAGGAATAGAGCTTTTGTTTACATTTAGATTAGATATAATAATTTAATAAATAATTACATTAGAATAAGCTAAATTAATTGGAGAAACTATAAAAAGGTCCCAGATCGAGCATTTTTATGTATTCTGGAATATTGTCAGTGCTGTGCATAGAGAAAAGTACCTACTATCTAATTGTGTTACATTACATACAAACTTACCGAGTGATGTGTGATTATTTCGGATTTTTTAGTACAGTGCATTGGTACATGACTCACACACAGCTGATTTCTCACTTTTTGATTAAAACTTAGGCTTGACTTTGCAGTTGCTGAACGCGATTTGAGGGTTAAAAAGGTTTAAAACCGGTAGGGGTTTGCTCTCCGATTATTTATCGACCACATTTATCTCTAGGAATAGCATAGTTTTCGAGAAATTAATAAAAAATATTTCGATTCAAAAATTTGATTACAAGCGAAATGAAACGTTAGAATGGACAATTTGACAGCTAAATCTGTGTTGTATTGTCTATGGTATAGAATTTCTTGTAAAATTGATGCAAACGGAACGTAAAACATATGTCAGTGTCATTGTAGGTATTGTCATTTTTCGCGCTCATTGTGTGTTCATTCCGCTCTTGTTTGAATATTGTTAGTATGCTTTGGATCATGATGGAAGAATCTCAGCCTTCCACAAGCCGTTCTGGTGAGGAACCATCATCGAGCTATTATGAGGAACTTGAGGTATTATCTTCAAGCTTCTCTTCGTTTGAGGTGGAAGAAGCACCACCAATTAAGAAACGTCGTCTTCGTGTGGAGGAAATGCTCGAAATGATGTTTATTGTTTTATTTATCAGGGGAGAAGAGGGACCTCCCTTCCCCCCCTCTTAAATCCAAACCCAGGCTGACAGACCTATAGCATAGGTAACGAGGAGCGAAGCGACGAGTGGTTAGGTGTATAGTGAAAAACCACGCACGAGCCGAGCGAAGCGTGCCGCGGTAGCGGCCGGCGAGTGCCAGAACCGACTTGCTCCTGTTGTACCTTAGCTTTATTACATAGGTAGCTACTTTCCGAGTATGATTGTTATACCGTTTTGTATGTTTGAGGTTAAGTTATATTAATTGATTTTTCTCAAGAACATTGCCCTTCCTAGTAATGCAAGTGGTATCAGGGGGGAAGATGGACCCCACCCCCCTTCACCCTCCCCCCAACCCATAAAAATCATGTACTATTGACTCTAAAGTTATACCAAAACTTATCCTATGACAAATATGTATGATAATTTTTCCTAGCAGCATTTTTTCAGAAGTAAGTATTTTTACTTGTGGCTTGAAGAAAACCAGAGAGGAGCCGGAACATTCCCAAAGCTATTTCTATCCAACTAGATATGTAGGTACAAAACCTTCCTAATCCAAAAATCCGTTTGATCTAGCTTTTGTCTTACTTTCAGTTTGCCCAACGGATCTAGGCATTCGTGAAGTTAGCAGATTGTCTGCGCAGTGACCACTTTTTCATACAAAATTGTGTTCTGCGCAGACAAATGGCTAACTTTACAAATGCCTAGATCCGTTGGGCGAACTGTACTCTTGAGTTGCATGAAGCTACTAATAACTATCAGTGATGGTGTTTATAGGGGTTGCGCAGACACTTTTCAAATCATTGATTTGTCAAATTGTATATGTTGCGTTTACTATAAATTTAACTTTTAAATTATTACAATTGTTCAACAATAACACTTTATTTTATCTAAAACTCTGCTTGTACATTTATACTAGATGATTTATACAGAATCAGGAGATTCAGGAGCGAACCTATGCCTACACTCAAGACGATGCTGTAGTGCCTGGGACATTGTATTTATTTACCTAGCTGCTGTAGTATTAATTTAGCTGCTGTACCTACTTTAGTAGTACAAGAATAGATACTGTAGTAGCGCTACCTGTTAGGTACAGTCGCCTGCAATGAGATGTATACGTACAGACATTCTACAATTTTTGAATCACACTCACTCAATGAAAGTATCACACTATTTATATGCAATAACTTCAGAATACTATTGTTGCTACTAAGTACATAGTTAAAATTAAATGTATGTTAGTACAATCACTTTTTAGTTTTGATACAAACCAAATATCTATTTTTGTAAGTTTGTACTTGTTATTTTAGGCAAATGTACACTGTGAAGGCACAAGCCTCAGCTTTTCAAGTACCAAAAAAAGTAAGTTCATATGAGTCTGTACGCAACTCAGGTGTTAATTTCTAGGCCGCGGTGTAAAGCCTCTGTCATTTCTTGTTGTCTGTCTGACAACCGCTGTCTTCATCTTTGTGGGTCATCATAAATGGGTTCTGCGCAGTAACTTTGGAGGGATAAAATTCATTGTGCGTAATGTACGTAATTGTTCAAGTTTTCACTTCTGTCGGCACTCCCGGAGTGCCACAATTTTTTTTTATTTCATTCTTCGCTCGAGTGGCACCAACATTTTGAATAGTCTATACGCTATTTCAGGTCACTATCTACGCCTATTCCAAGTTTCATCCAAAACGGTTCACTGGTTTAGGCGTGATTGAGACACAAACATACAAATATCTAAACATCCAAACATCTAAACAAACTCACAAACTTTCAGCTTTATTATATGAGTGGGATTTATTTTGTTAATTATTTTATAAAATGACTAATACATCGGTTAGAATCAAATATAGCCTGAAGCTCCCATTGGATAACGGTAGTGGTTATCTTACACCCTGTATCACTAGTACAATATTGTTTTATATCTCTGTCCATAGTACATTATCGCGGGTCAATGACCGTGACTTCCGTAAGGCTGCAATTCAAGGCAAAGTTGCCATTCACGGTATGTATGACAGTATCTTAACTCACCACAGAGATATGGATCAATAAGTATTTATGCAGTGATTTCGTTCTTACTAAAACGACGACATATTCCCGATTTAGCAATGTTACTACAGTTCTATGTTAGACACAAAAAGCAGCGTTTGAATAGAGATAAATAACTATTTTTCTTACTAACAAATTTAAAGAACAAGGCTAAGATTACCTTGACGCTTTCTTTGAAACTTTTAGAGGGTTTTGTTAGGAATACGATTATTCAGAAGTTTCTTATTTTTCGTAGCTAACGCATAAATAAGAGGTTCCATCAAAAAGAATAGCGGCTCTTTTAATAGGTCAATTCCCCGTTTAGAAATGACTACCACATCTACTGATCGTGCGTTTACTGTGTTCACGTCACGCATTTGCTTTATCGTTTGATTCATTATGCAAGAGGTCAATAATACTCACTTATCAGTTAAAATTATCAGTCATAAATAGGAAGAGTTAAAATAATTAAAATAATTCTATGAATTTTTCAGTACTTACCTATAAAACTTATTTCCATCTAAGTATTTATGAATGACCATTGACCACCCTATCCGTCTCTACGTAAAATATAGTAAACTGACATTTACGTTTTTTTCGGTTATAAAAAGAAACTTTCTGCTAAGCTCAAATGTAACATTATTCTAGCTTATTCATAATATCAAGATTGATACTTATTAAGTAAGTTTTTAGGTATCATAAGTTTTTACTAGCATTACAAGCGCTCGTGGTCGTGCTTGCCAAGTCGTTCTTGATAGATCGACGTTCTAAACGGTCCGAATATGGATGGGTGACCGCTAGTGGCATTTTAATCTAAGCGCTTCCGTGCTTCGGAGGGCACGTTAAATTGTCGGTCCCGGCTATTTAAGTCGTTAAGCCATGAGGCCTTAAGGCGGCCTAAAAACTCAGTCACCAGAGTTGGCCACTGACTCATACGAACTTACTAGCAGTAATGAGATATGATAGAATTGTGATAAGTATTCATTTATTATGTTTTGTCCTTAGACGACTCAAGAAGCCTTCAAAGACGGAGAACTATTGGAAGCCACTCGGTACATCATTTTACTAAAAATATCACAAATACCTTATCCACCTTAGTTCACGTTGAGTCTACGTGGTAAGGAGACTAAACTGTAGTGCTTTTTCTAGAACTGTAACATAATAATTACACGCATTTCAATCATCAAAATACCTAACTGAAATTGGAGGAATAAGTACCTACTACCTTCATAAACATTGATTAGTTGAACATTTCGTCAATAGAATGTTCAAGTTGACAAATACTTTTTAGAGTTAGGTATTAGATTGAAGAGTCAGATTCGAAGGAGTAATCTTAGATCTTCATTTTAGTTCAGTTCTGGAACCATCAGGCATGAATATTCATCTAGACTAAGCTAGCTTTCATCATGTAGGCGTAGAAACGAACACCACTATAATTACTAAGCTCTTACCTATGCCCCAGATAATATAAATACCTAGCTAAAACGAAATCACATACTTAAACCAAATAATATGATTAAAATACCATTTTTTTTCATCTTAACTAATACAGTTTTTCAATACTCAGTTATAATATTTACTTTTTTAATGAGTTTAGGTATTGCTTCTTCACGCTGAAATGGCTGAACGGATTAAAGCATAGACACTTTACCCTGGAAAAGTGAAGCCACGTAACGAATGACCGTGGGTTACACCGCGGGGCGCAACTGGTATCACATTTTATCGGCATAGCGTTCAAGTTTCAACATTTATCGCGTGCTTGCTATGAAGGCTTAATTAGCATGCCTTCGGTTATCCTTATCAGATAAGCAAGCATATCGATTTAACTGCGTAAACAAAGCTAAAACCTACAGCGTTGAGTGTTATGCTGTGATTTGCTCAATTTATTTCGAAATTACTGCTTTTTTAATGAATAGATATAAAAAAGTAATCACCACTTTTAATGTGTTTTAAAGTTAAACCAAAGAAACCAAGGATATTTTTTTTAATATAGGTATACTAAAAATTAGGGATGGGCCGAAGTTCGTTTCACATTCGGTTAAACCGAACTTCGGCAGCTTGAACCGAAGTTCGGCATTCGGCCGAAATTCGGTTCAAACTGCCGAAGTTCGGTACTACAAAATATAGTAATCAAAAGTACGTGAGTGCCGTGGTACACGAAGCAAAGAGTACTTTTCTATACTGAAAACTTCAAATTTAAATCAAACACACTTCCGTACTAACAATGTAACAATCTATGGACTGTTCGCGGTTGCGCGCTTTGCACTGTGATGATTTCGTGACGTGGCGGTCGTGACGGTAAAATGGAACGACATTTTTCTTGCAGCTCCAGCTTGTTTTTCTTCGATACCGTCATTCGATACATCACGATCGACAAAAGTAAATATAAATCTTACTATACTACTTACGGAACTTATGTTCAAAGAAGGACGGCAAGATCAGACCTCAAATTTTCCATAGATAAAAAATATACCAATTCAGTACATTTTAGGGGTAAATAAATAGTCATTATTATTTTTCGGCTTGATAATAAGAAATTACGAATTGCATACGGCAAGTGGCTTCGTAAGCAAGAAATCAGGCTGTAGGTAGATCAACTCTGGAATCGTTAATTTTTTGAGCCAAGTCACAGTTTGTATGGAGACGACCGACGTTCTTTACATCAAAATTGGTTAAAAAATGCGACCTGAATGACAGACAAAATAATTTTTTTGGCCAATCTCGAAACTGAGACGCTTCGCTCACTCGATCAACTAAAGTCACACACACAGTTAACACTATAAAACGTTAAATCGGAAGGTTTTACAGTGTTAAACGTGTGCGTTATCGATTTATGCCAATTAAAATAGTGAAATGCGTCGGAGGTACAGAACAGTCGTAGAATTGAAAAAAAGTAGTTGTAACGACAACCCAATCATCCATATTTGTCACACAGCGAAAAGCAGTACAAGCACCACACTACATCTACTTTAGAAAACTTCAACGATCGCGTAAACAAGATTTGACGTATTTCTTTCGAGAAAATACATTGAAACTAGGTACCTACCGAACTTCGGCCGAAGTTCGGCCGAACTTTTCATTTTAACCGAATGTTCGGCCGAAGTTCGTATTCGGTTAAAACCACATTCGGCCCATCACTACTAAAAATATATGCTGCACAAGATCGATCGCTGTGGAAATCGATGGGGGAGGCCTATGTTCAGCAGTGGACACTAGATGGCTGACATGATGATGATGATGATGATGATGATGATACTAAAAATATACCACTTACTCGTAGTTATATAAATGAGGCCCTATTTACAATGTATAAATGTCAGTAGGAATATACAGTAGGTTAGTAGAATGATCCCAAATCCAACCTGAGTTTTAAAATAAAAAAAAAACCTATTCTATCCTTCCGTTCCTTATCTATGGAAATTTTGTGAACTATTCGTAGAAGTAGAGCATTTTTAAGTCATTTTCATGGTTGGTTGAACTTAGGTAGTACAACTAAGTACCTACTCGTACCTATTTTACCCATACAATCTGGCCTTGAAGATGTAGGTGGACAATGCCTGCTTTATAATTTACATACCTACACTTATACCTCCGAAAATTAAGGTAGGTAGGTTTAGATACATTTAATACTTCAATTTGAATGAAAGAATAGTCCCACAGCTCAGGCATAGGTCTCCAAATCTTCCAAGTTCTTGATTAAAGCTCGAAAAAGCACGAAAAATTTAAAAATAAAATCCCTTCTCATGTGTTACTTTGATGTATGTAGGTAGGTGGTAGTACCTAAAAGTTTGCACTGTTATAGGTACCTACGTACCTACTTAGTCCTTTGTACGGAACCCTCGGTGGGCGAGTCCGACTCGCACTTGTCCGGTTTTTTTTAAATGCTTGCTAATAATATAAGCACGCCATATTAACACGTGCCAAAATCAATTATCGCGCTCAATTGCTATGTGACAATCATTTTGCCGATCAGACAAAACTGTTGTAAACAATACAACCTGCGTTGAAAAACATGCGGTACAAAGGTCGATTATCATTGTAAACATACCTAACTAAATTAAAATACCTTTAAGTAGGTAAAACAAACTGAAAACACGATGTGCATTTGGACAATTTCTATCGAACCTGAGCCTGACTGAGAAGAAATTAAGACCATTTTAATCCAACTTCGAAAAGGTTCTAAGTTCGACTATCTGGGAAACCAATTATTTTTAGGGGTTAACCTAAATGATCGACATTCTAAAATGTCTGGGCATGCTTTGCTTCGGTATATTTTAAAAGGACATACATTTAGAAAACTACGAGCATTCATTTATGGCATTGCGAACTAAAATTACTTACTTTCTGCGGTCTAGCGATTAAAATAGAGACTTCAAACCTGTATAATTAAATTGTTCAATTTAAGAGTCTACACCTGTTACTAATGAGTATTTTGATACCTTAATTTAGGTGCTAATATTTATAAACTATTGGTCAATTGACGGAATATTTTCGATGCTAATGCACTTTGCTACTTACTAATTAGATTCATCGTTAATCATTCTATTTTATGTTCTTAGGTAATTGAGGTAAAAATTACAAAAAATATAATGAACCTAATAATTTTTATATATTTATATAGGCTTGCCTCCTGACCCTAGCTTAACTATAACTACTATGACCTCGTTATATACGTTATATATTTTTTTTTGGACTTTGACCGTATAAAAATAGTACAATCAGCTTCAAAATTTAATGAGTTTTAAGATTTCAGAACTTTTATATGAATGGATATTTGTGCGTATTTTCAAAATACGACTACCATAGCGCACAAGATATAAGCCAAGAATTGAAAAATCATTAGTTTCCTTATCAAAACATTTCAAGTTTCTGAAGAAGTCACCTACTTTGCTGATTGTACCTAAAAAGTAAACATTGATACAGTCATGTTCATCGATAATGATCTTCAGTAATAGAATTTCACTGATCAAAGAATCATTTTGTTAGCAAGTCGTGCTTAAGCCGCTCTTGACATTTTATTAATTGATTGTGTAAGTTTAATCTTGCCTTTGTTTTGTAATTACTCGTATTAGATCGAGCTCCTATTCACCATGAAAGCAAAAAAACAAAATCTAATCGACTGTAGTTAATAGTATTTTCTTCTTTTCCAGATGGATAGCAGCTCGGAAGCAATGGAGCTGCGGCGTGAGCTGGACGCGGTCAGGAACGCCCTCCAGAACCAGTCGGAGTCGGTGCTCAAGCAGCGGCATCAGCTGGTCGAGGCGGGGCAGGCCCTGACTGCGCGCGACAAGCAACTCAGCCACGAGAGGCGGCTCAGACAAGACCAACTAGCCCTGGTCCTGCGCTCCCTAGTACTCCTAGAATCACGCCTGACCAGGGAAAAGAAACAAATCAGCGTCAAACTTCACCAGAAGGAAGAAATCATCAAATCCCTCCAAGATGAAATGACAAAGCTCAAATCACGCGCTTCTTTCTGCAGCAACTGCCAGCAACTAATCGGCTTCACGAGCGAGCAGACCAACATCGAAACCGATCCTGAGTTCCAGAGTCTGGAGAGCACTGACTCTAGATTTCAGAACGCTTTCTTCAGGAGCTGCAGCTATCGCGAAAGAAACTCACCGCCGGTTTTCCAAAAGAACACCAGACTGAGCAAAAGTTTTCAGTTACCGAAGAACGAAGTCGTGTATGGTAACACGAGCTCTAGTGAGGAAGGCAATAATGCAAGTGTAAGCAGCAAAGGCACGTTCATCAAAAACAAGCAGGCTTTTGTCAGACGAGACGTGTTCAGGAGGTCGAGGAAGTATTCGGGAAGGAAGAACAATAGCAAGTATATCGATAACGTTCAGAAGAGCTACAACAACCAAGCCAACAACAGCAGCAGTGCTGAAGAGTGCATCGGTATGAGCTACCAAGTCAACGATGACAATGATATAACAGCCAATCAGATAGCCAACGATATACGAAAAGCTTCAATGAAAATAGATCAACTCATTGGTGAGGCCGCTAAAAAGGAATTGGAAAGCGCTACTTTACTGGAAAGTGACACTGATAAATCTTACTCTACAAAAACGGAGAGACTACATAGTATCAAGAGACAGGCATCTGATGAAATCAACGCAAACAGAAAGCTTTTCCTAAATAACGTCCTCAGAGATGATAATAATGAAAAACCCTGGTATTGCAACGTGAGTGATCAAGAACAAGATCAAGACTATCAACCGGGATCACTTAACCCGAAATCAAAATCAGCCGATGACCTGTTGACCTACACTGGCGGGATACTAAACGCTGAGGTTTTATCAGCAACAAATGAAGTTCTTTGTAACAGAATACTCAATAACAACAATGATGTATTCAATTCCAGTTTCACATGCGATGTAAAGAATAACAATCTAGATTCCGCTTTAAGCAAGCAAGCAGCTACTGCCGAAGTTAATGAGAACTGGTATGCTAGCACTAGCGACGCTGAAGAAACTCCCACCAATGAAATATACAAAAACAATCCAGTGCTTGAGTGTGTCAATCAGATTTTACTGCAAAATTCACTGGATGACAGCAGCAATGACAATTCCAAATCAAGCGAAACTCCTAGCCCTAAAGCATCAACAAAGCGTGTTCAGTTCTCCACATTAAACAGCATTTCATACGATGAGAAGGTAAGACCTACAAACACCAGTCACACGTTACCTCGCTCTGACAAACGGGCTAACAAAATAGTGAAATTCAGTCTAGAGACTGCCTCAGAGCACAGCTATGAAGTGCCCAACACGGCGCAAGGCTTCCAATATGAAATTCAAAGCATCTACAGTAATGAATACGAGCCAATCATTACTAAATCAAATGAAGCTAAGCCCATGCCGGTGCCACGAGTAATGCAAACTAGCGATAAGCCCGACATTCCAAAAATAAGAGGCTCCATTGTCAAAAATATTGCGGCAAACATAGAAAATCGCAATAACATCGTGCCTGAAAGAAAAGTCGATAATGACCACGGACCAATGAAGATATTTAACAAGAGAAAAGTGCCACGGACTCCTCCCGCTCTGCCGCCCAAACCAAAGAATCTTTCAGCCAAATGGAAAGCTGAAAACACTGTCAAACAGCTGACAGAACCTTTAGACTCTGAAGCCGTTGCGGCTAAACAACGGGTTGCAGATGTTAAGATGAGGAAAGTGGGACAAGTAGCAACAGTAAGCAGTACAGAACCGGACTACTGCTCCATTTCAGAGATAAATGTTCCAGTAGTCAGCAACGGAAAGAGGGAGTTGCTACTCACACAGCCGTCGGTGGAAATCCACAGCGAGCAGTACCCTGTTCACGTGGTCAGCCCGCGGAACAGCGTCGCTAAAGTCGTGTCACTGCCAAGAATACAGAATAAAATCAGTGACAAAGAGATACCCATGCTTCCACAGGTCACGGAGATCATAATCCCGGATGAAGATGACAAACCGAACGAGGAGCAGAGCCGTTCTTACGCTGAAGCGGACAGCTATTTGGCTAATTTCGCTTTACACACTCTGCAGCCGAAACTAGACTCCCGTGCGTCCATACAAATGGGCAACACGGTGTCTTCTATCCTATCAGAGATAAACAAAGGGGGAAAGCGAGGCGGTAAACAGATAAACTTAACCGAGCTGGATCATCAGTTTAATCGTGAAAGACCCCAGCCTAACCCAGAGTTACATAAAGCCGAATACTTTGATGACATGGACAAGTTCGACTTGTCTCAGAACTTTGAAGAGTTTAAAATAGATGATGAACTCGGTAGCATCGTTGCGGAGGAATACCGTATTAGCTCTGGAAGCAGTGATGGCTCCGCGTCCGACGTGGTGACGGAACACATCATATCCAATGTACCTGATAAAGACCAGCATAATAAAGACAAGAAAGGCGAGACTGTTGAAACTGATACAAACAAAAGCTTGAAGAACGCGAAGCTCTCGAATAAGCCGGATCTCTTGTCGAATATAGAGAATTTAGAGACTGAATCTGTGAGGAACTCCGATATAGAATCCAGTAACTCATCTGGTAGTAACAGTGGCTCTTACAACACTGTGAAGTGCGAGCCGAGGATGGTTCAACACAAGGAAATTGCTGTGCCTAAGGCTAGAAGCTCGTTCGATTTCTTCTTGGAGACTTCTGGGCTCAGCACAAAGTCCATTTTCGCGCCAAGCAAAGGCTATCTTGGCATGAGGCCGCCAAGTGCAAACCACAAGAGCGTTCAGAAACCAAAAGACATCAAGATGCGTGTCAAGAATCCTTTAGCAACGAACAAAATCAACGAAAAACCTATGACGACTGCTATTAAATACTTTGAGCCCTACGTTTAAGATCATAATATAGATTCTAGCCCTAAGGTGTAGTATGTTATGTTATTTTAATGAAATGATAAAATCTATTTATTGTATAAAATGAACTTGCCTGCATAATATTACACGACCTACTACTCTTATTACTTATATTTAATATTATTGTAAATAATGCAAAACTATACCTAGTTATTTTTTAATTAAAATATTTAACAATTTATGATTGTTTTAAATAGCACCCTGAACCCAGAAAAAAGTAGGTATGAAGGAAAATTAAAAATAGTGATATTATAATAAATTATTTATATTTACAAATACTATAACAATTATATTAGATGAGTAAAGTAGACATGACTAGAGAAATAGCTTCTCAATAATTAGATTTTTAGTCACTGGGGAACATACGAATTTTCGGTCAGTATCTTGGCTTCCTCTTACACTTCTTCTCAATAAATGTTTTCGCCAAATTCTTCCATTGCTTCAAAACATCTACTTTTCTTTCTTTAAGAACCGAGTCTAATGACTCACAGCTACCAGCATACCTCGAGCTTTCTTTTGTCATTTCTTCCACCAACTGTGAGACCGTCGATTCCTGGTCCAATCCTGAATCTATTGACGTAGCCTCGCCGAGTGGGATCCGTGATGAAGATATATCAGCGAACGAATCATTGGTCTTCACGTTCTTCGTTTTTCTGATCTCCTGGTGCCGGGAATACGGCTTCGAACGTGCTTGTCTGGTTCTGAGGTAGTCTTCCGAAGAAAAGGTGATGGTTGGACGCTCGATGATAGCAGGCAGGCATGGTAGATCGTATTTTTCTCTCGAGGTGTCCAAATCAACAGCCTGTCCCCATTTCTTGTCCAATGCACGAAACGCGACGGTCAAGTGCAAGTGTAGATCCATTTTAGGTTCCTGGTTTTTTTTTTCTCCTTTAGGTTCTTAGATCCTTTAGGTCACTTAAAATTCGCAAAGTTATGGCTTGATTTCTACTCGGACACCTTGAGTGTACGAAGTTGTAAGTTGTAATGAAGTGTAATTTGATTAACAAAGCTTTTTATATCGTATCCCCACTAAAGCTTTGATTGGTATCAATTAAGCTAAATGGGTGTCAATTTAAGTTAATTACGTGGAGAATTTAAAGCCACATGAGGTGTGAAATTAATAAGCGTAATTACAATTAATTATGTACTTAGTTGATCGTCTGCTATTGTTCTAGGCATCAATGGCACCTGTCTATACGTTAATTACCTACTAATTAGTAGGCAAGTCTTAGTGGCATAGTACTAGCGTGCATTGAATAGGAATAGTCAACATTAAAGTAAGTACACTCAAAAATTTTACCTAATAGGTCAGCAAATACTACCTAAGTATCATAGTTGACAAATTATTTAAAGGATTGCATACCTATTATAGTGCAGACTGAATAGTAAAAGTTTTTTTTTACAACATAATACAGGGTGCACGAAGGCGTAGGCGATGACGAGGCCGGCCGAGAAGGCATTGGTGAGACGATCTCGTCGGATTTGAGAAAAAGTGGTGGGAGATCTCTCGAGATAGATTAGGTAAGTACTGGGAAATTTTTGGGGAGACCTTTGCCCACCTTTGTGTGGGACAATAATTGGTTAACAAAAAAAAATATAATAAGTAATTACAGTTCGCCCAACGGATCTAGGCATTCGTGAAGTTAGCCGTTTGTCTGCGCAGTGAACGCTTTTTTATACAAAATTGTGTTCTGCGCAGACAAACGGCTAACTTCACGAATGCCTAGATCCGTTGGGCGAACTGTACTTACCTAAAGTACAACTACAATAATACGACTTCTGTGGCGCAGTGGGCGAAGGCCCGCCTGCGACGCAGAAGGTTGCGGGTTCGATCCCCGCCGCGGGACCAATGTTTGTATGATCTACAAATATTTGTCTCGGGTCTGGGTGTTTCTATGTATAATATGTATGTATTTACAAACAAAAAGTATATAAGTAGTATATCAGTCATCTAGTACCTGCCCATAACACAAGCTCTGCTTACTTTGGGGCTAGATGATGCTGTGTGAAAAGTCCAGGATTATTTATAAAAAAAAAGGGCTTCGGTTGGTTTCGTATTTCTCTCTGTTTCCGAATACATCCGATCGAATTCAAGGTAGTAATTATATTCCTTTACCTATCCTAGTATAGTTTTTTTAGATAATTATCACCTTGAAGTTGATGTGTTCGGAAATAGAGAGAAATACGAAACCAACCGAAGCGCTTTATTAATGTAGTTGTACTATACACACTATTCTGGCCCCGTACCATGGATAAAATAAAAGTAACTTTTATCACAGATCAGCTTTTATCCACATTCTACCCATTTTATCCACACTAATGTAATTACTGTCATTTTTATCTGTTCTCTGGTACCTATACAATCACCATAGTAAGGGCAGGTCATTATATATTTTATCCTCTTTTTATCTATCTCTATATATAAAAATGAATCCCTATATCCCTTGGTCACGGCATCACGCGTGAACGGCTGGACCGATTTCACAACTTTTTTTTGTTGTGTTTGTTATTGTCAGAAGGTTCTTATGACAGAAAAAAATCTATATATTAATCATGGAGGGCGTGAAATAAGGGTTGAAAGTTTGTATGGGGAGTTGGTAGTTCCAGTTAAAGGCAATAGATGGCGTTGCTAAGAAGTATGTTATTTTGCTGACGAAGTTGCGGGTACCAGCTAGTAACTTATAAAAAAAACTGTACTCTTTTAGTTAATGGGTTTGCTAGGGAAATGTGTTTTTTTTATGTTTTTGCAACTATTATTAATAAGTTAGGTATATATAAGTAATTAAAAACTGTCTATTATGTAAAGATAAAATATAATTATTTTATTGAATGTAGGGTATTACTAACTCAAATTATCGTTTTCTTTTTCTTCTTAGGCCTTTTGTCAGCATCTTTTTTCTTCAAATCTTTCTTCTGTACCTGAAATAAAAATAATTATTAATAACTTTATATTAATTATCTCTATCACAGACAATATACTCTCTATATATAAAAATGAATCCCTATATCCCTTGGTCACGCCATCACGCGTGAACGGCTGGACCGATTTCACAATTTTTTTTGTTGTGTTTGTTATTGTCAGGAGAAGGTTCTTATGACAGAAAAAAACTAAAAATAATCATGGAGGTCGTGAAATAAGGGTTGAAAGTTTGTATGGGGAGTTGAATTGGCAACTAGATGGCGTTGCTAACCTATGGCTGAGGCAGAGATAACGCTATTATTGCATTTTTAAAAGTTTCAGAAGATTCTTGCAGATTTCAGTTCTATTTAGATGTTTTCAAGTATGTTATTTTGCTGACGAAGTCGCGGGTACCAGCTAGTTAATTATAAAAATCTTTTCACACTGGTTTGAAAGAACTATTGACATGACAAGAAGATGAATGTTAATGAGCTAACAAAAATGTTGTATGTTGTATGTTGTTAAGACAGACACCCATCCACTTACCAACCCGTCAGAATGTTGCTTAACTTTGATCTATCAAGAACGACAAAGCAAGCTTCACCACAAGCACTTCACATCCTAAGAACCTACAACTGACAGATTTAAGCTACCTTTCGGACGGGACTGACAGCCGCAATCTGAATGATTGTACACTGAGCTGTGCAAAC
Organism: Epirrhoe tristata; assembly: GCA_951394285.1. Lineage (NCBI taxonomy): Eukaryota > Metazoa > Arthropoda > Insecta > Lepidoptera > Geometridae > Epirrhoe > Epirrhoe tristata. Next base: position 10,613,514 of record OX596139.1, read on the forward strand.
TATCAGAGGTAATTCGCGGACATATCCTTGAGCTTACGGACGTCCGCCAGATCTTTTTTTTTTTAATCAGCAGTCAAAGCTGCAAGCATAGTAAAAACTATTTTACCTTTCCATAACTGCTCAAGAAATGTCCAACATCATTATTAGTCTTCTTCTTCTTCTTCTGTCCAGTTTTGTGCATGACACTCTTGGATATCATCTGCTGTCGCTCCACAGTGTCTTTGAGTTTCTCTTCTTTCCTCTTCTGCATCAACTCTTTGTAGTTTATGTAAGGTTTAGGAGGTGGTTTTGCACCTAGAAAGACAGTTTGAGTAACTTGCTTTTAATTCAATTCAATTCAAAAATGACTACCCCCCCTTAGACATCTTCATAGGATCTGGAATAAATAACAAAAAGATCTGAGGGAATGTCCACCGCACCTTGGGGATACAGTCGTGAACCTGCCTGTCAAATATGTTTATTGCTTCATGTTAGTCTACAAGATCTTAAAATATAGGTAGGTGTTTTATAACATGAACCCCGCTGGGGCACTACAACATTAGGTACAGTACGCACAACCGATCTTTGTCTCTCTAAAGTTAGGTGCACTAAACGACTGTACAGGTTTGCACGAGTAGGCGAGATAGCATGATGCAACAAACTATGCGAGTGAGCGAGGCAGCTATACAACGCTGTCTTCGTCTTTTAGGCGTGTAAAAAATGGGTTTTGCGCAGCTACTTCAGAGAGATATAATGATCAAACAATGTTAGTGTTGGTCACCAGCACATAGGATTGTGATGTGAGAGAGTGGAGAATGTGGATAGAAAAATTCTTTGTAAAGCAGAAAAACAATATTGGATACGAACCCAAACTCACAGCAAGCGCTATTTTAGCTTCCTGTTTTTTATTTGCATCAAACCCAGACATTCCAAACTTTACCACCTCATGTCTGATTTTCTTCAGCTCCAAATCTTTCTTCGAAAACTTCGTAGTTTCTGCCTTTGGATTTACAGTTTCTACGGCGTCAGCTGCTTGCTTCTTTTTAGGCTTATGGGCTTCGAACTTGACAAATTGAAAATTATTTTCGGCATTTTTGAGTGCTAGGGCAGCTTTGGTCATTATCAGCGACATTTTACTAGGTTTATTTAGTGTAATTTATAGTAATATCTCTAAAACTTAACCTAAAATTCACGAAACAAATATGTACAAAACAAAACACACACACAACCAACACGCACAGAGCTGCGCCTGTCACTCATGTGCATGACAATGACATATATCAAAGATCAAAACAAACAGCGCAAATTTGACAATGACACTGCCTTCAGAGAAAATATCACTCGTGTCATTCGAGAATTAAAAAAAAAACCTAATCAATGTCACAAATTTATGTTTTTCTAATGTCACTGTCAATTTCGTCCTTGACCTTACTTTGCTTGCTTTCTCCATGAACTTGTTGATGTTGAGAATTTCTTTATTGTCTTGTCTTACTTGAGGCATAAAAACTCCTCCTTTCATTAATTCCACCAAGAAAATATTTCATCAATTTGGAGAAATCAACGGCTATCAATAACGTATCTCCCACACTCGGTCGCACCAAGCCATGGCTTTCTGTGACATGTTTTCGTTCAATGAATAACGTGTAAAGTGTAAACATTGAAAATGCGACGAAAAACACTAAATAAAACCTGAGCTGTTCCTCGCTACGAGAAAACAACATTGCAGATTGATCTAAGAATAGTGCTCTTTCCGTTGGTTTTTCGTTTCAGTTCGTCGGTCGGCCGCGTCCTCACTAAAAATAATGATACCGATATTTGAGTCGATAATTTTAGAAGGCAGGTAGCGATGCCAACGTCTTCAATATTTCAGTCTTTTGCTGCCTTGTGATATTCCTGTGTCTTGACTTATTTTTACACTTGAAGTACCTACTTACAAAAAAGTATTCTGACAAAAAAAACTTGAAGATGAAAAATAAATTTCGGAATACTAACTCTTCAATAAAATGTGGTGATTTGGTACTAACTGAACAACCCTTTGCATTTATTTTGTCCTCCAAAGAAAAAGGAAGCCGATGTGATAATTGTATGCTGAAGTAAGTTTGAACTTATATTTTGCTTGTTCTACTCTATTAGGTACATAATATGTACAGCTTGCTGCTATACATCATCATCATCATCCACAACCTGTCTTCACCCACTGCTGGGTATAGGCCTCCCTAAGCTTGTGCCATCCACCACGATCCTGTGCTAATCTGACCCATTGACGGCCTGCAACTGTACAACTATAATGTATTATATTATTGTAAGGTCAATTAACATTTAAAGTTTTATAAAATTGCTGAGTGTACCTACAAAAATTCAATATGGATAATGATAGCCACAGCTATAGCAGGCTCAGTATCCGAATCCAATAAGGTCTTAGGAAGTAACCTATATGCCGTATTAACAAGACATCATAGTTATATACAAAATATGTTTGCAGATCGAAAGTGCTTAAATGTTCCGGATGCCAATTTGTTCACTACTGTGGAAGATTGTGCCAAAAGGAAGCATGGGTCGACCACAAGGTAAATATTTTGCTTTAAGGTTAAAAAACATTAATATACAAGAATTATTAAGATTAACATTACATCATTATTATATTCAATTACTTACACTGTTTTACGAGTATATTATCTGTGAAAAATCCGTTTTTTTTTTTAATGATGAATGGGTCGGCTCTTGACCTCGAAACTTACACAGGCAAGAGTGAGGTCTACGATAGAGCGAGCTTACCCAGAAGGTGCCTATTAACTCTCTTCTTAAAAACAACAGGGCCTCTATCAAAGCAAAGCTTTTATTATGAGAACAAAAACTTAAAATTTAATATTACCTACCTAGTCCTGGCAAAGAATAAACTATCATGTTTTTCCTCTGTGGGAAACTGAGTTCATTCCCTCCAGAATAGAAAGATCACAGGGCAGCTAGAAACATAGTATTTTAAACAAATATTACATTTTGTTGTTGACTGTACCATTTAAAATGCACCTGTCACATGTAATTCTATTAATGGCGGTTGGATGCCGGCTAATTCAGTTGGCATTTTACTAATGACAACTGCTGAACTTTTGGCTGCACCCTCCTTTGATCTACATTTAGTTTTAAATGTTTTGCTAAACACCCGTGGTCCCTCGGGAATGCTTCTCTTCTCCGGGATAATGTCTATGTGCTATTCCGAACTATAAACTATCTCTGTGCTAAATTACATCAAAATCACTTCAGTAGTTTTTGCTTGAAAAAGTAATAGACCTACCTAGCAAACATCCCATCTATACAAACTTACTATCTATTTTATAAAAGTAAAGATTTTTAATACCTCAACTCAGATTATCCTACGTAGTTTCTTGGTCTAGATATCATTAATGAATCTAATTTCATTTTCATTCAACGAAAATGAAACAAATAACATCTGTTTTAATATCGTTAAATGCCTGTAACCATCCGGTAAACAAAGTAAAAATAGTCCGTTTATGCTACGTCAATGCTTACGTCGTTTTAACAGTTAAACTATGAACTAATTTATCATACGAAATGGCAAAACGCCATGAGCGTGTGATGCGTGGCGAACAGATTCAAAGTTTATAGGCGCAATAGCGTAACAACAAAATATAATAAACCGTTATAGCATTCACGTAAAAAGTAAATTCGTATAACATTTTTTATGTTTCATACTGTTAGAAGGCAATTTTATGATGATTCTGCTAATCTGCTTTTGAATTTATAAGGCAACATGTTTTTACTGCAATATCAAACTCTTTTTAAGTGATGAGATTGGGCCTAAGAGATTTTTACATACATATTTTATTGTCCCATCATTACAGGGCAATGGTCTCCCTCATTTGTTTGACTGGTCTAACCTTTTCTATAGTTGTTACATCCAAATCACCCCCAACTCAGTGGTGTTCTAGCTTTTAAAATGCATTTCAAAAATTGCACTCATAAGGGCGTACCCCCAAGGCGACGCGCAGGTGCAGCACCCGGCGCCTGTGGGAAATGGGCACAATTGACGAGTGATAGGAGTGAGTGGAAGAAGAAGAAATGTTGTGCCGACCCCACTCAGCGTGGGATAAGGTCAGGGAGATGATGATGATGCACTCATATGTATAGGCGTTTTCTTATTGTTTTCAGTGGGAATGCGCGAACTTCAAGCGGATTGCGCCAAAAGTTCTTCCAGACGGAGCGCGGATGCTGTCGAAGATTTTAAATAGGCTGACGCGTGGAGACGGCCATCAGGTCCGCGCCTTCTACTCGCCGAACTCGTTCCGCATGTGGAAGGATCTTATGTCACGTAAGCAACATCCTCATTAATCATCATGGATCATATTTATCGTAAGCAACATCCTCATTAATAATTGAAGATCTTATGTATCGTAAGCAACATCCTCATTAATCATCATGGATCATATTTATCGTAAGCAACATCCTCATTAATAATTGAAGATCTTATGTATCGTAAACAACATCCTCATTAATCATCATGGATCATATTTATCGTAAGCAACATCCTGATTAATAATTGAAGATCTTATGTATCGTAAACAACATCCTCATTAATCATCATGGATCATATTTATCGTAAGCAACATCCTCATTAATAATTGAAGATCTTATGTATCGTAAGCAACATCCTCATTAATCATCATGGATCATATTTATCGTAAGCAACATCCTCATTAATAATTGAAGATCTTATGTATCGTAAGCAACATCCTCATTAATCATCATGGATATCATTAATGATCATTTTCTTTCAGTTAGTAGACGAGTCAATAGCAAAACTTAAACAGGATCACAAATTCACAACTGTACCTATCCCCAAAGTGCGATAGACATTCTCTGTGATCTTTTTATGTACCTACCTAAGTATTTCTAATACTTTGAAGATGTCCATTTAGTAATGTAGGTAAGTTATTATGAGTTGTGTGAGGAGGGCGAAGCCGCAGGCGTGCCACTAGTTTGATATAAAGAGGTCAATGGAAAGAGTAATTCGTTACTTAAGTTCTACATGTACTTTTTATTATATTGTTTTTGTAACTTTTGTAATTCTCTCGTGTACAATAAAGAATTACAGAAGGATGTAGTTATTTATGCTGACAAGAGTTGAGCCCATTAAAGATCACTGAGACTTACAATATCAATGTAATAATTCCAGATTATTCTGACTTGAAAACTGATACCAAAAGGATGGAGCATTTCGTATCACTCTGCGGGGTGCTGCACGAGTTCCTTAAAGATATCTCACTGCCAAACAATGTGGAAATGATGGGGCTGTATGGTCGGGTATGTTTCGATATCTGACAACCTCGCATGAGATTTAAAAAAAGACGTGTGGCACTCGGAGACTGCCGCGGTAAAGCTATTGCATAGAATTTTTTATCAACTTATTAAGTTACTTATTAAGAGCATGTATGAAGAATGTAATGAGAGTGAATGAGGCAAAAGTTGTGTGTCAAGATCGTAGCAAGTGGAGATCCGTGGTCTCTACCTACCCCTTCGGGAAAGAGGCGTGATTTTATGTATGTATGTATGTTTATTAAGTATCACCGCTGTGCCGGTCGGAGCAGGGGTGTTAGGTTATTTTCGTTACGGAATTTCTGGATTCGGTCTCCACGCTCAAGGCCCGCGATAGAAGCTATGCAATAGCTTAAAAATGTTAGAAATTGTAATTTAAAGTGAATAAATAACTGAGTAACCTATGTAGTGCAGTTGGCGAATGCCCGCCTGTGACGCAAAATGTAGCGGGTTGAAAAAAATTGTATGGAAGTTTTTAATTGTTTGAAAGAACGAATTGATTTGGTAAGTTACTTTAGGAAAAGTATTCCTAGTCGGAAACATTGTTGAGACCAGCTTGTTTTATTGACAAAATGCAGTTATTTTTTTCTTTAAAATAAACCTATAGTTTCCTAAGAACAAAACCCTCTAACTACAAAAGAAAAAGTAGTGGCACTATTTTTACAAGTAAGGTAGGACAGTTTCTATGTAATTATAGTTATGTGCAAAACCGTACCCTCCGTGCTAGAAAAATTCTGTGTTACGGCAGGATACAATTCGGCCTTCCCTATCATACACTTATACCTACATATCAGTACCTAGGTACCTACATTATATAGAAAAAAATACTCAGGCTATACTAACTGAACGATAAATGTGTACATAAGTATACCTATTCTATAATTTTGAATATAAAGCAACAAAATAATAAACAATCTATAGAGATAGAAGAGAAAATTTTGCCACATCCTGTATTGATTTCATGTTATGAAACACTATTTTATTTTAATATCTATCTACTAACATGAAGCAATAAACGTTTTATTGTTCGGATCGAATTTAAATCCTATTCTTATGTCAATACATATCAATTTCAGATGGTAATTAACAGCTTCAACATACTCGACACGGATATGAACTCAATCGGCACAGCTGTGTACTTGGCTGCCTCTACGATGGACCACAGCTGCGATCCAAATGCCGTCGTCACTTTTGACGGGAAAACGCTAAATGTTAGGGCTGTGAAGGATATGCCTAATATGGATTGGAGACAGGTATAATTATTACGGCCTTACTAATAAAGTGGCGTAAAGTTATGACAGGTATAAACTAAAATTATGGTAATTCTTAAGTTACACCTGTCATAAGTTTATTTACATCTATATTAGATGATTTATACAGCGGCAGGAGGCAATCCATGCCTACACTTAACGGGACGCTGCAGTGCCTGGGACATTGTTTGAGATGGAATAGGCTTGCCCAGCACCTAATACATCCTCTCAGCTTAATCAGCCGCCCACAGGAAAGACGACGTAAATACGTGTGGAGCTGACTAAGCTGCGGGTTTCCTCACGATGTTTTCCTTCACCGTTAAGAGGTCGTGTTAAAGTGCATATACATTTTACGAAACGAAAAATCAATTGATGCACGGCTGGGATTCGAACCCGCGACCCAGATTGAATGTCGAGGCACAACCTCATTCGACCAACACGGCTCATAGACATAACTTTACACCACGTTTATTAGTAAGGCCATTCGTCTTTTGTACGCTCACTTGGCTACGCTCTGCGGTGTTACCCGCTGACCCTCAGGAATACTTCAGTTTTCCGGGATAAGGAGCAGTATTAAATGACATTTATGTACACGAGCACATGTGATACAATACATACATACATAAAATCACGCCTCTTTCCCGAAGGGGTAGGCAGATACCACGGATCTCCACTTGCTACGATCCTGACACACAACTTTTGCCTCATTCACTCTCATTACATTCTTCATACATGCTCGCCGGTTTAGGGTACTTTTGACCTGGCCCTTCTCCAAAATGTCGCCAATTTGATCCAAGAAGTTTCGCCTAGGCCTTATTTGTCCATATTTGTCTCGGGTCTGGGTGTTTCTATGTATAATATGTATGTATTTACAAACAAAAAAGTAAGTAGTTTATCAGTCATCTAGTACCCATAACACAAGATCTGCTTACTTTGGGGCTAGATGATGCTGTGTGTAAAGTCTAGCGTTATTAAAATAAAAAAAATATTAAAAAAAAAATTTTTTTTACTACTTTTAACTACTCGCTACTCGACTAAATGATAGCCTAGTCTTGACCAGGTCGTGTAACGTGTAAAAGAGTATAATACTCGTACGCACAATCGTTCTTTAGCTCTCTGAAGTAGCTGCGCAGAACCCATTTTTTGATGACGCCTAATGATGACGCTATCTCGCTTACTCTACCAAACCTGCGCAATCGTCTATTGCACCTGTGTTAGATTGTGAACGCAACCTCTTGTAGGTTTTATCTTGTCTGTGATAAACTCTTTGGTAGCCATGGGTAACTCAGTTAAAAATCGTGATCTGTAGGTTTCAGGTATATTTAAATCATGATGTATACCTGAATTACAACTCAACAGCTCCAACAGGGCTAAAATAATATAAAAAATCATCACCTACAATATAAAGTTTAAACGGAATAGTAGCCTTTATCGCCATCTATGATTTAACGTAAGTACTAAGTACAGACAAAAAAAAAAAAAAAAGTACAGAATAAAAGGTTCTATCAACAGTATTGGAGTTTGCTTAATGGTTTAAAAATTATGTCACTTGATGACACTACGTTGCAATATTCAAATAAATACCTTTACCAATCCACATCTTATAGATAAAGTTTCTTTAGTTTATTATTCCAAAATATTTTTCTAGTTGTAAGGGATGGTGTACGGCATCCCTTATATATTGTTTATGGTTTATATAGTTTTAGCCCTATCGAGAATGGTAATAATTGCTGTTTTAGTCTGTGATCTCCGACATCTCTCGTCTATGGTTGTAATGACAAAGACAGTTCAAGTCAAGCTTTGGTCTTATTTTAATAAACATTAAATTACATTGGCCAGTTTATAAATTACGTTAACATGAATTATTACTACCATTTAATAAAAAACTAAACGCTTTGCACTAAGATAAATAAAACGGAAGTTGTATTGCAACTTCCGTTTTATTTATTTCGTTTGCCCGGAAGCTACACACAGCGCCATGCAGCACGATAGATGGACGCGGCAGCAGTCGTAAACTCAAACCTGAGTTTCAATAATAGACCTTATTCCTAGGAGTTAAAATCGAAATTACTAATTGATATTAGTCAGTTCTTCAGTCAAATACGTACGTCGTACTTCAGATCAATCAGTCAAACTCAGCTTTTCGATTAAAGACCTTAACAGTATTGAAATAAAACACAATAAAGGTATCGGAGCTTTTGGACTGATGGAGAAGGATGGATTTGATCTGTTAGGGTCTGTTTACGTCATTTTTTCTAATAAAGACTTTAACGCCATTGAAATAAAACACATTTTAATATTGCATGATCTTGAGTTTCGTTAGACTTTAACAACTTTTTGGTTCTGAGCATCGGAAAGACGTAGACGGATTCGATGTACAGGTACTGTTTACGTTACAGATCGGTTTTTTGAATAAAGACTTTATCTTCATTGGAATAAGAAACAATATATTATTGAATTGTCTAGAGTTTTCTTTTACTTGTACGACTTTTTGGTTCGGAGCATTGATTGACTGAAGGATGGAGAAGGACGGATTTGATGTATATTATCAGTTTGTCACAGCTTCGCTTTTCAAATAGAGACTTTAGCGCTATTGTAATAAACCACAATACAATATTGTCTTGCCTTGGATTGGGACGGAATTGGATCTGTTGAGCCGAAGTATTTTGCCAAGACTTGAAAGACGTATACCGATTTCGGTTGAGCTGCGAGTTATAAGTACATATCCATCCTTCTACCCACGGCTACTCTTTGGTGCTTGCTCCTCATCCTGTCAAAAGTGTAAGACGCAATAAAACTTTCTCATTTTCTAAATCTCTTTATTATTTATTTAGTAATCAGCAATCCACATAGTATATAATTGCACCACAATAATCCTTCATGGTAGCAGAGCGTGGTTCGCAATCAGTTATACGGATTGGAAAGAAGTTGAGACCGAAAAGTTTTCCGGTAACAGTTCGAAGGAACCCGTGTTACACGTCGCCGTACCGTTACACAATTTGAACCTAAACCTACTCAGAATCATCAAGAATGAGCTCGTCGCATATGTTTAACCTGGAAAAACTTAGTGGACGTGAAAACTTTGCCACCAGGAAGTTTAGTATAAAAACATATCTTGAGCACGAAGACCTTTGGGAATGTGTGGAGCCAAGCGCGGGCGCTAAGGGCGATCCCAAAGAGGATGTAAAAGCTAAAGCGAAGTTAATCCTATTGATCGAGCCTCAAAACTACGTTCACGTGCAAGATTGCAAGACCGCACAAGAAGTTTGGAACAACTTGAAAAGGGCTTTCGATGATAATGGTTTAACAAGAAAAGTAGGTTTACTGAAGGATTTAGTGAATACGTCACTGGAGTCAAGCAGCAGTGTCGAAGATTACATCAACAAGATAATGACGACGGCACATAAATTGAGGAATATTGACTTTGAAGTCAATGAAGAGTGGCTTGGAACTTTGATGCTTGCAGGTCTTCCAGATAAATACATGCCCATGATAATGGGGCTGGAGAGTTCAGGTGTACTGATTAGCGCTGACCTCGTTAAAACAAAGCTGTTACAAGAAATAAAATCTACAGACTCTGGAACAGCTTTATACACAAACTATGAGAAGACAAAGAATGGCCAATATCAAGGAATAACAAAAGGGCCTCGGTGTTATAATTGTGGCAAGCACGGTCACTTTGCAAAGTTCTGTAAGATGCCCAAGAAAACTATAAACAAACAGTGTGAAGGTGGAGAGAGCACCAATTTTGTTGCAGCTTTTTCAGCTACATCGAGTAAAGTAAGTGGCAAGTGGTTTGTAGACTCAGGTGCATCTATGCACATGTCAAGTGAACGAGAAGGGATGTATAATGTCACCAAACCACCCGTAAAAAGCATAACTGTAGTAAACAGAGAACCACTGTCAGTAGAAGGAGTCGGATGCATAAATATTGAGCTGGGACACGGACAGAATATTCAGGTGAAAAATGTTCTGTATGTACCTGGTTTGGCTGCTAACCTACTCTCTGTGAGTAGCATAGTCAAGAGTGGATATAATGTAGCATTCAATGACAAAGGATGCAACATTCAGGATAAAAATAAAAAGCTTATTTGTTCTGCAACTCTCAACAATAAGCTTTATGTACTAAATACTGTAAGTAACTCTGAGACTGCCCACTTATCATGCGAGAATAAAAATGTAAATAATGCTTATTTATGGCATTTGCGTATGGCGCACTTGAATGTTTCAGATGTAAATAAGCTACCTGCCTGTGCTGAGGGAGTGAGTATAACGGAGGGGAAGAATGACGCCATCAGATGCATACACTGTTCAGAGGGTAAGCAGACAAGACTTCCATTCAACAATGAGGGATCGAGAGCTACACAACCTTTAGAGCTCATTCACTCCGACTTGTGTGGACCGATGGAGAACTTGTCTTGCTCAGGTATGAAATACTTTATAACTTTTGTCGATGACTATACAAGGATGGTTCATGTATACCTAATGAAAGACAAACTAAATGCTCTGGAGATATTCAAAGATTTTAAAGCAAAAGTAGAAGTCAAGTTAGAAAGAAAGATAAAAATCCTCCGAACAGATAATGGCACAGAATATTGCAATCACCACTTTGAAAATTATCTAACTAAATGTGGGATAACGCATCAGACATCAACACCCTATACTCCTCAGCACAATGGCTTGGCAGAACGCATGAACCGTACCCTAGTAGAGCGGGCTAAATGCATGTTATTTTATGCTAATTTAGAAAAACAATATTGGGCAGAGGCTGTTGTCACAGCTGCCTATATCACAAACCGATGTCCAACCAAGAGCCTAGGAGGGAAAACTCCATTTGAAATGTGGCATGGGCATAAGCCAAACTTGTCTCACATCAGAATATTTGGCTCCGATGCCATGGTGCACATTCCGAAAGAAAAGAGGAAAAAAATGGGACAAAAAGGCAACAAAAATGATTTTAGTGGGATATTGTGATAATACAAAAGTGTACCGACTACTAGATACAAAAAGCAGAAAAATAGTTAAAAGCAGAGCCTTTCATGAAAAATTTGATAACATGCCATGTATGAACGATAATACAATTGTTACCTGTGACAAGAGCCTGCCATCAGAAAGCACCAGTTCATCAGGAAAAGATGAAAGTTGCCATGACAAGCTGAGAGAAGATAGCCAGTCCAACAAGGGTAACAAGCGTCAGACTGATTCAAAAGATGATGATTCAAGTGAGTATCATACAGACACAGATGATCTAGACACAACCTATCAGCCTCCGAAACAAGTAGTTCAATCCCAGAACTATGACAGTAATATTACGCTGAGGCCGCGTAATAAAACAGACAAACAGGCTGATGAGAGTAATATGTACTGTATGTACACAAAATTGTCTGATCCACAGTCAGTTCAAGAAGCTTTGTCCAAGTGGAAGAGAGCCATGGAACAAGAATATAGCTCTTTAATGAAGAACAAGACATTGAGCTTAACTGATCTTCCACCTGACAAAAGAGCTTTACCCTCAAGTGGGTATTCAAGACAAAAACTGACCAGAGTGGAAAAATAGTTCATCATAAGGCAAGCAAGCTAGCAAATTATGGAATATAAAACTGAATAATGTACTGCAAACAATGGGCTTGCAACAATGTAAAACTGATCCATGTGTTTACTACAATGTACAGAAGAACACATACATTGCTGTGTGGGTCGATGACCTACTAATATTTACTTCTCAACAAAGTACTTTGAAGTTGGACAGAAATTCAATCATGATGCAGAAGCTGTAGTCAAAATTGATTATCCATACATGTTCGATATTTGCTCATTATTTAGAAGGTAGATGAATTTTGTTTGCCCTCTGCTTTTTTTGCAACTACCGTCGTTTGAAAATCGGTGGTTGGCTGCACGCCCCCCGCCCCGCGCCCTGCCTCGGGCGCTCTTCAGTATGCTTGCGCGACTGCCCTGATTCTGTCGTGTTCTCGCTTATTGAGATAATATCCGTGATATTCAAGTATTACTCTATTCTTCGTATTCGTACTGCCGTGCAGATAATAATACCCTTGAGACGTTCTCGCGAAACTGCTGTACTATTGGATTGCTCTCTGTGTTTTGGACGTTACAAACTGCATCTAGAAGACCGAACATCTCTGCGCTGGCCACCCTTACGGAGGACGGCGTGTGGAAGCAAAAAGGTTGGTGGTAGACTTAGTTCATCTACTTTCATGAGCAAAGATCTGTTTTCCAAACACGGGTGTATTTCTTTAGGTATCAGTCTTAAATTTTACATACTTAGTAGGTCCTTCGAAATCTTCCCAGCCCTAACAGATTCCACATTTTGATCCATCGAGTCGGATTTTTATCCTACTAATCGGATTATATATTACTAATTCTCTAAAAATTTCATACTCAAATACTATTCACGTTGGTTAGTAGGTAAGGTCGCCATTTTGAATGAACCACGTTATCGTGTAACCAACTTATTCATTTGTGCATGCAAGCCGTGCTTGTAATTAATTAAATAAAAACCTATTTGTCATATTTTCACGGAGTAGGTAGGCACCTATTTTAATATTTCAAAATGCCTAATCCTGATGATAAAGCCTCTGACAAGGCTCCCTCCAAAAAAGAGTTGGAAACTACGCGTCAAATTAATAAAGCCATTGCTAAGAAACAACGTATTTATGCCCAACTTCAGCAAATATTTGATTTATCAAAGCAAATTGATACCAATCCCGAGGTAATAAGTATGTTCCTTTTGCGTGCCTCAGAGCTTAGTTCACTGCGCGAATTATTTGAAAGCATTTGCATGGAAATTTATGATTGGCAATTGACTTTAGATCCCGATATGCAATTCACGGATATTGATTTGAAAAACTTTGATGACCTGTACTTTCGCATAAAGCTGTGTCAATCAAAGCACGCTTCCAAAATGGCGGACGTTCCTCCATGCGGTAAAGATAATTCTAATGTCGAATCACGCCCGCGTTTGCCTAAACTTGAATTATTCACGTTTGATGGGAACATTGAAAGTTTCACAACATTTTATGAAACATTTTGCTCTTTGGTGCACAATCAGAAAGGTATATCAAACATAGACAAGTTTCATTACTTGCTATCGTGTACAAAGGGTACCGCACTCAGCATTGTCAAAAGTGTGCCTATAACTTCAAGTAATTACGAGGTAGTGTGGCAGTCCCTGCTTGATAAATATCAGGACAATAGAATGCTAGTAGGTAAATATCTTGATAAGATGTTGAGCTTTCCCGCGTTAAAAACTGAATCTCCCTCGAATTTAAATAATTTTATTGAGATTTTTGACCACTCATATCGCGCTATAAATGCACTCAATATCGAAAATTTATCTAGCTATGTACTGTGCCATATAGCATTAAAGGGGCTTGATCCGAACACACGAAAGACTTTTGAACAAGGTATCGATCAAAAGACTATACCTACCTACGAACAGCTTATGTCTCACGTACATAATCATATAAAGGTTCTAGAGCACTCGCAATCTAGTCCTACTGTTTTGCAAAATAGGAATTCTACACCTAATAATACTTCAAACAAAAGGACGAGTGATAACTACATAAGAAAAACTTTTGCTGCGCAGACGCAATCTAAAAATAACAATATGACTTGTGCGCATTGCGGCCAAAATCATATGGTTTTTCGCTGTGAAAAATTCCGTGAATTATCACCCGAAAAACGACTCAGCCGTGCTGATAATTTGAAATTGTGCCACAACTGCCTTAAACAAAATCATTCGTCTGCTGACTGTCGTAGTCAGTTCAAATGCTTTGCCTGTAATCAGCGCCATCATGCATTATTGCACCTGGACTCCGCTGCTAAGCCCGCGCGAGACGTTCCCGCGCACAATAGCGGTGCGGAATCTATAGATACACATAATGCGCACGCGCATGCGAAGTTGTCACTCTCTAGCGTAAACAACATGAAGAACTATATGGTTCTACTCGGTACAGCTATAGTTAATGTTATTGACTCATTTGGTAATTTGCAAGCTTGCCGTATTCTTATCGATTCAGGCGCTCAGTCGAACTTTATAACAATAGACTGTTTAGAACGACTAGGGTTGTCACGACAAAAATGTCCGTTTAATATTTTCGGTTTAGCCGGGAACAAAGTAAATAATTTTGGCATGACTTCATGTACCATTAAACCAAGACATTGCGAGGCTCCGACGTTTAAAATTGACGCGATTATTTTGCAAAAAATTACCTCTGACCTACCTTCAGTAGAAATCTCCGAAGAAGTTTCCAACCACTATAAAAATCTTTTACTGGCTGATCCCCTGTTTTACAAAAAATCGCCTGTCGATATAATTATCGCAGGTGACATATTCCCTGATATCTACGACGGGAAGAAAATAATACTAAGCCCCACACTACCCGTAGCATTAAGTAGTGTATTCGGATTTGTGTTGTGTGGAAAAATGGAAGTACCGTGTACTTCTGATGATGTCACTAACATTGCAACATTATCTTGCAATTTGGTGTCGTACACCAATGACAGTGACACCATCAATACATCTCTTAAATCATTCTGGGAGTTAGAGGAGTCGCCGTGCGACAACCCTAAACTTAGCCCACATGATGAACTTGCTGAAGAGATTTATTCCAAGCAGCACTATAGGGACGATACTGGTAGGTACGTATCACCTATCCTGCTGGACCCAAACCGTGCCACCCTAGGTGAATCACGTGGTCAAGCCGTGCGAAGACTACATCACTTAGAGCGACGTCTCGCTCGATCGCCTGAGTTACGTACTCCGTACGTTGAGTTCATGCGCGAGTATGAACAACTCGGACATATGCAACCGTACAACGGCACAGAGCCGAGCAAGTACCTAATTCCTCACCATTGTGTGGTGAAAAGCTCAAGTACTACCACACCTGTGCGTGTAGTGTTCGATGGTTCAGCGGTCACATCAAATGGCGTGTCATTAAATGACACATTGCTCACCGGCAGGAAGCTTCATCATGATATCTTAAAAATAATTTTCAATTTTCGTCTTTATGATATCTGCTTCACAGCTGATATTGCAAAGTTCTATAGAATGATTTCTATAATTCCTGAGGACCGCAGTTATCAGCACATTCTTTAGAGAGAATCACCTTCCGACGAAATAAAAACTTACGAACTTGTGACTAATACCTACGGATTGCGTTCATCCGGTTACGTCGCTGTTCGCTCCTTGCAGCAACTTGCTCAAGACGAGGGCAAAAATTATCCTCGCGCTGCTAAGGTTTTAGTGGAAGGTTTCTTTGTGGACGACTTATTGTGGTCTACAAAGAATCTTGCAGAAGCCTGTACGTTACAGGACGAGCTCGTAGCTATATTAAAACTTGGCGGCTTTGACTTGCGCAAGTGGGCAAGTAACTCCCCTGAGTTACTCTCGAGGATCGGAGCTGAAAAGGCTGCAACCATTAACTTTAGTGATGACACCGTGTGCTCCTCACTAAAGGTACTAGGACTAAAATGGCTGCCCAGTGATGATTGTTTTTCGTTCGATTACAACATGACGGACAATACCTACACCAAACGATCGGTGCTAAAACTACTTGCAAGCATTTTTGATCCCGTTGGATTTTTGTCCCCCTGCACATTTCTCGCTAAATGTATAATGCAGGATTTATGGAAACTGAGTCTTGACTGGGACGAAACCCTCCCAACTGAACTGCGGGACAAATGGTCCAGGTATATATCATCACTGTCTAGTCTCTCGACGATAAAAATCGAACGACACTTGCTTATAACTAACTTCGGTGAGGTACATCTAATTGCATTTTGTGACGCATCAACCCGTGGTTATGCGGCATGTATATACGCTCGTAGCGTTAACTCTAATAATGAGGTCAAGACCAGACTGCTTATCAGTAAAAGCAAAGTCGCGCCAATAAAACCTCTTACGATTCCACGACTTGAGCTTATGTCGGCCGTATTGTTGTCTAAATTGATATTATTCATTCAACAAAATATAAAAAATATTAAATTTAAAATAACTGCATTGACTGACTCCAGTGTTGCACTCGCTTGGTTGGAAACGCCTCCTTACAAACTTCAAACTTTTGTGTCCAATCGTGTCGCTCAAGTAGTGGAGGTAGTTCCCTCGAACAGCTGGTATCACGTGAGAAGTGAAAACAATGCCGCTGACATTTGCTCGCGCGGAGCCATGCCGACTCAGCTCGTAGCTGATTACGAGCACTGGCTTCACGGACCAGCTTGGTTAGCTGATGACGTTCATCAGTGGCCAATTAGTCCGTTTTACATAAAAGATGACACGGAAATATTAGAATTAAAGTCAAATGTTGACACATTTTCTTGTCCATCTCAAAACTTAACTGACGATTTTTCAATGTTTTGTGAAAAGTTCTCTTCATTCACAAAACTGCAAAGGGTTTTTGCATGGTGTTTACGATTTGCAAAAAACTGCAAACATGCAAAAAATAAACGTTTGTGTGGTCCATTGTCAACACACGAGCTGAATGCGGCCCACTATCATATCATTAAATCTACGCAAAATACCTACTTTGGTGACGAAATAGATAAACTTAAAAATAATAAATATGTACCGTCGTTACGGAAGCTATCACCCTTCGTCGATAGCCATAATTTCCTCAGGGTGGGGGGTAGGATATCCCAAGCTGAACTACCCTATGAAAGCAAGCATCCCTTGCTATTGCCTAAAAAATGTCATGTAACATTTCTAATAATAAAGTACTTTCATAATAAATACCTACATGTAGGCCCTCGCTCACTACAAGGTATTTTATGTAAACGATATTGGATTGTTTCCGCGCGCAATGTTATTCGTAGCGTGTTATCAAAATGCATCGTATGCTTTAAATGCAATCCTCCATCAATCCAACCTTACATGGGTACGTTACCCGCTGAAAGATTAAAACCTAACAAGGTTTTTGATCAGGTCGGTTGCGATTTAGGTGGCCCGTTTCTAATTAAATCCAGTACTAAACGTAATGCAAACGTCTTAAAATGCTACATGTGCCTTTTTGTATGCTTTTCTACAAAGGCAGTTCATATTGAAGTCATCAGCGACTTATCAGCTGAGTGTTTTCTAGCTACACTAGATAGGTTCGTAGCGCGACGCGGTCTATGTTCGTGCCTACATTCCGATAACGGAACGAATTTTGTCGCCGCTGCAAAATACTTAAAGGACGTAGTTACCTTTTTTAATAAAAATAATAATGTGATTGCTGAAGGTTGCGCTTCTCGCTCTATTGACTGGAAAAATATTCCACCTACAGCAGCTTCTATGGGCGGATTGTGGGAAGCTGGAATCAAATCTGCCAAGCACCACCTTCTTCGGGCAGTAGGTGATAGGGCGCTCACATTCGAGGAGCTCACTACTGTTTTTTGCAAAATTGAAGCGGTGCTAAACTCACGTCCCCTATGCCCATTGTCTAACAGTCCTGATGAGTTTGAAACTTTAACACCGGGTCATTTCTTGATAGGTCAAAGTTTACTTGCCGTACCCGAGTACAATTTAGATGATGTGAATATAAATCGGCTAACTCGTTGGCAACACATTCAAAAAATCTCCCAAACGTTTTGGAAAAGGTGGTCCGATGACTACCTACATACTTTGCAACAAAGAGCAAAGTGGTTCACTCAGTCTCCAAACATTAAGGTTGGCGATTTAGTTCTTATTCGATCTGACCTAACTCGACCATTGAACTGGGTTCGGGCTAAGGTAGAACGCGTTCATGAAGGCCCAGATGGAGTAGTTCGCGTTTTAACTCTGAGGACGCAAAAGGGAATACTAAAGAGGCCAGTAAATAAAATATCTCCTCTTCCCTTTTCAAACTAATAAATCACAATCAGAATACTTATAATAAATTAACGTCTACTTATATATATATTTTTATACTTATTTATTAATTTCGTTATATCGAATTACTTTTTTTCTTGTACTTACTGGAAATTATTATACTAATTTCGGTGGGGGGAATGTTCGATATTTGCTCATTATTTAGAAGGTAGATGAATTTTGTTTGCCCTCTGCTTTTTTTGCAACTACCGTCGTTTGAAAATCGGTGGTTGGCTGCACGCCCCCCGCCCCGCGCCCTGCCTCGGGCGCTCTTCAGTATGCTTGCGCGACTGCCCTGATTCTGTCGTGTTCTCGCTTATTGAGATAATATCCGTGATATTCAAGTATTACTCTATTCTTCGTATTCGTACTGCCGTGCAGATAATAATACCCTTGAGACGTTCTCGCGAAACTGCTGTACTATTGGATTGCTCTCTGTGTTTTGGACGTTACAAACTGCATCTAGAAGACCGAACATCTCTGCGCTGGCCACCCTTACGGAGGACGGCGTGTGGAAGCAAAAAGGTTGGTGGTAGACTTAGTTCATCTACTTTCATGAGCAAAGATCTGTTTTCCAAACACGGGTGTATTTCTTTAGGTATCAGTCTTAAATTTTACATACTTAGTAGGTCCTTCGAAATCTTCCCAGCCCTAACAGATTCCACAATACAGACAGATCATTGGCTGCACAAGGCACAAGACCTGATATTTCATTTGCATTCAATATATTGAGCAGATTTACACATGTTGCTGCTCTTAAAAGGATATTGAGATAAGTACCTACAAGGTACCAAAGATCTCAGATTGACATATACCAAAGATGGTAATCAAAGTATCATGGGATACTGTGACGCAGACTGGGCCAGTGACGACCTAGACCGCAAGTCGTGCACTGGGTATTTATTAATGTTTCTGAGAAACATAAATATTGTTTAGCTAAAATGGTGCTTGCGTTCAAGGGTGGGTGTTAGATTGTGAACGCAACCTCTTGTAGGTTTTATCATTGTCTGTGATAAACTCTTTGGTGCTTGCTCCTCATCCTGTCAAAAGTGTAAGACGCAATAAAACTTTCTCATTTTCTAAATCTCTTTATTATTTAGTAATCAGCAATCCACATAGTATATAATTGCACCACAATAATCCTTCAACCTGACTTCAGAGAGCTAAACATCCGTTGTGCTTACTATATATTATATTGTATAACAAACATGTTTATTTTTTCAGATCCGTATATCATACATCGACCTGATGAAGACACCGTACCAGAGACAAACGGAACTACTCTCAAACTACTACTTCCTGTGCCAGTGTGACAGGTGCATGGGTAAATGCTTTAGATGTGCTATGTTTGCATGTAACTCATTCATACTCAGATAAATTACATTTTATTTACAAAAACTAACCTAAAAGTTTTTCCACGAAGGCGGGTTGGTATTAATTGTGTAGATTTGTGTGCGTATGCGATACTGAGCGCTCATTCGTATACGCACACAGAAACAGCGTGCATGTGCACACGAAATGCCATCTTCTTGTGACGATAAATCTTTTGCACTAAAATCCATTTTTGATATCAAAAGGAGAGCTACCTAATAATCCCAAAATGGCTAGTGAAGTTTTAGTTAGCAGAAAATAAATTTGCATTAAGTAAACTCATTTTATTCATTGCAATATTTGCTTCCGCTCGTACGAAATCATATCGCATAAACAAATTAAAATTTAATTTATATAATATGGAAGTTACTGAATAAGCGCTCGTTGTGTTAGTCTTAATAGATCGTAAGTTAAGCAACGGTCTAAACTTCCAGTAAGTAGTTGGGTGACCGTCTGAGGCATTATCAGCTGAGCGCTTCTGTACTTCGGAGGGCACGTCAAATTAAGTCCCGGCTATTAAGACGTTAAGCCGTGGCGGAGGCCTTAACGCGGCCTAAAAATCAACATAGTTGGCGTGTCTCATACGAACTTACTGAAACGAAATGTCCCAGTATCTATTTATCGCGACGTGATATCACGTGCGTGATCCTTTTTCGTCTGATCTTTCTTTAACACTAGCTGGTACCCGCGACTTCGTCAGCGAAATAACATATAGCGCCATCTGTTGTTTTTAACTGGAACTTCCAACTCCCCATACAAACTTTCAACCCTTATTTCACGCCCTCCATGATTAATATATAGTTTTTTTCTGTCATAAGAACCTTCTCCAGACAATAACAAACACAACAAAAAAAATTAGCGAAATCGGTCCAGCCGTTCACGAGTGATCCCGTGACCAAGGGAAAAAGGGATTCATTTTTATATATAAGATTACCCGCATTTTTCAGATGAGACACAACTGAAATACGTTCACGCGGCAAAATGTCTGAACAACGAATGCGAAGCTCCTGTCACTATCAAATGGAAGGAAGATCTTCAACTTGTTAGAAAAGGCACACAAGAACTTTTATCTATAGAGAATGGAGACAATGAGATACAAAAAGAAGAGTTTGAGGTAGTGAGGTGTGAGGAATGCGGTACAAAATATACGGATAAACTTATTGATAGATTTGTGAAGGCAATGGAGTTGACTGAAGTGCATTTGAGGAATATGCAAGGTGCCTCTGTGGCTTGTATCCTTTTTAACTACTTCACCTCTTGACTTCTTTGATTTGATTTTTTTATTAACATCGGGTGTAGTAAAAAGCCGTGTTGGCCGAATGGGGTTGTACCTCAACTTTCAATCTGAAGGTTGTGGGTTCGAATCCCGGCCGTGCATCAATGGATTTTGCGTTTCGTAAAATTTATATGCGCTTTAACACGTGCTCTAAACGGTGAAGGAAACCAGTTAGTGTTCTTATAAGCGGCGATGGGCTTGCAACTTGTCACGTATGGAATACTAACTTCTGCAAGATGTGGGCATGTATCAAATACCTATTTGGATTTGCCTCACTACGATTTTTTCACTCTAGTCATTAAACAATTTGATGTATAATATGTATTACTTATCTAGAACATTATACATATTATTACATATTATATTATTATACATATTACTTATCTAGAAGTGTTGTGCACGTTTTGTAGTTTGGTAGTGGGATGGGGTAGTAACAAGCTATTTAGTACAACTTTTTTTGCATTAATAATGGAAGGAATCTATATTATCTGTTTGTCACAGCTTCGCTTTTCAAATAGAGACTTTAGCGCTATTGAAATAAACCACAATACAATATTGATTTGCCTTGAATTGGGACGGAATAGTATCTGTTTGAGCTGCTTCATTCTGCCAGTACCTGAAAGATGTATTCGGATTAAATAATAATAAATAATAAATAATTCTGGACTTTTCACACAGCATAATCTATCCCCAAAGTAAGCAGAGCTTGTGTTATGGGTACTAGATGACTGATATACTACTTATATACTTTTTGTTTGTAAATACATTACATACACATTATACATAGAATCACCCAGACTCGAGACAAATATTGTAGATCATACAAACATTGGTCCCGCGGCGGGGATCGAACCCAGGCCTTCGCCCACTGCGCCACAGAGGTCGTCCGGATTTGGATTGAGCTTCAGGTATTCCGTACGATTTAGAACACATCCGTCAGATTCCACTTTCGTCAGAAGTAGTTTTTTGTATAATTTCAGTTCAGTTTCGTCATGAATGACGGATGTGGATAACTTCTAATGACCCTTTCGTCAGATTTATTTATTTCTGGCGCTTCGGCGGCCGCTGCCGCGGCACACTCGCTTCGCTCGCTCGCTTTGCGCATGGTTTTTTCACTATCCTAACATAACCTAACCAACGACCCATTTGGTTAGGTTAGCCAGAAATGTTGAATAATGGAATCTGACGAAAGAGGAATCATCGTTTCGTCAGAGGTAAAAAAATCTGACGAATGTGGAATAAATAAATAATCTGACGAATGTGGAATCTGGCGGATGTGTCCTAAAGGTTCCGTACATATTCATCCTTCTACGGCTATTGATGTCCTAATTTAATCATTTCAATCGAATAAACAGGTGGGTGAGTTGAGTTCTCTCGATAGTTATTATTATTATTATTTTGTTACTACATTATCCCACTGCTGGGCAAAGGTCTCCCCCATATCTTTCCAATCATCTGTCTCGGCCCATTTCCCACCAGCCTTTCAGATTTTTTTAAAGATAGTTATTATTATGGATGGAAAAATGTTGTTTGTACGAGACTCGTGACGTAGTGGCTATATTCTCTTTACTCGAGACTCGTCCTACGAGTCAGAATAAAAAAAAAAGTTTTTTTTATCTTTCTAGAAATTGATTTTTTATTTTTTTTTCGCATTTTTGGACGCTAACGCTGGGTCTTTATTATTGCTGGAAAATAAGAAAACCTACCTATTTTTTTTGTCATACAATGGAACACATAAAAATCGTATATTTTCGTTTCATAAAAAATGTATCGCGGCAAGGCAAAACCCTATAATTATGTAAGTATGTTGTACAATATTTTGTAGTTTTCGAGTAATATAATTAGGTTCAAAGCTTAGGCTATCTTGGTATGGACACGTTATGAGGAGGGATGAAAACCATGTTACCCAAAGAGTTATGAATGTGAATGTGGCTGGGTATGCAAGAAGAGGAAGTCCGAAGAAGAAGTGGTTGGATTGTGTGAGAGATGATATGAATGTAAAAGGAGTGGATGCACTTAACGAGTGATAGAAGTGAGTGAAAGAAGAAGACATGTTGTGCCGACCCCACTTAGCGTGGGACAAGGTCAGGGAGATGATGATAATTAGGTTCAAAGTTTGTTGAACCATGACCACCCTGTATATGTACACATTTCTCACACAATAATATGACTGAAGTTTGTTTCCAATCTTCGTGAGCTTAATAATAATAGTGATCTTGATAGTGTATGCTCAGAAAATGTCTACTGCGCCTTGGGGTTACAGTTGTAAATTCGTAAAAAGGACATTTCTCGCAGTGCCGTTTAGCCGAAAACATGAATTGATAGACTTAATTTATAAGTACATCATCAATTTTCACGCTAAAATTAATCCCTCATTAGATTCTTGCTAAAGACTTCAAGGTCCCTAATCAGTTTCATTGAAACATAACTAGATGGCGCTGCTAAAAATGACCCAATCCTAGATCGCGCTATCGTTGTGTTTTGGATAAATTGTGTGGCGCGTATTCATAAAGAAAAACTTTGAATATCCATGGGAAGGATATTCTATCCCACTTCTGATTTTAGAATATTTTTGAGAGGATATCACTTTTTTGGTGTCCTAATTATTTTTATTTCAAATTTCATTACGTACGTTTAGAGTCGGGAAAATGAAAGTAGACTAGAGGTGTAATATTAGGACCAAATTTTCGTAATCATATTATTGAATATAACGCTTTATCAATAACATAGTATCATACCTATTACTGGGTAATAGTCAAATAATAGCGAGTTTCTGATTTTGTAATACAAAATATTCAACCGTTATTGGATAATATGTTTAACTGAATCTGAATGATATAAAGCATGCAACGCACTATGGGACCAAACGGTGCGTGGCGTGCCGAAAATCGATAACTTTCTTGGTTTTCAATATAATCAATTGAAATTTTGCACACATAATCTCAGATATATAATGTACTAAATCAAACGAATATTTGATATGTTATTGATTTTATTATACCTTAAAAAAAATGATAAAATTCAACATTTATTATTTTCTGTACAAAATCAGGGATTTGTATAGAAAAATATAAAATTATTATACTAATAATGTTATACATCGGTAATAGTACATTATGGTACTAGTGTGTAATATTGGTGATTACCGCCGAGGCAAATAATTGAGACCCGAGCCATCGGCGAGGGTCTTAATATAGCCGAGGAAGGTAATCATCAATACACACGTGTATCATACGACGTTTTTCAACACACTTGTGAATAAAATAACAATAAAAACTAATTTCAAACAGTGAAAACGAGTTGTGAAAAATGTTTCGCTATTGCGGGAAAAATGAATCAGTTTTCCTATGCGCGCGCATTGCGATCGGCCACAGACTATATTTCCGCGCCGCGCACAGGGTTTGCGCCTATTCTGCCACGTACAAAATGGGGAATTTAAAGTTTTCTTTTATTACAGAGAAAACAAAAGTTATATTTGAGTGAAAGTTTTATTTATTAAACACGTACGACTTAAAATTATCTATTTAAATAAGAAGTTGCATAAAATGAGCAAGCAATAGGAACATTAATTTATTTGTTCTGTTGAACACGATCTTTTTTCTGAATAAAAACTTTTTTAAGAACAAAGCAACTCAATCAATAAAATTAAAAAAAAAATCTATTACTCACTAGTGAGTTATAGTAATGAAAAAGTCACAGTTTGATTATGGGTGTCATTATGTGCCTAATTGCGGTGACCATAAAGCCACTTTATGAGCAAGTGTGTTGAAAATAATGTTTATACGTTAGTAATAAAAAAAAACTGAACTAAAATACTTAAACATTTTTTTAAGCTATTTCAATATTTAGGAGATTTTTCGCATCTTCCCACAGTTCCTTTGAGATGGTTTCTGTAGGTTTCCTTAAGCTTGATATTATATGGATCAGATGTGTACAGTAGTGCATGGAATACGTAGATCTTGAACACTTCCTTGAGTGGCTTAGTCTAATTTTTTTGTAGTCTTTGCTCCGCGACTCTTGTATCTTCAGACAATTTTCCAATCGGCAAAATGTTTTATTATACTTTCTCCATGTATCAAAATTTTGTGGACGGATGATGGCATATAGTACCACCCGTATTTTTCTACGTATAGTTGTGCAGTGTTTAGGGCTTTTGAATATATTCAGACTTTATACCATTATTGATAAAAAATGTGCACAAATCACGTCTAGAAACAATGAAAAAAGTTTCAGACGAGTCTAGTTTTCAAATGGAAACTTGGAAACTTTTTGATAAGTAAGCAATAAAATCAAAGCCTTATATAGTATGCACTTCCATTGATAAGCACTTTGCACACGAATCACCGAAATTTTCACAGGGAAACTTGTTCCATTTTTTTTCACGGAAATTTCCATAGTGGCATGAAGAGAAATAGGTTGGTCAATTGATAACGTGATAAAAAGCCACTATCTCAATAATTGGCCAATTGATAACCTAATTTTAGTCTTTTTAAAAAGGTCGACTAAGTACTTCGTACCCACATAATACCGATATTGTTTTCGTATATAACTGTGGTTTTTGTGGTAAAATAGTTAAATTGCGTATAAATACAATAAAAACCACTCGTTTCAGTTTATTACTTCTTAATTTACGTGAAAAACACAACGTATTATTTAATATTTTTTTTCGTGATTTTTACTTTGTGTTACATTTTCGTCTCCAATCCAAAATGGGGCAAATTGGGGCAATTTTTTTTTATATTGCTACTGTATCATAACTAAGGAACGTAATCATGGTAATATCAGCGCACCGGGAAGTCACGGTAACTTTGAAAAGTCGATTTGAAATTCTTAAAGTAAGAATTTATCAAGTGTTAACAAATATTTTTTTTGCAAGTAAGTGTACAAGTATTTTTGTCATTTTTATTTAAAAACTAAAAGAAAAAAACTATAACCTTTATAATGATATACAACACTTACATGCTATGTTTTTAAAATAAATGTTTTATGACAAATATTTGTAGATCATACAAACATTGGTCCCGCGGCGGGGATCGAACCCAGGCCTTCGCCCACTGCGCCACAGAGGTCGTCCGGATTTGGATTGAGCTTCAAGCATTCCGTACATATTCATCCTTCTACGGCTATTGATGTCCTAATTTAATCATTTCAAGCGAATAATCAGGTGGGTGAGTTGAGTTCTCTCGATAGTTATTATTATTATTATTATTTTGTTACTACATTGTCCCACTGCTAGACAAAGGTCTTCCCCATATCTTTCCAATCATCTGTCTCGGCCCATTTCCCACCAGCCTTTCAGATTTTTTTAAAGATAGATATTATTATGGATGGAAAAATGTTGTTAGTTACGTATAGCCATGGGTAACTCAGTTAAAAATCGTGATCTGTAGGTTTAAGGTATTTTTGAATCATGATGTATACCTGAATCACAACTCAACAGCTCCAACAGTCCTAAAGTTTCTTTAGTTTATTATTCCAAAATATTTTTCTAGTTGTAAGGGATGGTGTACGGCATCCCTTATATTTGTTTATGGTTTATATAGTTTTTAGCCCTATCGAGAATGGTAATAATTGCTGTTTTAGTCTGTGGTCTCCGACATCTCTCGTCTATGGTTGTAATGACAAAGACAGTTCAAGTCAAGCTTTGGTCTTATTTTAATAAACATTAAATTACATTGGCCAGTTCATAAATTACGTTAATATATATTACTACCATTTAATAAAAAAATAGCCTGATGTTATTATAATAAACGCTCATTAACGCTTTGCACTAAGATAAATAAAACGGAAGTTGTATTGCAACTTCCGTTTTATTTATTTCGTTTGCCCGGAAGCTACACACAGCGCCATGCAGCACGATAGATGGACGCGGCAGCAGTCGTAAACTCAAACCTGAGTTTCAATAATAGACCTTATTCCTAGGAGTTAAAATCGAAATTACTAATTGATATTAGTCAGTTCTTCAGTCAAATACGTACGTCGCACTTCAGATCAATCAGTCAAACTCAGCTTTTCGATTAAAGTCCTTAATAGTATTGAAATAAAACACAATATAGGTATCGGAGCTTTTGGACTGATGGAGAAGGATGGATTTGATCTGTTAGGGTCTGTTTACGTCATTTTTTCGAATAAAGACTTTAACGCCATTGAAATAAAACACATTTTAATATTGCATGATCTTGAGTTTCGTTAGACTTTAATGACTTTTTGGTTCTGAGCATCGGAAAGACGTAGACGGATTCGATGTACAGGTACTGTTTACGTTACAGATCGGTTTTTTGAATAAAGACTTTATCTTCATTGGAATAAGAAACAATATATTATTGAATTGTCTAGAGTTTTCTTTTACTTGTACGACTTTTTGGTTCGGAGCATTGATTGACATGATGGAGAAGGACGGATTTGATGTATATTATCAGTTTGTCACAGCTTCGCTTTTCAAATAGAGACTTTAGCGCTATTGTAATAAACCACAATACAATATTGTCTTCCCTTGGATTGGGACGGAATTGGATCTGTTGAGCCGAATTATTTTGCCAAGACTTGAAAGACGTATACCGATTTCGGTTGAGCTGCGAGTTACACGTACATATCCATCCTTCTACCCACGGCTAGTTACGTACGAGACTCGTGACGTAGTGGTTATATTCTCTTTGTTCGAGACTCGTCTTACGAGTCAGAATTAAAAAAAAAAAGTTTTTTTTTATCTTTCTAGAAATTGATTTTTTATTTTTTTTCACAATTTTGGACGCTCTACTTATCTATATGATAACAAACAATTGCTCCAAAATAACTATGGGTCTAATGTTGCTGGAAAATAAGAAAACCTACTTTTTTTTTCTTTTTTTTTTTCATACAATGGAACACATAACAATTGTATATTTTCGTTTCATAAAAAATGTATCGCGGCAAGGCAAAACCCTATAATTATGTAAGTATGTTGTACGATATTTTGTAGTTTTTGAGTAATATAATTAGGTTCAAAGTTTGTTGAACCATGACCACCCTGTATATGTACACATTTCTCACACAATAATATGACTGAAGTTTGTTTCCAATCTTCGTGAGCTTAATAATAATAGTGATCTTGATAGTGTATGCTCAGAAAATGTCTACTGCGCCTTGGGGTTACAGTTGTTAATTCGTAAAAAGGACATTTCACGCAGTGCCGTTTAGCCGAAAACATGAATTGATAGAATTAATTTATAAGTACATCATCAAATCACGCTAAAATTAATCCCTCATTAGATTCTTGCTAAAGACTTCAAGGTCCCTAATCAGTTTCATTGAAACATAACTAGATGGCGCTGCTAAAAATGACCCAATCCTAGATCGCGCTATCGTTGTATTTTGGAGAAATTGTGTGGCGCGTATTCATTAGGTAGATCTTTACAATATCGTTAACGATATAATACAAGGTTTTATATTATTTTTGAAAGGATATCAATTTTTTGGTGTCCTAATTATTTTTAACCGACAACATAAAAAGGAGGTTCTATGTTCGGCTGTATGTATGTTTTGTATTTTTTTTTTTTAATGTATGTACAGCGATATTTCCGTCAATTGTGGACCGATTTCCAAAATTCTTTTTTGTTCGAAAGGGTATACTCTCGAGATGGTCCAAAATATTTTTATATATTATATTTTTTTTTTTTTTTTCCTAAGGGATTGACAGTTTTCCCGTAACATTCAAAAAACCTCATTCTCACTACACAACACCTGACTCACAATCTTAGTCAAACATTAAATAGTTTGAAAAGGTATATTACACCCGAGGTGGTCCAAAATATTTTTTTTCCTGAGGGATTGATAGTTTTCCCCCTTGCTGAACTCCGGTGTGTCCTTTTAGTAGGTCTGCCCATGACTTCTCTTATCCTTTCCTACTTAAGTTACGATAAGCAGGGTCTTAATGTAGCTTACTATATTATTTACACTTACACTTTTATATACTTACACAGTATTTATTTAATTACACTTAAAAGTGAAAAATAAAAATTTTTGAAAAAAAAATTGAACCGACTTCACAGAACACAAACAGATGAACCTTCTACACACTAAAAAGAGAAAAATAAGATTATAATTTGAAGTCGGTGCCAACTATTCATTAACATCTAAGAAATTCAAAAGAACTTGGGACGCTGACTTTTTTGTAGATATTGATACGTTCTTTAATATTAGAGAATATTTTTTTGTTCTATCATCAATAGTTTTCGCAGCGCACGCGATATTAAGAATTTTATGTTCAAAATTTTTACACCTTTCGTTACATTATTGCAATTTTCGTCTCTAATTTTTTTGAAAATAATTTATAGCCTCTGTTCATCAGAGATAATGTAGGATTCTAATGGTGAAAGAATTTTTCAAATCGGTCCAGTAGTTTCGGAGCCAATTCAATTCAAACAAACAAACAAATGTTTCCTCTTTATAATATTAGTGTAGATCGAAACTCAAAATGATCGTATCTCGACCTCCAGCTATAGTAGAAACGCCACCTAGGAGAAAAAAGTAAAAAGCAGTTTTGACCTCGGGTGATACAGATGGCGTTCTAACCAAAGCCAAGGAAAAAGTATTTTAATATCAAAAAATCTTAATTTCGGATATATTGATGAGTGGAAATATACATGTTACATGTTTATCATTAATTTAAAAATCATTTACCATGCAAAATGAAAAAAAAAACAAAAAATATCTGCAATGCAAGAACATAGCAAAAAGCGGCGATCACCCATCATCTTTATGACCTCGCCCAGAGTCGCTGAACTTTTTTCCCCATACAAACTTGCAACCCTTATTTTCACGCCCCCTTATAAATATTTAAAGAAAAAAGTAGCCTATGTCCGTCTCTGGGGTATAATCTATATCCATGCCAAATTTCAGCTCAATCTGTTCAGCGGTTTGGGCGTGAAAGCGTAACAAACAGACAGACAGACAGACAGACAGAGTTACTTTCAGATTTATAATATTATAGTATATAGTATAGTATGGAAGTATGTATAATATTAGTATGGATAGTATGGATTATTAAATAACATAATATGATAACATTCGTATTAACTATTATGAAATGCGTCCCGTGTACCTAATACGTATACCTATTACGAATATATTAGTTACACCTCAAAAGTAGACCCTGAAAAAAAGGCGGCAAATTCAAAAATATAAGCGTGACAACCCATAAGGACATTTGGAAGAACACAACTTGATACTTGGTTATTATATTTCACTAGCTGACCCGCGGCAAACGTTGTTTTTCCATTATATCGCTATTAAAAAATAAGGGTTGATCGTAGAAGGGTGAAAATTGAGGATTGTATGTATTTTTGTATGTTGTATCATAAAAAAATAGAAATTAAAAATTTTGTCTAAAAAATAAAAAAAAAATTTAGGGGTGGACTACCCCTAACATTTAGGGGGATGAAAAATAGATGTTGGCCGATTCTCATAGATACCGGATAAGCACAAAAAATTACATCAAAATCGGTCAAGCCGTTTCGGAGGAGTATGGCAACGAAAACTATGACACGAGAATTTTATATATTAGATTATCAGACAAAGCATCCAAAAATGGAATGAAAGACATTTTACAAAACAAAATGTACAAAACGAAAACTAAAAAAAGTTTAGATTTTTTTTATTTTCTATTAACATTATACCTTCAGTTATTTCGGAGTTTTTGTTTGTTTTTAGAAAAATCATCCAAGAATGGATATTTATTTCGGAGGGCCTAATACTAATGGCCTATGAGGCCGTTTTAGTGTTACCGGACTATGCAAGAATGGATATTCTCCTGAATTCGCGTCACACATTCTCTCCAAAACACAACGATAGCGCGATCTAGGATTGGGTCATTTTTAGCAGCGCCATCTAGTTATATTTCAATAAAACTGATCATCAACTGACAGAGATCTTGAATGCCAATACAAGTTTCTAGCAAGAATGAAATGAGAGAGAGATTGATTTTAACGTGATTTGATGATGTAGGTACGTAAACCTCGTTTAAGTTTTCACTTCTGCCGGCAATCCAGGAGTGCCACTGAATTTGTTTAATCCCAGGTAAGTACCTACA
Source organism: Epirrhoe tristata (assembly GCA_951394285.1). NCBI lineage: Eukaryota > Metazoa > Arthropoda > Insecta > Lepidoptera > Geometridae > Epirrhoe > Epirrhoe tristata. The sequence continues at coordinate 10,644,626 of OX596139.1, forward strand.
TAGAAAACACCCAGACCATTGTGTCCACTGTTTCAGCGGTGTGCGTTACCCTAGCTGGAAAGTGTCTCCTAGAGTGAATTGATGAGAGTACGAAGAATAATAAAATTAGTGCCTAGTGAGCGTATTATAGTTTTTGAAATAAACGGAAAAAACGTTTCCAGCTAGGGTAACGTTACTCCAGCTGGAAAATTCTAAACCAATGGTCGGAGAGATGAATTATATATCGGCAGATAGCTTATATTTGTGCGACTTCAGGTTTTCGAGATATTGCAATTTCTAGATTTTCCAGCTGTGCAGTTACCAGCGTGTGACGTTGGCCGTACATGAGTTATCATCGATTCGTTAAGGAACATGACAGACTCTGTTTTTCAACCGACTTCAAAAAGGAGGAGGTTTTCAATTCGTCTGTATGTTTTTTTTTTTTGTATCTTGTTACGCGATAGTTCCGCCATTTGTTGACCGATTTGCAAAATTCTTTTCATGTTTGAAAGGGTATACTCCAGAGGTGGTCCCATATAAATTTTATTCCTGAGGGATTGATAGTTTCCCCGTAAAACTCTAAACATCTTCCCTCCTAGCCATGTCACAAATAGAAATCGAATCGACAGCTTGACGCCCTGAGTCACACCGCGTTTCGAGTCAAACATTGAAGTCGGTTTTCTTTTTAGTATTAAAACGTAATTATTTTCTCGTGTGTAAGTTAAGTAAGTAGGTACCTATAGAATATTTTTTTGTTGAATCCTTGACTCCATCCCAGATGTAGATGTGTGCAAGTACTGCCTGGACAGACATGAAGGTGTGTTGCACCCTTTGAACGTGGCGCACGCGCAGACTTTAGAGCACGCGTTCGACGCGCTCATTCAGGTGCAACTGTGGGATCAGGCGTGCGAATACGCACACAAACTCATACCCTGCTTTAGGTAAGGACTTTAAAAAAACTTCTTGTCGTGTGACTTTGTTCTTTCAAACGAGTGTAGAGGATTTAGGAGTAGTAACTGAAAAATGTAACAGTAAAATCATAGATATGTATTGATATAGGTACAGTCAGCAACAAAAGTCGATTAACATTTTACATTTCACAAAAAAATATGAATGAAATATTTCCGAAATCCGTAACATCATAACAAACATTTTGACTAACTTTTGAAGATAAAGTCTTGGTTCGTAATAATTTCCTAAGAAAAGTTCATTTTTTCTTAGTTATCGAAAACAAAAGCCATTTTTCACACAGCATCATCTAGCCCCAAACTAAGCAAAGCTTGTACCTATCTACACTAATATTATAAAGAGGAAACATTTGTTTGTTTGTTTGTTTGTTTGTTTGTTTGAATGGAATAGGCTCCGAAACTACTGGACCGATTTGAAAAATTCTTTCACCATTAGAATCCTACATTATCTGTGATGAACATAGGCTATAAATTATTTTCAAAAAAATTAGAGATCCTTATGAAAATTGCAATAATGTAACCAAAGGTGTAAAAATTTTGAACATAAAATTCTTCATATCGCGTGCGCTGCGAAAACTATTGATGATAGAACAAAAAAATGTTCTACAATATTAAAGAACGTATCAATATCTACAAAAAAGTCAGCGATAGCATATGTCCAACTATTGTGGTTGTATCAGAATAACAACTTTTATAATTTAAAAAGTGAATAAAAATGACGACCAAAAGCAGACCACGTTATTCTTATTTTGGTATTTATTCTTATCCAAATAAATTCCTTCGTAGTAAAGGCTGTTTCAGTACCCGTCGATTACTTTTTGAATTATTGAAATCGGACATTTTATTCAAAAGTTATCATGAGTTTAAAAATGTAAGATACATCGCGACCACAGAATAAATATCAGTTAGTACGGTAGGACAAGTGTCTGGGATTTTTAACACAGGTAACGGGATATTAACCATGATTAATACCATAGATACTATTGATCATGGCGTATGCAACTGCGCCGAAATATCGGGAAACTCAAAAAACATTAAATCATGGTAAATATCCCGTTAACTGTGATAAAAATGTTGAAAACCATGATAGTTTAAAAAGTGTCTGGGAACTATGGAATGAATGGAAGGGAGTGGTAATATATCAATGAAATATATATGGGAGGTAGGGGAGCATTGGGCAGTAGAGATGTTTGGACACCCCCGTATCATGTCGGCCATAAACCATCATGCCTATCGTCAAATCGGAATTTGATCAGTTAGAATTGACCATGTATGGGGGTGGATTGGCATGATGGTGTATGGCCGGCATAACACGGGGATTTGCTGGTGGTGTCCAAACCTGCCTTACTGCCCAATACTCCCTTACCTACCTTAGACCTTACCTACATATTAACCTCTAAACTTTAAAGGATCGTACATCCCGCTCCGGGATCGCCATGTTGTTATTAAATTTTTGTTAAATACCTATAATTAACCCGTGCGAAGCCGGGGCGGACAGCTAGTTATCTATATATATATACTAATTATTTACTTTTTGTTTGTAAATACATACATATTATACATAGAAACACCCAGACCGAGACAAATATCTGTAGGTCATACAAACATTTGTCCCGCGGCGGGGATCGAACATGCAACCTTCTGCGTCGCAGACTGTTAATCCACTTTCGTTTCTGACTGTACCTACGTAGGCCAGTCAAAAACAACTTGACTTACAAGTAAAACTACTAGTTATTCATTAGCGGCCTTGCAAATGAACGTGGTATAGTTATTCAAAGTAGATATACCTACTAAAAATAAGTAGGTATTTGAATTCCTAGTTACTACCAGCCCCCTTAGCATGACCACACTATCTCAACGGAAAATGAAATTTCCGTTCAGACGATTTTGACTTTTATTGCGGTCGTAGAAAACATGCTTTTGCTCTTAAACTCTTAAGTCATTTTACTCTTTTCTACCGTGGAGATAGCGTGGTCATGCTAAGGGGGCTGGAATAACTTTTGTACCTACTACTTTTTATTACTTATCTATTCTCTGCTGCCTAGACAATCGCCATGCTAAGGGAGCTGGAATAACTTTTGTACTACTTCTGCCCCCTTAGCATGGTGTTTAGGTACCGGAGAATAGATAAAAATTACAGTAATTACATTTGATAGATGGATAGATTATAACTTTATTGTACACCAAAAAAAGTAACAAACAGAAAGAAGTGTGGATAAAAATAACTTGTAACCACATTCTACCCGTTAGATCTACGCTATAATGTCATTACTGTCATTTTTATCTATTCTCCGGTGCCTAGACAATCGCTATGCTAAGGGAGCTGGAATAACTTTTGTACTACTTCTGCCCCTTTAGCATGGTGTTTAGGTACCGGAGAATAGATAAAAATGTCAGTATTGACATTGGTGTGGATAAAAATAACTTGTAACCACATTCTACCCGTTAGATCTACACTATAATGTCATTTTTTATCTATTCTCCGGTACCTAGACAAACGCCATGCTAAGGGGGCTGTGCTACTTCCAAGTTTAATTGTAAGGCGGAAACAATTAGAAACTTATGTCATAGGCTCATTAGCTTATGTTACTGATATACTAATGAATAATATTAATTACAGATTTTACTACGGCGATACGAATCCTCTGCTCGGCCTTCTCTATCTGAAGTACGGAAAGATTCTTTTATACAAATCGGACGTCAGCAACGCTCTCATCCAACTAAAACATGCTGAAAAGATTCTGAAGATGACCCATGGAGACAAGCATCCGTTATACAGAGAATTACTGCCTTTGCTTCAGCAAGCGATTGCTGAGTCTTGATAACTATTCGGTAACTTCAAAGACATAAGCTTGAAAGTCGCTATCCTGGAAATGAATATGTTAGTTCGGCTAAATTGTTTTATCGAAGGTTATCGCGCTGACGTGAGAAGCGTGTGGCATTTTATGACGTCATCAGCACTTTTTCCATAGAAAAATGACTGCGGCGATGGCGCGTACGGTACAGCTAATGTGCGCAGGTCTTGTGAATGGTTTACAGGCCCTTGATTCATAATACAGCGGAATGCATTCGGTTCGGAATCGACCGACAGCAACCAATCACAGTGCAGGAATTGATCCCGATTTGACGTTTCTTGCACTGTGATTGGTTGCTGTCGGTCGATTCCGAACCGAATGCATTCCGCTTTATTATGAATCAAGGCCCAGATCTTGGTTAGATGCACTCAATTTGATTCCAATTCAAAATGTTTCACTAATTTAAACACCCAATGATTGTTAACGCATTTCCTGCCCTCACTGTACATGTGCGACGTGCAGAGCACTGATAGTGTTATAATACATTGCGTACATTCGCGAAGCTGTACCTAGCATTCAATAATCTTGTTAAAATTACGAGAGTACCTATGTGTCAAGAAAAGTCCACCAGAACTTAAACAAAACTAATGAAAAAGGTAATTATTAAGTATAGACTCTCGTCTGCTTGTAATCCATGTCTGTCTATCTGTCTGTTTGTTACCTTTCACGCCCAAACCGCTGAACAGATTAGGCTGAAAGTTTGCATGGATAAAGGTTGTATCCCAGGGAACGACGTAGGCTACTTTTTGTCCGGACCGGGAACTTGCAATAATGGAATCAAATCCCATTGTATTCTATTCCTGGATTGCAAATCCCTGAGATGGCATTAGCAATTTTGAACTTTACTTTTAAAATAGGTACCTCATAGTAAGTCAATTGAATATATTTTGTCAAAGGCTGTGTGTGCAATAATTTGAATGAAGTCTAAGATTAAACTTTAAGAACAAAGTTTTGTTTTATTTAAAACTTCAATTGTCTTCAAAACCTAAAGGCTGATGAATATCTTTGGGTCAACAATAAATAATTATCTCAAGGACCTCAGCACATTCATTCAAAGCTATCAAATTAAATAAATAAATAATGCTGGACATTTTCACACAGCATCATCTAGCCAAAAACTAAGCAAAGCTTGATGGGAACCAGATAACTGATATACTACTTATATAATTTTTGTTTGTAAATACATAAATATTATACATAGAAACACCCAGACCCGAGACAAATATCTGTAGGTCATACAAACATTTGTCCCACGGCGGGAATCGAACCCGCAACCTTCTGCGTCGCAGGCGGACCTTCGCCCACTGCGCCACGGAGGTCGATAGCTGTGAATGAATGTGAATATTTTAGAATAGTATTAAAAATTTTGTCTGTCACTATGCAATTTGATAGATTAAATTTCAAAGGAGTAGGTGCACGGAATTTTTAGTTCTGTATAAAAAAGAGAGTGATTGTGGGTGGGGTAAGTCAGTATGTCTACCAACGTAATCAGCGAAAAACGTCTGTCAAGTTAAACTGAATTTATTTGTCCGTAAGTATGTATGTAGGTACTCTATGCTTAATCTACAGTCAATACACATTGGGTTCTTGAGTTTGTCTGTATGTCCTTGACAAAAGTCGAGACAAAAAAAAGCCAAAGACGTACAGATATCAAGATATCTGTATTCTGTACGTCTATGGCTTTGTTATTATGTACTCAGTACATATCATCATCAAATCTCTCCCTTTTCCTAGGTGGAGCTTCGGCATCTGCCTCTAAGACTTTCATTCGGACACCACATATCTCTGCTCCATGTAAAGTTTTAATTGCTTCATCAGCAGCTGACGTTGAGGCATATCGAGCGTACCCCACAGTCTTGTTAGGCAGTGTGTAAACACTGATGAGATCTCCAAAGCGACAGAATACATCTCTCAAGACAGACGAAGGTGGCGGTGTTGGCTTGCAAATTAAAAAGCATCGTTTAGCTACTTCACTGTCAATGTCAGCCAAAGGTTTAGGGTCTGGGAGTTTAACACTACAGTAGTTTACATCTTTGCTGTCGAAAGCATTGTTCTCCACCCCTACACCGGTGGCTTTCTTTATCAATTTTGAAGCCTCGGCAATGGCATCAGCAAGCTGAACCAAATCTGGGGTATTAGATGACTGTTCTACAGCATTTTTCAGCTTAGCTATAGCATTTGGTATCTGATTATAATCACCCCCTTGATGGCTAAAGTTTTCATTTCCACCAGAGCCAATATCAGGCTTTACAAATATCTTCATGCCAGGAGGGTACTCAAACTCATTCAGTTTCTCTACAGCGTAAGCGGCTGATTTGGAATTAGAGTAGAACACAGTGCCTTTGCCAACATTTCGGACGAGATCAACATAGTATTTACATTTGACCATGCCTGGGATAAGATCAAACAAACGCTCCATTTGCCATTGATTGAAATGTGGACAGCACATGTAAACAACACGTGTGAATCCATCTGGAGGAGCATTTGTGTTCAGCATCGGTATGAGGCTTCGTTCAGGGTGAAATGAACGAGAAGTGCTTGCCAATTTATCAATATGGGATTCATACGCAGTTTCCGGCCGTCTCTGTTGTCTTGGCTTGGCAAATACTGCTCTGTACTTCTTATTGCATTCTTCTAATGCTATGGCAGCTTGCGAAAACTTGGCATACAAAATGTAAGCAAAACCTCTCGACTCACCGGTTGTGTGGTCTCTCTGAAGAATGATAGAGGTAATGTGACCAAACTGCTTAAAATCGTCTTCAAAATCAGTTTCCGTCATCATTTTAGGCACTGTGATAAACAATCTTCTGTATTTCTCCAAATCATTATCAGCCACTTCTGAACGGCTGGTGGCAACCATTACCTTCAGGGCACGATGTGTGCCGGGAAGAGTCACAAAATTCATTGCTTCCAAAGCATGCGCTGCTTCGCTTGTTTTAGAAAATTTGATATAAGCTACACCTTTGGAATGCCCTTGATTATCATGGGGTATACGGATCTCTTCAATATTACCAAATTTAGAGAATGCATCTCTGAAAATTTTCTCGGTAAGGTCTTTTCCACAAGCAATGAATAATCTTGAATACATAGGCGAATCGCCACTTGATACGTCTCTTTGAAAACGGCCTGGATTCATATTTTGTAAATCCAACACTTTGCCTTTAGAGATTAACTTGCCAATAGCCTACAAAACGATTTGTAGATGAATAAAATCAACAAAAGATTACGAGTCAGTCAAGTCGCGTCTTCCAGCTTCCTTCCCTCCTTCCCTTCCTGATATTACTACTTATACTATTCTCTTTCTTTGCCTCCTTCTTAGCAAAGAGGGTCTTCTTCTTCTTCTTTTTTATTATGTTTTTATTACTAACTTTACCTAGGTAGGTACTGAGATTATTACAACTCGTTTAATTCTGCCAATGTCAAGTTTTTTTAATATGTATTCATGTCATGAAAAAAAATTGCGGCTTATCATTGCAAAACTCCAACGGAAATCTTCCGTCAAAAATGTATTTATACATAGATTTAGCATGGCCTTTTATATATATGTATTTATATGAACAAAAAAGGAAAGGGCTTTGTCGCTGAGCGACCACAGAGTACATGCGACTATACCGCCCAATCAGTAACATCTTGGCTCAGTCTTCTTCTTCTTCTCTCTCACTCACTTCACTTCTTGGTTTCTTCTGGTTACACTTGAGAAATCTTCTTGTCTTCTAAAAAAAAACACCATATGTTAGTTTATCCTATTGTTATATCGTTATATAGTTTTACCTAAATATTTTAAACGAGTTGTTGTATTTTTTATTTTTTTATTCTGTTTGTTATATAATATTTTCATATTAAAGGTCTTACTTTTGTAAATATAGTAGATAAGTAGAAGAATATAAATATAAATTTAATATAAGTTTATAATAATAAGTACCTATAGGATCTCATCTAGATTATCGCATTAGATTTAAAAATATCTGTAATGATAATTAATTGTGAATAAATAACTGAGTAGGTAACTGAGGAAGAAGATTTCTCTTCAATTTCTTCTTCAATACTCCCACCCACTCCCCCATTCCATTTGCAAGTGAGTGACGATTTGTTTGTTTGACTGTGACGACATGACATGTGTCGTATCGTGACGGTAAAATCTAACGCTTTTTGACGTGACTACGTCATATAATTCGATAGAGCCGGCTGCACGCACAAAAACATGACGTCATGAGGTGTTACCTCGCTCTGGGGCGTTCCATGTAAGGCTTGCGCAAGTTCAAGCGAGAGCGCGGAACGAGCGACAAAGAAGCACAATCGGCCTTTGCGTTGTCACGTCACGTCAACTATTGTCAGTAAACCGACTTTACAGACAACCATTTTTTTTCGTCTAGCCCCTCTCCGATCCGATATCGTCCGGCAAGCTTGACTACAATCTAAGCTGAATAGAAGTGCAAGTCGAGAAGTGCTCAATGTGCTCATATTCGGTCCGGTAACACTTAAACGGCCTCAGGCCATTAGTATTAGGCCCTCCGAAAAAAAAAACTCATATTAGTCAAAGGCAAAGGTTTTGAATTTAAATTAAAAAGTTAATCAGTTATTTATTCACTTTAAATTTAGATCATTACAGATATTTTTCTTAATTTGAAGGGGTTGATGGCATTCTAATGAATTTTAACCAATGAAGAAGATCATTGATTTTAACCGTTTAATTTCAAATAATGTTTTTTCGTTTTTTCATGCTTGCAACACAAAACTTTTCAATGAGTTTAGGCATAGAGTTTAGGTCGTTGATTCTATTACAAAACAGTGTAAGCGTTTTTTTCCACTTTTTAAGTATACAAACCAACCTATATTAATCTATCTACTCAATAATGATGATTGTTAATACTGAAATAAATTATAAAAAAGTACGTGAGTGTCGTGGAACACTCGGTTGGAACGAAGCAAAGAGTACTTTTCTATACTGGGAATATAATCAATTAATAATTGTCAATTAGGTATCCTAGAAACGCTCTTCCGTACTAACAATGTAACAATCTATGGACTGGGTCGCGGCTGCGCATTTCGCACTGTGACGATTTGACATAATGTACATGTGTCGTGACGGTAAAATGGAACAAAAAACTTTTCCAGCCTCAGTCTTTTTTCTTCGATACCGTCCGAAAAGGACCTTCGTTCCAAAAATGGAAGAAACTGAATTTTCTGAGAAACTTTCATACCCGTTTTAGCATAGGCATGTCGATTTTAATGATTGACATGACAGTTTATTCTAGTTTGACGTTTTGTTTGTTTTTGGCAGACAAGCGAGACAAAATTTTATACTATTTTGTTTGTTGATATTCATTCTTTGTAGTTTGTTACTTTTCCTTAGCCTAAATCATATTAAAATAGCGCTTCCAACATCAGTGCTTCAAGCTAAAATCATTTATTTGTTACATAAAGATTCCATGGAGTGGACAATCTGTGCTATCTCATCTCGTCCATTGTATACTAACGATGTGGCGCCGTCAAGCATGTCCAATGAAGTCAAAAGGCTGTAGGCGATCGATGCGGACGCTTCTCTGCCTGATGTTTACTTCGACTCGGGACACTCGTAAACATTGACTGAAAATGTTCTAACCTACCTTCGTAAATAATTCTAGTCTGTTCTTACCCACATTCGACAATTTGAAAGTAGAACAGTTTGGACTGTGAATGTGAAAATGTTTATAAACGCTAAATATGAGAATAGGCTGCTGCAGCAGTGCAGCCCAGTGAGTAGGAAGCAATCCGTGCTGGTGCCTGCAGACTTCACAAATGGAGACAGGTTCACTCCATGCCGGGCTGGAAATAATTGGAAAACTACATTTCAAGGTAAGCGCTGGCAAAATTTCTCAGGCTTTAAACTAAGTACTTACACACTTTTATGCTGTTCTTTATCTGTTCCGAAGTTTACCTTTAAATCCATTGCATTTAAAATACTTACCAAAAAGCATTATTGTTTCATTTACAATTTTAAGGTATGAAATTGTGGGTAGTTTTCCTACTGAGTAAAATTAATTGATTTTCTGCTACAAGTCTATAATTTCACTTATGTAGGTATTCCATACTCCACATCTCATTCATTATTGTTTAGAACATTTTTAATGATCCTTCTTCATCATCATCAGCGTCCACAACCTGACTTTGCCGATTGCTGGATAATTATGATCCTAATTAGCCATGAAAAAAAAAGTGATGTTTAATAGTCTTGATCAATCGTTTTTAGATCCAAATGGTCCACCTACATGATGACCTATGAGTCACTCCTGGTCGCTACATTTTATAATACACTTAACACAGATAATTTACCTGATATTTATATATATTTTTATTTTCCCCTATGATGTAATGAATTTGTACTAAATATAGCTCAATTTGAGAGCATGAACCACTGTACAGTGTACATTGCTCTTTGTGTTTAATTTCAATTTCAAAGCCTTTACTGATACTTTACAGATTTTTAAACTAAATAAGTTTTGCACATCAGTCCGTGTTAATCAGCATGTACTGTTGACACATAGGCCTCTAAATAAATAAATAATTAACTAAATAAACTAAAAAATATTGCTGGATATTTCACACAGCATCATCTAACCCCAAACTAAGCAAAGCTTGTACTTTAAGAACCAGATAACTGATTACTACTTAATATACTTTTTAATATTATACATGAAACACCCAGCCCCGAGATAAATATTTGCAGATCATTCAAACATTTATCCTGCGGCGGCGATCAAACCCGTAACCTTCTGCGTCTCAAGCGGCCTTTCACCCACTGCACCAGAGAGGTCGAGAATCTAACCTCTTCCATTCCAATCCTTGCACTTCATATCCACAGTGGTCCTGCAATCGTTTTAATGTCATTAAACCATCTTTTCAGTTGCCTTCCTCTCTTTCTTTTGATATATCTAGGGTCCATTCTGTTAAAACAGTACATTTTTGTGTTGTCTCCCTTATTATGTGTTCTTTTCAACCGACTTCCAAAAAGGAGGAGGTTCTCAAGTCGTCTGTATGTTTTTTTTGTATCTTGTTACGCGATTGTCCCGCCATTTGTTGACCGATTTTCAAAATTCTTTTTATGTTTGAAAGGGAGAGGGGGAGAGGCTCCAGAGGTGGTCCCATATAAATTTTATTTCTGAGGGATTGATAGTTTCCCCGTAAAACTCTAAACACCTTCCCTCCTAGCCATGTCACAAATAGAAATCGAATCGACAGCTTGACGCCCTGAGTCACACCGCGTTTCGAGTCAAACATTGAAGTCGGTTTTCTTTTTAGTATTAAAACGTAATTATTGTGTTACTTAGTTACAAATCGTTGTGATGAAAGGGCAAAAGGTGACTAACATTTTGGGCACTGACAGTGTTAGTGTATAGCATGTTTCCTAGGCCTTATTGGTGCAATGGTGCTCTCTAAAGGTCCACAGGCAGCCTTGTCTTGATATATTATGTGCATTCTAGGCATTGATACTATAATAAATAAATAATGCTGGACTTTCCACACAGCATCATCTAGCCCCAAAGTAAGCAGAGCTTGTGTTATGGGTACTAGATGACTGATATACTACTTATATACTTTTTGTTTGTACATACATATTATACATGAAACACCCAGACCCGAGACAAATACCTGTAGGTCTTACAAATATCCTTTCACCACACTGGTTGGAGAGAACTAGTGACACAACGAGAAGTGTATCTGCTGTCCTCCACTGACCTATATCACATTGTGCATCCTGAGATCGAATAGTCTAATAGTCTAAAAAGAGTCATATCGGCCAAGTAGTAGTGCTTTGACATTTGAACCGAAGATTGCTTGTTCAAATCCCAGCTGTGCCTCAAAGGATTTTAAATTTTGGAAAATATTTCTAACTCCAAGCTTTACATGGTGGAGGAAAACATTATGAGGAAACTTATGAATGTTTTAATGGGAGGCGATGGGTTTGCCTGTCATTATACAACTCTTAAAATGCTTAGATTAGTTCCTCATGTAATAGTACAGTGATAAATAGTACTTCTTCTATGATAAGAAGAAGTACTTGATGTTTTGCAATAGATTAGTAGAATATGGCATAAGGTCAGGGGCCCTAAATTTCATGTAAAATTACATAATATGTAAAGTACTTCCGGATAATGACTTATATTATTATAATCAGTGAATACAACTACAATTCTAAACAATACAGAATCAGAATTGTATCAAGAAAGGTGTGTAGATTTCATAGTCCTGTTAATTTTAATTTAAAACTACATTTCGCAAACAATAATAAATGTTGACTACTTTAAATGTATTTCAGATGAAGAATAGACTTGTACACTGACGGCTACCGCTAATAGGCTATAATGACAATCATTAGATCAAAAATTCATTTCACTCCATAATTGTAGGTTGCTCGAGGTTTCTTCTATAGCCACAGTATACACAATAGTTGTTACAGATATGTTTCACTCATCGACAGACTTGAAATACATATTAAGCTGTAAGACTAACGGCCGGTTTCTCGATCGCAAATCATCTTCCAAATTAACTAATCATTGGTCAAATTTCGACCAATGTGCACCAAGTAATCCAAGTTTAATTGGTTAGTCAATTTGAAAAGCGTTCGAGAAACCGGCTGATAGGCTTGCAGTCTCGAAACTAACTGTTTACAAGAAGCAGGCATGGACCAGAAGTATTTTTAAACTTGCCGCTGACTACCCCCTAGACATCTTCAAATCTTGAGTATCTCAATGAATATTTTTTTGGGGATATAATATCTCTTGAGTATTTTTATATCTACTATAGTTTTTTCGAAACTTCTACCAGACTTTAAGACTTGAATTTAAGATCATTGCATTAAAGTTCATTTTGCTCTAGCCGATTTCTATTAACGTGGTCACAGATTGACACGAAGTTACTATGAGAGTGTAGTAATTGTAACTTTAATTGAATCTAGTCTTCTATTTCAATTTAGCCTCCATTTGTACGGAGTAAATTGGTTTTACCGCAAACACAAACTTTGTATTATGTTTCTTCTTTTACCACATATAAAAAAAAAGTAGTGTCGTGGAACACTCGGTTGGAACTAAGCAAAGAGTACTTTTCTATACTGGGAATTTCCAATTCAAATTAAACGCTCTTCCGTATTAACAATGTAACAATCTAAGGACTGTTCGCGGCTGCGCACTTCGCACTGTGACGATTTCGTGACGGTAAAATGGAACGAAATTTTTCTTCCAGCCCCAGCCTGTTTTTCTTCGATATCGTCTGAAAAGGAACTTCGTTCCAAAAACATTTAAAACTATGGAGTATTGTTTGTTTGTTGTTTTGTTTAGGTACTTTATAGTATAGCATGAGATTTTACCTATTTTCGGACTTCATTCAAAATATAATAAATCATGGTTAGGTCATATTTTTCTGCAATATTTAGAAAATATCTTATTAGCAATACGTTTTTAGCAGTCTGTCTGTACCTAATGGTCCACTTTAGTCTTTTACTCATCCGATTTTGATGAATCAATCGTTTCATTGGTGTATTGACCAGCATGGCGATTCAAAAGTCCAAAGTCAAAAAGCAATAGGCATGATGACAATTTTTCAAAATCTGTTCAAAATAGAACAGAATGATTTGTTATGTAACAAAAATTATATTTCTGTAGAAAATAAAGGTTTTCAAACATAAAATCAAATTTAAAATTAAAATTTGAAATTCACGTCAAAACGCTCGTCGTTGTCATGGCGGCTGTTATGACGTCACAGCTCACACGTCAACAGTAAAATACTACGTGAAAAAATTCTGAAACGAAAGGCACAGTTTTGGTCTGGACAGCAAAGCGGTGGATAATCTAAGGTCTGTACTAGAAGATGACGTTACGCGCTCTGATTGGTGTACAGCTATCATGGCGGATTGTTGTATTTTGTAGATTTATGTTATCAAATAATTTAATAATCTCGACATTATTAGGACAATAAATGCATTTTTCTCAATCCTTGAATCCTATTTTAAGATCAGTTAAATATTTTGGCGATTTTTGATTACTGTCATCATGCCTATTATTTTTATTATTTAGTTGGACCCTCTAAATCCGTGGTTGGACCGCTGCTGGGATCACTTAAAACTGAACAAACTTCAAGTATCTTATTAGAACCGGTAGTTTTTTTCCAAAATATTTTACCTGTAACAAACATAAAACGGCATTACCTTAAAAGCATATGCATATTATTTATTTCTAAAATAATGACTAATAATCTGTAAAGTTGAATAAACTTGTCTTACCTTGGCCTTTAGACAAGCAATCATAGCTTTAGTATAATTGTTTAAATGAGAACGCTGAGCTTCAAAAATATCTTTAACGTGTTCACTGACATCTTATGAAATATCTTGTTTAAATAGAACCTTACAGGAGTGCTAGGTTGGCTTGGTAGGCCTTTGAGTAGGGATGAAAGCCATGTTACCAAAAAGTTATGAATATGAGTGTGACTGGGCTGGGGAGTATGCAAGTAGAAGGCCGAAGTAAAAGTTGTTGGATTGTGTGACAATGATACGAATGCGAAAAGAGTGGATGCACAGTTCATAAGTAATATGGAGTGAATGGAGGAAAAATACATTCATATTGTGCCGATCCCACTGGGATAAGGGCAAGGGAATGATGAGATAGAATGTTGATAGATGGTGAAAAAACATTACGCCTGAAATGTGGATTAAGACAAGCAAACCATATAACACTTCAATTGGGGATAAACACTAGGCGCCGCCGGCGCCACAGTCAAGTATTTAATTCCATACAATTTTCTCATCACAAAGTTGACGTTATGTTTGAATCCAGGATTTAAACAATAGATTTGTAGATGGTATCAACAACTGTTGCAGCTCCACAAGTGGGAACTCTTGACGAGCCGCACTATGTTAGACCACTTCTCCTTCTCCGGCTCCAAACCGTGTTGGTTGCCCTGGTTCTTCATGGTATTGGTCCCATTGGCGCAGAATCGCATAGTTTTTACTACTAGAAAAGTGCTGAGCAAGCCTACTCCAACTAGCCAATTCTAGAACTTAACATTTTAATCTTTAGTCGTCAAAGCGATTGGTTTCTCACAGCTATATTAGCCGATCTCTCTAATGCCATAGCCGTGTTGGTCGAATGGGGTTGTATCTCGACTTTCAATCTGAAGGTCGTGGGTTCGAATCCCGGCCGCGCATCAATAGATTATTCGTTTCGTAAAGTTTTATGCTATAACACGACCTCTTAACGGTGAAGGAAAACATCATGAGGAAACCCGTAGCTTAGTCAGCTCCACACGTATTGACGTCGTCTTTCCTGTGGGCCAGGCTGATTAAGCTGAGAGGATGCTTTAGGTGCTGGGCAAGCCTATTCCATCTCAAACAATGTCCCAGACACTACAGCGTCCCGTTAAGTGTAGGCATGGATTGCCTAATGACGCTGTATAAATAATGGTATAGATGTAAAGGCTTATGTTTTTTTTCTCTAATGCCATAATTATACTGGTTTCAATAAAATTTATAGCGATACTGGAAGTTCATGTCGGAAGATCTAATTTCACAGGGTCTCTCATTACACCAGCAGTAATACTTTCCGTGTTGCGACACCGCAACGAATTGGATTTCAAGGTAACTGCCACAGCGAAGAAGCGCGTGAATTAGATTCTGACCCACATTGTCTCAGGTGTTTGATCAAAGAAAAGTTTGAATGAAATTTTTTTTGTAGAAAAATACATTTCTAAGTTTCTACTATGATCTTGCAATCGGGACGATGGACATCTTAGATCAGAGAAATTATTACTAAATATAAAAATCAAAACTTCATGTGGTTGTTGTTTCGTTTAAGAGTTTCTATGGCCACCTTCCTGCTTGCTTCATCAGACCATATTTTTTTTTTAAATCCACGTACTCTACTAACAAAAAAATACATGGATATATGGAAAAGCACGGTCGGATAATTAAACCCTTTTGTATTAAATTAAAGCGTCTGCAATTAATAGTGTTTTTTTTCTAAAATTCCATACAATCTTAGAGCTCACGCTAGTTGGTATTTTATTCATGAGGTCACGGTTGGTCTCCCGCGGTATTGTGTTAAGGCGGTGAAAGTACATACTCAATAATTCCTAGTTCACTGTAATAAAATTATTTAATTGCAACTTGGAATCCAGGAGAGATGCTTTTGAGATTTTTAAGGTACTAATGGTAATAAAAAGAGCATTGACCTGTTTGCTATTTATTTTTTCTGTTTTGAGGCAGTCTTAGAAACTTAACATTTTTGGAATCTAAGATATTTCGTCGTTTTAAGGTCAGTGACTGAATAGAAAAGCATTCGAAATTGTCATTAGTTAGTCGGTCATGTCTATGAATGAAGTATGAAGGGCTTTTAGTTAACAGATCTGAGTCATTATTTTTCATTCTTGTCGATATTGGGCCCATAATATTCTGAACAGTTCTCATACTTTGTCCGTTCATTTGAGCAGTCGCAAACTTTATTCCTTACTTCTGAAAATTTTTGTTGTGTGTGTGTGTGTGTCTCTGACGCCCTTTTTCAAAGGATCTTGAACGCCTAAAGATCGAATTTCTACTGCGCTTTGTGTATACAGATGTGGTCTTGTGTTGTAGTCTATCGTCCTAGAATCGAATAGGCAATTGTTTTGCATTATGACGTCACTGTAAGGACGTGGGAGTAGCCTTGTGGTTAACTGACCATGTCCTACACGTGCCCGTAAGGATTCGTTTTAATTATAATATAATAATTAACTTCAACAAAGCGTCGCTTTTCTCTTTTAAATTGTTGTACTTTTTACAGTAAGTATAGTAAGCACAACGGATCTTTAGCTTTCCGAAGTTAGGTGCAATAGACGATCGCGAAGGTGCAGCGAGATAGAACGATTCTAGGCGTCATGAAAAATGGGTTCTGCGCAGCTACTTCAGAGAGCTAAAGAACGATTGTGCGTTTTGTATCTCACTTTATAAAAAGCAAGAATTATTTGAGATTAGATTAGGAGAATGTATGTTGTTTTACCTTAGAAAAGATTAGGTTAGAAACTACCGATCCTTTTCGATGAACATAAGTACAATAGGTATTTCAGGCAGAAATATATCATTATCTAGAGTTAAGTTTTATCAAATAAAGCGCTGCAAAATCACCCTCCATAGACATGTAAAAAACACTATGTCCAAGCATAAAATCCTACTTCCAATTAAAAATATTTACTAGCGCGCAGTATGGCGTGGGTATAAGATAGTCCGACCGTAAACATCATTGGATGCAGTCGCGTGCATGGCTTGCAGATGCAGTAGCAGTTACCACGAGCTGAACTCGGGGCATTGCATCATGATAGAGCATGATAGGTCATTCACTTTGAGATTTTACCCGTGATACCTTTGGGTATAAAGGAGTGAGAACTAAAATATAGCTGGTATGAGGAAAATACAAGAAGAACGCAATGATCATAATGGAAGATGATATCTATTACTATGTTTATTGCTTGAATATTGCATGTTTGCTATATTATGATCTAGTGATTCATTCCGTAGAGTTCTTTCTTATAACTAAGTAACTAATGTATTTAATGGTGTAAATAGAAAAAACTAGATGCAATAACTCTTTTCAAATTGCTTTTTCTATAAACCCTTAAACCAATAATGCCTTCAAGGGTAACTAACAATAATTATACAATCAAAAGTATATTGAAAAAAAAAAAAAGATATTACATTATTTTTAATCCTTTTATGGTATAATGGTCTAGGAATAATTCAAGTTGTTTGCAAAGGAAGTTTGCTTTCCGGTATCTGATTTTGCAGAGATTTTTTCCACTTATCTAAGTGACTACTGGAGCGTGCATCATGAGTAGAAGGGACGATGCCCTCAAATATAAATACATCTAGTTCCTAGTTTCTCGTCCGTGACGGATTATGTCTACGATTCGTTTAAGCCTCGCTCAGTGCGCACTGGAGAGCTTTAAATAAGTTGCAATTTCTCTGAAATTTGCAAGTCACTTGGTATACTCGGGGACTTTGCACTCGGGAAAAATTTATTCACAACTACTTCTGTATGGATTTCTAGGGATGCAATATGTAGAGGCCAAAATGTGATAGGTCGTCTAACGAAATGTCGTCTAGGTCTAGCCCTTACAAATCTATGAACATAACTAGAAGAATGTGTTGATCACACGTACGCTTCGAATGCAATCATGGAAGTAATTATTCATTCATTATCCCGAATCGTGATCGATATATTCACATTCTTCTAATATCTTAAAAAACAGATTTTTTCAAAATGCTGTTTAAAATAGTAGAAGAATGCTCATAAAGCTATTATCTAGTCCAACTCTAGCCTCTACGATATTGTATCATGAAATATGATGTAATGTCCACCCACTGATAATCCTGCCCTCTAAACCGGACTAGTACGTGCGTGTACTCTGAGACTGGGGCCCTATTCCCGTTCTTATTTTCTTTTGTTTGATAATATTAGGATGTTTGTTTCTTACTACGATTTCTGACTTTAAGGGCCAATTCTTGAGTGTATCCCATCTGGCCAGGTGACTTGGCCTGGCGCCGGGCCACATGGGAAAAAAAAAGTTTTAACTGGCCCGGTGATGTGTTTACCGGGCCAAATGACACAAATCAAGTGCCATCGTCCCCGGTAAGGTAATCAATACCAATAACAATTATTAAACGGGGATCTGGCACTCGCCGGCAGCTACCGCGGCACGCTTTGCTCGGCTCGTGGGTGGTTGTTCACTATACTCCTAACCACTCGTCGCTTCGCTCCTCGCAACCTACGCTATAGGTCTGTTAGTTACACGAAGCGTATCCTCTTTTCTCACCTTACCGGGGACGATGGCACTTGATTTGTGTCATTTGGCCCGGTAAACACATCACCGGGCCAGTTAAAACTTTTTTTTCCCATGTGACCCGGCGCCGGGCCAAGTCACCGGGCCAGATGGGATACACCCCAATTCTTCGGTTTGGAATATTTGGTCCTAGGTTAGGACCGTGTTTTAACGTTGATCTTATCGCCCGAATACAATGTAGCTCGTAGTAAGAAGCATCCGAATATTTATCAAACGAACGCGAATAACCCCTCTGGGTATCTTATTCAGTGCCTACACGGTATTACGCTACTTCGAAGGGTTTGCTTAGCTACTAGGTTAACCAATATAGCTATCCTTTGTAGCTCAACTGGTATCAATTTTGCTAAAATATTGATCTTGATTCTAAGGTTTCGAAATAGTATGGCATATTATTAATTTTTCCAAAACGTTATAAACGTTATACCTAAAAGCATTTTATCGATGGAACCACAACCAGATACTTATTATTTTTTATGATGACGTCATTGCATCCCTAAGGTTGCGGTAGTAATCTATAAAATATTTAGAACAGTAATAAACTTCTTAAGACTATTGAAGTATTAACTGAAGTATGTACTAAACTTAGGTGCTTAAACTTTTTGCTTTGTGTGGTATTGAAACCTTGCCTAGCACAGGTGGTAGCAGTCGAAATAAAACCTATTATTGTTTTTTCTGACATCCTAGGGTATTGACCATTAATTGCTCAGATGGCCAGTCAACATTTACATATCTAATTGACCATCTAAATGCATATCCAAAATCAGCAAACGGACGTCGTAACCGTATCCTTCTATTAATTATGATTAGGGCAAAGTTTCAAGACCCTAAGGTCAAATGGTAAATTATAGATTGTTCATTTCGACGCATGCATTCATTGGCTACTTAAAATTCTTTCGCCTTTACTCTTTTGTGATTCTAATTACCACTCAAGTAGCTCAAGCTCCTTAATGTTGTTCATTATCATTAGTTGTCCATTTGTAGTTTACATTTGAATAGGGTTTACGCTATTCATGTATGGTAATTAACGTACTTCTTCAAAATTCTTTGCACAATATTAAGTAATGACGTTAATATTTTCCCCAATATGATTCATCATCCACTTTGGAAAATCGTGGTTTATTTCAATTCGCTTTATCAGCATCGAAACACATAATAGCCATCATAATCATCAAGTCACAATTTTCTTGACAACTTTGAGCTGAGAGATGCCTATAGTATTTTTCACGTAGGAACGTATCCCTGACACAGAACTTTTACGTTTTACGCTGTACAACAATGAACAATTTTGAAATCTAGTACTAAAAAAAAAAAACTTAAAAAAAAAGGATTTTTTCTATTTCCTTTTTACATTTCAGAAATTAACATAAAAGAGCCTTGTCACGGAACTGTTCCTAGGTGAAAAGGACTAGCCTAAACACTTCTTTTCGCTAATATTAACTTTGAAGGTATTTCAGTTATTGATCTTTCCCGCTGTTATGTGTTTTAACTACAGTCCACGTGGTTTTGTGATTCATAAGTGAAGACTGCAGGTCACACATTACACGCTCAGGTCATCTAAATCGCTAATATGGTTTATCTTTGAAAGGAATTTTAACATGCCTAAATACTGAAGATAAAAATGTTATCTACTTTACTATAATATAGTACACGAAATGTTTAAGGTCTTTCTGATGACCTCTCTGAAAATGTTTACAGAAAAATATAGCGTTTTTAATTTAGAATTCTTTAATATTATCTCTTCGAAAGTAGGTCAAGTTCTCATGTCTAGCATTATTTGACTATTTACAAGATTCCTATAATTATTGCTCTATATTACCTCATGTACAGTTCGCCCAACGGATCCAGGCATTCGTGCAGTTAGCCGTTTGTCTGCGCAGAACACAATTTTGTATGAAAAAGCGTTCACTGTTCAGACAAACGGCTAACTTCACGAATGCCTAGATCCGTACAATTAATAATTTTAAAAATCCTCAATAGTCTTTGCATACATTTCAAACACCTGCTAATATTTTCTACATATATTATGATTTTAATTGTGTCTTCATCATAAATATTCGCATTTTCACCTGTTGTTTAATTTTCTTAAATCAGGTTTATTTTCGATTTTTATAATGCCTTCTTTCGATTTTTTTAATGCTCAGAAATTCCCAAGTTTCATAGTACATATCTTTATCTCTGTGTATCAAAATTTTGCTAGCCAGTAAAAAATATCCCGATTGAATTAACATTATAATGATACCTAGATTAAATTTCTATGCATTCGCTACAAAAGTAAATTCAAATTCATTTATTATTTCTGCGAAACATGGGTAAAACTTAGGTCTAATACAGGAATAATGTACAGCCATGATCAGCGTATAGCATGCAAAATGTCACACAGATAAAATGTCAAATAAGCTTAAGTAAGTAATAAGTTAAGTTTAAAAATCTTTGGATGTGTGAGCAGACTGCAAAAATTCAAACATCCTCACGAACTTTATATATACATTATTTGTAGGAATAGCAAAGCAAGATATGAAATGCAATAAAAATTGACCGACAACCTGTGCACTTGGCCAAAGATAGCAATTTTAGGTATGTTTTTGACACTCGCTCGTCCTACATCCAGAACAAATAGCCTGGCCTGTGATAAGTTATCATTATCGCACGATTACTGCGTTGCAAGAAATGTATTTTAGCGTTGCTGTGTGGGGCTCTTTAATATTGTTGCTATGCAACTATTTTGAACACTTTTGACAACTTTGGTTTGATAGAAAATGTCCCAACTATTCACCAAATACATTGTTTAAAATACAATGTAAGTATTTGTCGGAACGATTCAAGTCTCAAATCAAATATTGCACTTGTCATCAACATGTTCCGTGCACCTGTACAAATGTTGAATGTTTACC
Source organism: Epirrhoe tristata (assembly GCA_951394285.1). Lineage (NCBI taxonomy): Eukaryota > Metazoa > Arthropoda > Insecta > Lepidoptera > Geometridae > Epirrhoe > Epirrhoe tristata. The sequence continues at coordinate 10,666,157 of OX596139.1, forward strand.
TGTTTCCGATAATTTTTGGGTGGGCGAATGCATATTTGCAAATTTTGAACTGGCAAATTAGCACTTTCGTTCGGATAGATCAATTGCTTGCTACATATTTCCATGTTTATCTTAATTCTTAGCATGTTGCACGCCAATTCGAAAATAATGATTTACACATTTAACCTCTGACAGAAGCCATATGCTTAAGCTTATCGATAGTGCCGAAAAGATTTACTGCTTATTTTAGTCACGAAAAATACCTTATTTATTACATTATTTTAATTTTGATTATACGTTTGGCATCTTTGACCATTAGCATCACTATTATTATCTTTGGGTTGTCTTTGTATAGTCTGGGCGTACAATGAGCATTTTTGTTCAATGAGGCCATAAAAAGGTATTATGATATTCAGGATTATGCACACCTACATCATATTTGAGCAATGACCAGCCTTCAACCCGTCACCGAAGCGATCAGCTGCGACGATGATATCATTCCTTTATTATCCAATGTTTGTTTTGGTCAACGAATTATATAGTAATTAGATTTCTTTAGTTATGTTAAACAGATTCGAAGAATATTTTAATTTGAATTTTACAAGTTCCGGTTCCATTTTTAGCAATTCTACTGCATATTACGTACTGTCACTACATACTGCAAGTCTCAAACATTGTAGTACCTACCAGCTGATCGTGATTCAGCCTACTCGGACTTTCAGAATTACAAGTATTAGTTCTGGGAAGTTCATTGTACCTATCTGAGTCAAACTCTGTTCCGTTTTTCCTTTTAAGGCATGCAGGACAATATTTTTAAAACAATGTTGCCAAATGTCCAGCATTTTAAGACGAAATCACGTTAAATAATACCGTGACATTAGTTGCAGACCCTTGCATGTTTCATTCAAAGTAAGCATAATAAAAACTTTTATTTCTTCGGGTATCAATAAATCGGGTGTCGTCGTCACATTTAGATCCTGCATCAATCAGCTTGTAAATCTTTTAAAATTGTTTTTTCGTTTTAAGATTTCAGATTATGAGGATTATTTATATACTGCATCAAAATTATGTTAAACTTCACTTTTATTGCCGATATTATTGGTCTGCTGCCATCATCAGCAATTAATAATGATGTGTAGGTATCGATATTATATTTTGATCACTATCGATGTGTCCACGACCTTACGACGATTTGAATATAATTTTTTTTCTGCATCTTTACTAGTCGAGACTTGTTAGTGGTTTGACTAGATTCGAGTCTTGTCCACCCGAGGATCAGCTGTCTGCAAAATCACTAATACGACGGATATACATTGTCTAACATTCATCATCCGCGTCACCGCTGGTAGGATTTAGCCGTTTTTTGAGTTAATTTATTGACCTGTCTTTGCCTATCCCTGTCTGATCCGATGCAAGTTTTTAGACGATGATTCAATAGTCTATACTTAATGGTTATTGCGATTGAAACTGCTTTTTACTGTCAATGATTTCTTGTTGTTAAATTTTAATAGCGTCTGGAGGAAATAGGAAATCGCAACCGACAATCAAGATTTATGTTGTACAAACTCCGGCATAAGTTTTGCACTGAGTGTCTATTGTGCAACTGGTACTTGCAATGCGTATAACTGTACAGTTTCCGTGCCTATGCGGCTTGGGTGAATGCAGTTTGAAAGTAGGTTGAACGCCCGAGCTTAGAAAAGAGCCAAGCGCCACTTCTTTGTACATTACATACTCTAGCCAGAACGTCATACTACACAATACTTCTTTACGCTACAGTCTTTATGCTAACAAGAATTTCGTAGTTTACTTAGCGGTTTTCTATTTCTAATGAGGGCTCTTGTTGAGCTGGCTGAGTCTTGGCGACAGTTCGAATTCCGCGCTCCTACACCTGAGCAATTAGAAAAATAAATACTGCTTATGTTATTATGTTTGTTCGCTTATGCCAATAGTACTGGCCTCATTGAGGTGCCTGCGGGCAGTAGTTATACTACCATCGACGCAACAAGGTAGCCGACAAAAACAGTTGAACAGAAGCTCATAAGTCAGATACATTTAAATCACGATGAGTTGGTAACCGAATTTAGTTTCCAATGACATGGAATAATAAATGATTCTCTTCTCAAATATTGTCAGTGGCAGGTATTTTTTCGTGTCAAAATCGATCATGGATTGTTATGCAGACTGCTTTTGTATGTAATTCGATCGTGATAGCAGTTGACGATATACTCGTACACTGTCGCATGTCATTATGAAAATCTCACATGATTAATGTTCCAGCGTCAACGTGTATTGTAGTTTCTCTCTGTGTAATTGCCACATTTTTTTGTGCTTTGTCTCCATTCTTGACACCTGAGAGTGGGCATTAATCAGTTGTCAAGTGTTAAATTTAGGCCGATGGTAAATAATGCTTGGTGATCAATAGATGTCCATGTTATTCTGACATCATCCTCAGCGAATGTCGAATTCTTGACGTGTTTAAGCATCATCATGCCAAGATTATACCTAGATGCTTGAGAATGTTGTGTTTGCCAATTGTGTGGCGGTGTTTGGTTTTTGTCGACTATTTATTTTTCAAGTTGATTATAATCGCTCCGGGTATTTGGAAAAAACGTCATCACATTCTATTAGTATTAGGTAAAATTTTACAAAAAAGCTATTGCATGCAAAAAGCGCGCTCACGACCCTGGATATGTGCTAAGTAATGAACCACGTTTTTGGTTCAATGCACTCACGAATGTTCATTTTACTGAATATCTAATACCGCATACCGTGACGGTGAATTCATTTGTATCAAAGAGTTATTATTTGCAGCGTCTGCACGAATTGTAGACTACGGTCCTGTATTGGTCCTAATTTCGTTTTGGTTTAATTGAGCAGGGGCTTGTGCTAGCATCGGTATTATTTCTGTTTTTGTAATAGAATATGCAAATATAGCTATTCACGTGGGCGTATATCTGAGTCATTAAGCCAGACAATTGCGTGCGGTTCAGCTATGGGTGGTTCAACGCACTGCATTAGGTACACCTCAAATTTTCCGTTTTCCACGGTGCGTCAGTCGACACGCTACTGTTCAATTATTCTTACACATTATTCAAAATTTATTGCCGTTCGCGTCCAGGACAAAGTTTTAAGTTCCCCACCGTTTATGAGATCACGGTGCTAATTCTCGTGATCCGCTTTGAATTTCAAATGAATTTCAAAGTCTTGAGTAGTGCAAAGGAAATGTTTACTTCGCAAACTGCATGCGATAAGTGCAGCGACTACACGGCATGACATAGGTGTTTATGGGCGTGTAACTTGTTGAAGTAACCAGCGCAATGTGAAATATAAATTTCCGTCTCAATGTTTTTAGAGTTCACAACTTTGATAGGATTTAATGTCGTTCGTTAGCTATAAAAATCTGACAGATTATTTAGGTAATAATTAGGAATCGATAGGATTACTCGTTTAACTATGCTAAAATCTAGAAAGAGACGAAACGCTTGAAATATGTTTTCCATCTTGTTTTGATGGAGACTGTGTTTAGCATAGCAACTCGCTATTCTTAGATTAAAATTGAATTCGCTTCATGGCGTTGATTTGGGCAAGTGTTAGCTTAGCAAAAAATAAGCACATCATAATTTTGTAATCAAACGTGAAAAAACGGGCACTAAGAATAACGAGCATTTTGTATATTGATAATTTTTGTATCTCAAGGTAATTTTAGTATTACAAAAGTTTACTGTAAACCAAGTGAGTCAGAAAGTCAAAGAATATTGTTTAAAAGCACCGTACATGCTTGCCATAACATAGATTAAACAATGGTCCGGTCACCCGATAAAGTGGAAAGAGCACGATAACCGGTGCATTATGAAAGCAATACTGCCACAGAACAGTTCTTGATAAGTTCTCAATAGTCCATTTCTTTGTTTCGACCACGCTATCCCTAGTATGAGATAATTCTGAGGTTAAAGAACTCTCCCTAAGGTACTTGAGTGCACACGGGCGCAACTCGCTGGATGCAATAGAGCTGCTTGCGATGCGCTCGCTGCCTTTAGTACCGTTATTGACCTAGCACTGGCATCATCTAGGCTCTACCTAGCATTCACGCAGGGTATCGACTCCGGAACATTCTCGTCTGCAGCGCTATCAATGCAAATTGCATTTGCATCTAGGACCCTCTAATAGGATAAGATTGCCTCAAGCGCATTCGCAAGCTTGTAAAACTAGTAAGACTAAAGATAAAATAGAATGTTTGTAATCGGTACGGATTTTGCGTTTAACATTTTCATTATTTTATGGTACACAACGGACCATTGGCAAGATTTAAGAGCATATAAATGTGAACAAAAAAGAGTTTATTTTGTTTCATGTTGTGTGGGAAACATTGCTATGTTTAGTCTTTGGTGTGCTTTATTGAGGTAACCGGCGAATAGCACCGTATCGGTCTATCTAGGCCATGCTGTCGGGTTAATGGCTGCACCTGCCACTTGTTGCGATTAGTTTTGGTTACTGCGGCATGTACTTACATGTACACTTACCAATGAGTTTGTTTAACCTCCATAAATAGAATTCGACTATTTCGTGATTCTGGCTGCTGTATCACGCTCTCGTGAATGATGAACTACCTATCTACCTACGATGCGACACAGAATAGTGCTCCGGCTCCAGAAGCGAACTTATTTGTAATTAATTTTAAATATATTTGTATCTCATTATAAAAGAACTGTATTGTTTGTATGAGAATAAATGTCTTTAAACCTATGTTGAATTAACATGGAAATTAAATCTATTCCTGAATATTCATTTATTTTACTAGTGTAATGGTACTAACTAATCTAAGTTTGTTCCATGAATAGTTTACAAAACAATAAGTTTTTTAGGTTAGGTTTTTGTTACTTTCATTCCCAAAGTTTCATAATGTTCACAAATTCAGCCAGTGTGACTATGACTAATGTGCATCAGTTCGATTGTTTCACCGATAAAACAGTACGATTTTTACAAAGACTTGGTCGACATTCACTCATTTTAAGAATCTGTTCAATGGTTCGCCAGGTTATCATGGTATGACACACTTTCAGTGAATTTCTTTTGATAGCTACTATCGTTACATCGCTCTGGAACCTCGAGTTATCGACATCCATTTGCGCGTCCCTATTTAGGTATTCACCTGTTTAAGTTCCTTTGAAACAGTTTATCTTTTTTGCTGATATCTCCATTATTTACATTTCCATTACCGTCTTATCGTCTTTCTATACGCTATACAAATAGAAGCAAAGACTCCGTGTTACTGTTCCATGGTAGTAAATCTTACTGATTGTAAAACCTATGAAAAGGATCGACTATTACAGAAATTCGGGCCAATTTGTTTCTATTCTCTATCCAGAATTGGATGTGGGCAGATCATGTAGGAGGAGGCCTTGCAAAAGACGGTTAGACTTAGACAATTAGTTAAATTTCTATTACACGAAAATGAGCTCTACATCGTTGTGATTCAGCACGGTTTTGCGTTTGGCAGGATGTCGACGAATTTGGCGACGGTCTGAATTAATTATGACGATGCTTTGTCACGTAGCTGACCAAATATAGTGGCGTGTATATACCTGCACTCCTTTTACGGAGCTCCCTCAGGAAGGAAGGAGAGTGAACCCCGCTCGCGTTTGACAATTGTGTGATACTGTCGGCATCGTAATGCAATTTATAATTCTCATTTCCGATTTCCGACCGTTTTGGAGGTGCAATGACCTTAATCAGCTGGAATAACCAAGACAAGACTTGAACGCGAGTGGCGTATCAAAATTTTAATTACTATGGATGACAAAATGGCCATTGTGATTTGCAGTTGTCGTAAATTCGTCAAAACCTTTGCAATGACATGTGGTTAGGACCTATTGAATAAGTGCATTGATCGGACAGGAAACCATAACGATCAATTTATGCATCCACCATTGTTTGTGCACATCTAAATTCTTTTTGGTTTTCTTGTTATCAGCTCATCATACTGATTTGACCAATGCTTGTTGGGGGGCTTCGTGTATGTCACGTTTCATTAACAATGAATGCTGTTGTAGAATTGGTATACTTACCCTCAATACCGATGAATATTTTTTTAAAGATGATTCAAAAACCACACCTGTCAGTATGCATTTATAAACTTTTCTAGATACAGTGAATCATTTTCAAGTGCATATTGGAATTATGTGAATCATGAATACCTTTTTAAAGCTCATAGCGGGGAAGTTTAGAGGATACTGGTAAGTTGTATATTTTTGGCAATATCTCCCAGGTTGATGCAGAATCGTCACCGTCGCATATGTCGTGTTTTTATGTGACGAACGATTATCATCACTCATGCCAGGGTCATTATACGCGTTATAAGACGCCGTAGGACATTTCTTTTATTAGATTGTATATTATTTTAAACCTTATCTGGTCGTGAGTCGTGTTGGTCGAATGGGGTTGTAGTTGTTTCAATCTGAAGGTCGTGGGTTCGAAAGCCGTGCATCAATGGATTTTTCGTTTCGTAAAAATTATAATATGCGCTATAACACGAGCTCTTAACGGTGAAGGAAAACATCGCGAGGAAACCCGCAGCTTCGCCAGCTCCACACGTATTGACGTCGTCTTTCCTGTGGCCCAGGCTGATTAAGCTGAGAGGATGGTTTAGGTGCTGGGCAAACCTATTTCATCTCAAACAATGTCCCAGGCACTACAGCGTCCCGTTAAGTGAAGGCATGGATTGCCTCCTGACGCTGTATAAATCATCTAATATAGATGTGAAGGCCTAAGTTCTTTTTTTTATCTGGTCGTATGCTGTCATTATCTAACTCTTGTCAATGGTTGTTGAACTTGTAATTATTATAAATATGTACCTCTAATAATAGCTTGTGTTGTGTCATAAAAAAACAGGTAACGATTAGAGAAATTCCAAGATAAAAATTGGACAATTAGTCAATGTTCAAACAAATAAAATAAATAGTGGTGATAAAAGTAAATGATCAAAATAAAATGTTTTACAAGTTTCGCTAATATTAAGGATTGTAAAAGGATATGAAATAATCGATGGAAGCTGCTTGTATAAAATCTAACATGTCGAAGTAACATTAATCTAAACGGCACGACACACGTTTCTATATATTTTTTTGTGCTCCTGACTCACGGCACGCGCTATGTTTCTTCTTACCATATGGCTTGACGCGTGCTTTTATTGACAGAATTCTTGATTATGTTCGGTGGAAATTGATTTTATCATCGTTTGACTCGGGATTTGTTTTCATTCTTCACAGAACGTTAAAGACAAACACTTTTAACGAATTTTTTGCTCGTTTCTTCTAATTATTTCGCTTGCTTGCATGTTTTCTTTAACATGAACTTTTATTCCTGGCAGGTTTTTATCTACATTTAAATTTCGCATAACAGTGTTCACTATAGATACGTCGCAACTTTTTGTCATTACTCAAGTTTTCTCGTTTGCACACTAGTGCAGTCACCTGTCTTTGATTATAAGAAATGTAAAATCCTTTGAAAACTTAGTTACGTGGTTGTACTCGTTGTAAAAGTAAATTTTCTTTCAGCAATCAACAGAGGCTCGGAAAACCAGCCAGCGAAGAAGGCCCGTGGCGATAGCGGCGACGGCAACTCTGGCGGTGGTCGCGACCAGCATGCGTACAGCTGCCTTCTGCAGAACGAGCTCCTTGGCGCCCAAAATGAAGAGGTCCGGGGACCCTCTGTCACCTGCGCTGACAAGATGGGAACTACGCCAACTGCCTCGGCCGCTAAGAACAGCCTGCCAGTCTTCAGTTTCAAACGGCGAAAAGCTGAGGTAAATTTTTGACTTAGCATAGCGATTGTGCAGATCGTCTGCCAGTTGGTTAGCGCCACGGTATAACTGTGTAAGGCAAAACAAAAGTTCTTAAGTGTGAAGAAAAACATCGTGAGGAAATCAGTAATTATACACAGTGATGGGCTTGCAAGCCATCACTGTCTGCCACTCCCGCTATTTGTCACGCAATGATAAAAAGTGAAGTTTAACTAGTTCTATCTCACGAAGGCGGATTGGTCATAATTAAATAAATAATGCTGGACATTTTTTTCTTTCGCACACAGACACAATGTACATACGTGGTTTTTAGCGACATCTGCTTTGTATTATGTATATCCGAGCCTTACCAATCTTAGGTCAAACACCAAATCAAAATCCTGGATCCGCTTCTGTCACAGTCACGGCATTATTAATTAAGCTTTATTTTGGTTTGCTTTGTGTTACTATAAGCGGATACTGTAAGACATATAGTATCCGAGCCCTCTGATCTCTCTAAACTTGGGTCAAGCTCCCCCAAATCAAAATCCTGGATCCGCTACTGTCACAGTATTATAAAGTTTTATTTTTAGATTGATCACCTTTTTCCTACTTAATGAGTGAGTATACTATTTATGTACAAAATCAATTGTAATTTTGATGTTTGTACAATTAATGCACATTTTCCTGTGGCCTTCATTCCGTTCAAAGGGTAATTATGTTGTTTTGCATTCTCCATCGGTTCATCATGTTTATTCAAATTTCAAATAGATTCTAAGTGCGATACGATACTGGGAATAACGTGTAAGTAACTGTTATTCGAAACAAGTGCACGTCTTGCATTCGCTTTGCGCAAATTGTTCTTGCAATTTCTAGAAGGTACTAGACCTTCTGGAAATCGACGTAAATAAATGAAAATTGTCCTAGGTTCTACAAAACCCTGTTATGTGTGCTTATCTAGGTTACTTGACGCAGTGTAAAATCAATCATCACTTACACGTTTTACGGTTTTTCGAACGATTTCTATTAGTTATTAATTTTAATGACCTACAAGGAGTCGTACCTACTGTATTTTTTTCTAATGATGGTAAATAATACTGTTAAAAATCTTGGTAGCAATATTTCAATACATTCAGTTTAATAAACAGCTCTTATCGTCATATTACACTCAAACAGCAATAACAATTAATAAAAAATACGTATCTTCGTACTATCGCCATCATCATAAAACACCCAAAAATTAATAAAACGAAACCGCGTAAATAAAAGCTTTTCTAATTAGCATCTTATCTGCGACAGTAAAATGTAGTAATGCGGCAAATTCGTATTTGCATGTATCTAATTGCATATAAAGGTTTATTCGACGGCAATAAAACTGATTTGACGAAGAATAAAAGAGTAATTGGTGATTCGCGAGTTTTTTGTTTAGCTTGATTTACGTCTATCTGTCTGTATGCAGATACGACTATCCCGCTCAATACCTGGGACCAGCTTTGATGTCACGAAGTTATTTATGGACACATCAATTTGATGTATTTGAACGTTTTTACGTTGATGAGTTAGACGCGATTGTATTGTCGAAATGCATTTTTTTTGCTCTTCGGTAATAAAAAACTAATTCTCGATGTGTTTATTACCGTCGGGGGTCATTGGTATTTCAGTATTGACGCTGATTGGTAATGCGAAATGTCGATTTTTGGATATACCGAACTGAAACACTATAAACAGCTCGTACACAAATTAAAAAGGGATTAGTTGGCATTTTTTTATTTTAATTTGTATTTAAAATCTTCAATCTGTAATTTTATATCGGTGTAATTGTCCCGACCCGACCATTTAACCCGAATTCATGCCGTTCCTAAATTGAATTTGCCAATTTCTGGCCATAATGTCAAGTAAAATGGCGGTCTAATGCGACACTGTTGTGACAGTTCCCGCGTAAAGTACGCTTTTAAATATTTCGAGCGGAAACATGTTTTAGAGGGGTCAGTCAGAATGTCTAATGTTACGATCGTTTTCGGGGTTCCGTACCTCAAAAGGAGAAAATAAACCTCTCTACTACGAGTATAGGATCACTTTGTTGTCGTCGTATACTTTCACACTTGCATGCAAAGGAATCAAGGGTCTTTTCGCTGGCTCGAAATTTAGCTAGAAGAAAAAAAAAACTAGAAGCAATTGGAATGTACAAAAAAACCATTTTCAAAAAAAAGTTAAGTTGGTTGTACTGTAATTCCGCTTCACTTACTCAACGGAACGCGCAAGTGTCAGACTCGCACTTGCCACCTATTTTATTTTTTATATATTTTGGAATCAATACATTTCGCGTCGCCTGACCGTGCTTAGTATTGATTTTATGATAATGTTTGTAAATGTAAATCGTGGAATAAATTTATTTTGAATACTTACTCATATAATATGCACTTCTATTTTAATTTGTTCTAAAAATCCATGCTCGACTGGGATTCGAACTCAAACCTTTGGATTGGTAGTCGAGGCACTACCATACAGGCAACAAGACTCTTGTGTCATCAATCCTTTTGTTTTAAAATATCGGCTAACGCGCAAACGCTGACAAACGCGGCACCGCTAATTGTAATATTAGAACCATTGTTGATCGAAAGTCGCGTGTTAAATGTCATAAGTTTTGCACCGCATCCATCATACATAACAAGTCAACGCCACCCAGTAGCCGCTCCGCTCAAACATTCAGTTTTCTTGTTTTAGCAGCCACCATCTTGATTTATATGCAAATATAGCTAATTAATATGCGCAAATTTGACGAACTGACGATTTTATAGACATTGGACATCATTTAGTGCAGCTAATCGACGTTTTTCTAATAGCTTTTATAGACGCCCAAATTAATTTTGAGCTCTCTTGATGCACGACCGGTTTGCGATTAGCCAGTTCTGATGTCAAAATATAGATAATAATGATAAAAAATTTAGAAGTGCTAGGTTAATTCGCAGAATATGTTCGGTGGCTGGCTCCATTGTATGTCAATTACGACAATTATCATGGTTGGGAGGAAATCGTTTAGCGTATGAGCGACAAGGATATGCTAATTAAACATAGCTATTAGTTTTTGCCTATTTTTTGCCGTTCTTTCTAACAAATGCAAATCGCGCTTAGATATTTTTTAAATATTTATTCACGTGCAGTCTTTTTTCTTGCTGTCCATCACATTAGCAATACAATGCTATTGTTTTTTTCCATGCAATTTTGTCCAGTCATTTGTATGTCTGTCTCTGTATCTGACATCACTCATCGTTCGGCGACAATGACCGAAAATAATAATTTATTGAAATTTTAAGTCCTGTATTAGAATATCGGAATGGTTTGTGCATTTTCGTGTCGCGTTAAATTTTATTTTACGACTGCAATCAAGTTTAAATACATAATTTGGATTTTAAAATGAGAATGAGTGTCATGTGTCACAATATTAGTTTTATTTTTATCTATTTTATCATTGTTTATTATTTAGTTTTGCAAATATTGATTTGAATTGCATTCATAAATATTTTTGGTTTTATTTTGAGTACTTATTAAGTTCCTCACTAAAATCTCCCAATAAATATTTTGTATAGCTTTAAAAATGACAATAAATGAATATGTATCTATTTTAGTTTCATATTATGCATATAAGTGTTGCTTACCTATAACGTTGCGTAGGTAAATGAAAGTACCGTGAGCAGGCGTGAAAGCTTTCCATCTCTATTGACGGTCTTATTAGATTTCTCTCATAAACTGAACTTAAATATTTCTTTCAAATAATATTTTCAATCAATCACCAAAGAAACCAATCAATTAAGTTTTTATCCAAAACATGTTTTTATAGTGAAGCATCTAGCAACCATTTATATGCATTAGTCGCCTGTCAGTTAGATTTGATGGAAGCATCGTACAATTTCAGCAACGAAGCTTTCAACAGGTTAATAAAAAAGTTGAAATCATAGCGAGTCACAAAGGTCAGCTCGTCCAACTACTTTGTTTGCAAACTAAAAAAGCATTAAGTTATTCATGTAATTCTATGGCACCACCCACTGGATTACTTGAACATAATGCATTGAATACAAATTTCGAGCATTAAAATAAAAAATGCATTGTCATGTGATTCCATTCCTGATGCGATCCGATATAAATCCACGACTCGGATACATTTTGAATATCAGAACATTTCGATTTCGCACGATGTACATTTTCAGAGGGATTATGATTGCGTCGCGGTCACAAATTTTATTGCGTGCATGCATATTCCCATTAATTAATCTCTATGTAAAAATTCGATATAGATAAAACTTACCTAATCCTGAACGAATCAAAGGCGCTTGCGAAATCGAGATGGATATCCGAAGAATGTTGGGATATAGCGTGGGTAACTGGGTAATTGCTACAATTTAAAGTATTCAAAGGCGGCTGGACAGTCATTTCGACAGGAATAATTAATTTTGATAACAAATTCATGTGAAAAAGCCAACTCCTTCATTAAAATAAGGTAACCCGATCTCTATCTAGAGGACATTCCAAAATGGAGTTAGGCAATCAGTTTTCTGCGATATGACTGAATGCACACACATCACCAAAATCGTACAGATTTCGCCTGATCGTAATTTATTCGCAACATATCCGTGAAAATATCTACAGCCGCGCAGGCGCAGCGAATCTCAGCGACGCGGAAACTAGCTTTCGACAATTTAGAATTTCAAGAGAACGGGTAAAAGTCTAGACACTTTGCAATTTGCAAATTTTGCGCTTGCGCATTCAAATGATGCGTGCGATCTTTGGGTTCATCGGTCTGGTCGTCTCACGACTGCTGCTGATTTTTTTCCATCACCAGCATGAGCTCAGACGCCGTGATTGAAATTTTCAACGCACGAATCAAACATTTCTATCTAGCCGTGTAGTATTTTTGCACCAATGCAAAAAGTAGTTGCGCGCCCAAATTGCGCTTTAATGCTAATTCCTTTTTTAGATGCCCATCGATAAAAAATATAGAAATGTTTCTATTTCTAATTTCATTCGGTTCACGCTGAAATTAATCGATTGTTGCTTTTTGGTTTGAGAAAGGATTCATTGTCTGGATTGCCTTCAGTCACGAGATTTTCGAATGGGATTAGAATTAAATGAGATAAAGTAATTAATCTAGGACCAATAAAATAGACGTCTGTCAGTCGTAAAAACGAATGTTGAATCAATTAGCCCGAACCAAATTACTGCTGCAAGGCTGTAATTATTTCCAAAGCTCACACATAAGTGGTTCGAGCTTCTAGCTTTTGCAAAGTAATAGTTCTAAATGACCGTCCATAAAAAAAATCCATGTAATGATTCGGTCGAGACGCATTTGCTCATCAAATAGCTATTATGTTTTTTGGCAGAGACAAACCTGAGGATAGAGATAAGGCTCGGTCTAGACTTCGGTCATTGCCAGGGGATGATTCGTAACTTTTGCCAATGGTACAATTGGTGAAGTTATATCTTTTTTTATCTACCTGGAATAGATTTCTTTGTAGTTGTTTTTGGACATACGTCTGTCGGCTGCCGTAGTACTTTACAATCTAGATCATGTCTTAGATTGTCCCATTGCTGCACAGTCACGTTTCCTGACCATTGTGTGGGTGCTCATTTAATTTCAGAGACATCTCGATACGAATTTCTAGTTAATTACGAATTTAATTATTTTTTGCTACCGAGTGGTCAAATAACCTTGAACACTTTTTTGATTCGGCATCACCTACATGCCTGCTTAGATAATTTCGGTGTCCGACTGATAAGAAAGCATTGATTGACAACTACAACATGTAAGCTAATCATTATGCAGATGTCCGACTAGTTTCCTTATCTGATTTCTGATACAGAACAAACGTGGTTTCCGAATATGACACCATCATGACTGACACATCACAAGTCGCGACCGCGTTGTATCATCACAATAGAATTCCACAATTCCATTATTGGCACGCTAGGTATTGTGTATTAAGCACGGTCTATGCCTAGGTTTGGCCTTTGATAATAAACCATGTTGTTCGTTTATTGCTATTGTTGTTCATCCAAGGAAAAAAAACGACGTATCCTTTTCGATGATAGATTAAAATTGCAGTTGAACATAAAATTTTAATAACTGTCTGAATTGAGAATTTTATAACTGCAAAAAATTGAATCTCTCGATTTACAAACGTGTTTTCTTTATTTCTGAAGTACAAGTTGAGTGATTCTGAGTACGGAAGACTGGCGAGTCTTCGTCAGCCATTGAACCGGTCAGCAGAAGTGGTCATCCGTGTACGTTCGGTGGTATGTTTGCTGAAACAACACAGTCTACTGATGCTTCAATGGAATTTAGCAAGGCCGTTTATTTTATGTTTGTTTGAATAAGTGCTTGTTTGCTAAGGCTTTTGCTATCGAGGCCCGGTAGGGTTTACCGATGACACTGTTAAGCCAAATTCAACAACTGAAGTGGCCGTTTGTTTGTGTTAACCCATCGAGTTATTTGTCAGGTTCGATAAAGGTCACACGGTTGCTTAATTCACGACAGTAACTTAAACAAAAGTATTGTTCTTTTAAATTCTGTTGAGTGATTCTAAAGTGCTATATAAAAAGTCGAGCTGTTGCAACAAACGTTGTGCTCCGGTGGGTTTTCCGCTGCGTTGCATTCTTAAAAAGTTTGAACATCAGATTGCGCAATGCCGGTAAACGACCTCCCAATTTTCATAGAGCTCTGTACACGTGCACCGACTCCCCGCAAATTTTAGAAGACAGTTCCGCTTCGTGTGTTTGTTCGTACATTGATATTCGTCACATGCCACCACATACTCTATGACGTTTGCTGAAAAGTTACATGTACGTTATGTATGTCTGGGAACTTCTGCAGTTGATTAATTTTATTGCATTCGTTGAGACGTGACCCGATTACGGATGCGCGGGCAGGTCACAAGTTTGTCGTTCATTTATGGTACCAATCAATCCACTATCTGCGATCTAGTCACTACCTGCTGGATTTCTAGCTTTTTATGCGTCTGCTACCTGGGGTTAACAAACTTATATTCTGATTGCTCATTCATCTTACATCATTGTGGTTTGGGTAAGATTGAATATTTTCATCAACCTCTTTCCTATTGCCGCTGACTTTTATTACTTTCGGTATAGACTTTATACTATTGATTTGTGATTATTTTTCAATTTTATAACTGCATGAACTTTTTTAGCTTTAATTGAATTTGATGTGGCTGTGGGACCCCCTTTGTAGTCTAGAGCTAGATCAAAGTTCTATTGTTGGCAATTGTTCCATTGTGCTAAGCTTTTCGAATCTATTTCCATTTGAATAAAGCAATTGTAAATCGAGGAAGTGGCCAATTTGGTTTGATCTAGCTTGCTGCCACTGCGAATGTTGCTGTGAACTTTAATCTCTCTTAATATTTCTGTTGCTTCTGTTAATACTACTTCAATATTGAGATCTATTTTTATGATTATTATCCGGTTTTATTATCCTTTCTTCAAAATGCGATTAATTACTATTTTGGCAATAAGCTGAAGATTAAATAATATTTATTACTAAATGACGTGACCAAATAATTCCATCTATCACGTGACCGACAGAATTGCCAACTATTTTGAACATAGTTGCGTAAAAAACGTAATTTTGTGTAATCAAAATGGCATTAGCGTAACCAGTGTTGTTAGATAGAACGTTCGTTACTTATGCCAGGGGCAACTAATTTTTGATATCCGGCATATTTTAGTCATGCACTATTTGTAACCTTAACGTGATTATACTGATTATGTTCATTACCTATGCGTATCATCCACACAACGAAGAGTGATGAATGCGATTCGTCAACCTTTAAATTCATTTGGATTTAGGGTCGGAAATAAAAATACTAGGACACATAAGCCGTGTCATAGATGTTTAATATTGGTGTCGTTGTAATAAGACTCGGTGTCAGAAGTCATTATGGAAATTGGCAACAATGCAATCTGGTAAACGTGTTAGCTAGACTGCGTTGGCGAGGTCGTGGAGACGCTATCATCTAAATCATCTAGCATGCCGTCTAGACGGAAATAATAACAACCGTAATGATACGAAATCTTTCTATGCCACTCGCATTTACTTGCTACTGCGATTATCCTGCCAAAATATCAACGTTCACACACCTGTTTGTTTATCTTCCGAAACAGTTGCAACAACTGCGAGCGAATTTAGACTTACTGAATTTGAAATATGCCACTTTTTTCAAACACAGGGGCTATGCCCCGGTGACCACTCGGGGGCGGGGCGGCGCGTTAAGTCAATAACTCCATAAGTGACGGGTGTATACTTGTAAAATAAATTATCGTGCACGCTTGATGCACTTTCAATCTTACTTTAGCTTTCATTCATAACTTATGACGTGCAAAAAACAAAGCTTTAGCAGCTCGTGTTGTGTATTGATTGAATAAATCGGGACCGAACAACGGTGTCGTACCAGATATCTTTCTCTTGTATTACATGTAAATCTTCCCTTTATCAGCGATATTTATTGTGTGCGCGCTTGACTTAAACATTCGTGTTTATTGTTCAGGATGCTTGTGTTCGTCCTTACATTCGGGTTGACGTAGGCGTCACGGCCCAGTTGTTATCCTCTTG
This sequence comes from Epirrhoe tristata, assembly GCA_951394285.1. Taxonomy (NCBI): domain Eukaryota; kingdom Metazoa; phylum Arthropoda; class Insecta; order Lepidoptera; family Geometridae; genus Epirrhoe; species Epirrhoe tristata. The sequence continues at coordinate 10,682,530 of OX596139.1, forward strand.
ATTTACAGTAAAGCCACCAGTCGAGGCTAAGGTGACAACTCTTTTTGTTGCAGTTTCCTTTACATAAAAACAGAAATGTTCGCCAAAACTACCATACTCACCCACGCTTTCAAATCCTAAATTACATAAAAAGGTTTTTATACCTTAAAAACGTTCATAAGGTAATGTTTTCCCACGTTGTCTTTCACGAAACTTGAGTCGCTTTATGAAGGTGTTATTCGTCTACATTACTTAGGATAGCAATAAACTCGGGTTCATGGACGTAAAATTGTCGTGAATTTACAAAAAAACCTGCACTTTTTGCAGTAAATTACTTAGAATTTTTCTGAGACTTTACGGTGCCGAAATTAACATTAAACAGTCCCAACTTTGTGCCATTTTTGACGGCAATAAACAAGGTAAACGCATGGTCTTGTGTGTTTAAATAATTGCTGATCTCTTAAACGGTCTTTTGACGAAACGGCCCGCTCTGGTAATAACTGTCTGCATAATTATACGGTGCTCCTTTTCACTACCGCATTTAGTTTTAATTACATGGTATTCCAAAGACACAATTCAAAGAAGAATGATTTTTAATTTTGGCTCGCTTGTTGTCTTGTCAATAAGGCTAATCAAATGTGTTGTATAGAATATGTTTTAATGATTAATCGAAAGCTGAAGGTAAAAAAATCGCTGACAAATCGAGTTGCTATCAAATATACGAGCTGGTGTTTGCGTTTTTTGGCATCTTCGCACAAAAGAGTTCGGGTGGGCGAACTTTCAAGGACTCGTTACGCTTCAGGAGGCTCGCGAATCATTTCCTGGTTACAAACACTTAATTCTCATAAATCCGCCATGGGTACTATTTTAATTGTTTCTTCCACAGTTCGGTAACTAAACTAAAAAAATTGTTTAGCATATAATTTGAATATTTTTAAATTCTAGACTAGACATTTTCGAGATTTTAATGTCTAGATAGTTTTTTTGGCTGTGCTGTTGCCGGTTTTTTGTGCGTTTCGTCATCCTTGATTTGAGCCTTTGACTCCACGTTGATTGTTTTCAATGCGTTTTTATTTTCTTATAAATAGGCATCGTGTGGTGTGGGCACTTGCGTGTATAAATTAACAGATTCAATTTGTCAAAACTTTTTGCTTCCTCATCTTCATCATAAATTGCTTAATGCTCAAATTATTTATAACTATTGTGGATCTTAAGCTAGGCTAGCTACTAATGGTCCATTAGTAACTTTAACACCAATCATATCTTCACGAGAAATATGATGATTGTTTAGTTTTCAGCATAGCGAATTTTTTTTTAATTTTCCTCTTAATATTGTAGCTTGAGAGGCTCTCAAGGTATTATCTATGATCTATAGTTTGGACTCTTTAGTTGTTATTGGATATGTCAAGATAGACGACCAGTCTAATACATTTCTTGTTGATACCAGAGATGGAACACATCGATATCGCATTGTTGTCTTTAAAAAGTTTGATTGCTTCTGAACGATTTTTTTGTTATGTGCAGGTGGCTGGTTTTATTATCTTCTACTCTTGTTGTTTTAGTTTTACCTTCGTCTTACCAAAATGTCTCATACATTTTTAGAGTACAGTTCATTGACTCATTTATTTGAAGACATAACAATGAAACGTAACTCATAAACAAATTAGTCGGGTTTACTCATTTACTTGCACGGACTGTGTAATGCAAATGTAGTTTTTCTGCCATTTACAGGTTTCGAAGAATTACCACAGGCTTTAACTATGTTTATCTTAGTGCGATCGACAAATTTTGGACTCCTGTTTTGTTTTCCACCGATTTTAATGTTTATGTCCTTACATTTTAGCTAAAGTGCGAAAGATTTTGCAAATTTTCTCAGACCATCAATTGCATATTTGTAGGTACTTCATGTTGAAGCTGTTTTTGTACGTGATACAAGTGCTTAAGTAATGTAATGGGTCAGTCACTTTTGAATTTGAACTTTGGCATTCGCTCATTAGTTGTGTATGTGTTTTTTACAAGTTTTTCGTAATTCTATGTTACTTTTTGCTATGTAGAAGCATAAACATTTTCATTAAATCTGTCGAGTTCATGTGTGGGTTTGTGTTATGGTCCTCCACTGCTGCACCCACATAACAGGATATTGTGATTTGTGTATCGTTGTAACAAGATGAATAGATATTTAGTTGGTTTTTATTTAATGTAATTTGAAAATTCTAAAGTCCCATAATCTTTTGTTACAGGAAAACATAGACCCATCACCCTTTAGCCTGTCACCAATCTCAGCGAAATCGGAGAAGTTGCTTCGCTCTCCCCGAAAGGCCACCCGCAAGATCTCGCGGATTCCATTCAAGGTTCTGGATGCTCCGGAGTTGCAGGACGACTTCTACCTGAACCTGGTGGATTGGTCCGCGCAGAACGTCCTCAGTGTTGGCTTGGGCAGCTGCGTTTACTTGTGGAGCGCTTGTACTAGCCAGGTAAGATGTTATATCAACCTATGTAATCCTAATGTTCGGCAATTGGTCTTCTCCAGTCTCTTCCACTGTCTTATTTTCAGTGAGCTCTTTATGTAAAGGATTTTTCAATGAAATTCTGCAAGATTTTCTCGCGATCACAGACATCACTAGTTTTTTTTCAAACCAATGTGGTGAAAGGATTTTAACTGCACCTATAAGAGGCTCTTTTCGTGCTATCCAAGAATGGCATACACCCTCTCAAATCAAAGGATTTTAACTGCGCCTCAAAAGGGATCCTCGCATGCTTTTCAAAAACGGTAGACATCCTCTCAGATCTTTATGTAACCTGTATTCTTTGATAAGATCTTGAAGGCGATATTCAGACACGTGCAAGCCAGCATTGAAGATTTCATAGATTCTTTTCAGATCCTCAGATTATAATCATTTTCCAGGTGACACGACTATGCGACCTATCGAATGAAGGCAACGCTGTGACGTCAGTTGCGTGGAGCGATCGGGGTAACCTTGTGGCTGTAGGCACGCAGAAAGGACACATTAGCGTTTGGGACGTTGCTTCCAATAAAGAGGTGTGTGCAGACTTGATTTTTTTACTGAAAAAGGGGGAGATTCTATGTTCGGCTGCATCAATTGTGGACTGCTTTTCAAAGTATTTTTTTTGTTTGAAAGTATACTCCCGAGGCCCTGTATAAATCTTGATACCTTTCCTGTAAAACTGAAAAAACCTCATCCTGTAATTTTCGAAGTCCAAAATTAAACTGTATCTCTTTTTCGTTTCTAAAACCTAACTATTATACGTAATTGAACCACAGACACTACTATATATACTATTCATGCTTTTGAATTTGATTTTATTTGGAGCTATCTGTTCGGTATGTCCTCCATTATTTATAAATCATCATCATCACAGGTGATGAAACTCCAAGGCCACATTGCACGCGTGGGCGCTTTAGCTTGGAACGGCGATGTTCTCAGCTCAGGATCCAGGGACAGGCATATCAGACAACGCGACACCAGAGTTCCACGTAAGTACTACTAAATTGTCACTCGATGATAATACAGAGAAATGCTGACAGCATTTCTCTCGTGTCGTGTTGGTCGAATGGGGTGTGCCTCGAATTTCAATCTGAAGGTCGTGGGTTCGAATCCCGGCCGTGCATCAATGGATTTTTCGTTTCGTAAAATTTATAATATGCGCTTAACACGATATTATAAATGTTTCGCTTAAAACGGCTAACTTCACGAATGCCTAGATCCGTTGGGCAAACTGTAAGTATCTACTTACAAAGATATCTATGTGGCGCAGTAGCCAGTTCGATTTCTTATTTAGCTTTGGGGTCAGGTGATGCTATTTGATTTTGAATTTGTTGTCGTAGATTGATTTAGTCGTCAGACTGTTTGAGAAATTATGCTTCTATCTAAATTTGCTTACTTATTAGATAAAATGCAATATTTTTATTGAATATTAATAAAAAACTAATAATCGTAAATATTGCAACTATTAAAATGATAATCGTCATAAATCAATATTTAATAACAAAAGCTAAAAAACATATACCTACCGCTACCGAAATTCCTGTTACTAAGTCGCAAATTTAAATAATTCTAGATTTTTTAAATGTATAAAATTTAAAAATGATTGTATTGATTAACAATCTAGGTATCAGTCGTATTGATTTCGCGTCAAACATTAAAACTGTAAAATTATCTCGCCCCAGACAACAACCAGACATCTTAAATGTCGACCAAAAATATAAATAAAAAGAAAATATCTTAAAAGTCGAATTTAATTTCTATTATTGATTTTAAATGACACTTTTTATGTATAGTTTACTAATTTTGTGACACTCTTCGGTTATATAAATAATAAAGTCTATGTGTCATTGAACTTATTATGCAGCGTCACAGATTGTGTAGTAGTGTGTACCTGCAGTTGTGTGGGCGTTAAACTGGATTAGACGTGGCTTATTTATGCGAATATTCTAAACGCTGTTGTACAGTCGCGGTATGAAAAGGTTCGTCATCTTAAAGTCGACTTTTGCTTGCACGAGTGCAAGAACCAGTACTGCCAACATTTTAATTAATAAATATTACGTTTTGTTATGTTTAGCGTTTACTATCGATTATAGGCAATGACATATCAAAAAGGTTTTGCATAATTTGTTTACTGTTTTACTCCATCCTGTCAATTTTACAAAAATAACAATTACCCATAACAACAAGATTTTGATATAGGTTATTTGTATTTAAACGTTATTTAGATTACTGTAATCTTTAATTATACTCTATTTTCCTGGACTGCCAAGATTTATTGACAGAGATATTACTGTCGGGGTAAACCGCTTTGTTGATAGGACCGAATATGAAAGAATAGTACGAATAAGTAATATAATAACTTTATTTTATTTAATAACGTATATAACCACCATTAGCATCAATCACACATTGTAACCTGTTTCTCATAGAACCAACAAGGCGAGAGCATAGGTCCGTCCCTCGTGTATCTTCCCAAATGATATGGCAGTGGTCTTCTATAGCCTTCTTGGTTCTTTCGTTTCTATTATCCCATCGCTGCACCATTAAACCCCATAGGTTCTCGATCGGGTTTAAATCTGCAGATCTTGCTGGCCACGGAATCACCGCTATATCACTGTGCCGATTGAACCATTCATTCACAATACGAGCAGTGTGCGTGCGAGCATTGTCTTGAACGTAGCTGACCTGAGGTAAGTCAGCAGCTGTATATACGGTACGGACACTTGGTAGCATACTGTCTTCCAGAACCGATAGATAGTGAGTTGCATTTGCCCTTGAAGGAAGAAGAACGAGCTCGCCCACTCCATCCGCTGACATCCACCCCCAAATATTGGCAGAGATACGTCCAGAACTAAAATTGGGCACTACATGGTCTTCTGTATATCTCGTGCCGTTATACCTCCACAAATGAAGCCTCCCATGTTGGCTTGACATAAAGGATTTTTCGTCGGTAAATATAGTGGTACTCCAATCAAAGTTCAAATAGGTCTCTGCAAATCTCAAGCGTGCTTCCTTATGGGTTGGTGTCAGAGCAACTTTTTTTGAGTGTCGTCTATAATGTAATCCCATTGAGTGTAATGCATTTCTTATTACTCTAGGACAAACTTCATACAGTTGAGCGAAATGATTGGTTGACACAAAGCCATTTTCTTCATATTGCCGTCTCATGTCGGCATTTTGTGCAGCACTAAGGATAGGACGGCGACCAGAATTGTTGTGACGATGATCTATGAGTTCACCTTCTTCACCATATCTCCGGATCCAAAATCTTACACTATCCCTGGTTACATTAAGACGACGCGATATCTCACTGATATTGTAGCCAGCTTCATGTTCAGCAATAATTGCTGCTCTTTCTACAACACTTAAAGGTCTCGGCATTTTATGTAAAATATAGAAACGTGAAAAAATAAAATTGCAATGTCAACAATGACAGACAACGAGATGTTGAAACCAATAAAAAGTTTTTACATTATATAATCTTCTTGGTCAAGACAGAAAATCAAACAAGTATAATCTGTAATTTTAAACTTTATTGTCAAACAGTTAAACATAATTTTCTGTGAACCAGTCTGTTCTGTGACTTAGTTTGAAAAGGTAATATGTGCTTGCGGAACGTTAAATGAATCAATTTGAAAACTGGCGAACCTTTTCATACCACTACTGTACCTATTTTATCTTAAACGTTACAGTCAGCAAAAATAGACAAGTTATATTAAAAGAAAGTACATATACTAAAAACTAAAAAGTAAAACAAAAATACAGGGTGTAAAAAGACGTCTACCGAAGCCGAAAGGGGTTGGTACAGCATCCCAACACACAACCAAATTCAAAAGGATTTTCCGAAAAAATCATTATATCCGGAGAAAACAGCGTTTGAAGGTTACTGTTTGCGTATGTACTGAGCGCGTTGTTTTACGTAGATTGCTGGATTTTGAGTTTAATTTGTTTTTTTTCTTTTAAAAATTAAATAATTAGGTAGGTATGGTCTTATTATGTTAGTCTAGTAGTCAATAACTGAAAATAACATAAAATGCGTTTTTTTTTCGCTAAATGAGTTTAGAATTATGGTCTGATTGCAACCCCTCAGTTTTCGGTAGTTGTCTTTTTACAACAAATGCCTCTAAGTCTAAGAAGCTATCTAAGGGAGTGTTCAGATTACGTTATTCGTAATTTACGTTATCAACGTACGAGAACTAAAGGCGTTGAGGCGGCCTGAAAACCCCGCCACCAGAGTTGACTCAACTTCCCTGGTCAATATACAGTTGCTGTCAGCCTTTCACCGCCGTAACTTAAGTTTTCACCAAGATATTTTGCTACCCCATAATCTCGTGTTAATGCGCATATTATACTCGTACAATTTATAAAATAAAAAAGTACGTGAGTGTCGTGGAACACTCGGCTGGAACGAAGTTTCAACTTTGACATTTGGCTTTTGTCAAATAAATAATTGCCATCTAACAATGTAACAAACTATGTGTCGTGACACAAAAATCTAACACTTTTTTTCGTCTAGCCCCCATCCGATACAGTCCGAAAAGGAACTTCGTTAAAAAAAAAGATGCACTGTAGAGGCCTTAGATTAGACATTATTAAAAACATCTTGAATGCCTAAATAATCTAGTAATAAAAAAAAAAATCGCTTAAGCAATCGTTTCATTTATTTATTTATTAATACACACATTACACACATAAATAATACATTACAGAATTAATTATTCCAATTCGTAATATCTAGGAAAATACAAGGAAGGACACAATAATAACATTCGACAGAAAAATTACTCAAAAATAAAAATATGTTCCTGTTTCTGTTTTTCTGACTCTACCTATTTTTCATGTAAAGTCTAGATTTATGATCTGAATATCTAAGCGTATGTCTTCGGTATTATATGTCTTAATCTTTATTGATATTGAGTGAATTAAAATTAATCTAAACATAAATTGTGTGACTTGAATATTTTATACTAAAATACATAAAAAATATTTGTCTTTGATGCATTTTGATGGCTCTGATTCATTATGACTTGTCTTTTAACATGTTTGGACTTGTCTGACTTTGTTTGCAATATTATATTATTTTTTGCCTACAAAAAGGTAAATATAAGTTCATATGACTCACCCCCGGACATTTGATCAAACCTAAGCTATGCAAAATATCGTTTTTCAAATAAATCTTGTACAAAACACAATGCTTCAAAATTTAACAGCATTGACAAAACAAAACTATTGAACACACATACCTACAAAAGTATTTTATTTACTTGTATTCAGAAACTGAGTTCTAATTATTTATTACGTAGGTAGGTATATTTATTTTTATTGAGTAGGTAAATGTATTCTATCTGTATTTATTTTTAATAGTTTTAGGTTTATGTAAGTAGTCTGTCTTATTGCTTTAATAATTCAATAATCTGTCATCTTATGCACCCAATCTTCTTTTCACTGATGTTCCTCTACATCCAAAGGTTTCCTGGAAGAGATCGCTTCTTAGCGATAAGGCCGCCCATTTTACATTTTTTTATCTGGTTTTTCTTTGTTTTGATTTTATTAATGGTGTGCAATAAAGAATTTTCATTCATTCATTCATTTTTTTTTCTATATTAATAAATCTCTTTGTCCTTACTGACTGACTGACTGAAAGACTGACTGACTGGCTGACAGACAGACTGACTGGCTGACAGACAGACTGACTGGCTGACAGACAGACAACGCACAGCCTAAACCGCTGGTATTAAATAAAATATCAATGAATTTTATACTTATTAACTTGTAATCGATCAAAAAGCAGTTTAAAGAAGGAAATAAATATTTATTTATTTGCCACCAGAAGAAAACATGTTTTACATACAAAAATACACAAGTTTACGTCTCTACCATTTCCTTACAATATAATAATAGTACTTAATATTATAATATTATTTCAGCATCGCAATCCAACAGAGTGCTACAGGGCCATAGACAAGAGGTCTGCGGTCTGAAGTGGTCTCCGGACGGTCAGTGGCTAGCTTCCGGCGGAAACGATAACAAACTCTTCGTATGGTCTATGGTGAGTTTAAACTTGAAACTACAGTTCGCTCCAATAGGCATGATGAAAGTAATCAAGAATCGCCAAAATATTTAACTGATCTATTAAAATAGGATTCAAAGATTGAGAAAAATGCATTTATTGTCCTACTAATATCGAGATTATTCAATTATTTAATAAAATAAATCTACAAAATACAACAATCCGCCATGATAGCTGTACAGTGTATACCAATCAGAGCGCGTGACGTCATCTTCTAGTACAGACCTTAGATTACCCATTTTTTACTTTCATTTTTCACGTAGTATTTGCTGTTGACGTGAGCTGTGACGTCATAACAGCCGTCATGACAACGACGAGCGTTTAGGCGTGAATTTCAAATTTAAATTTTGATTTTTATGTTTGAAAACCTTTTTTTTCTACTGAAATATGGCTGAATAGGCTTGATTGCCAAATTAGGTGTGCCAAAATGTTCGAAATGTTCCGATTCCGATTTTGTAAAACATTATCAAAACACAGCTGTTGTCTGTAGCCACAATATAGGAAATGGTGCGCCGATAAGCTTTGTGGTTACCTCATTCCAGAAACCCAAATAGTATTTAACATCCGGGTTTCCGTGGGAATTAATAATGTTGATTTTTAATTCCCACATGTAATAATATTTTTATTCTTCATTTCAGCATTCAACATCCCCCGTGCAAACATACTCAGCTCACGTGGCAGCAGTAAAGGCGATCGCGTGGTCGCCTCACCAACACGGCTTGCTCGCTTCCGGAGGCGGCACCGCCGACCGCTGCATCCGCTTCTGGAACACCCTCACCTCACAGCCAATGCAGTGCGTCGACACAGGTATGCATACTAAGCACAACGGATCTTTAGCTCTCTGAAGTTAGGTGCTATAGACGATTGCGCAGGTTTGGGAGAGTAAGCGAGATAGCACGATTTTAGGCGTCATTAAAAGTAGGTTCTGCGCAGCTAAAGAACGATTGTGCGTATTATATCTAACTTGTATTATACAGGACATTATATTTATTTGGATATATCGTAGGCAAATCGATGAATCGGCAATTTCATGATATGCCTAGGCATATTGTACAACGACGCCATTTCACGATCTGCCTAACTTACAAGCGGCTTGCAAGCTTCAAACTATGCTATGCCTATGCTAGATAATCTATTTATTCAATGTAGTGCCTTGATTCTTTTGGCTTGTCTTGGCGGGGGCTATACAGTCACTACCTTGTCCCCTGTTTTGATAAATATAGCTATAATTACCTACTGGCTACGTGGAACATTATCACACGCAGTTGAAATACTGTTTACACTTTCAAAGGAATTTCCTAGTGTAGAAATATTTTTCCCGTCATTAACCTTGAAGAGGAGAAATTACAAAAGTTTCCTATAAATATGTCAATTTATGACCTTTTTTTTTGCAGGATCACAAGTATGCAACCTCGCTTGGTCAAAGCATTCGAGTGAGCTAGTGTCGACTCACGGCTACTCACAGAACCAGATATTAGTCTGGAAGTACCCATCTCTGACACAAGTAAGAATCTACTACTTTTAATATAGTAATACTAGATGGCGACACATGTTAAATTAGCTTAGATCGCGCTATCGTTGTATTTTTATTAATCTTAGCATTCTTCTTATTTATACCTAACTTGATGTCCGTCGCGGTGTTACCCGCGGTTCCTCGGGGAAACTTCACTTTCCCGGGATAAAATATAGCCTATGTTCATCAGGGATAATGTAGGATTCTAATGGTGAAAGATTTCAAATCGGTCCACTAATTTCGGAGCCTATTCAAACAGACAAACAAACAAATCTTTCCTCTTTATAATATTAGTGGAATTGTGAAATCTGTATAGTATAGAATTATCAACAGTCCTGCAAGATATAATATAGCACGATCAACCTGATCTAGGCATTAGTGAAGTTAACTATCTAACTTCACTGTGTAAATGCGTAGTAGGGAATTGGTTTTCCTTACATCTTGTATCTTTTCGCTAGTAAGGTGAAAAGTTGTATGCATCACACGAGAGCAAAATGATTTGTTGCTTGTGCTTTTGAATCCCTCACTACACTCAGGATTCTAACATAGAATCCATCGCTTGTTCGAGTTTCAAACTCAGCACTCGCTATAAAAACTAATTTTGCTCTTGTGGTACAATGTACTATTGTTTGTGTTTTTCAGGTGGCGAAATTGACCGGCCACTCGTATAGAGTACTCTACCTAGCACTCTCACCGGATGGCGAAGCAATCGTTACGGGCGCTGGTGATGAAACTCTGAGATTTTGGAACGTTTTCTCCAAAACTCCCTCGCACAAGGAAAACAAAAGCGTCCTCAACCTTTACACCACGCTCAGATAGATGGCGCTGTTTTCAACTTTAGTGCAGTGGTGTAACAAACTTGAGTGTTGCCTGAAAAACTTGTGTTGCCAACGTGAAAGTGTTGCCGATGAATGTGATAAACTCTTTTGAAGAAAACGTCGAAGAACATTTATATACGTCCGTCTTTAAGCTTCTGGCCTGCCTACGAAATTATTGGTACCTCAATCGAGGTTTTGATTGCCTGAACGCCAAATGCTGTACTAACTATTATGTGTCTGTGGTAAACAGTCACAGATACGCAACAGTTACTATAGCGTTTAAATATGAAGTTTTGCGAAAAGACATTTTTTCTTTGCAGTTCAGTGCAAGCGATACAAAAATAAGAAAATTATATTATAGTCAACAAACTTTATTTTAGGTTAAGAAAAGATAAAGTAACTGGATTTGTCTTTTCACAAATCCTATTTATATTGTAAACTATATTAACTTTTAGTTATATTTTGTTTTTGTACATATTAGTTTATTTATTTTAAGTTGATAGCAACTTAAAACTTGGTGTGATTCGAAAAGTATATTTCTACTGTTCAAATATAGGTTTGAGAATAAAAATTGATATAATTATAAAAAAAACGGGAGTAAAAAAGTCTGTTTTCCTTGATTTTTGGTAAAATTATCTTTGAAAATAATTCAATAAAGTCACATTAACGAACACCCAAGTCTAGTTACTTTTAGAAATATGTACACCGGTTTGTGTATTAATTTATAAATATTACATTTTTATGTTGATTTCGAGTTGACTTAAATTTGTTACTAATCAACTTTTGGAAAGACCTATAGTGTAACTATAACTAGAATTGTCTATATTTTGTCTATATTAAAACAAAATGTAGACAATTCCGAAAAATATATAGCTCCTGTAGGTTTGTATTTTTATCTAATGCAATATCGCATAATAGTTTGATATCTTTTAGATACTAAAATAAAATACTTAGCTGAATACTAAATAGGTTTTTTAATCTGCATTGTTTTAATTTCAAATGTTTTTAGTTACTATGTTGCCTTAAATTGTAACTAATAAGTTCATTTATTACAAATTTTTACATGAAATATTTTAGCTAGTGTTTTTTTAGTCTAACATTTTAATTTGTATCTTATATAACAATACAAATAAGGTAACATTTCAATTGTAACGAGTTTCAGTTAACTTCTAGCTGTTATTGAAAGATATCACTATTTATGCGGTATTACCATGTCTATGGTGACTAAAAAATGATTAATTGTTGTACACTACTTGAGTACGCCCTTTTTTGATTGACCAACTTGATAAATTATTAATTTGACTATTTTTTGTTTCAGCTGCATGGCCAATAATCAGTTAGATAGAGCGAGACAAGCATAGTTTTGTTATTCACTATCTTTAATGGCCTGTGTTTACAACCAGTATATTCTTTGTAGTTTTGCTTACTATGTGGTTGATATACCTTACTTCTTTAGCAAAATCTCGCGTTGAATAAGAAACTGGTAGTATTACTGATTGGTTCTTTGAACATTGATTTGTATGGAAACAACTGTCAAAATTGGTAAGAGTAACCAATCAGTTACGGGTTTGTAAACTTACCTATTTTGGTGAGGTAGTAGTTTCGGTGTCAAAATTACATTATACATAAAACTGATTTGTGACGAGGGAAGTATGCTATTTTGTGCTTTATTTATATGGAAGAAAATTTAAATTTCAAAATGTAATTTGTCTAAATGTAAACTGCACTTGCCTGATTGGTAGCATTTAATCTAAGGAGTTTTAAAAGGCATTTATTGAATGTATAAGTTGATAACTAAATTAAGTATGAATTTTGTTCCTTTTCGCATGTTCTTTGATTATAAAATTTAAATTTCACTTTTCAAGGGATTTTGGTATCAAAAGCTCTGTTTGATCTCAACTTTGAAAGCTGCATTAATAATTTATTTATTTTTCGTAAAGCGTGTAAAAAATCTAGTGTGTCAAATCCTTTTAAACTAAGACCTCAGATCAAAAATACAGGTCATATTCATCAATGGTATCAGGGGTAGAAAATTAAAGGTATAAAAATAGTTATGATGGCTACCTACAGCTCTTTCAACGGATCTAGGCATTCGTGAAGGTAGTTGGTTGTCTGCGCAGTGACCGATTTTTCATACAAACTTCACGAATGCCTAGACCCGATGCAAGAAGTGTATAATATTGTGTTATTGAACTCGGGTCTTGGACTAACGCTAGAATTTCTTTGTACCTAACTCGCGATTAGAATAATCTGTACAAAATATGATTACTTATGATTACATGTGTAGTTTTCTAAATTGTATGGATTTGTGCAATGTAGGTTATTGTAGGTACTTGTAGTTATTTCTGTTCAGTACCGTGCGAATTTTTTACTTACGAGTCACGAAATAAGTCTCGCGGAATTTTGTGGAACTAACTAATTACACGAAGATACTAGCGCCACCCCCAAGAAGCACAACTTTCGTGGCAGCTTGATTGCGTTGATGAAATTGTATGGGTGATGAGCAGCGCCATCTAGTTGGCATTAGTTCAAACGATGAAAAGCAATATCTGAGTCAACGAGTCAAGTAAGTTTAAAAATTCGCAGAAAGCATACTGAAATTTAGAATAATGTACACGAATTGGTTTCAAAATAAATCAAAGAAGCAAAGAGCGGTCAAATGTACCGCGTTGGACTTTTTCAAAAGGTCATCTATGTTTGGTGTACATACTTGGAATTAGGTATTACATTGATTGAGTTGTACCAAATATATTATTTGATTTTAATTGCGGTGTTGTTGTGTAAAATTGTGATTAGTATAAAAACAGTCATGTAATTAAGATTTGATGGAAATTTTCATGAATTATGTTTAAAATAGTAGTAATTGTGTGTAATTGTTTTCTTAATAATTGTGCTTTTAAATTGTGGATTGTTCTAAAAACTTTAATAAACTCGATACGTCCAGTATACAAAGTTTCTAATCTAGGTAAAGTCCAGGAATCAATTTTGAATCTAACTAAACTAAATTAATATTGCTTAGATACTTCCTACGAAAATGTTTCGTGTAATTTTTTTGCGCTGATGTTTTTTAAACCTAACTAATATTTAATTTCAACATACATTTAAAATAATAGGAAATAGTTTGTTTTAACTAATTAATTAGTAGGCTAAAATACCTAACCTAGAGATACTTATACGTAGGTACCTAGTACCTACTCAAACATACCACCTAAAGTTTTTTAATATTTAAAAAAAATGTTTCCTGGACAGTACCTTAACTCATTTTGAAGCTTTTTCTTAATTTATATTATTGATATTTTTCTAAAATAATGTGGTCTACAGTTTCTCAAATGCTGATATTTTTTACCTTCCTTTTCAGTACTTTATTTCTAACTGTGTCTATATATTTCGTATAGTTTTTATTTCTATCCAATATTAGGGGAGGTTTTTAGTTCGTATTTACTGAGAAAATGTTATTTATTACAGAGATATATAATATATTAACTTTGTAGAATAGACTGATGTCATTTTGTGTTTCTTAGTATAAAATGTAGAAGATTATAGAAATAAAGGTTTTGTGTGACAATATTATTCTATTATTGACAAACCCGATAACAATCAAGCATTAATTAAAAACCTGAACTAAAACCATACAAATAAACCTCAGTTAATCAACTCTGATGTGGTAAATTCATTAACGTTTTTAATACAACTGAAATAATCAATGCTTCGTTCAACTCCACTAATAATTACTATGTGTGGTTGATTATTATTGAAGGTTATTCTAAAAAGGCCTACTGCAAGTACCTTCTGTAACTTTTTGAATTCATATTCAACGATTCAGTAAATACAAAAATAAGAAAAGTACAATATAGGGGTCTTTAAATCAAGAGTAAATAGGTTCTTTCTAGGAAAGCATGTTCCATCTTAGACCTTACTACTGCTTAACATCAGGCAGAGGGAGGTCAGATGCTGACCTATTTAATTAAAAAAAAAAAAAAAATTCGTAGCAATGCTACGGCGTAGCTGGTGTAGGATCATATCTGTTTTAGTTTTTTCTGATTAGGACAATACATGCAAAATGTAATAAAACTCTCATTATTGTTTTCTGCTCATGTCTCATTAATGTTTTTTTTTTAAATAATGCTGGACATTTTCACTCAGCATTATCTAGCCCCAAAGTAAGCAGAGCTCGTGTTATGGGTACTAGATGACTGATAAACTACTTATATGTATACTTTTTGTTTCTAAATAAATACATATTATAGATGGAAACACCCAGACTCGAGACAAATATCTGTAGGTCATACAAACATTTTTCCCGCGGCGGGGATCGAACCCGCAGCTTTCTGCGTCGCAGGCGGATCTTCACAGAGGTCGTCGTCGAATTAGAGAACATAGGCAAAATGGGTTGAATATATTAGAATAGAGATAGGTAGGAAATTAAATATTAAACTATCTAACCGATACCATGCGTGCCAATCCCAACATTTTGTTCAAAATTAGATTAAATACATTCAATGTATTTATATTATTGCTTCGGATTGTTTTAGCAATACTCGTAGGTATGAACTCATCCGATTCTCCAGATTCATCTGAACGAGGTTGAACAGGAATTAGTTTGGACTTTTCTTTCTTTTCTTCATGAGGACGGATCAATAAAGCGACTTTTGGTGCTTTTGATAAGAAAGATTCGAAAATTTCACCATTTGCGAACGATTTTACTGTTACTTCTGTGACATCTTCGTCCGGTGGGTTTGATACTTCGTTATCACTTGAATTTTGACGGATTGATGGAATAGATTCCGATATATCTTTTGAAATAGAATCATAGTCTGGTAAGCCTGGAGAAGGCTCTTTGTTTGGTGCTGCAGAAACGAATGTCCAGTTCACGAGAACCAGCGCTATAGACCAGTGCATGATTCACCTGGAAATATTAAGAAATTTAAAAAGAAACGTCACTACAGCCGAAAAACATGCCTTCCTAAAGTTAGTTAAAAGTTATTATAGATAACAGTGGATCGTCGAGGTAAATACAAAACATTAACCTAAGTAGTTATTTAGTTCGATTGGCTGTCCACTAGAGCTTGAATACATTTAGGAGGATGCAGCAGGCGCGGATCCACTATAGTGGGCACTATGGGCATGCCCACAACTCTAATTGACCGAGCGAGTGAGCGAAGCGTCTCAGTTTCAAGATTGGCTATAAAAGTTTTTGTCCGTCTGTCTGTTCTCGCTTACGTATGTCGCATTTTTCAACCGGTTTGACCAAAATAGGCACACTAGTTCCTCGATATACTTATTAAAAAAATCAGTATAGGTAAGGTAGGTAAATATTATAGATCATGAGCGAGTGCATGTTCCAACTCGCATTAGGCCGATTTTCAGGTGTGCCCACAACATTTTTTGAGTGCTGGATCCGCGCCTGGGATGCAGCTAGGTCTCAAACCATGTTTGTGTCCCTAATAGTACCTACTTATTTTATGATAGCATTTTGACCTTAACTACGTCAAAAAAAACTTACCGAAGTCTTCTGATCCGATAACCTGAAAAACACAACGCTCGAATCAGTCTTATAATGGCGAGTGAAATAGCATGTTCACTTTTATGTGTTCGATACTAACTCATATCGTTAGCTACAAACATGGTCCATCATTAGGCAATTTGATAAAGTCGCCAATGCTCGATATAAGTAGGTAAGTAGGTACCTACTCAGTGGCGTAGCTACCGAATGGCTAGGCGGTGCAGTGCACCGGGGCCCCCAAGCTCAAGAGGCCCTCAGACTCTGAGTCCCGAGAGTCCGGAAGGTTTTGTTCTTAGGAAACTATAGGTATGATTATTTTGAAAATAAAAACAACTGCATTATTAGATTTTTTAAATAGGTACCCATAAAATGACGAATCAAATCTTAAGTTTTTACAAAAAAATAAATGTTTACATTTCGCCACACCTGCATATTTTGACTTGATAAAACCTAAACCGTTCAGTTAGGGCCCTGGTTTATTTTGCACCAGGGCCCATGGCTACCTAGCTACGCCACTGTACCTACTACCTACCTACAACACTCCTAACTCGATATAAATGTACGAATTGTACTTAGGTAAAAAATAAATGTAGATACTCTAGGTACCTAATGGTTTAAGGCGTACCAAAGTTGATAATTATCAAGTACGCACAACGAATCTTTATCTGAAGTTAGGTGCAATAGACGATTGCGCAGGTTTGGTAGAGTTTAGCGAGATAGCACGACGTTAGACGTCATCAAAAATGGGTTCTGCGCAGCTTCTTTAAAGAGCTAAAGAACGATTGTGCGTATTATAGGTAGGTACCTATTGTAACCCTGTAGGTACAGGCGTAATAGAGGTATCCAGCTTGAGGAAACTTTCTTAGTAGATAGGTAAATAAGGTTTACTTTACTAAAAAAAGTTTATTATCTGGCTTGTAATTCTCTACTTTTTTGCGCTTTATCGACATTGGTCTGGCGCGGTTGTATTGTGGCCTCTTAATTGAATCCACAAATCCACATTGAACTGTTTTTTTTAGTTTTTAAAACGTAATTAGGTATCACCGTTTAGAGATCGTGTTGCGCAACCCAAAATTGACTTAAAATTCCACATACGCTAGAATCAATTGATATCTACTTATGCACAGTAAAATGCTAATTCCTGTAAATCAAACGTCTATTACCTATAAATCAAACTGACCGTAGCTAGATAAATTTAATATCGTTGTAATTTACGTTTGTAGGTTACGGTATTATTTGATTTGTCACACAAATTACATGTTGACATGCATCTAAATAATACTATATTTGTACGAGTGCCCGTCTGTCTTAACATACCTATCCTATAGCAAAAGGTTTTGTAGAATAAGATTTAGACGTAAGGTAAGTAAGGTAAGTACCTATTCGCCAGTGTCATAGGTGGTGGTGTTTCTCGTGGTTTTGTGTTTCTTGGGCAAATTACCTACTGCTTTGACAGGTACATTCTATAAAAGTTTTTTTTTCATATTAGGTAGGTACTTTTCTAAATACTTTAAATAATACTACCTGTTAGTACATGCATAATAAAGCTTCTTTCCTTCGATCGAAACAAACATTTTCGCGTTCTTAACCCGTAGGTAGGCTATGGGGCCAGCTAGGATATTCTAAAATGAAAATAAATAAAAATATTAATATTTTATATAATAAATAATATATTATAGTTGATTTATGTTCTATGCTTTTCAAGAATTAGGACACAAACAATATAAATCTACCTTGCACTCCCAAGAGAAGCTATTGACAAAAGGTTTGCATATTTTAAAACGTCAGTTGTTATTTTACCGCAGTGGTTTGTAAATGTGCGCTGTTTCAAATATTTATCTGGACCACGCATCAGGTGGGTCATCAAAATGAAAACGATCACTTTTTAAACTATCATGTTGTATCTCGTGTGATTAAGACGTTGGTATGATTAATGAAACCACCAAAATATCGGGAAATCTTCAAATTATTTAACTAAATCATCACGTTAGTTAAATAAAGGGAGTCTTTGCTCAGCAGTGGGATTTGGTAGGTTATAATATTTCCGAACTGTCAATTCAATAGAAGAAATGCTGAGACGTCAGAAAGCCAGCCGCTTCTTTCTAACGTCATCAGTATTTTTTGTATAGAAAAATGTGCGATCAGCTTTAAACCTTTGTTGGTTATCAGCTCCCCCATTATAGGTACGTATACCTAAGTAGGTAACGAAAATCGAAACTTTAAGGATTTTTCAGGAATTATTCAACATTTTTTTTTTTACATTGATGTAGGTATCGTAGTGAAATTGGGTGTGGCAGAAGAAATATCAGAGTAGAGTGAATGCTGTTGAAGTTGAGAGCGTTGCGTAGTATGTGTGGGGTAACGTTGAATGATAGAGTGAGAAATAGTGTGATAAGGGAACAGTGTGGAGTGAAAGAAGACGTAGTGTTGAGGATCGAGAAATGTATGTTAAGATGGTTTGGGCATGTAGAGAGGATGGATGACAGTCGTTTGACAAAACAAGTGTATGAGGCGAGTGTGTTTGGGAAAGCTGGAAAAGGAAGGCCTAGGCGAACCTTCTTGGATCAAATTGGCGATATTTTGATCCGAGGTCTCTGCCTACCCCTTCGGGAAAGAGGCGTGATTTTATGTATGTATGTACGTATTCATCATTTCAGGGATTTTTAAGGATGATAACAAAATATCTTCCACTGCTGTTAATAGCACTCGTCGGCGTAACTCTCCAAGATGATATGAAGACAAGTGCTGAACTCTCCAAGAGCGCCATGCCAAACCCTGACCAATGGCTGCTTCCGCCTCCACCTTTACCGAACATGAAACGTCCAAGGCAAAGCGAGCATTCACAAAATGTACAGCCGGATTATGTGAGACGACCATATCCTGATTTTCCATTTCAATATTCAGATAATATGTTACCATATGCAAATCAAAATTTCCCGTACGGTTATCAGTACGGGCAGCAGTATCCGGTGAATTACGGTAATATTGGTTATTAAAAAGTGATAAATTATGTAATAATGTCAAATAAAAATAATACTTATTACGTAATTATATTTTAGTTTACTTATTGGAGAACATTACATAGTCTTTTGGCCCCAAAACAATTTCATTCAAGATAGTGTGATGTGTTAAACCCACACACATTTTCACATGCAAAACTTATTACCTACACCCGTACCATTTATTCCTATTATTTTGTACCGACCTTCATAAAGTAAAATGCAGACATCGTGAAATCACATTCCGGGGCAAAGTAGGTACTAAACTGGTAGGTACCAGTTAGGTATTATTTAGTATTTGGGCTACCACAAGACCTTCGTCACGATCGAAGTCAGAGGCTTAGAAAATTACCATTTAAATGGTCTGCTGGGCCCAAATCTTTCAGATAAACTTGTTCAACGATTGGCACGGTATTAAGGACCGAACTTTACTTAAATGTTTAATGTAATAAAGAGGGTTTTAGCAAATCGAGGGAACTTCGGCGGCGTGCTATTCTGTAGGTTACTTAGGCCTTTACATTTTAGACTAGCTAATGCGCGCGGCTTCGCCCGCTTAGTAGTACCAACATTTTTAATAGCCTAGTAACTATCTATGCCTATTCCAAGTTTCATCCAAATCGGTTCACTGGTTTAGGCGTGATAACACACAAACATCTAAACAAACTCACAAACTTTCAGCTTTATTATATTAGTGGGATGATTTATACAGCGTCAGGAGGCAATCCATGCCTACACTTAAGGGACGCTGTAGTGCCTGGGACATTGTTTGAGATGGAGTATAGGCTTGCCCAGCACCTAAACCATCCTCTCGGCTTAATGAACTTCACCACCCTTAATCAGCCGTGTTGGTTGAATGGGGTGTGCCTCGACTTTCAATCTGAAGGTCGTGGGTTCGAATCCCAGCCGTGCATCAATGGATTTTTCGTTTCGAATTTATGTGTGCCATAACATATGCTCTTAACGGTGAAGGAAAACATCGTGAGGAAACCCGCAGCTTCGTCAGCTCCACACGTATTGTGTAGGTACTACGGTACTAACTACCTATTTATTTAACTTTGACTGGTGACTGGTGGTTATGAGTCTAACTAAGGCGTTTTTATTTACTTATTCAGGAAAACTTCATTACTTAGTTCCTAATAAGTATCTTCAAATTGTCTTGATTAAAAGACGTGATCTGAGATAATTACCACTATTCGCCCGCAGTAGTCGCCTCTTTGGCGTAGGCCTCCCCCATTTCGTTTCACGTCTCTCTACAAAATCTATCTCTACAAATCTCTCTTTATGAAAATATCTACCCATCTCTTTCCCGGTCGACCCCTGCCTCTTGACTCATTTCTGGATAACCACTCCGTTACTTTTTTTGCCCATCGACTGTTCTCCATTCTGCACACATGCCCAGCCCATTTCCATTTTAAAGATCTTATTTTATATACGATATACGATGTTGACTACTATCAGTTACAAAACTTCAGTTCTTTCAATTGTTTCTTCAGATCCTATGATTGCTTTTTCACGACTCAGGGAAGACGTAAAAATCTATAGATTTCCGAAACTTTTCCTTATTTGGCGATAATAAAGTTTATCTAATACGAGAGCGGAGTAACAATGTGTGTAATAAAAACTTGGTTCGAACTATACATAAACAGGGCGTAAAAAGACGTCTACCGAAGCCGAAAGGGGTAGGTACAGCATCCCAACACACAACTAAATCCAAAAGGATTTTCCGAAAAAATCATTATATCCGAAAAAAACAGCGTTTGAAGATTACTGTTTGCGTATGTACTGGGCGCATTTTTATACGTAGATTGCTGGATTTTGAGTTTTCATAGTTTTTTCTTTTGTAAATGCAATTATCAGGTAGGTATGGTCTTATTATGTTGTGTACTAGTAGTAAATAACTAGAAAATAAAATAAAATGATGTAGCTAAGTCAACATTTTTTTTTTTGCGTTTTTTTCGCTAAATTAGTTCAGAATCATGGTCTGATTGAAACCCCTTAGTTTTCGGTAGCAGTCTTTTTACACCCTGTATATCTTTTTTTATAGTTGGAATAGGAATGTAAGAAAACTAGTGCTTTTAAAATCGAATGCTGATTTAAATGTGTTATTTTGCAATATTTTTTTTTATAACAGAATAACACAACGCTTATAACTACGTAGGTATATGAAGTCAGGACCTGGTTGACCAATTATTTGGTATTGAAGCACCTGGCACCCCGCCAGGAGGTTTACTCTCGACACTCGACCGTTTTCGTTCGCAATTACTTTGTAACCTGTTATTTATAATGATGTAGTTTTTTTTAACAGATTTCATTATATTTATTTACAGAAGCTAAGCTACTACATATTTACATATATGTTTTTTTTAGGTGCATTTAGATGCTAGATCGAAATTGAGCGTCGTTCGTTGTGTATAGTTACCAAACAAACTGCTAGTGGCATTAACAACGGAATCGTTTCTTGTTTCGGAGTGCACGTTAAACTATAACGTTGTTGGTTATAAAAAAACTCCACCAAAAGCTTTAAAAATAGCAAATTTAATACCGAAACTTTTATTTTAGTACCTACTGCAATATCACAAGCAAAGTCACGATTGCAATAAAGTTGAGTGTTCGAAGTAAGTGTATTCTGAATTACGTATGTTGTCAGCAGTGCATCATTATGTGAATTTATTTTTTATTATCGTTTAGGCCCCTCGCACACTAGGCAACTCGGCTGCCGAGTGGCCAGGAAAATACTTCTAGTCTCATGTGCCAATTCAGGTATTTTGCATGCTTTGAATAAAATTAATTTGTTGTTATAAATAAAGTTCCTTTGGTAGAGCGATATGAACATTTTGAAAATTACAGTTTTTTTTCCTTTTGCTATAAAATAAATGCAGAGCAAGTTCATCTCTATCTTTTACAAACACTTGGATCAAACCAAATTAAGATCACGGCTGTATCATTAGACTGTATTCTCTCAAAATGGATGATGATGATGACATCATCCCATTTTGATCCAAAATCCAAAAGTGCCTGCCAAAAAAATAAAGTGCTGTATTCTGATAGAACACGTCGGTCTTAGCATTTGTTAATATGGCACCGGTGCTACAGCTTTGGTGCCATATTAACCAACGTGTTCTATCAGAATATAGCACTTTTTTTTTTTGGCCGGCACTTTTGGATTTTGGACCAAAAATTTATGAAACGTGGATGATCTTTTAGATTAAAAACATTTAGCTTTGATTTTTGTCAGAAATTATGATGAAATAAAATTATTAAGTATAAAAAGCCTCAGCAAGATAACGTTGCACGCCACTGGTTATGGATTTTCCATTGGAATATTAGCCTCTCAAAATAGATTTGTCAGCTGCTCTAGTTTATTCAGATTTTCTACTTTACTATATATTTACATATATATACAAAATACAAAAGGATTAGTCAAGCTATCTAAGCATCGTTAGAAACGATCTATAGATAGCTCAACTGATCCAGGTCACTGTCAGTCGGAAGCGTGCCCAAAACACTGGCGGCATTACCACGCTGGATGGCAATGCTGATCCTTTGAGCCAAAAATTTGCCAGCTCTCGGATCACGCGTCGCTTCGACCAGACGCCATGTAGTAGCTTAGTTTTTGAATAAAATAAATTTTATGACTTTATAGCAGCCGATATTGTCTTTGTTTTGATTGCATTTTGTGCATTTGTAATGAGTTAGTGGCCAACTATATTGACGGAGTTTTTAGGCCTCCGTTAAGGCTTTCAATCTAAAAGCCGGGTTCATCAATTTAACGTGCTATCCGAAGCACGGAAGCGCTCAGTTGATAATGCAACTGGCGGTCACCCATCCACGATCATCCATCAATGAAATGGAGTGAGATTCAAAATGGCCACTAATATGTTTTTTCTTACTCAATCTAACCAACTACTGGGCAACCTCCCTTTAATTTGATTGAGTAATTTTATGGAACATTTTTTATTTTCGTTCCGGATTTGAACAATAAAACACGATCAATGAACGAATGCAGCTTGACACGATGCCAGTGCGCTTTGTTGTGATAGTGCCGCCGGATCCCATCTGTCAATGCAAATAATTCCATTGTAGTAAGCTCTGCCAATAAACGCTGCAGGGGGAAGCTTCAGCCGAGTTACTGGCGCTAGTGAATAAGGTATGCATCGTGCAGGGAAAAAGTATTGTTCTTAGGTAATTACAGTTACAGAATCGTATACAATAGGTACTTAGGTATTATTCGCACATGTTTTACATTTAATATGTTGTAATGTCCTTAACCTAGGGTGCTTACTGTTTAAATGAAAGAATATATATTTCTTCTAGGTAGGTATTGAGAACTCAATTCTCAAAGCTTTTTGTGACGTGACGACTGAATTTTTCCTAACCTTACATTCATTTAAGGTGAGAGTGCCAACGGATCGACTCTCGTCGTATATGGACAGTGGCTTTTGGCCGAAAGGTGTCGTTTACAGAAAATTCATCGGACGCCTGTCAAACGACACCGCGCGTTTGTCATCGGATCGTCGAGGACTCGGTTACTTATACTTTATGTATGTTAGTATTTAAGGTATAAAATATGGGCCAATGGCATTTTATCATTGTATTACTAATTATGTTATAATGGTCCGTGGGGTTCTGGAGCCCTTCGGGTTTTCAAAATTCTTTCAGGGCGTCTGGTCGAAGCGACGCGTGATCCGAGAGCTGGCACATTTTTGGCTCAAAGGATCAGCATTGCCATCCAGCGTGGTAATGCCGCCAGTGTTTTGGGCACGCTTCCGACTGACAGTGACCTGGATCAGTTGAGCTATCTATAGATCGTTTTTAACGATCCTTAGATAGCTTGACTAATCCTGTTGTATTTTGTAAATATATGTAAATATGTAGTAGCTTAGTTTCTGTAAATAAATAATTATGTTATGTGTTGCCTGAAATAAATGTTTATTTATTTATACACTGAAAACAACCAGTAAGATAATTTTAATTATTATTTTTATTATTGCTTTTGTTTTGATTTGTGCCGAGCGCGTTGATGTCTTTTGTATGAACAATAATTTCTAAAAATCGAAATTCCAATTTTCTATTTTAAAATGTGTTTGTTAAAACAAGTAACACGCCTATTTGAAACCTAGCTTCTACTAGCTCGTTTAAACGCTCCATGGATTCCAGACCAGCTGAGACGGGGGTGGAGGTCGTCAACCCCGAACGTACTCAAATGTCAAAGTTGAAAGTCGGTTTCATAATGTTTGTTTACGGGTTTTATATGAGTTTAGCGGTGTTTAGTTTAAATAGCTATTGGCATTACTGAATTGGCAAATGTATGGATTTTGAGAGTTATTAGCATAGACCAGAGGATGTAGCGAAAAAATTCTACCGTCTATGGTTTTAGATTTGACTCTGAAAAACTGTATCCAACCCATCCAAGCTCAAGTTTGCTGCTAAATTAAATAAAGACCTCTAATAAACAACATGATAAACGATTTTGTACGTAAAAAATCTAGAATTGCTAGATCTTTTCAGAATTTTTTTTTATTGAAGTACTTACTTACCTGTGTATCCATTTTGAGGGTTGTTGGATCTAACACACCACGCTGGTCCAATGCGGGTTGGTGAGTGGGGGATGAGGCCAGTGAAAAATTTTGGGAGAGACCTTTACCCAGAAGTGGGACACAACAGGTTAACTAAAAACTTACCTAGTGTAGGTTAACTGAGATTATTTGATTGTTGAATCTATAGATACTCTCGGGCCTTTTATAATTTGACGACCTCTGTAGCGCAGTGGACGAAGGCCCGCCTGCGACGCAAAAGGTTGCGGGTTTGATCCCCGCGGCGGGTCCAATGTTTGTATGATCTACAAATATTTGTCTCGGGTCTGGGTGTTAATATGTATGTATTTACAAACAAAAAATGTATAAATAGTATATCAGTCATCTAGTACCCATAACACAAGCTCTGCTTACTTTGGGGCTAGATGATGCTGTGTGAAAAGTCCAGCATTATTAATATTTATTTATTTATAATGTAAATACCATGTCTGAAAATTTTCATTACCAAACCAAATAAGGACGTTAGAATAATTTCTCGAAGCTTGTAAAGCAATAACTCGGATGACTGCACTAATCCTATTTCAATATCGCTATGCAGACTTGTTGTGTCCTATCAAAATATAGAAACAGGCTTACCACTGTATACAGTTCGCCCAACGGATCTAGGCATTCGTGAAGTTAGCCGTTTGTCTGCGCAGAACAAAATTTTGTATGAAAAAGCGGTCACTGCGCAGACAAACGGCTAACTTCATGTATGCCTAGATCCGTTGGGCGAACTGTACATGGTGCGGTAGATGATAAATAATGCTGGACTTTTCACACAACATCATCTAGCCTCAAAGTAAGAAGAGCTTGTGCTATGGGTACTACATGACTGATATACTATCCACTTATACATATAGGCCCTTACTAATAAACTTGACATAAAGTTATGTCATGCATAAACTAAAAATTTGTATGGTTATTCATAGGTTATGCATGACATAACTTTATGTCAAGTTTATTAGTAAGGGCCATACTTTTTTGTTTGTAATATACATAGAAAATACCCAGACCCGAGGCAAATACTTGTAGATTAATACAAACATTTGTCCAGCTGCGGGATTTGAACCCTCAACCTTCTGTGTCGCAAGCGGGCCTTCGCCCAGTGCGCTACAGAGGTCGTCCAATATTTCTCCAGGGATGCCAGATGCCAATATATCCAAAAATTTGGAACATGCCAACCAAAATATTGGAGTTAGAATTCTGTATAAGTTAAAAAAGTTATTTGTCTTGCCGTGTCACTATAATAGTTCTTTCAAACCAGTGTGGTGAAAGTATTTTGTTGGTACGATTTCTAAAAGAAATTGCATCTACATTCTTTCTTCTTTGTTCAAACCTAAAGCCAATAAGTATCTACCTAAACTTATCAAAAATGAAATGAAAATGAAATGAAATGAAAAAACTTTCTTACAATACAATGTAGATACCTAAATACTTAAATATAGATTATTACATAGATACGCATATTATATGGATAGCGATATCTTCCAGACAACCTTTTAAACTAGGCTACAACTAAAACTAAAGCTAAATTTGCAAATAAGCATACTGGGACCCCCCCAGTGACTGCAAAGTTGCGCAGTGAGGACTTATACTGGCCCTCCAACTAGTGTAAAACTGTATCTCGAGGGTCAGTTTCTATCCTCCAAATGTTTGCTTGTATGAAATCTTATAACTGTTTATTTTAAAAACATAAAATAAGACCTGATTCATACAAGGTCTTGTTTGTTGGTGAAAGAAGACGCTGGTGACCACACTGAATTAATTGAGAGAATTAACCTGATTGGTGCAATACTGTTGGGAGCTGACCCAGTTCCGAGGGTGTGGTGAACCAGAATGGTGGAAATAGTCGCATCGCGTGGAGCTTTTAAATAATTATCTGGAATAGAATTGAATGTTAGTGGTTATACTTATGTCTAACTCGGTCTGTTTTCTATGTATTATATAGCAGGCCACCCGCGGCTTTATCCACGTGATACCTACTAACATTGTTGACCAATCAGGGAATCTTATGATTATATTTCCAACCGTGGCGGTATTTTCGTGGACTTAAGTTGTAAAAAAATTGTCACCACAAAAGGCCTAGGGCCGTATTCTCGTTCATCGTCATCATCGTCAGCCTATGGCAGTCCACTGCTGGACATAGGCCTCCCCTAGTGCGCGCCATTGCGCCCTGTCCTCAGCTCGACGCATCCAGCTTCTGCCGGCAGCTTTTCGTTCGTTTGATGAATATTCGGATGTTCTGACTTCAAGGGCCAATTTATCGGTTTGGAATATTTGGTTCTAGGTTAGGACCGCGTTTTAACGTTGATCTTATCGACCGAATGTAGCTCGTAGTAAGAAGCATCCGAATATTCATCAAACGATCGAAAAAACAAACTCGAATAATCACGAAAGTCGCAAACTTACGTGCCTTTAACTGTAGCTAATAGTATACTACCTACCTAATTGCTGTAGTTCCTGAAATGAATAATGAAAGTGCTTAAAATGATCAAAAACACAGTTACTACTGGTATTCGTGAGTAAATTGGAATCGATTCGAAGGCCCAAGTTATTTCCGATAACGTTTACCATAAATAATTCAGACCACTCTCTGTGATGGACAATCACGGGACGGTTTTAAATTAGAATACAAATTGCGGTATATTTGGGCATTTAAATAAATAAAATAATAAATAAATAATGCTCGACATTGCACACAGCATCATCTAGCCCCAAACGAACTATTTACTATACTAGATGATTTACCGTCAGGAGGCAGTTTATGAGCTTTTGCCTACAGGCACTCGTTTTTTAAGATGGATTAGTCTTGCCAGCACATAAACCATATCGCGTCCTCTCAGCGTAATTGGTCTATTCCACAGAAAAAACCAGGGCAACATCAATAGATAGGTATAAAAGATCATTGGGTAGGTACGATTAGCTGACTATGCCTCGCGTTCCCGCAAGATATTTTTCATTTCTCATACTCGGAAAGTAGTGTTGTTTTGATTTGATTATTGGGTGGAAAATGCTGCTTTCCTTTCATAGGGAGGGAAAAACTCATACAAATTCATTCCCACCCTAGGGCCGGAATGAACTTTAAAAATAGAACTGCTGTCAGCTGTGAAGAGTTTCATGTAAAAAAAACTAATTTAAAAAATGTCATGCACGACTTTCTAAGCAGCCAGTGTGAATTCCATATTTAAAATTTCAAGTCAACACAAATTGGCGGGATACTAAAATCTGTTATGTATGTATCTGTGACGGACTTTTGTGCTAAGATTTGATTTGAATATTTAAAATGAGTTCAAGCGAAATATTGACACCAGATTCCATTACAGACGAGGCCAATTGTGTGATAGAAAATCTTTTTCCTCATATTTTAAATGAAAAGTAGAGTGTTTGCCACGGGTAAAAGAATCAATTCCTACTCGGACTATAGCCGCCCTCGCTAAGCTCGGGCGTCTAACTACCTCGGGAATTGATTCTTTTCCACCCTAGGCTAACAATCTACTATTCCTTCACTCTGAGGAGTTCGTGTTAATGCGCTTATAAATTTTACGATTGAATCTGAAAAGATGTGCAACACACCCTGTATACATAGATGAGAAGCTTAATATTTTGTATCTACCTTCGCTATCCTTCACGAGGTCACACGTGTGCGCCAAGTTTCCCAAAACGAGGTCTATATAGGCATTATAATGTGTAATTTGGTATAGAGCTTCGGCAGCCATTGCAAACGGAATTAAACATGGAACAGCTGAATTGTTTCCAGCGTACGATGAATACGATGATGCGAGCGTATTAAGGGAAGGGGTAGGTGCTTTTACAGTTTGCCAGAATGGTATCGCGTAAACAAGATAAGATGTGGATAAGGCCAATTACTGAGAGGATGGTTTATGTGCTGGGCAAGACTATTCCATCCCAAACAAGGCTCCCAAGTGCCAACTGAGGCGTTCATGCCGGATTTGTAACCACGACCTCCGCAGATCCACAGCGATGCTCTTCCCAACTGAGCCAATGGACAATCGCCGCCATTATAATCTTGACCTGTTGATTGATTTTGATTCTCTTTCCCTGTCTCGTTCAACAATACCGAAAGATGGGGCCAAGAGTAGAAGAATTAGTCTAGCAGATGCGTTCTGTTTGAAAGCTACACTGGATGCAAGGTACAACGCAGATATTTCATAAATTATAAATTATTATGCCATCATCCTGAGTTCAAATCTGCAGCCGTTGTTTATTTTTCTTTGAAATAGTCACTTGTACCAACTCTGCATGGTTCTATTCCAATGCAGGTGTGTTTTTTAGCGTATTGATTTTACGTGAGCCGTTCGGCTGCTGTCAAAACATTGTATAGAGTATATTCCCATGATCTATATTCTAGTTTATTAGCCGCTTTCCACCTACAAATAAATGTCTGCGAGAAATGTTTCTTTACACTAAATAACTCGCAAATTCCCGTCAAATAAAAAATTGAGGGTACCTACTTATCGTAATACCTACAAGTTAAAAAAGTCTATCACTACGAAAATCAGTCATTCATTACGTCAATCTATCATAGGGAGTGGTGGCTGGGTTGACCCTTATACTTTTAGGTAGGGCAAAAAGGTACATGTCCCTTTTCGTCCTACCGAAGAGTGTAAGGGTATAAGGTATTAAGGGCATAAAGTGTATACTATTAGGTCTATGTTGGTATACTATTAGATACCTATTCTGTACCTACTCAAGGTTCAGAATCAGAATCAGAATATTTTTATTGCATACTGTTGTACAGTCAGCGACAGAAGTTCATGAACAATTGGAGATTTTAAAGCTTAATTTTCATCATTATTTGTTCGAAAATTACCTATTTTTTTTTCATAAATAGTAATGGTGCAAGGCAAAACACCCTACAAACTTCAAAGATATTGAAGATTCAAATACATCAAATGTTCATGAACTTCTGTCGCTAACCGAACTTACAATGAAGGTCTTCGACATTTAGGCACAGATTTAGGTAAAATAACAAAACTGTCTTATTATTATTAATTTATTTTTATCAATATTCATTATTATTAGATAAAATGCATTGACCGGTACGAACTGTACCATAAATAACAAATGTATTTCTGATACAATACGTATCTTTACTTAAAGTAGATTTGATCGGTTAAATTCAGTTTTTACAATAGCAACTAAAAATACTGTAGGTCACCACTGGTCTCAGCTTCATTTTATGTCCAATTTGCGACTTTTATTACTTTTTAAATTACCTAAAAAATAAATAAAAGGTAGGTACATAAGTACCTACCCAACCCTTAGTGAGAGTTTTGGTCAATATGGATTTTTTTATTTTATTGGTTAGATCGATCTTAAATATTCTTAATATGCAGTAGGTATAAATTGTCAAAGTAAAAGACATTTCAAATTAATTATTCTGACCGAATATTTTTTTATCTTGTCCATACAATTGATTGTTCTAATTCTCTAACCAATGACGTCCATACTATATAATTAATTCTATCAATGCTTATCTAAGACAAGATATCGAATAGCCGATAAATAAGCTTTTTATAGCCTTAGTCATAATAATTTTTATCAAATTGTATTTTCATAATTCGTCGCTTTCATATCAACTAAAATAAATGGGGAGATTTGTAAACCTGCAAATGTAACGGTTTTTTCCAATGCCAGCAAATATTAAGGTCCCTTAGCTAATTTAGAAATATGTTGAATATAGTCTCTTTGTACTCATTTGATTTCACCTCTAGACGTTGGGATTGGGAGCTTTTGTGTCGTAGGTTCAGTAAATGCCTCTACACGTACACGCTTTCCCGCAAGACACTTCTTGTTGTGACTCTATTCACGCTAGATGCTGTTTTTTTGCACGAAAGGAGCCTCTTTGAGGCGCACTTATAATCATTTTACGGTGACACGATAAGAAGAAGAAACTGTCTTCTTGTCGTGACATAGTGCTTTCGAACCAGTGTCGTGAAAGGATTTTATGTGCACCTATAAGCACTTTCGTGTACTAGGACATGCTTTCAAACTTGTAGATTCTACAACACGTCGGTTTCCTCGATGTTTCCCCTTTGAAAGTGAATAGTGCGCACATACTTACATTCTTAGACAGAAAACAAACGTTGTTGGTGCACGACCGGATTTGAACCCATGACCTTTAAGATCGGAAGGTGAACTGCCCGTCAAAAAGAGAGGTTTGAAATAAATACATTTATATTTGTTTATAGGAGCACGAAATAATATATCAGTGGTGTAGGGAGCGTGCATAAAACTACGTGTATGTGTTAAAAGCCTAAAGCGTTACAAAAACTCTTTTTACACGCTTCACAAAGGGTATGAAAACGCGCACGTGTAAAGGCAGCTCACATAACGTCAGTAAAACCGATTAATTTGATAAAGCAAATTATTCAGATATCTTCGCGTAGAAATACCAATTACTCGTTGAAACTACGAATAGGTCCAATTTAACACCGATCAATATAACAGATGAATCACGATTAAGCTGAGCTACGGTTTTTAGAAGCTGTGACTGCTATATGACAGCCGTAATGTCTAGATATCACAGGCAACTAAGGTTGCGTTGTCTGTGCTAGATATGAATACAATTTTTTCTATAAAATAAGCTTAATTCTTGTTTTTGTTTTTTTTTTATTTATGTGTATGTCAGTCATTACAAAGACATATTTTAGGTTATGTAATTGGGAAAAATACCTATCCAATATCTTTATTATTTATTATTGACATACGTTTTGTCTTTGTGTTCACCTTTTCTACGCTACGTCCGTCATAAAACGGTCATTGCTTCTCAAAACAGCAGTCTTTGGACTAATTTCACTATACATTGTCATGTCTAGACGCTACATACACTTAGAAAATCTACATTAATTACAAATTGCTAAGAATCGAGACTTTTCGAATTCTTGAGAGATCTAGCGCTTTGGTGGGTTTTGTTTTTCTTTATAGTTTTGTCCACTGCACTTGTATCACTACCGCTCGACGGCGCACTGAACGAGTTTTTGGAACTGGGCACACTGTTACCCGGAGAGACTCCACTGTCGGTGCTCACCGAGGCAGGACTCGGGCTGTCGCTCACGTTGTTGCAGACAGTCAGCTCCTGCCCCGGCAACGACACGATCTGACCAATCGGCTTCTGCCTGACTAGATTTATACTTTGGCACATCTTCCCGTCCTCTTCTTTCTTGTACCGTGTGAGCGTGCCCGCAGACCCGGCTGAGTGGGGCCGGTACATCGGCATAAACTGCGATTGAGGGTAGTATTGCATTTCTGGCACTTGTCCTGGCACCCAAGGGCTCATTTGAGGTGCATGCGTCCACATTGGCATCTGTACCATGTGCGCTCCGTCGGAGTAACCAGGCGCGACTGGCCTGGCTACCATCGGAGACGGTGCGCTATGCGGTCTCATGACAGGGTGGCTGTATTGAGCATACTCCTCGTTTTCGTACAATCTTGGCTGGTTCGCGTACTCCACGTTTGGGAACACAGTGTGAGGACCTCGTTGGATGTAGGTGAACATCTGTTGCTGCGCTTGCTTCATCGCTACATATTGTTGCAGATGTATAGCGGTCTGCTGTCTCTGCTGCGCCAAATCTGGGTTTATAGTCGTCGTCGTGTTCCCGTGGATGTAGTATATTGATTGAGAATTCATTTGCGGCGGTGTCGTCTGTCTTTGAGAGTTGAATTTAGGGTCTACTACATTATTCTGAGGATCCTGATACTCTTCTGGCGGTGCTATGTACTTCGGTGGAGATGGCGGCGTCACCTGCTGTGACATCGGATAGCTTAAAATCTGTGCTATGTACGGCTGCTGCTTCGCAGAATGCGCTGGACTGTGCGTTTGGAATGTAGGGTTGAACGTTATCTGAGACATATCCTGGCCTGAACCAGTTATTTCCACATCCCTACAATCTTCCTTCTTTTTTGGATTGTAGGGGGCAACCTTGGGGTTGTTTTTCCAATTAGAACCTGCGCTTTGTGGTCTTTTGACGGGGGATTTAGTTGGGTCGTGCCAGTTGTCTCCGTTGATATGTCTTGGGTCTTGGTGGTGGGATTGTGCGCTGTGTGACCTACGCGGTGGGGGAGGCGACATGCCCTCGGCGATGTGCGCAGGCCTGTAGTTGTGGCACCTTCGGCCTGAGCCAGGGCTGCCGTGTCGCTCGGGGGGCATTCGTCTCCGGGCTGGAGTGGGAGGGCTGGCCTGGCTTTGAGATGACTGCGACGCCTGCCGCCATTGCTCCATCAGGAACTTTCTCCGTTCTTGCTCTATTTGAATTTCAGTCTCACTGTTTGAATCGTAGTCTTTACCCTATGAACAAGACTTTTTTTACAAAGGGGATCAAGATGTTATGTAAGTATTTCATGTAACATAAATAGTAACGTAAACTTACCTTCTCAATTTTATCATCGAGCATTTTGAAGAAATCCTGCTGGCTGGCAGACACCTCCCTGTGAGAGAAACATAATATTTACAAGATATCAAGATATTTTCGAGACCCTTTCAAGGAGAGTAGATAGATAGATAGAAAATACTTTATTGCACACCACATAAAAAGTAAAACAAAAACATACAAAAAACTTAACTATGATATACAATCGGCGGTCTTATCGCTAAAAAGCGATCTCTACCAGACAACCTGTGGATGGATAAATGGACATATCGAAAAATATAAAGGGGCATGACCAAAGAAAGAATTGGTTTTGAAATAATATAATATACCTACTTAATTGTATACTTACAACTAATAATAAACTTACTTAAACTTACATACTAATAAATACATATTTATATACTTATATGCATACAATATATATAAATAATATATGTATAGTTTTGTCTAACAACACAGGAGAAGTCAACGATAAGAGGACAAGTAGTGTTCCTTCAACATGATTTTGAAGGAGGAAATTGATTTAGCACGTCGGATTGCAACAGGTAAATCATTCCACAGGCAGACTGCCTGCACAGTAAAAGAGTTACCATAGTAGGAGGAGGAGTGGGTGGGCGTTATAAGCTGAAGAGTTTCAGAGGAGCGCAAAGTGCGAGGATGCGACTCATGAAGAAAATGAAAGCGTTCTTTAAGGTAATGTGGTGAGCAAGGATTAAATAAAATATTGTACAGTAGACAAAGAATGTGGGAGTTACGGCGAAGACGAATGGGTAGCCACTTCAGCTTACTACGAAACTCGGAAACATGGTCGTATTTACGCAGACCAAAAACAAACCGTATTCCCAAGTTCTGCAGTCGCTCGAGTTTATTTAGTTGCTGCTCAGTGACATCCAGATAACAAGAGTCAGCATAATCGAGAATGGGAAGAAGAAGAGACTGAGCGAGCGAAATTTTGGTGGCAATCGGTAGGAAATTCCGCAATCTCCTTAAAGAACCCATCGATGCAAACATTCGACGGCTGATCTCAGAAAGCTGCGGTCCCCATGACAGTTGCTTGTCAAAGAAAACTCCCAAATTTTTCACCTTGTCACTTACATATACTTACATATAGTACCTATAGGTCTGACAATCTTTATTTATTTAAGAGACTTTAAAGTTTATATAAGGGATATACATACAGGAAGATTAAATAAATGGATAGACTGCATTATTGAGACTTATTTTCTTAGTTCCTATAGGTGCGTAAATTTCAAATATGTAACAGGGCAGAATCTGTTTGTGTGAAAAAGATGCAGGATTCAAAACTTACACAAGTGGCTGGTGTGAGGCCAGAGGCAGAATGTGCTTCCCCTGCTCATCATCCTCAGTCTCGTCTGCCTGCGTGCCTGCCGCTCCTTCCTCCTCATCTGCCTCCTTGTCTGTTGCGCCTGTTAGATAAAGACAGACATATTTTTAAAGCTACATCTAGTGAGAATTGCTGGATACTATCTTTATGTATAGAATGGACGAATTAGCGTACATCTGGTCAATTTCCTCGCTCGTTTGAATTGAATAGAAACTCTCTGTCCCAAAAGTTCTAAATTCGTACAAAATTTAATCAATAAAAATAATTAATAATCAAGTATCAAGTGCTGGTGTACTTGACTGTACCCACCGTATAAATTTGTGTATGATACACGTGTTTGCAATATAGATGTAATTATAAACAATTTATACGAGAATGTCACGTTATCAGAGACTTTAATTAAATTCTAACCAACTCCTGAACGGTAAGGTTTGGTACTGAGTTTGAATACTTGATGTTAAAGTTATATGAGGTGGAAGATATTGTGTGTTTAGAGTATTAACAAGTCGTGGTGTAGCTTAGTCGTTCTAGATAGATCGACGAAGTTAAGCAACGTTGTGAACGGTCAGTAAGTGGATGCTACTAAGCGCTTCCGTGCTTCGGAGAGCACGTTTAATTGTCGGTCCCTGTTAAAGCGGCTTAAGAATTCCGTCACCAGAGTTGGCCTTCTCATACTTACTTAGGTAGGTACAAGAAGTAATTTGTGCTTTCCAAAATTATTTTCCGCAAGAACATGACTTTAGGGTCCCTTTATCCTTCATGCATAGGAAGATTAACGATACAACCGCAGGTGAGGACAGTGGGGTAAGGAGGGTAAAGGGGAGGGGTATGGGGTAGGTTTTTGATCAGCCTGTATGTGACAGGAACGTGGACTATTTGTCTTCATATTATTTCACTCTATTTCGTATCAAAGTTCATACTACCAGCTGTTTTCCATGGTTTCGCTTCTAGTTTTTAGGGTTTCGTACCCAAAGGGTAAAACGGGTACCCTTTAACTAAGACTTCGCTGTCTGTCTGTCTGTCCGTCCGTTCGTCCGTCGGTCTGTATCTTATGATATACAATTAAATGACATGTGTTTGAGGGAATCATTAGAGAAATCAAGAATCCGCAAAGAGATTCGATTGATTCCAATCACAGTCACTGAGCAGTGTTAGGTTAGTTGTTGCTTAAGAACATAATCTACACGATGCAATTTTTAGACGACTATTTAGCGGCCGAGCGAGTGTTGCACTTACTACCACTACGCACTTGAGGGCTAAGACACGTAGCATGAACATGAGCTCAGGGTTTGGCTCAACTGAAAAAAGCTCTATGAAGTTGTAAATTGAATATGAAAAGTTGGTTGCCAAGACTCTACCTCAGTCTTGGCAATCAACTTTACATGAGATGTTTTTGGTGATATCAAATCAAAACTTTACTCAAATGAAATAAGTTATTGGTAAATTCCTTTGTATAGACAACTCCTAAGGACTTCTAAGGTCAGGTCAAAAATCTCATAATGGTCAGTTATAGAAGCTAAAAGCCTGCTATAGAATTGACCGCTTAATGGTGATAAATGGCTTGGGTAATACCTAAATGGTGGCTACTTTGGGCATACTTTCATGTTCATGGGTATTCGCTCTTGAGGTTTCACATTATCCGATCCGATATCGGTATCGGACGCCGATACGATGGCGGGGCAAGTAAAACAGCCTCACCATGCGCCACAATCATCAAAGATCCTGTGTTTTTAACAGGATAGAAAGACCATTCGCAAATCATTAAGTCCTGCAATGCACCACCCACGTGGAGTCCTTAGATCACTGTATAGTTAGTATTGCACATTGATCACACATTGATTATCCTACGGTAATGGTGGGGTTACACGTATTGAGTAGATGGTGACAGTGATCTCGGCCGAGTGTGGTAAAGTTGCTTGCAATAAGATGTTTAGCTAGGTACTTCCAAAATTATGAAAATATTTTTTTTTTTAGACTTCGCCACATTAATCAGTTTTTGCTTTGAACCAACATCTATTAAGCGCCATTTACACGATACCAGTCTTGCCTCTTGCATACTCAAACTCAACGAAACTAGAGGACAGAATGGTATGCGAGAATGGTATCGTTTAAAGGGCGCTTTAGTTTTAGAGTGAGAATTTTTATTATAAATTTTATTATTTTTTATACTTCTTATTAAGCTACGCTACCTTGCAGTTACATTGAGATGCATCACCGAGTGGTCGACCCGATGGGTCGACCACTCGGTGATGTACTCGGTACGTATAGTCCGACCTTAACGGCTTAGAATACCTAACAGTTAGTATCGATCTCATTGATTAATAACAGTTTGTATGCTTGAACACTGAACAGATGGCTATCAATCAAATCGTAAACGCGCAGACAGACAAACATCCGAGTTTATGGTTAGGATGTAGTGTAGACTGGTTTGTACGAAAAGTTTTCACCTGTCAAACTGGACCCATGCAGGCTCCTTGTCCAGGCCTAGTGGAAGCCAATATTATGGCTACTAAGCTTTCCTGATCAGGAATCTAATTAGTACTATCAACATCAGCAAAATATGAGTGTTCAGTCTCGCAAACTTGTGTTCAAAATGACGATCTCAGAGGGTCGGACACAGTGGCGTGGCTACCGAATGGCTAGGCGGTGCAGTGCACCGGGGCCCCCAAGCTCAAGAGGCCCTCGGACTCTGAGTCCCGAGAGTCCGGAAGGTTTTGTTCTTAGGAAACTATAGGTATGATTATTTTGAAAATAAAAACAACTGCATTATTAGATTTTTGAAATAGTTAGGTACCCAGAAAATGACGAATCAAATCTTAAGTTTGTACAAAAAAATAAATATGTTTACATTTCGCCACACCCTGCATATTTTGACTTGATAAAACCTAAACCGTTCAGTTAGGGCCCCTGGTTTATTTTGCACCAGGGCCCATGGCTACCTAGCTACGCCTCTGGTCGGACAGTGGCAAGTACTTAACTACAGTGACAAGTAGTTAGCACCTACTCGTAGATGAAAAATAAAATAATGACGCATTGCTCTCGTTATTCTGTCACTTACAGTCTGTCATTTACAACCCAAAAATGAGAGGCCTTGTCAGTTTGTGTATTTTAAAATGAAAGAACCTATATAGGGTCCTTCATTCAGGGGTTTTCAAGGAGTACAGACGTTACACCAATCGCAGCGCAGTTACATCACGAATGGACTAAGTTATACAAGAAGAAACAATCAATTGAAAGGATAGTCTTTATCGATTTTCTCGGGATTTTCATAACAAAACAAAAAAAAACATTACATAAATATTTTTTAATATCATAATGGTTTTTGGAATAGTGTGAGTACCGACACTAGGTACACCTCTATAAAATTACCGGATATGACACCATCTAAGTACACTAAGTATTTCCTGTGGATAAGCATCTTCAGATCGAGTTCGTTTACATAAAATTTTATTAAAATAGAACTACAAAGAGCTTGGAAATATTTATTTTTGAGGCGTTGCAATGATATTATTTACGCGATCGTAGCGTTTGATATCGTTTGAATGAGTTATGTGGTGATCAGTAGGTACAGTCAGTGGCAAAAAACAATATAATTTTAGAGGATAAAATTTCGATCAACAATTTATTAGAGACTCATCATTATACTTAGGTGTCCCCTCATTGTAAGTTAAGTATTTGGCTGAGCTTAATCTACTCATCCGATTATAAAAAAACTTAGGCCTTTACATCTTTATTAGATGATTTTTACAGCGTTAGGAGACAATCCATGTCTGTTATTTGAAATAAAAGTAAGTGTTTTTATTTGTATGGTCCAGGTGGCATTGTAGGTACCTACGGGTAAGTAGTAAACCCCCTTTTAGTGCATTTTAAACCAGCGAGCTTTAGTTTATATTATACAATTAGATTCTTTTTGTAAATATCTGGCGGGAAATGGGCTGAGACAGGGATGATTGGAAAGATATGGGGGAGACCATTGCCCAGCAGTGGGATAATGTAGGTTTAAAAAAATATGTTAATATGTAGTAGCTTAGTTTCTGTAAATAAAGTGATTAGATTCTTCATCCCACACATAACAGGATGTCCGAAAACGGACCCGACATCACAACTAAAGCTAAAAAAGGTACCTATCCAACAATTCCTTGTTTTCACGCCCACTTTATCCAGCTTTATGTAAGGGCGTGACACGAATGACAAATACTTTCTGAAAACGTGCGGACGTGTGCTGAAAATGTGAGGTTATGTTACACAGGAGAACTTGAGCTTTGAGGTCATTGTAACTATGTAAGATGAACGCTGCGTTCGTAGTCGTGCTTGCTTAGTGGTTCTTGATAGATCTTCGAAGTTAAACAACGGTCGAAACGGTCTGTTAGTGGATGGGTGACCGCCAGTGGCATTTTCATCTGAGCGCTTCCGTGCTTCGGAGGGCACGTTAAATTGTCGGTCCCGGCTGTTAAGGTCGTTAAGCCATGACGGAGGCCTTAACGCGGCTAAAAACTCCGTCACTAGAGTTGGCCACTGACTCATACGAACTTTTACTTTACTTTACTGTTTTTTATCTTTAGTTTAATTCAATGTATTTTTATGATTATTTAAGTGTTCTAACTAAACGTAGTGACGTCGTCTTTCCTGTGGGCCAGGCTGATTAAGCTGAGAGTATGGTTTAGGTGCTGGGCAAGCTATTCCATCTCAAACAACGTCCCAGGCACTACAGCGTCCCGTTAAGTATAGGCATGGATTCCCTGACGCTGTATAAATCATCTAATATGTAAATGTAAAGGCCCGAGTTTATATTGAAATGCAAGATGAAGTTTATTTATGTAGCGTTTATTGTGAAAATAAAACATTTATAGGATATAGGAACCTTAATAAGTAGTCTAAGTCAAATCTACAGTCGTAGGTTAATTGAAACGACTTTAGAGTCTGGATCTTGACTGACCTTTCGCATACCTATAATCTGTGGATTTTGTTCATTTTGTAAAAAATAAAGTTACTACTAGAATAAAGTTTACAAAAGCGCCACATCCGCCAGAAAAACAAGTACCCACTCAAGTTTCTTTCAACAAAAGATTTCCCTAAAAGTTTCCCTTCCTTTCTCCATTTTCCCGATAGTACCTACGTTAGCTCGTAAAATATGCATTAAGGCTTTTTAAAGTATAATATATAAATTGTTTGTTTACATCTTTACGTAAGTTTCAACAACAGAAAAATAAGAAATCATAACTCAACTTTTTAAAATTCGTTTAGAAAATCAATGCGTTTGTAATATATTTGCCTACACTGAACGGAACTAGCCGAGATGATACTAAAATATGGGGTTCATTTTAAACTAACTTAATTCAGGAATTGGGTTCAACGAATAAATTATAAAATATTTATGTATTGATATTTTTTTTGTTTTGTTATGAAAAATATGAAAATCCCGAGAAAATCGATAAAGACTATCCTTTTAATTGATTGTTGCTTCTTGTTCATTCGTGATGTAGCTGCGCCGCGATTGGTGGAACGTCTGTTCTGCTTGAAAATCATTATGCAACATTTCAAAAAAATCAATAAATGATTAATTTTGAAGTGAAAACTTAAATCGGGTTAGGAATTAAATTGATACGCTCAAACGTCTATTTACAATCCAAAAATGAGGCCCTGTCAGTTTGTGTAGTTTAAAATGAAAGACCCTGTAGATGTACCTATACTAGAAAGTAAGCTGCGTCTGTGTACGATAGTCTTGCAGTTGCTTGAACTCACGGCCGCTGACAGTCGGAAACTAAGTTTTGGCACGGTTCCCGGATTCATTACTGCACCCTTCATTTCATCAGTGCACCGCATGTTTGTTTGTACTTTATGGTCTTGCCAGATTAAGGGATTTACAAATTTATTTTTCTCATATAGCTTGCTTAGTCGTTCTTGATAGATCGTAGCAGTGTTCGTTCTGTGCGGTCAAAAAGTGGATGGGAGAGCGCTTCTGTGATTCGGAGAACACCCGGCTTTAAAGTTACCTAAACTTTAAAGCCGGGTGTTCTCCGATTAGGTATTAGACCAATCGAATCTGGATTATAATAAATACTAATGCGCGTTTTGAAAATTCATTTAGGGACACGTACGTGATCCGAGAGCTGGCATAGGTATATTTATTTGGCCACTCAGTGTGATAATGCCGCCAGATGAAGGTATATTAGGACATGCTTCTGACTATCTGGACTATCTTCAAATCTTGAGAGAAAATATACTGCATTGACCCTGTAGTTGATCTCACGCAATTTCATTATTAATGCTGTTTCTAATGATTTGATGTTGTTGTTTTTCTACGTTAGTTGACTGAGCAAGTGCAGTGAGTAATGAAACAAAGTCGTAGATAATGAAAAAGGGTGCGAAGTAATTATCCTCGTTGTGGGTCAAGAAGAGCTCGCAACTCCAATTATTGTAAAATGGAGCGATGTGTTGGCAAACGCTGTTGTTTGAACAGAATGAATAGCCTGGTTTAAAACAAAAAGAAAATGGATATTTTTATGGGAAAACGTACAAATCTTCTATGAATAGGGACCGTTTTCTGTTATTTAAAATTAAAATAAAACGAATTGCTAAATTCTCTTTTTTCCAAAACTTAAAAAATATAATTTCAATTCTTTCAATTATTTTAAACCGAATAGAATTATTACAACATTACCGCCAATGATTACAGTACATTTCATTTCCACACAAGGTGTGTTTCAAGGTACCTAATCTCATTTAGATTTGAGTAGCCAATTGCAAATTGATTTTCCATTTTCTAAAAATATAAGAAGTTTTAGTTCTACAATACCGTAGCATCAACAAATCAATAATGGATTTTAGCTGGATTTTTATTCACGGCACTATTGATCAATTAGTCTTTAGGGTTTCGTATCGAAAGGATAAAAAGGGCTTATTATCAAGGCTCTGTTGGTGCTGTTTGTTTGTTTGTAATTTTGATCTCATGATCACATGGCTGTATTTTTGAGTATTTATGTACCTATGAGATATATACAGGGTGTAAAAAGACTGCTACCGAAAACTGAGGGGTTTGAATCAGACCATGATTCTGAACATATTTAGCGAAAAAAACGCAAAAAAAAATTTTACTTAGCTACGTCATTTTATTTTATTTTCTAGTTATTTACTACTAGTACAACATAATAAGACCATATCTACCTTATAATTGCATTTATAAAAGAAAAAAACTATTAAAACTCAAAATCCAGCAATCTACGTATAAAAACGCGCCCAGTACATACGCAAACAGTAATCTTCAAACGCTGTTTTCTCCGGATATAATGATTTTTTCGGAAAATCCTTTTGGATTTGGTTGTGTGTTGGGATGCTGTACCTACCCCTTTCGGCTTCGGTAGACGTCTTTTTACACCCTGTATATAAGAAGCATGCTCAATATAAGACTAAAAGACAGGGTGAAAAACGCAGACATAAGAAAGCTCACACAATTAAGGACGAATATACAATTTGATAGATGCCAGTTTCGGCCTGCACACAATAACAAAACACTTACGCACACTTTGAAGCCGTATCCCCGTTCGATTATTAGTTGAACGAGCTAATTTTGATACTTGAATGTTTTGAAAGTACAAAGTAAAAAATAAAGTAAGGTAGATGGTGTGCTATAAAACAATTGAAATATTAGGTAGGTAGGTGCATCTTTATTATTTAGCAGTTATATTTAAGCATTAAATTTTAAATCTCGAATATCTTAGGAAATCTAACATTTACGTGATTTTATCCCTCAATACTTTTAGAACGAAGTTCCTTTTCGGACGGTATCAAGGATGGGGGCTAGAAGAAAAAAAAGCGTTAGATTTTATCATCACGACACATACCATAATAGGTCAAAAGATCACAGTGCGAAGTGAGCAGCCGCAAAGCAGTCCATAGATTGTTACATTTTGAGTACGGAGGAGCGTTTCTAGGATTTTAATACTTGACAATAATTTAATTGACAAATGTCAAAGTTGAAACTTCCATCCAACGAGGTTCCAACCGAGTGTTCATCACGTAACTCACGTACTTTGTCCTAGCGCTTGCGACGTTTTGGTCGCTAGAATAGTATACTCGTAATTTACTAACAAGCTGTTTAGTTGTCTTGCGAAAAAATAACCTTTTCTTTTCATCACATAATTTGTGGGGGCTAACTACCCCCCCACTTCACCATTTATAATTCCCTATTGCACACTACTTTGCGCACTCTGCGCATTTATTTTATTTCTTTCAGCACTGCGCACTACTTTGCGCACTCTGCGCATCTATTTTATTTCGTGCAGCACTGCGCACCACTTTGCGCACCATTTTAGGCACTTTGCGCACTTTGCACACTACTTTGCGCACTTTGCACACTACTTTGCGCACCTTTCACACAACTTTGCGCAGTGCTATGCGCACCTTTACTCGTTGTCAGTACTTTGCACACTTTGAAAACTTTTTACTACTAGTGGTTCTGTGAGAGTAGTAGACCTCGCTCCAAAAAAATTACGAAGAATGTACCTAAGTACCTACCTATCTACAATATTAAAAATATTTTTATTGAAAAAATATTTTCAATAGGTCCAAGCTTTTTATGGGTGATGAGCTGATTCATATGAGCCCAAAACACGGATATTACTATTATCCACATAATGAATTCCATTGAACAGCTCTTGG
Organism: Epirrhoe tristata; assembly: GCA_951394285.1. Classification (NCBI taxonomy): domain Eukaryota; kingdom Metazoa; phylum Arthropoda; class Insecta; order Lepidoptera; family Geometridae; genus Epirrhoe; species Epirrhoe tristata. The sequence goes on from OX596139.1 coordinate 10,725,888, forward strand.
CTCCATCATCAAAACAGCTCCTGTCACCATACTTTCAAATTGTACACGAAACTTGACCGATTTACACAGCTTCAATTAAATCGGCCTATTTTCTGAGGAGTTCCGTGGAACAGCACCTGATTCCACCATCAGATAAGCTCGTTGTCACCATATTTTGAAATTGTAGATGATACTTGATCGACAAACCGAGTTTCAACTCAATCGGCCTAATTTCTGAGGAGTTCTGTGGAACTGCTCATGACTCCATCATCAGATCAGCTCGTTGTCACCATATTTTAAAATTTTAGATGATACTTGATTGACAAACTGAGTTTCAACGCATTCGGCCTAATTTCTGAGGAGTTCCGTGGAACTGCTCATGACTCCATCATCAGATCAGCTCGCTGTCACCATATTTTAAAATTGTAGATGATACTTGATTGACAAACTGAGTTTCAACGCATTCGGCCTAATTTCTGAGGAGTTCCGTGGAACAGCTCATGACTCCATCATCAGATCAGCTCGCTTTCATCATAAATTATTGCATCATCTCCAAGGACTCATAGGTGTACCAAAATTCAGCTCTATCGGAAGCCGGGAAGTGGGTCATATTAAGCTTGTAAAATAGGACCCGGACAAACATACATACATACAAACCTACGAACATTGCAAGTTAATAAAAAGCTTTTAAAATGCGATTTGTATGCGAGAACAGAAAGACAGATGGACAGACGGACAAAAGCAATTTTTGCGAAACTCGAAGGGAAGGCGCTGCGCTCGCTTCGCTCGCTCGGTCAAATAGGCGCGCACCTATTATAACTGGGCATTGGTGCTGACGATTTACACGTAAGGGAAAAAACATTTTTTTTTTCCTTATCCTATCTTATCATCAGCTGTATCGTCCGAAACCAAAAGTATCAATATTTTCCAGTCACGGTATTCGTATTCATACAGAATTTTAGATAGAACCTTGTCGAACTAAAAAATTGAAAAATGCGATACACACGTCCTTCCATAAGCACGTTTGACGTGCATCTGAAGCGTCTGAGCTCGGATTCGGATTTATATGGCAAATCGAGATTGCGCACGCCATAGAAAATGTATGGAGAGAAATCGTACTGTTTTTTGTACATTTTAATATACTCATAAATAAAAAACTAATTGATTTGGGATAAAAAAAATTAGCAACACGCTTAGAGGACTATATAAGCTAAAATTTTCTATAATTTTTTTGTCAAAATTTACTGCATCTTTGGCTATTTTTGTTCCGATTCGGACCCCATTTTTCGTAATTTTTAGCGATTCTTACGTTATTAAAAGCTTTTTTTTGTGGAATTTTTGTATGGGACTACCCAGTTTTTTTTATCACCCCGTGTAGATGAATACTTTACCTTTAATTTAGTACCACAATTTCACTACAGCTGTGGTTCCAGGCTCAGCAAATGGTACCGAAAAACCATACAATTTTGTATATTCATCCTTATGGAGATGGGCAGGTCATGTAGCACGCATACCAGATGGCAGATGGACAGGACGCGTGCTGCACTGGTACCCGCACGGCGACGACGCCCGCAGAGGGCGCGGCCGCCCGTGCCGGCGCTGGCGGGACGACATCGACGAGGTGGCAGGCGTCACTTGGACACGACATGCCGCAGACAGACTTTTGTGGCAATGGATGGAGGAGGCCTTCACCCAAAAATGGGTGCCCAATTCAGATCAATAATAACAATAATAATATAGAGTGAACATACTAATTAATCCAATAAAATTATAATGAATTTGTGTTCGGACAATGAGGGTTACAAAGTAATATGTACCTTCCTATGTTCAATTAACAATATAAAAAATGTAAGGAAGCCTTTGTGTTCGAGTATGACTAGCACTTGCCTTTATGATTACATTTCATCAATTTAAATAGAGATGATTCATCTGGATTTCAATCGACGATATTTTTAAGTGAATAATTTCTAAAGTTTAATTCTAGCATAGTTTCTTATGATAAGAAAACTTACAAGATTTTAATTTATATGGCAGCCGATAGGTTATTATATACGTACTTATTCCAATGCTTTGAGATAAAATAAGTACCTACAATTTCGTTTTAAATCGTACAATAGACGGAAAATATCGGATAGGCTAAAATAGCGAACAGTCTAATAAATTTTCCAATTCATTCAAGAAGCTTGAAAAATTCGATCTCTATTCAAATGACTGATGTTTGCAAGGATGGCTGATTGCAGCATTCAATCAGTTCGTTGGTTACTTGCTTAGAGGGTTTGTGGGCTAGTATAGACCAGTCAGCAATGTAAGTTTTGGGGGTTGATGGTATTCCCCCAATTGAGTACTCGTCTCGCTAAGGTTTGCCCAACTGGCACACTTACCTTAGGGCCTTTCGGCTGACAGTTATAGTCGGATAGTTCTATATAGGCTATATGTGGCCAGAAACTTTGCATGCGCGATTCAGACTTTTTATACTTTTTGCAACATTTGTATGGGGATCCGCTTATTTGTGATTCCAGCGCCATCTAGTAGTACAGCTCCGAAGTATGTCGCTGTAATTGATATCTCTTGAAGTTCAGCTTGTAGTTCAGGCGATGGTAGATAGAGGTCGCCATAAGTTGATTCAGTTTTATTTTTAAATTGCCATTTGTTTTACGAGTACATAACTCAGTACTTAAAAAATACAACTTTTACTGAGAAATTATTATAAACATTTCTCCGCAATTTAAATTGAAATTATAAGTCTCATCACCTCAGACTAATCTTCATTCATTTTTTTGTCATTTTATGCACCATATTCCTTGATTTCTTTTTAAATTGTTTATTAACTAATAAGATAATTATGCAATAAGACGCGTGACGCAGCAAGTGCTGCGCCACAACGGGTATGGCGCCACTGAAAACCAGCGCTCCAGCACTCTCGAGCTGTTCGAGCAAATGCTGAGGGGTAGCCGTATTTTCACCCACATAAAATTGTGTAGATTTAAGTACCTATTTTGTAAATGTGTATATGTGGAGAAAATAAAACTTTATTCTATTCTATTCTATATTCAATTAGATTTGTGAAACATCAAAATGCTAATCGACTTTCTTTGCTGAATGTAGATTAGGTACCTAGTTTGAGTAGTAACTAACTATATATCAGTAACTAACTTCCACCCGCAGCTTCACTTACCTATGTGGCACAAACATTTCAAATATCATTTATTTGACCTCTAGTTTGTTAGATCTGTCGCTGTTGCATAGTCAAATTTAGGAGAATATTTTCACCTATCGTAGGTACATGCTAGACCAGGATAGCAATATATTTTGTGTGAAGAAGGAAAGACATTGGACGCAATTTTAATGCGCTATTTCGAAGTAAATAAAAATTGGTCCGCTGGCTATGATGTGTGTGACTTAACTTTTTCTAAATTTTTTGTGTTATTCCTATCATCAATAGTTTTTACGTCAAAGAGTACCAAAGATCTGCACATACTCACAAAGTTTCGCATATAAGTAGGTACATAGTATACGATCTTTAGCTCTCTGAAGTTAGGTGCAATAGACGATTGCGCAGGTTTGGTAGAGTAAGCGAGATAGCACGATTTTAGGCGCCATCATAAATGGGTTCTGCGCAGCTACTTCAGAGAGCTAAAGAACGATTGTGCGTATTATACTTATGATATTTTTCTTTGTTTATAAATAGCTTTTTGATTGTCACTTCACTATCAGGCAGGCAGTAATCGCGTTACTTACGTCCATTAAAGGCACTCGCATACCGCGATGAGCTCTAAATCTAGTTATTGGATAATCAAATTGGGTGTAGGATTGTTCTCACTCGCTGAATGAATGCTGGGCGCTGGACTGCTGGACTTTTTACACAGCATCAACTAGCCCCAAAGTAAAAAGAGCTTGTGTTGGGTACTACATGACTGATAAACTACTTATATACTTTTTCTTTGTAAATACATACATGTTAAACATAGAAAGACCCAGACCCGAGACCTGTAGGTCATCTAAGAGATCTGTAGGTCATACAAATATTTATCCCGCGGCGGGGATCAAAACCAACATTCTGCGTCGCAGGCGGACCTTCGCCCTCTGCGCCACAGAGGTCGTCAATATTGGTTCTCACGCCCATACCGTGCACTTTTAAATCAGCACATCCCACCCACAACTATAATTCAACGTGAGATACGAGCTTTCAACACCATTAGACTGCAGTCACACCCCCATGACCTATAACTGTGGCCTGCTTCATAACTATGAAACCTACTCTAGTCTACCCTGAAGCCTGAGGGTAGTTGTCTCACAATCTTTAAAATTTCTAAAATTTGTTTTGGTATCCGGCTAAATGAAAAGGTAAATGATGAATTTCCTATTTTACTGTTATAAAAAAAAATCTTAAAACTAGTTTCTGCGTGCGGCTTCGCTCGCGTGTCACAACATTTTTAAAAGCCTATGCTATTCTAGGTCACTATCTAATCTAATCTATTCTTGATCATATCTGAACAGTGTTATAGCCATTTGATTTTATCTATATTTGAATCGTGTATTGTGGGCCACATTTCTTTAGGATTTTTAGGATAGGAACACATTTTTTTTATATCAGCGGCGAGCTCATCCCTTTGAAAATCTGACTGTTCTCATTGCACAGGTTATTATATCAAATTGCGGAGTATTAGGTGGGCTGATTACCAAGAAACCCTTTTGAAGGATCAATGCTCTTTTTACGGAAGACACGAATAATGAGGAAATTAATTTTGCCGGAAAATCCGACCACTCGGGAAGAACAGCCAAGGAAAGTAGGTTTTAGGGTTGCTACACTTTAGTCGGAGATTATTTTTATGTCATGTACATCGTTCTTGCAGCGACCAAAATTAAATGAGCTACTACGTAATAATAATAAAAAATTATAATTAATTACTAGCTGAGCTACCACGTATACAACGATATTTAGAAATATCAGTAAAACAGGTTCTTAGAATCGTATGAACTTTTCCCTTTTCTAATAGGTAGCCATTAGATATCTTCAAAGAGGTTAAATGCCTAGGTAATTAAAGGTCTGTCGCAGTTGAAAATATAGGCGTGAGCATATTTTCTCTGGCAGCCCTAGATAGTGAACAAAGGCAGGGACCCACGATTATCTGGCTCAGATAAAAAGCAATTAGGGCAGCCCTGGAGCTTTTTCAGTGACGTCACGGGCACCTTTATCGCGGTCTTATGGTATTGCTGATTTTATGGAAGTGTCCACACGTAGGTAATCTGATACAGATCTGATAGACATCATTCGATTAGTATGAGGGTACAGTCGTGATACAATGTGTGTGTCTCAAATATGTTCAGGTACCAAACTCAGCACAAATTCTTTTAATTACTTACCTATAATTTGCTCAGTTCAACATGTCTGTATGCTATGCGCACATATGTTTATGTTGCAACATAGTGTCAAAACCTTTATATTTTTAATTACCTAATTTTTTTTTCTGTTGTAATGTGTTTTTGTAATAATTAATAAATAAAATAATTAATCAAAGTCAAATAATTATCATCGCTGTGAATGAGATTTATTTATTTTATTTTATTTTTATAGAAAACTTTCAGCTACACCGTAGGCGCCATATTTCATTAAAGTTTATTTATTTATATATTACCGTAACACAGTTAAATCTAGCGCGGGGGATACGTTTTTATAACACCATTCCTTTAAAAATAATAAAATAAACTCTTACTTTACTTTACTTTTTACATAAAGTTATGTAGATTTAAGTACCTATTGTAACTGTTGTATATGATGTGGATAAATAAACTTATCTTTATCTTTATGTTAAGTTTTATCTTACGAAGGCGGGTTGGTCTTAATTATGTGTATACATTTGTTTCTGTGTGTGTATTTTTTTATTTTATTTTATTTAGACTGAGCGCTCATTCGTCCATGAAGCGTTTCTGATTCCTGGACTTACACAAAGAGAAACAACAAAAACTGAGGCCTTTTTACATCTTTATTACGAGTAGATGATTTATACAGCGTCAGGAGGCAACCTATGCCTACACTTAACGGGACGCTGTAGTGCCTGGGACATTGTTTGAGATGGAATACGGAAAACGGCTTGCCCAGCACCTAAACCATCCTCTCAGCTTAATCAGCCTGGCCCACAGGAAAGACGACGTCAATACGTGTGGAGCATATTAATAATAATAAAATTATATTAATAATTAATAAAAAAATTATAATATGCATGTGCATATTGTGCATATTATCTAGACCAACACGCCTTCCTATGGAACAAATACGTAATCCGAATGCTGATGACGTCATTACCTCATGTGTACTGCGCATACGATGCTGACAAATGTGCCTTCACCTGAACCTTTTGTAGTCTTGTCTCCCTCAGATTGTTTAGAACACTGTTAAGATAGTCCAATCTTGTCGATCGATCCAAGCATTGCAGTTAAATCGAACGGTTTTACGAGAATGCTCGTGTTATCTCGAATTGGAATGCTTTGCATTTAGAACGAACATTCGAGAAACATTCGATATTATTGAAACTATTATTTTTATTACCTTTATCTATAATCGGTCATGTTTTTAGTTTTGAAGTATCGGTTCATTCATGCAATCTGTCATCACGTATAGAATGCTAAAATGTAGTTATTAGATTCTAAATATTATGTATTTGAATCGTCTGGCCCCATAGAAATCTTCAAAGGATCTTGAATTGAGAGGTGGTTTGAACCTTATTCCGAGAAAACCATGTCGAATCTTGAACTCATCATTAAAAACAATTACAGGAATACGACCTTTTCCAAGGGTCACGTTAGGCCGTTTCACACGACGCGGTACCGTCAGGTCAGATCTACGATTAGCGACCCTTTCGGCACAATAGCGTAATTCAGTGTGAATTATTGAAATGTTGCGGGATAATGCTTCACAAAAGGTTTGTTTGATCGTCAGTAGTTCGTGTGAACTGGACAAATCGTGACGAAGATTTGATTCCGGCTTTCTGCTTGAGGAAAAGCCGGGACTGACAGATTGGTTATTTGAGCACAAAAGCTCTGTAGCAATAGTAACAATTCATCATATTTGAAGAACATCACGTTAGGTATTATTTTATCTGTGGTTTAAAGTAACCAAAGCTAATATAGGGTTGGTTATTACAATGTAACAAAAGCCCTAGAGTCCCCTTGAGTCTACTCATATTGTATGCTGCTTTGCTTATACCCTGGTGGAAGGGTATAATGTGAGATCAGGACGAATGTATGTGTTGGGTATTATATATTTTTATTTACCCTTTTTCGTCCCACTATAAGTACTAGTAGTTTCTGACACCCACGACAAATCCTAGTGAGGAATTGACTATGTATTGGGTGCTATATTTTTATTTAACCTATTTCGTCCCACTGCTATGCACGTCTCTCCCATAGATTTAATATTTTATATCTTGTTTCTTATCTATAATTGCCTGAAATAGATAAATAAATAAAATAAAATATAGTGAACCATCTCTCTTTCGTGATCTACTATCATTATATTCCATTTCATATCAAGGCAGTACGTTGAACATATTTCATCGTACCATGAATAATACCAAAGGAATTTTAAAGAGAGTCTGCAATTCATGTTTACGTTTGCTCTAAAATTACTCCGATGTAATATTTTCGGTAAACAGTAGTCATCAATTAGGTAAGATAACGAAAATTTTGAGTTGTAAATACATTAATGCTTACAGATTGTAAATTGAGCATTATAAGGTCAGTTCACAGATATAGTACCTACAGACGACGCGCTTTTTAAAATAATAGCAATAATTTTCGCGTTCATTCTTTATGAGATTGAACGAACTCTTTGGAAAAAAAGAAAATAAAGCAAACTGCCGGAAAATACAACAAAAGCTTATTGAATAAATTCAAAAGACATTATTGGCTTGCAGGAAAATCGTATTAGAAAAATATAATTACATACGTTGCCATTCTGACTGAGAAATGGATAAACGATGTTTAAGTATGTTTGGGCTTTGCGAGAGAAAATAAAAAGTATAAAGATATTATTTTAACTGTAATACTACGTCGTATCGAACCTTATACGCATAGCGACAGTGCACCTCCGCCGAGCGGATTTTGTTTACCATGTTCCCCACTTACCTGCCCGATATGATAACATTGTCTTCACTATGACTGCTACTAAAGTGTGCGTGCGCTTATCGCTGGTTTCTTCGTTATACAAAAAAAAGTGTTTACTTACTAGTTAAATAAATAAATAATGCTGGACATTTTCAAACAGCATCATTTAGCCCCAAACTAAGCAAAGCTTTCTATGGGAACCAGATAACTGTAATAGTACTCAGTTATCATTTGTGTTACAATAACTTCGAGAACCTAGTGTTAAGGCAAACTTATCCTAAGTTTTTAAACACTATTAGCCATATCCTATGTAATACTTGTACGAGCGAGCTGATAGATTGGGGAGAAAGCTTTAGCAATTTAGTGGAATATATCCTTTTATAAATATCAGAGGTTCTTCCAGCTTCTCTCCCATCGCCTTAGATGGTGTATCCCTTCCACTGATTTTCGATACCTCGGATCACTGATCTAAGATGATGGAGGAATAGACCGAGATGTCAAAAATAGAATGAATGCTGGATGGATGAAGTGGCGACAGGTCTCAGGAACAACTTGTGACCCTTGTATGCCCCTTAAACATAAGGGGAAAATCTACAAGACGGTCATTAGACCTGTCGTGCTGGGCTACGAAAGCGACGGATGAAAGAAGAGTGCATGCGACAGAGATGCGAATGTTGAGATGGATGTGCGTTGTGACGCGAATGGATAAGGTGAGGAATGAATATATTAGGGAAGTCTGAAAGTAGCGCCGGTGACTGCAAAGTTGAAGAGCAATAGGTTAGCGTGGTATGGGCATTGGGCATGTAATGCGGAGGGATGAAAGTCACGTAACTAAAAGGGTGATGGAAATGATGGTGGATGGATATAAGAGTACTAGAGGTAGACCAAAGAAAAGATGGATAGATTGTGTGAAAGAAGATAAGGGTAAGAAAGGAGTGGATACGGAGATAACGAGTGATAGGGGAGAGTGGAAGAAGAGAACATGTTATTCCGACCCCGCATAAGCGGGATAAGGGCAGGAAAATGATGAGCCTTTTATAAATGCTTACATTTTAATTTTTGAGTATAATATAACCTATGTTAATTTCTAAAGACGTCCTCGCTTAACTTCGACTATCTTTCAACAAGTTCAAGACACTAACAAGCTACACTCTATTGACGATCTATTTCTCAAGACTATAAAGTAAGTTACATGTAATATTGCTTGAGTAGCATAGCAGTTTATAATATAAGGCTTAGTATGTATGTACAAAGGTGCTTTGTATAGCTCGTGTAGTCGTGAGTTCCATATTCATGAGACATGTCGGCCGTCTGATGAGCTGGATCAATCCTGACTACGTGATCATTGCTGGCAGACGAATGTTACTCACTAGACTACTGCACGTGGGCGGTACTTACTCATTAGTTTTCCCGGTTTTGAACATTCTAACCCCGTAACAATTCCGGGATAAACAATGTTGCCCTACAACCTCCTCTATCTTCGATTAAAATCGGTTCAGCCGTTCCGAAAATTAGCCCGGACAAACAGAGAGATACATTTTTTGAAAATAATTGTGTTATAAACCCATACGTTTAACAATCCAGACGATACGAACCTAACCCATATAATATCGTATAAATAACTGTTTTCAACTTGAGAAAACACAGATAATAAATTGAAGCTAGTTTTGTTATAAAACTATTGGTTTTACAAATAAATAGTAAAGGTTAGATTATCCTACTTACAAGAAAGTGATTCTCACCTGATTTTTTGGCACTATTCCCTTTTCCATTCTTGTTCTTCCTCGGATAAAGATTGATCTTACTCTGCCCACAACCCATAACGGCCTATTCCATTAGGAGCTCATTTTAGACCCATTTGTAATGTTTAAATTTGGAATAATTAAGAATACACTAGTTACATTTGTACTTAATTGTTTTTTTATCGAATTAAATTCACTTCCATTGCATTTATTTTATTTTTTTCTATTTCATTTGCTTTGTGTTGCATGGCGTATAGGGAGGACTCCATGTTTCTTGTCCTGTAAAAAAAAAGATTTATTATTAGTTTTTTCAAAATATTTTGTTTTCTAAGAAGCGGTAACCATACTAAAGCAAGTGTAGCTATTAAGCAATAACTTAATTCTACATTTAGGAGAATGGGCGCAAAAGTATCGGCCGGGATTCGAACCCATCTTCAAATTGAAGTCGAGACACTACTTTTGACTTTATACTATCGTAAAAATCACCAAAGGTTAGGGGATTTAGTTCAAAGTGGTCGTTGCTTCTTAGAAAACCAGGCGACACAATATAGGCAGGAATTACAGTAACAACACATTATTTTTACGAGGAAAAAGCGAGCAGGAAAGGCTTTATGTTTCTGAACTTCCATTACACAATTATTTTAAAATTCATAAGATTTTTTTACATTAAAGTATTAACTTAATTAGGAAAAAGAATCAGTGAACAAAATGGCGGTGTATTTCCAGTTTCTAGTCATTATTTTGACTCCAATTTCAAAATTCGAATTTCGATTGATGAAAGACTCATTCTTCAAATTTGGGATAACACAAAACATTTGGGTAGGACAAGGTAACGAATTTGTACTGCGGGTACAAAGCAAAACGACAGCACAGCATTAGGCCCAGCATTCAAAATTCTCCTCCAGTGTACACTAGGCCTTGGGGTCACAGCAAGGGCACAGCCACGACATAGATAAATAACCGAAAATAAAACTTACGGACTCTTTTTTTAACAAACACTCAAGGCCGATAATTTATTGTGTACGCTCAGAGTTTGTAAGTGATAAACTCAAATAACAATCCTACCACGGTGTTTTAAATTTTTTATTACCTACCCTTTGCACAAAACCATAAGTAAAATTAGGCACAAAATTGCCCCTTACAAATAAACGCGTTTAAAGTTAGTCCAGGTTTGAACTAAGAATAAGCTTGCAAATTCTTAGTTTATATCTGAAAAAAATTACACCACGTTTCTTTGTAAGACCGAATAAGTATGCGTGATGTTGTCTTTTTGACAAAACAAACTAACAAACAGACATTTAACCTTCCCACTGGCATTTCATGGGCACTAATGGATATAAACAACTAGGTACTCGAAAAACAGCAGGGGGTTATTCGCGTTCGTTTTTTTCGTTCGTTAGATAAATTTTCGGATGATTCTTATTACGAGCTACATTGTATTTAGTCGATAAGATTAACGTTAAAACACGGAACAAATGCTGTGCAAAAACAATGCTGCATGCTCGTGCACACAATTATATTATATAAGTAATTTTAAGTTCTCATATAAGTAAATTTTCAACACACTTGCTCATAAAGTGGCTCTATGGTCACTGCAATTAGGCACATAATGACACCCATAATCAAACTGTGACTTTTTCATTACTATAACTCACTAGTGAGTAATAGATTGTTTTATTAATTTTATTGGTTGAGTTGCTTTGTTCTTAAAAAAGTTTTTATTCAGAAAAAAGATCGTGTTCAATAGAACAAATTAATTAATGTTCCTATTGCTTGCTCATTTCATGCAACTTCTTATTTAAATAGATAATGTGTTTAATAAATAAAACTTTCACTCAAATATAACTTTTGTTTTCTCTGTAATAAAAGAAAACTTTAAATTCCCCATTTTGTCCGTGGCAGAATAGGCCGCAAACCCTATGCGCGGCGCGGAAATATAGTCTGTGGCTGATCGCAATGCGCACGCATAGGAAAACTGATTAATTTTCCCCGCAATAGCAAAACATTTTTCACAACTCGTTTTCACTGTTGAAAATTAGTTTTTATTGTTATTTTATTCACAAATGTGTTGAAAAACGTCGTATGATACACGTGTGTATTGATGATTACCGTCCTCGGCTCTGTTAAGAGCCTCGCCTAGCGGCTCGGCTCTCAAATAACGCCTCGGCGGTAATCACCAATGTTACACACTAGTACCATAATGTACTTACTATTAATGTAATTCTTTTGAGAATAAATATCTTAAACCTGAACAAATATTCCAAACCGAAAAATTAGAAACATCCGAATATTCATCAAACGAACGAAAATAAGAACGGGAATACGGCCCCAGGTGTGTTCCCTCAACGTCGCCATATAAATGTTTATTTTGATGAAATTTATCGTTTCCGATCATTATTGGTGGCAGTAGATCAAGTTCGTTTGTCTAAATTGATGTAACCGAATTCAAAATACGAGGTTATGATCTTCACCTACTGAAAATGTGGTTCAAAATAACTAGATTATTACTCCCATGTCTTATAAATTATATAATAGATTTTTACAAATATCGGCTTAAGTACTTAATAGTTGTTATGTTATGCCTTGCTCTTTTTCTACTTGTAAACTTTCATGCAAATCTGTTCAGCCGTTTCAGCGTGAACACTCACCAATCCCTCCATCCGAATAATGGTGTTTCAAAAAAAAGTAGGTACTGTTCACTTTCGCTAAGGACTCTACCTAATTTGACCACAGTTCTGAGTGGGGACTTCAAACGAAACACAGCAGTCCTATAATACATAGGTAAATATTCCCCAATCAGTTGACTTTGAATGCCGATAGACCACGGCCTAATCCCTTGTTTCATGTTTTATAAGCCCCTTGCTTGGCATAGATCCCTTAAATCTTTTGTTGACGAAGCTAAGGCGGATTGAAGATCCATAGTCTTGCTCTTGGTAACAAGTTTCACTACAAAACTTGTTTTGCTTAAAAACACCAAAATATTTTCTACCCTTTATTTTATTGATTTTGATTTTAAACATTAAGAGCCCTACTAATAAACGTGGTGTAAAGTTATTCCTCGGAATAAACTTAAATGGCCTTCTTACAAAATAGTTAAACCTTAGTTGAACACCATGTTGTTGACACATGTCAAAACAAAACTGTTGACAAAACACCACAAAAAAAGCGTTCTATGTAAGAGTATTTAAAGATCGTTTTTCTAGAGACATTTTTTTGTCAGTGCTTCGCTAAATTTTTTGTAATAAGACGGAAAATAACCATACATTTTGACAGTTTACACTCAGGAATAACTTTATACTACGTTTGTTATTAAGGGCCTAAGACCATAGCTCTTTCATTTAAGCAACAGAGTGTGCAAGATGTAAAAAAATAAGTATTATTTAAGTAAGTGTTCAAATCATTTCAAAAAGGAAACATTCAGTGGACTACGACTATTGACTGCTAAAAAAACTATCAAATCAACTTGTAAATACTATATCAAAATCAATTCAAATTTCGGAATAATTGTATAACATAGGTATACAATTGAACAGGATTATTACCGTCTACCCCCACCAACTGCCCCCACGCGGTGGCAGACGGTAACACTTACTTACATAATATTATACAAATGTAACATCAAAAAAAAAGTTAAAAACCAAGTTGAACTAAAAAAATCTTTATACTTACAGAAGTCTGTTAAAAAGGTAAATCTTGTCCTAAATTGGTAAGCTTACGATGTGTCTAATATCAAACTCTTTTGTGCAACAGTCACTGATTGTAACTTAGATTATTTTCAACGGTCATTACAGCAGCGTCAGATGTTGCTGCGGAAGTCTTAAGTGCCCGACCCCTAGCCCTTAGCGCGTCTAAGTGGTACAAGGGCACTTGCAACCCTCTATCGAAGGGCTGAAGCTGAGCTGTGAAGCTAATGAAAGATTTCTTGTGTCGCGTGATAGTACTATTTTTAAATTTTGACTAGCTGTCTATCTTCTATCTACTTTACACCTATAATACTTTAGATGATAGAGGTTTTTATGCGGACTAAAAAATTGGTTACTTTATCACCAGACAAATTCATTGTCGCTGCAAGTTCTATTTCTGTTGGCGTTGCTCCCCTTTTGGGTAAGTCTACTAGCACTCCAGCCCCCTTACCATGGCCACGTTATCTCTACAGTAGAAAATATTAAAATAACATTTGAGTTTAGGCAAAAGCATCTTTTCTACGACCTCAATAAAACTCAAAATCGTCTGAACGAAAATGTCAAAGTCAAAGTCAAAGTCAAAAAGCATTTATTCAGTAGGACCGCTGGGATCACTTTGAAACGTCTTAAAACTTTTTTTTTTTTTTTTAACTTTTGATTCCATTCCTGTTCCTTCGCGACCACGCGTCACTTTCTCTAATTCTACTGTAGACATAGCGTGGTCATGGTAAGACCATAGCTCTGGGGCTCTCATAAGGGGACTGATAGTAGAATTCAAGCGTTCACTGCCACCTCCTAGTCTAGAAGGTGGTGTGAACGTTGAGCGCGTCAATTCTCGTTCCCTAGCCCTAACAAACGCGGACTCTCGTCATCGCCTCAATTTCGCCGGAATGTCGGTAAATAAACACGTCGTAAATAGTAACGAGGGCTGTAAATCGAATAGCACTTGGAATTACTTCTCAAATGGTGCTTCGGTGAAAACACGCGGTTTAAATCCCTTTTTTATTTGTAAATGAAAAAATAAGTACACAAGCAACTTTTGGCTAAACTTATATCAGGGCAAGAATATGCTAAAACAAAATTTTGAAAAATTTTCGTCACTCTGATTAGTTAAGTATATGAGTGAAGCTTTGAGAAATTTCTTAGGTCATTGGAGTGAAGTGAGAGAAGGTAGCTGTCATGTCGTATAAATAGATCAAGGAGGCTGCCCTGGATAGAAATAAATAGAAAAGGATGCATCAGTTATGCCGACAAGGGACGGTCCATTAAATAAAAAAAGAAGAGAAAACTTCACTTCTCACCATGTACTTATCATTATATCGTGCTATTCCAAAATATAAGCTCTCTGTTCCAAATTCGATCCAAATCCATTTAGTAGTTTTTGCGTGAAAGTAACAAACACATACATCCATCGTCACTTACAGACAAAAAAAGAACAAAAAACAAACATGATCTCAACTGTACCTCGAGGCGCGGTAGACTTTCTCTCAGAGATCCTTTGCAGATGTCTAAAAGGGTAATCAAAGGCAATGTCCAAATATTTAATACATGGTCACATTTTGCCGAATCCTCACAAACTCACATTTGTAATAGTATGTTCAAGTATGATTAAAAATCCAGAAGCATACATATTTAAGGCATCCCTCGCCGCATATTGTGCCGTTAGACCATCAAAATAAATGTTTAATGTACCCAAAGGGCTATTATAATCAGGGTCGCCCCGAGAATAGGAAAGGACTAGGAGTTTTAGCTTTAGACTCCAATTTTTTATTAAACCTGACGAAAAAATATGAGTGAAAAAACGTGTGAATCTGTGTTTGTGTATTTAACTTTTATACACATAACCACAGAACTATATTAGTTCTGTGCACATAACACAGTCGTCATCTTCTTCCTGCTCTTGTCCCACATTAGGTGGGGTTGGCACAGCATGTTCTTCTTCGCTTCTTCCAATCTCTTCACCATACACAGCATCAGCTTGTGTATTAAAGTAACCTAAAGCAAGTTTCGGTCGGTTTTTTACGGAGGATATTATTTCCCGCGTCAGTGAAAAAGGCGCGATTGTTAATCTAACGGTTGCATATAGCAAAAGGTTATTGTGAATAAGCAATTTTAGGGCATATGCAATATTTGAAGCGCTTGTAGTTTGCTTAGACGTTCTTGATAGATCGTCGAAGCTACGTTCTGACCGGTCAGTAAGTCAAAGTCAAAAAGCATTTATTCAGTTGGACCGCTGGGATCACTTTGAAACGTCTTAAAACTAGGTGATTTTACTCCTAAACTTATTAAGCATTCGTGATTTGACGACATAATTGATACGGTCAGTGTCGTGTGTCGTAGTATGAACGTGGACTTATCTGATTCTGAGGACGAATTGAGGGTAGATCCGGATCCTACCCTCAATAGAAAAAACTCGTTCTTCGCTGCAACGCGTTCGAAACGTCGGGACCAAATAAAACAAGTACGTGATAAAAACCCGTTTATTCAAAAAATAATTATGATTTTACTCCTGTTCCTTCGCGACCAATAAGTGGATGGGTGACCGCCAGTGGCATTATCAACTGAGCGCTTCCATGCTTTGGAGGGCACGTTAAATTGTATGTTATTACGGGGACGTAATAATAAGTAATCCACTTCTACGGCTATCATTATTGAGTGAGTTGATATTTATTTATGTATTGTTATTGAAACGTATCATTAACTGGAACACGATAAAGCTATTTTGGATAAGCTCCGTATGATATACGATGACGTATAACAAGATAATGAGGCTATTTATAGAAGCTTCTATATTTAGCAACATTTTTGTAAAGGCGTGGTATGCGATGCGACAGAATTTTGATAAACGGCCTATCCTTTGGTCATAAAGACTCTTTTCTTCTGTTTTTACCTAAAATGCGGTTTTATTGGTCAAAGGCAGTGTCCAGTAACAAGGTGAGGTTCACGAGTCACGAGGTGACTGGAGTGCCGGCCATCTTCGTTATTCGTTTGTAAATAAGCGATCTTCTTAGCGATGCGACCATCACTAAAACATCGATATCAAAAATTATGTTTGATCGCACGTTCGTACGAACCAAATAGCGCATTCGCTTTCTACTAGGACGACACCTTACCTTAGTTAGTCCAGACTTCCAGAGCCGAAGCACTCTACTGAAGATAATCCAAAATGTGAAGTACCTAATTGGTACCTAAGTATACACCCCTATTTTGTTATTACTAAAAAAATGTTAAACCTAGAGACGAGACGAGTCAAACATGGATTTATGATAGCTACTGTGGTTTTGCTGACTGGGGATGATACGAGAGCATAGTTTGAATGAGAATCCGTACGCGATTGTTGTCTGTAGTACTTATTTGTACAGTTTTCATAAAATTTTGTTCGGTTTTAGTTGACTACAACCCTCGATAACTTTGTGATAGTTAAGTAAAAAAAATCTGACGATGCCATTATCATTTTCTGCACCTACTGCAATCCTTAATTTTTTTTTGGTAGTCATAAAATAGCGGTGTAGATAGACGAGTACAAAACTCGGACTGAAATCTCCGACCATAGGTACTCTTCATATTCATCAAGGCCTCGGAAGATCCTTATAAATTACACTTGATACTTACCGCAGTAATTGTACCCACCGCCCCACCCCGGGATAAATTGCTTTCTAAAATAATTATAGGGGCCGGCTATTTGTAATGGAACGAGTCCAGACTCCCCTAGCTCAACGTACAATGAGTAGTAGATCTTAAAGAGCATTTACACGGAAATGTTTCAATTTCAACCGATACGATATCGTATTGAACTGCAATTCCTTTACGTGTAAACGGTCATCGGCTGTTACTTGTTGTCTAGTCTTAGATCTGTATTCTGTTGTCTTATAAATTGGGACGCTCTTAGGAGTTTTTTCGCTTACGTCCTGAAGACTATGGTGACGCTTCGTTCGGCCGCTTGAAATGGCTTCGGCTTAGTGTTCAACTGTATTTATAACTGATATCAACGTAAATTAACCTTGTTTTTTTTAAGTTTAAAAGGATCGTATCGTGATCCTGTTTCCTGTTCTTTCTAATGTTTTCCTTTTAATCCTAGATTAATATTCTCTAATTCTAGATTAATTTAATAAAATCCAACAAAATCTACTTAAAAGGCTAATAAATTATCTTAAGCTCATTTCTCAATCTCTTTTGATCAACTTTGATGTTGATGAAAAACGAATTCTTTGAGCGATCACGGACCTAAGTGGGCAATTGCTTACTTTCCGTTTATTTTATAAAGAACTAGCTATTTCTCGCAACTTCGTCTGCATCGAACGCTGTTATCCCAGTTCCCAACTTCTTGTCTTCTACTGTTTTTTGAACCAGTGTGGTGAATGGATTACAAGTGCACCTCAAAGTGTGGACTCAAAGAGGCTCCGTTCGTACTTAACCCATGTTTTTGAAATTTTTAGGTTCTACGACATACCCGATTCCACACAATGTTTTCCTTCTCCGATTGAGAGTAGAAAAACTTATGGTGTACGACTGCATTCGAACCCACAACCTTAGGATCGCAAGGCGGGGCCGCTACCAAGACCACCAGTGCTCTTGGGTATGCCACCCGACTCCCATACCCATAAGTTCGTATACCTTCCTACAGTACGCACAACCAATCTTTAGCTCTCTGAAGTAGCTGCGCAGTACACATTTTTGATGACGCCTAAACGCGAAGTCAGCGTTGTTTAGCTGCCTCGCTCACTCACTTAGTTTGTTGCATCGTTCTATCTCGCCTACTCTACATACGCAATGTACTACATGCTCAAACCTGCGCAATCGTTTAGTGCACCTAGCTTCAGAGAGCTAAAGATCGGTTGTGCGTACTGTACTTTGTTCTCATTTTGCTCTCGCTACGATATTGGCAGTACATCAAATAACTTTATGCCCTCAAGCCTTCGCGGATTACTTTGTTCAACTTCTAAGGTACAGTTACTGAAGTTTAAACACTTTGAATGGTTTTACAATTTTGACTGGGTTCAATTCTTAGGAATTTCTCAAAGTTTTTGAAAGCGACTCACACCTACGTAATATATTTAATCAGCGCACATCAAGCCTCAGCAGTGGGTTGATTAGGTCTCCAAGTCTTAGGTTAGGCTGTAGTAGGTCCTTATTTTCACGTTGATGTGGTCATATTCAGATTAGGTCTTATAGCGATCTGGTCATCTGCCTTATTGTCTCCATCCATTCCCAGTTGTCATCGCAATCGCCTCTTTGAGGAGCACTTACAAACGTTTCACCACACTGGTTCGAAAGATCTGGTGACACGATAAGAGACGATAAGAGAAGATCCTAATAGAGCTCAACCAATCACATAATACGACAATGACAATTGAAGTCCAGAATGCGTTTGAAATGTCAAAATGAAGTCTATGTCTATTGCCAGTTAAATTACACAATAACGCCCCTGGTCATATTAGCTATCAAATTGAGATAAAAGCTTCCAACGCTTTTTTCTTTCTTCTAACTCTTTATCTATTCATATGATTGTATCTGATAATATCTACAAAAATAAATGGAGAATCAGTCGCGCAGTCTGCCGCGTGTTTCAGTTAGTTTGCACCCTCCGCCACCCTCTGGTCGATAGCGACCCTTGAGAAGCATTGTACAGTCAGCTACGGGAGACCAACAGCAAATATTTGATGTTTCGCAACTCCCGAAATGCAAAACATTTGACTAAAACTTTGTAGTTGAATCGGTGAGATGGTTCTGCCAGGGAGTACCTATCACATCATTTGTCTCAGTTTTTAGGCGACTGACACAATGAATCTACAGTCAGCTACAAGACTTCCATAAAATTTTATATTTCTTTTAAAAAACGCACACCAGAATCTGTTAAGATAAGTCATACATTTTTAACCACATCATAATACGATTAACATAGGTTAATCGTTAAGTCATACATTTTTAACCACATCATAATACGATCGTATTATGATGTGGTTAAAAATGTATGACTTATCTTAACAAATTCTGGTGTGCGTTTTAGACAAATCTTCAAATATTTGTCAAAATTTTGTTCATGATGTGACAGATTTCGGAAAGATTCAGAGTTTTAAAAGGAACGGCTCTATAGCCGTTCCTCAAATTATAAATATTACGAGTCTATGACATCTCTAAGAGTTTTATAGCCGACTGTACCTTGACTAAGATCGCAAGAATAAGGGACGAAAGTGTACCGACTCAAGGGGACCGGGGGCTGTTCACTGCCACTTAGAAGTCACTGGTTGTTAAAACTATTTAGATAAATTTAACGGAAAGTATTCGCGTAAATTGACGACCTCTGTGGCGCAGTGGGCGAAGGTCCGCCTGCGACGCAGAAGGTTGCGGGTTCGATCCCCGCCGCGGGACAAATGTTTGTATGACCTACAGATATTTGTCTCGGGTCTGGGTGTTTCTATGTATAATATGTATGTATTTACAAACAAAAAGTATATAAGTAGTATATCAGTTATCTGGTTCCCATAGTACAAGCTTTGCTTAGTTTGGGGCTAGATGATGCTGTGTGAAAATGTCCAGCATTATTTATTTATTAAATTGCGTAAGTACCTTATTTTGTTTCTCAGGCAATTGACTATGAATAAGGGGATAGTCAGAGGCAAGAGTGAGCCGATATATTATACATACGTGACAGGTTCCAAGCCCATCGCAGTCTTTCAAGAATACCGATGTTTTTTCCCCACGGCTTTTTCCTATACTCAAAGGTTTTCTGGTAGAAAATACATTTAGGGTAAAGCTCGTCTTTGTACATGTACTTACTTTATAACATCTTTTCTTTGTTTTTTATTGTGTAAAATAAAGAATTTCAGATGTTTTCCTTCACCGTTTAGATTAAAGCTCATCTTAACCTCATTGTTACACGTGTGTTTCTCAAATGTTCATTTTATTTCACTTGAAATAAATATTTTTACTGTTCCATTTAACCACTTTGACCAAGACGGGTGTTAGACACCCGTGGCCAAAATGGTTCCCCCGCTTCTGATTATAAGATTTATAGCTTCTATAACATTAAATCCAAGTTTATGAGCGCCATAACCCGTGTAATGAATAAGCTGATTGAGTGATCTGAGGTTAGTGTCGCTAAAACAATAATAAAATACCTATATAATAGCTTTTAACACATGCAATTTTTAACCTTATTCTGATAGATATACAGCACACGTTAATATTGATAGAATAGAGTAGGTAACTCAACAATGTTTATCGTTTCATGCAATATTCAACCTTACTATCAAAGACATAAAGTATTTTGGTTGTCAATTGGGTGTGAAAATGTGTCGGATATTTAGGAAAAAGGTTTAGGAGGAACGCGAAGTTTCCGTATCAGATTTCTTAAGAGAACTCTAATATTAGGTAGGTTTTATAAGTACCTAGGTACCTAATGCATATTAATAGTGAGTAAAACGGACGGGATTCGAGCCACGACCATTCCACCGACCGGATTAAAAGTTAAGGCACTAAACTCTACCGACTAGGCCAACTCAGCCGTAGCCTTAAATTGTGTGTCAATGTCAATTTGGACTGTACCAATGAAGTAAAAGACCTCTGACTACCCTCTTAGCACAACTTCTAATCATGAAACCCTGGAGATTTGAGCGGAGGTCTACCGTACATGAGTACAATCTTGAGAACTTGCCACATAAAAGCGTTTTTCTCCAATTTGCTGATACTCTACATCTTACCAACACAAATACCCCTAAACCTTCGGTTGTTAAGTATTTCACCCGTATCATCAAGCAATAGAGCTCAAAATACCACAGCTAATATATTTTAGGCTCTGTATTCTTTATCTCCGTGGTATAAGGTTCAATTTAAACGCTACTGTAATAGCATTGTCTAGTTGCTTTGAAAAATTTGTCGCTATCGCAATTTATTCTGATTTATGACGTCATAAGTTATTAACTTGATACTTTTGTGGATTAGAAGAATTTTGTAAGCTGAGGTATTTTTAAAATACTAGAAAATTCACTTTTTATTAAAACATGGCAATAAATACCTAATACAAGAAAGATATATAACTGAAACTTTGTCATAAACGAAAAATAAAGTAAAACACATTATATGTATTGTACATTATAATCTGGTTTTTCTTTTATTTTTGGTGGATTTAATTTTATTAATGGTGTGCAATAAATAATTTTCATTTTTTACGGTTATGTATTCAAAGTGTGCCAACGTTAGATTTGAAATTATGAATTCCCACATCGAGCTTTGTTATTGGTCAATTCAAATGCGCGTGATAATATCCCGCGTATCAACATAACGTATTCTTTGTTATCAACCTCTTTAAGTATAGCACGCAAAACCAATTTTGGTCTCTCTGAAGTAGCTACGCAGAACCCATTTTTGATGGCGCCTGAAAAACGAAGACAGTGTTGTATAGCTGCCTCGTTCACTTAGTTTGTTGCATCGTACTATCTCGCTTGCTCTACCAAACCTGCGCAATCGTTTAGTGAACTTAACTTCAAAAAGACGAAGATCGGTTGTGCGTATTGTATAACAAGCCGTAGGTATAAGTATTAATAGGCTTATTAGTAGGTAATGATCAGTCAGTGCGTAGTAGAATAGTTTATGGTATTGCTTTATGCAGCTGTTTCAGCAGTTTTCATGGCGATAGCTACAGACGACTGACGTCAGTTAAGTACTGACCGTCAGGATAGCACTTGGATACCATGATTTATTTTGCAAAATAAAATGTCAATTTAATCTAATCGCACATTTGTCCTCGGCGTACTCGCCGCAGTCATTTTTTATAGAAAAAATACTGATCACGTCAGAAAATGCGACTAGCTTCTGACATCTCAGCATTTTCTCTATTGAATTGACAGTGCCTTTATACGTTGATAGTCCCGCCTAACCATAAGTTTCATCTATGTAATTCACGTCAAAGAAGCTATGTTTCGACATAAATTTGTGAACATTGTTGGCTCAACTCATCACACCTTGGAGGGTAGTTTAACATTTCTAAGCAACGGCAAACTGCTCAAAACGACCGTAAATTCCTCCTTCAATAGGTTTAATATTGAAGGAAGATTTTAAGTAAATAGAAAACTGGATTATTTAGTCAGCGTTATTATGGATCTTTGTAATCTGAACAATAAATGAATTGAATTGAATTGATAAGGGAGGCCTTTACCCAGCAGTGGGTGAAGTCGGACTGTGGATGATGATGATGAATTGAATTGAATTGAATTATTCAGAATCAGAATCAGAATAATCTTAATGATTTTTTATTATTATTTATTGATTTGCCGCTGCATGATAAAACGGTAGCTATGATTTATTTTTTAACCACGGAGAGTTATGGTAATAGATTAAAAACTACAAAAATATGAAGAGAAACTTCGTTAGTAAGTTTGGCTTTGATTACCTGCAGTATTTATTTATTTATGTTCAAATTATTATTATGTACATCTAAATGTCCTGTATCATAGACACATCATAGGTATTAATCAATAAGTCTACAATAAAAACACTATGACTATCCAAACGTCAGACATTATTTCAGACCAAGTCACTCAAGGGCCCTTACTAATAAACTTGTCATAAAGTTATATCATGCATAACCTATGAATAACTATACATTTTTTTATTTTATGCACGATATCGGCCTTACTAATAATCGTGGTATAAAGTTATTCCTGAGTGTAATCTGTCAAAATGTATGGTTATTTTTAGTTTATTCCGAGGAATAACTTTACACCACGTTTATTAGTATGGGCCAATAACTTTATGTCGAGTTTATTGATAAGTGCCTAGATCTTTTAAAGCTGTCTCTGCGATAGTCAGAGGCACATCCAAAAACATATTTTAAAATTAATAATAGAATAGAATACCTACAATAAACATTTATTTGGCACAAACACACGTTCCTGTGTTTTGTAAAACTAAATGCAGTAAGGCTGGTTTAGTTTTACAAAACCCTCCGTAAAGTCGGTTATACCTAAGTCTAAGGCTTATAAAAGCGTCGACAAGTCATCGATAATAGCAATATCGAAATCGGACGTCTCCGAGAAAATTGTCTACTCAATATCATGGAGATAAAACCATCGGTAATTCCTTTTATTCTCGAACGGACTCAGGATCCTTGGAATTAAACATTGTTTATTCTAGACTAGACAAACTAAGTTGATTCGATAGTTCAATGGGTCCACGGCAAAGTTGAGTAACGTTTTATTTTAAACTTTAACTTTACATCGAACCCCGCACTATCGCGGCAGTTCGCGTGTAGTTTTTTATAACAATACTAGATATTATAACTGTATTAACTAAACATAATTTTGTATAATAAATACCTTAGAAATAGTAAAATGATAAACTAAAATGATCACTACGTACTAAGTGTACGCACTAACGGGGTATCTCGCAGGCGCCCACGGAACCGTCTGTACAAAACACCCTTCGGTCCGCCAAAATGCTACTTCACAGTTTTCAATCAAAAACGTAGGTATTTTTTAGACTTAAATACGTAGATAATACTTACTTTACTGCTTTAAATAAGAAACGGTAATGAGCTTGCAGCCCGATACATATCGAATGCTAAACTTTTACAAAATTTGAGCACGAGCTTATCTCATTAAACGTGAATACCCCAAAAGATTTAGGTAGGTACCCCCGGCATGTAAATAAGCAATAGGAATTACGTATTAGGTACCTACTTGCCCCTGACAACCCCTGTTCTGAGATTATTAACCCACGACATTTTTAGGACGCATTTAAAAGGAGCGTAAGAAAAAACTTAGGCTTCACATCTATAAGTAGGTTATGCAGCGTCAGGAGGCTACCTATTATAGGTATGCTATTCTATATAGAATACATAATATTATGTATACATATATACTACCTTATCCCTGACTCCGTCCGTAGTAAATCAATAGATCGGCTGCCCTTCCAACGGCTGAGAAAACCCAGTTATCTGTCATCAATCAAGCGACTTCAGTGAGATCATTTGTAGCTGGAAAAACAGTTTCGGTTTTTGTTACCCAGCTGTAAGTATTTATACTACCTTGTAGCAAAAAAATACAAACGAAACCAATTAAATATTTTCCTACATTTATTATAAATTATAGTAGAATAATCTTATTAGTGGAAATTAATTGGGTAAGTCAACACTTTTTACGTCTAAGATGAGTGTGCATGAGCGTGAGCATGTTTTTATTTAGGAATACTTTGATTCAGTCCAATTTTAATAAATCAAAGCAATAATTACAATACAGTATGAAAATCATAAACCAGTTATAAAGTCTCGAAGGACGGTGGTCGCTAAGTTAATCAAAACGAAATAACCCGGAGCTATTGCGAGCGGATTATGGAGCCAATTTCAAATTTCCGAAGATACGGGTTCCTAATATTGAGGTTGTATGGAAAAATGTTTGAGTTGTAAGCTTATTCCTACCCTATCCAACAGGAAGCTAAGGAGCTTCTAGACGCAGTTTACACGATGCCATTCTGGCATAGTTACCATTCTTGCCTCTTGCTTTCTCAAGTTCAACGGTGCAAGAGCTAATATACTGTGGCAAGAAGCAAGAATGGTAGGTATGTTAGAATGGCATCGTGTAAACGGCGTCTTACCTATGGTACCTACCTAATATCCTTTCACCACACGTTGACGCAACTAAAGTTATAGTGCTTGAGTCAAAAGTAGTTTTAAAATACCTAGAATAAGATTAATTTAATCAGTCATTTACAGGAGAAACAAAGACTACTTATAAGAACGCCTCTTTCATTGGGGTAGGCAGAGATCACGGATTACCATTTGCTACGACGAGCAAAAATCTAGAATTATTTGGTTTTTTTTTTCAGGTAGAGAAGATCGTAGGTATATGTCTACTGAGGTTTGGATAATGCTTCTCGATTTACGAGAAAACTCACCCTGTTGAACAGTTGAAGGGATGTCCCAAGTGCGGTTAAGTTGAATGAGAGGATGGTTACTTAGTATGTCTCAGACACGAAAGCGCCCCATTGAGTGTTCGCATAGTTTACCTTATGAGGTGTATAGTGTATAAATCGTCTAGTAAATATATACTTTTTTTACCTGAAAATAGGTATCAATCTGAGGTAATTTAGCCCCAAAAAATGCTGCCCCCTAGCCATGTTACAAATCGAAGTATTACAGACGCAGGTGAAGTCTAACGATTCGATTTATATTCTATTCCGATTTATAACATGGCTGTAAGTATTACGGACGTTACGATGTTCACCGCTTTTTTGAAGTACAAAATAAGCAAACTGTTTATAATGGTTTTTGGTGCGTTTAGCAAATTAACTTCTGGGTTGTTGGGAGTGCTTGGCCTTGTTGCAAACGACTTTAATGCTCAGATATTGGAAGCTTGGTACTTAGTGAATGTAGCACGTGTTTGTACATATTAGTAGTGATAAAAATATTCAAAGAAAACATTACTCGCGTAAACTATGTAAGATCACGTACTGTTGTGAGGAGTAAAGAGTGGTTATTATTTATTAAATCTACTATGATTGCACTTAAACCACCTTGATGTATAAAATTTGTATTTTGTAGACTTAATACCTACACCTCTGGCGAACTAAGTCTAATAAACTTTATACAATGTCATTCTGGCATACCATTTTTGCTTCTTGCCACAGAATATTAGCTCTTGCTCCGTTGAGTTAGATTATGAAACTGTGTTTCACAAAGATTATAATATTTAGAAAAAGCAAGAAGCAAGAATGGTATAAGTACCAGAATGGTATCGTGTAAAGAGCGTGTAAATTCAAAACGTAACCAAACATTTTATTTTAGTTTTTGTTTTTCCAAATCTGAATCCGCTTCTAGATAGCCTCAAAAACTAGAAACTTTTTACTCAAAGAAAAACTTACTTGAAAGTTTGCAAAGTCTTGTACAATTTCGTTTGTAGTTTAGTTGGAGCTATTGGGGCTCATTCAATTGGAATGGGACGGACAAGCCTACTCGTCTGAGACTGTCGTGATTGGATTAAATGTACCTTAGCACTGGTTTGTGAGCTTGTTGGCATAGTGTAATTAGTTAGTAAGTATATTACCTATCTTACTTGGTCAACCAAGTTTAAAATGAAATGAAATGAATTTATTTGTTAGAAGAATGGTTACATAAAGTTTTTAAATTGTGATTTCGAATCCCGGGCCGGAGCTCTTTTTTAGTGAAGTAGGTACAAAATTGTAAATAAATACACTCGAAATGCCGCCATACAGGCTTAGTCTAGTGCGGGGTTCGATGTAGGTATATTATTTATAATAATTGTAATTTTATGTTATATGTTTTTTTTATGAATAAATTGAATTTAATTGCATTGAATTATAAGGAAACCCTGCCACCATGTTTAGCCTCTAAATCCTTACGAACTAACTTTACACACTTTTTTTTTCATAGGTCGCCAGTATCTTTTGACTTGGGCCTTCTCTAATACAGGTTGTGGCAAAATTTTACAACATTCAGGGCAGCTACCTTTTCTTTTGTAGTTAGGTTTTGTTCTTAGAAAACTGTAGGTCTATTTTAAAAATAAAAATAACTGCATTTTTGGATTTTTTTAAAAAATACAAACAACCTAGAAAAATACATTAGTCAAAAAAAAAAACAAGTTGGTCTCAATCGACGCTATTTCCCATCAGGAACACTTTTCCCAAAGATGCATGCCAAATCAAATCGTAAGTTTTTGAATACAATTCAAAAAACGTTTTTCATACAATTTCTACCTACCTATACCTACTAATTTGTCATAGGTTATTAAAGTTATCGCCTGCTAAAGATTAACTTTAATAAACATCGTGGCTTGTAAAGCAAACTTGTATTACAAGTTGGCAAGTATTTTAAGTTCCAAACTTGAAGACACATGGCAACACCACACACACCCTTCCATTATCCAATAAAATTACACACCACAAAGTTTTGACAGGCTGTCAACTATCACACTCAGTTTTACTAGAAACTTACTATGTACTTTATTATTATTATTATTTATTTACAAAAAAAAAGGGCTTTGTCGCTGAGCGACTATATCGCCTAATCGGTAACAAACATCTTAGCTTATAGTCTTCATCATACAGGTCTGTAGAATTAGTTGAGTCATCTAAAGAGCGTTGAAAACAAAGACTAGGATTTTTATAGTATAAAAAGAAACATCAATTCATTCATCCTAGCTATGTACCTACCTACTACAGTTGCACGGGTTTACCTGTAGCTAAACCCGTGCAATTTAACAGATTATAGATTATAGAGATTATAGTAGGTACAGTCAGCAACCAAAGTCGCTTAACATTGGATGTTTCACAATCTCAACCCATGTTAATTTCGCAGATTTCTTTTCTTTTTTAGAAATCGAAAACAAATGGCGTTTTAAGAAATTGACTGTTAGTCGACTTTCGTTGCTGACTGTTCTTAGTTAAAATTCTTCGATTGAATTTGTTATTAATATATCATGCCTACATATTAATAAATAAAAATAAAGCCTTCTTTCAGTTAACTTTCCCTCTCTGTGGCATAAACTTGTAACAACCTGTAGGTATATAGATACTCGTAATATCTTGGTCGTAAGTACCTTCATTATGATTAAGCTCATAAGCCTTTGTGGCCACTAAGACCTTGTGGTGCCACGAGTCTTAGCAATGGACAAGTGTTCTAGAATGATTAACTTCCTCCAAGCCTCTGCCCCTTTGTCAAAGGGATAAATAAGACCTTTGTATGTAGGTAATTCTTATTAGAAGTAATTTGGAATCTATTTATACCCATAGATCACTGTTTATACTAAGCACAATGTATCTTTAGCTCTCTGAAGTTAGGTGCAAATAGACCATTGCGCAGGTTTGGTAGAGTGAGCGACACAGCACGATTTTAGGCGTCATCAAAAATGGGCGCACTTACTTCAGAGAGCTAAAGAACGATTGTCGATGGTGCCGTATCTGCCCTCCTACGGTGTGTTGGGGTAAAAAGTAGGTAGCCTATTTCCTTCCTTGTCTGGGATACAACATTTAGGTATCCATGCCAATTTTCAGCCCAATCTGTTCAGCGGTTGGGGCGTGAAAAGGTAACAAACAGACAGAGTTACTTTCACATATTTATAACTAGCTGCGCTCCCGCGGTGTGACCCGCGGTCCTTCGGGATTTTTTCATTTTTTCCCTGGAAAACAACCATTAACTATGCCAAATTTCAGGTTAATCTGTTCAGCGGTTTGGGCGTGAAAGCGTAACAAACAGACAGACAGACAGACAGAGTTACTTTCACATTGAGGTGTGGATGTATGAGTGTGTGTTAGGTACCTATACGAGATCAAAACGAAAAGTAGTCAGAGGCCGAAAGGGCATCTGACTACCTTTTCGTTAGGATAGATATAAATAAATAAATAATGCTGGACATTTCACACAGCGTCATCTAGCCCCAAACCACACCCAAACTAAGCGAAGCTTGTACTATATTCTACTTAATACACTTTTTTGTTTGTAAATACATACAGTCCCAAGCGGGCTTTCACCCACTGCGCCACATAAATGTCTTCCTTTTGAGTATTCTAGCATGGCGATTGTCTAGGCACCGGAGAATAGATAAAAATGACAGTAATGACTTTAGAATGTGGATAAAAGTAACTTTTATTCACATTCTACCAATTTTATCCACACTCTGATGTCATTAATGACATTTTTATCTATTCTCCGGTGCCTAGACAATCGCCATGCTAAGGGGGCTGAAGTGTTCTAAAATCTAAGCTGTCTTCTACAGTTTTAAAACGTTTCTTATAACTGGATGGAATGGACAGGACTGGGCTGGGATTAATTTTTAAATATTTTATTAGTCAAAATGTTGAGTGTAGGTAGGTAGGTACTTAGCAGTCGTAAAGCATAATATAATGAACATTATTTACATGGTTTAAAAGTTGCTCTACATAAAGTAGAGCATCATTTTCGTGTAAAAATAGCCAATTCTCACACAGCTTATAAATTAGTTATTATTAAAATATTTAGATTTCTTTAGCAAACAGGTGAGTTTATGTAAATATTTCTGTTAGATTGAGGGTATTTATGATTTATGAACCATTAGCCATAAGAATGGGTGAATCGTTTATTCACTTACCATTTAGAACACAACCGTTTATGGAATGCATTGATTTTGGAAATGGATAGCACGGTGCAATCCATTTCCAAAATTGCACCATTTGTATCTGAAATCCGTGGTTAAAGATGGGTGCTATAAGTTTGAGATTTCACTATAATTGTAAATAGGTAGGTACCTAATATCAAGCTATAAGCTAATTATTTTCTTATTTTTATTTATTATTTAGCGTTTTTCGGACAAGTTTACCTATTTTTTACGAGCTTCGTTAATTGTATTATCTAGAACACGCCTGCTTTTAGCAAGATTGGATAACAGTCCAATACCACAACCATCTTTTTGCAGTAAGTACCTATTCATCGAAAAGAATGAAATATAGGTGTCTTTTAGAGAAAAATGCTAAAAACGTTCAAATGTTTTCACTGATTTTCATGAATCATTGCTAAGAACCCTCTAATCTATTAAAGTCACCTGACTAATCAAAAAACGAAATCGCAAAAAGATAAAAACCCATAAGTTTCTCTTTGTATATGTATTGTTGTATGTATTTTGTACCTACATCTCTCTAACCTCCAAAGGTTTGCTGGAAGAAAACTCTTTGTAGTGTTAAGCTCGCCTTTGTACATGTCCTTTTTATACACATTCTGTTTGTGTTTTTATTTCTACAATAAAGAATTAAGAAGTAAAAAGTGTCAACAGGATCTTTGAAGCGCACTTAAAAATCTTTCATCACACTGGTTTAAAAGCACTAATATAATAACACGATAAGAAGAAGAAGAACGCTGTTTTTCACAGCTTGGCTCATAAAAACTGTCAACATGAGTGTCGTGGAACACTCGGTTGGAATGGTACGAAGTTTCAACTTGGAAATTTGGCATTGTCAAATAAATTATTGTCAAATATTAAAATCCTAGAAACGCTCTTTCGTACCAACAATGTTACAATCTATGGACTAATTTGCGACTGCGCACTTTCACACAGTGACGTTTTGACCTAAGTATGTGTCGTGACGGTAAAATCGAACGCTTTTTTTCGTCTAGCATACCGTCCGCAAAGGAACTTCGTTCCAAAAAACAGAAGCTAAAAAGCTACGTAAATAAAAGCTTGGTTATTTCAAAGACAGAAAAAAACAAAGAAGTTATAGAACACATTAAATGCTTATTAACTAGACCGTACCATTAATACCTACTTACGTCATACACACATATGTTTAATAGCCATTTAAATCCAGTCTATTATGACTTGAATAAAACATTTCCTTGATATTTTGTACACGTGTCTTTTCAAAAGCACAAGCCTTTAGAATTTTTGAAGTCAGTTCATTGATGTATTTTATAAAAGCCATTCGATTGGGGTCGAACACAAATGCATCAGCATACTTTTATTATACAAAGGCAATATTAAAATTACAAAGGCCATTTTTGGAACGAAGTTCCTTTTCGGACGGTATCGAGGATGGAGGCTAGAAAAAAAGCGTTCTATTTTACCGTCACTACACACACAGGTCAAAACGACACAGTGCGAATTGAACTAGGATTTTAATATTCGACAATAATTTATTTAATTACTTTTTAAACTCATTGATTATTATTATTGATTGATTATTATTTGACAAATGCCAAATTTCAAAGTTAAAACTTTGTTCCAACCGAATGTTCCACGGAGGTTTCACAACACTTACGTACTTTTTTAAGTAAGTATAGATTGAGATTAAAATTTTGTTTTTTTAAGTTTTTAAGTGAGCATTGCTCTTACAATGGTTAATTGAGTGTGTTGAAACTGAAAATATATAAGTATGGAATCGGTAAAAAAAAGGTATAGAATAGATACTTAATATTGATTGGAACCTTGACCATTAGCACGAGGGGAATATTATAAAACAAATTAATTGGCCTCCGTACACTAATAAGATAATAGGATTTTGGTTCAGGTTTTCGGCTTCACAAAAAGGTGATATACGTAATATATATGTATACAGGGTGTAAAAAGACGTCTACCGAAGCCGAAAGGGGTAGGTACAGCATCGCAAAACACAACCAAATCCAAAAGTATTTTCCGAAAAAAACATTATATCCGGAGAAAACAGCGTTTGAAGATCACTGTTTGAGTATGTACTGGGCGCGTTTTTATACGTAGATTGCTGGATTTTGAGTTTTAATTGTTTTTTTCTTTTATAAATGAAATGATTAGGTAGGTGTGGTCTTATTATGTTGTACTGGTAGCAAAAAACTAGAAAATAAAATAAAATGACGTAGCTAAGTCAAACATTTTTTTGAGTTTTTTTTCGATAAATATGTTCAGAATCATGGTCATCAGACCATGATTCTGAACTGATCAGATGCAATCCCTCAGTTTTCGGTAGCAGTCTTTTTACACCCTGTATAAATAAGGCGCGGACAAAATGTGCCATCAGCTTATAGCTGATCGCTGATTTGTCCGCGCCGTACGCGCCGCAGTCATTTTACTATACAAAAAATACTGACGACAACAGAAAATGCGGCTGACTTCTGACGTCTGACGTACGGCTATAACACGAGCTCATAACGGTGAAGGAAAACATCGTGAGGAAACCCGCAGCTTAGTCAGCTCCACACGTATTGACGTCGTCTTTCCTGTGGGCCAGGCTGATTAAGCTGAGAGGGTGGCTTAGGTGCTGGGCAAGCCTATTCCATCTCAAACAATGTCCCAGGCACTTCAGCGTCCCGTTATGTGTAGGCATGGATTGCCTCCTGACGCTGTATAAATCATTTAATATAGATGTATGGTAAAGGCCTAAGTTTTCTGACGTCTCAGCATTTCTTCTATTGAATTGACAGTTCGGCGCGGATAAGTCTGCGACCACCTTTATACTGGGTGACTCGATACGACTAATTATTTTTTATATTTAATCGTATGAGTGTTTCACCTTGATAAATAGTACAAGAAAAACGACGAGATCACATATGTATCCAGAAAGCGCGGTAGACATTTTTTAAAGATCTGTAATTGCGTTGAAAATATAAGGGGGCAGTCAGAAGCACAATACATAGATTATTCCTTGCATACTACATCGAAAAAGACACGAAAAAAGACACTTAACTTATAGGTAGACAACTGGCGGCCGTGGCGGCCTTATCGCTGAAAGTGATCTCTTCCAGACCATTTATATGAGAAAAAGCATAATAGACATAAAAGGAAGGCGGTGTAGAGACACTAGACACAACTACTAGGCCAACACAGCCAACTAAAAGCCAATCCTACGTCTAATCAAGGACCATAACAAAGGTATAAAATTCTTGGTTTAATCAACCTATCGGTCTCTCTGTCTGCCTATATAATCGGATAGATATAGGTAGTACCTAAGTACTTACATAATAGTCAAGTAATAGGCATTTGGGTTACCCCATTCTGGGTCAATAGATACTTACTCGCAGGTACATTAGGGAGAAAGTGACCTGATGTTAATTTGACAAAAAGAATTACTACTAAAAAAACTACCCGTTTTTGTTAGGCTTTACTGGAAATATACAGGGGAAATATATAAATATACAGGTGAGCGGGGCACATAGCTCGTAGAACTGACGGCCGTTGGGGCAGAAAAGTTCTCGAGTGGAGGCCACACACCGGAAACCGCAGTAGAAGACGGCCCCCCACTAGATGGAAAGACGATCTGGTAAATGTTGCTGGGAGCCGTTGGGTGCAGGCTGCACAAGATCGATCGTTGTGGAAATCGATGGGGGAGGCCTATCTTCAGCAGTGGACACTAGATGGCTGACATGATGATGAACATTTAGAACGGTCAGTATGGGAAAGTCTTAGAAGACATACGAAGATCTGTTCTTAGGAACCATGTCATCGATTTTAGTAAAAATGAAAACTGCATTCACACATTTAAAAAAAAACTTGTACCTACTCAGCTTGGTATATTTGCTGTAAAACGTATGTATTTTTAAATCAGTTGTTTTTTGATGATTGAAAACACTGATCTAGACATACTATTTTTATGCAGAAACTAGGTAAACCTAATGAAATTAACTACGAGTGTAATAAAACAATGTTTATCCTATTCTCTCCCAGGCATGCCCGTAAACTTCATTAGAAGATTTATAATATTTCGGTGGTTCTATTGTTGTACGTGGTATTTTTGAGGCAAGTTAAAATTCTGTTTCTTTAAAATTTAAATTATCAGTTAAATTAGCTTAGTGGCGTAGCGTGTGCTCAGCTGAAACGAGGTGCAAGTTCGATTATCGTAGCAGGTTACCTACAGAGTACCTACCTAAACGCAGATTTGTATGTGAAAATAGCCGCGGTAAAGATCTTTTGGTAGTAGGTACTCGTTTATAACTAACGATATTCACAATAAGTTCTGGGGTGTGGTTAAAATCAGTCCTACATGAACATGATAATTTAAATATTTTCTACTGTAGAGGCTGATCATGGTAGGTCAGCTAGAGTAGTTCATTCTATATTCTATGCGCAATCGGTATTCAGGGCAATGGAGGCATTTCCATTTCTCCGCTATTTTATATAAAATTCATGAGAACGTCTCACGAGGATTCAGATTTCCCAGCACCCGCTTTACGTGTAACTGTAATACCTACTCGTAAATTGTTTAGGTTGGTAGATATATAGTTAATACTTTATTAACAGAATTGACGCCAATGCCTCATTATTAATGCTACCTTCACAATGTGCTTAACTTCTACGATCTAACGACGACCCCTGTGGCGCAGTGGGCGAAGGCCCGCCTGTGACGCAAAAGGTTGCGGGTTCGATCCCCGCGGCGGGACCAATATTTGTATGATCTACAAATATTTGTCTCGGGTCTGGGTGATTCTATGTATTATATGTATGTATTTACAAACAAAAAGTATATAAGTAATATATTAGTCATGTAGTACCCATAACACAAGCTCTGCTGACTTTGGGGCTAGATGATGCTGTGTGAAAAAGTCCAGCATTATTTATTTATTTATTTATAACAAGACATGCTACACCATGAGCACTTCACTCGTATCCTATATCAAAACAAATATCTACCATAAGAATCTTATTTTTTTTTTATCGCAAAACTATACAACATCTTGATATAAGCTTGAAGAAGCAAAAACAAGCTTAGTAGAGCATTGCTCTCAACACCTACTTAAATGCTAACCTTCTCATAAAACTTTATGTTCCAAGAATTTTAATACTTCAGCTCTGCTACTGCGATGTTCTTATCAAATCTCTTTTAAACTACCTAGGTTGGTAGGTACTTAAAAATTATGATTATGACTTAGTTTGATTTGCACGTAGTAATTTCTAATAAAAAGAATCGGACCTTTGCGTGCATTAATGTAATTACATACATTATTAGGTATGTTGTGCTACGTAGATATAAGTAGGTAGGTATATACTTCTCGGTTGATAAAATATATGCTGCAGCAGGGCAAATTGCAATTAGCATCAGAAATTGCTCAGTTTTCAGAAATAAGTTCAATCAAGTTTATAAATATTCATGTTCTTGTTTTCATCGAGTCTATAGGTAGGTAGTCAATACCTACTCATAGTATTTACTATACCTAGTAGGTAGGTATAATAATAAAACCCATACTTTCGAATTGATTCGAAAATGAATATGCTACGCGTAAAGAGATGTTAACCAAAACACACTACGGGTGCTACGGGCTACGGGCCTCTACGCAGGCTCTACGTTCGGTCACGTAACGTAGAAACACGAATGTCACCTTTAAGCATAGATAGAACATACCTACTACCTATACTTTGTAGGAATCGTACTTTTTACCCACAAAAAAAATAAGACAGTTATTATAGGAGTACAAAGATAATGATTCTGAATCTTGTCCCACTTCGACCCAATTCCTAAAGGATTTGAAGGGTAAGATGGTCCAATTCCATCTTTTGCTTTAACTACTATTTAATATTATCTTATTTGTTTTTTTTTGTTTATGGATTATAAAAAAATACACAAAACTCACCATAAACGCCGATGCACCATCCGATCCAATTCCAGACACAATTAACATTATCACATCCATATCTTGGCATCACCGATAACACTATACATAACACTTCACAAAATCACTGTAAATTAAACCATATTTTCGCGTCAATAGAATCCATTTTTACATAATTGCCATTGAGAGTTATATGCAATGTAACTTTTTATTTTTTCTTTGGCTAGTGTACGGTGCTCCACGCTTGCGCGGTCATGCAGGACTGAGCGGATTTGGTCCATAGAGTCTTTATTCCCTTACCTGTTACGTTTTCGGCGCGTGCGTGAAGGAATAGTACATTCATTATTAAGTTTGAATAATTGTTATTGTGAGCCGCAGGCTTCAAGCTATTCAGAACACACGTGGTAGAGAATTTCAGGCCTCCCTTGTTAGGTAAACCCACACGCAGATCCATGCGTTAGATAGGTCCTGTCTTTTTTGTGGACTCCTGCATTATTTTAGTCTAAAGTGCTAAATCGTTTATGTGTAAAAGATACCTACACTTACTTTTTATCCCAGTTAAGATCGGCACAAGCATAAGAGGCCTCTACGTATATTGTCTGTGCCTCTACCCAGCAGTGGGTGAAGTCAGGCTGTGGATTATAATGATGATGATGAAGTAGGTAGCCCATATTATTTTATGTGGACCAAAATCTCGAGGCGACTTCTATGGCGCAGTGGGCGAAAGCCGAAAGCCCTGTGAGCAGAAGGTTGAAGGTTCTATTCTCGGTGCAGTGCAACTGTGCAATTATTGTTTTTCTGTCTAATCTGCAAATATTTAACCATTTTTATTCTCGAGTCTGGCTGGGTGCTTTGCAATGAAGATTGCTCAATCACGACCAAAGTTAAACACAAACAAAATAGGGAAATAATGCAGATTCGACGCATTGGGCAAAGGCAAAGTCTAAGTAGGGACTAGGTACCTAGGTTTGAGCGTAGTGAAAATTTTTTTAGAACTGTGTAGGTACCGTCTACATTCGATAAAACTATAAATCCGGGTTATAAAAAATCCACCTCTACATTTTGTTTGACATTCCCGATACATTGTCTGTGATCAAAACAAAAGATGGAAGTGCAGGTGAATCGTTGAATTACCTATTTAGAATAGTAAAATGCAAAGTTTGTGAGAACGTAGGAACGTAGATATTTGTTACCTCCGACCGACAGGAGTAATTGTTCTTTGTTTGTTCTCTTTCACGCAAAAAGTACTAAATGGATTTGTTTGAAAGGCACAGAGATAAGACAATGCAGAAGCATTGTCTTATCTCTGTGCCTTTCACCTAATTTACTTTTTCGGGATAAATAGAAATTTATCCCGAAAAAGTGAATTAGGTACCTTCCTAGATTAATATTTCCCCAAAGCCTACTAATATTGTCTGTGCCCATACATTAGTTTGGGCCTATTCTGCTTTATAACTAATGCCATCTATGGGGTGGAGATGAGATCTGTATGATAGTAATAATTCTGAAGCCATAGATGGCGGTGTCAATGCAAAAACACCAATTCTATTGGCCGAAATAAAATGAAAGGTGCATTGTATTTCAGTATAATCCTTTGAAAATAGATGGCGTGCAAACTATCTATCTTACATACTTATCTAGACTTGACTTTGTGGTGATAGACCGTGACCTAGCTCCATCAGACCTTTTCGCCTGTTTCACTTATCCCTACTGGTAGGGAAGAACGGATTTTTTTTCCACCTATTACTTTGAGAGAAGAGAATAGCAAGAAACTATGAACATGTGCAGTAACCAGTAACGAATGCCTAGATGTATCTCCCTCCCTGCACTCGTAATATTTCAAGGAGTCCCTAAGTCAGTTTTCATATTATGGGTCTTGCCAAGAGGTTACAAGTAAAATGAAACGAAAAAATAAAGCTTATAATTTATTGGCCTAGCCCTGTTTCTGCGCAATCTCACGCGCCTTCGCCTTCTCCAGCTTGGCGATGCGAGCATTCGACTTGTTTCCGAGCACGCCACCGCCCCAGTGTCTTCGGAGCTCTTCATAACGCTCGTTGAAGTTTGTCTTGATGGCTTCCACTACCTTTGTGAAGGCAGCGCGGTCGCCTTGTTCAACCTGGAAAGAATTTGAGCTGTAGTTGGTGTTTTTTGTTAAAGTTTAGGATGTAAGTGATGGGATACTCAGATACATCTGTATTGGTGGTAGATGGGTTTTCACCATGGCGTTCTGATAGCAAATAAATCATCATTTCATACTTCAAAAGGCTAGTGGTAGACAAATTATAGGTTCAAGTAACAACGGCATTTAATTATTTAAGAGGCCCATTTTCAAA
Source organism: Epirrhoe tristata (assembly GCA_951394285.1). Lineage (NCBI taxonomy): Eukaryota > Metazoa > Arthropoda > Insecta > Lepidoptera > Geometridae > Epirrhoe > Epirrhoe tristata. The sequence goes on from OX596139.1 coordinate 10,763,719, forward strand.
GTTCACACAATTTTTTTTGTAATTCATGATTTAAAATTTTGCATGCCAATGTTATTTGGTGAAATATGTGATACCTACAGGGTGTAAAAAGACGTCTACCGAAGCCGAAAGGGGTAGGTACAGAATCCCAAAACACAACCAAATCCAAAGGGATTTTCCGAAAAAATCATTATATCCGGAGAAAACAGCGTTTGAAGATCACTGTTTGCGTATGTACTGGGCGCGTTTTTATACGTAGATTGCTGGATTTTGAGTTTTAATTGTTTTTTTTCTTTTATAAATGAAATGATTAGGCAGGTATGGTCTTATTATGTGTACTAGTAGCAAAAAACTAGAAAATAAAATAAAATGACGTAGCTAAGTCAAAAAATTTTTTGAGTTTTTTTTGCGGATTTGAGGGATTGCAATCATGGTCTGATTGCAATCCCTCAGTTTTCGGTAGCAGTCTTTTTACACCCTGTATATTTATCTAAGACCTTTTACCATATTTCGCAATAAATGATTTGATTTGAACAAATGCTCACTCAACCATAAATTTGATATCTCCATTATAACTTGAGATACAATTTGAATAAGTCAATCTATTGTGTTTCAGAGGTGTTCAAAACTATCATTCATTAGCTCCACAGCTTACGTGTTTGGGTTGGCTCGTTTTTACACAATAAAAATAACCAATTAAGTAGCTTACATGTGTGAGCGTTAAGCACGTGCAAGTTTTGCGGTGTACCAAGGCTCCGAGACGGGACTTGCCCTTCACGATGCAGTATGGGACTCCCATCTTACGGCACAGCGCGGGAAGGAAGAGAACCAGCTGAAAAGATTTAACAACAATGTCCATTGAATGAAAGTATAGCACAATTTTTGTCAGCTATCATGATACTTGAGTGACCAACAGGTTTTGCGAATTTTATGTATGTACAGTTCTTCCAAGGGATCTAGGCATTCGTGAAGTTAGCCGTTTGTCTGCGCAGAACACAATTTTGTATGAAAAAGCGTTCACTGCGCAGACAAACAGCTAACTTCACGAATGCCTAGATCCGTTGGGCGAAGTGTATGAATGTCGATTCCTATTGTAATTTTATTGTAGTATGGGAAAGTTGTGGCTCAGAGTCAACAATCTTCATGCAGCTAAAGAATTAATCATGATAGTATCATGTATTCAAAAGCCTCAGGTGAAGAAATTCTTACATCACCGCCACATGTTTCAAATAATCACAAAAGATGCTTAGACCAGGCACTGCATAGAGTACTATTGGTGTATTTGTACTAAATAATTTTCATATGATTCTTCTAGAGTTCTGATTTAGATAAAGCCTTGGACTATGAGCATTCAAGTTTCCAAATTAACCACCAACTCAGTGATGAGTTAAGCCATGACAGAGGCAGCTTTAAAAGCCACTAACTCATATGAATTTACTTTTTAGTGATGAGTGTCCAACTAAGAATCTAGAACTGAGTTTGATTCTCGAGGCAGATTTACACATTGTTTGTTTTCAGTCCGATTTTGCTAGACTGTGACAGCTGATAATGATTCACAAACCTCAATAGGGTCAACATCATGAGCGATGACAACCAGCTGTGCCTTTTTCTTCTCTACCAGCTTGGTGACGGTATTGGTTCCAGAACGGATAGTCAGGGGCCGTTTCGCTGGAGGCTCGTCTTTCTTCGCGACCTGAGAGAAAGTCTCGTTAGAACTGGTAGCAGGTAAGAATATTGAGAATGTTTGGGGAATGTCATCAGAGATCTTGGTGGAAAGTGTCCGCATGGCATTTGGTACATTAGTTTTATGCATCATGAACATTGTATTGGGTATTTGTCACTGTAGTATATTCGTGAAGCGCTTGTGGTCGTGCTTAGTCGTTTATGATAGATCATCGAAGTTAAGCAACATTCAAAACAGTCCGTTGGATGGGTGACCACCAGTGGCATTTTCATCTGAGCGATTCCTTGCTTTGGAAGGCACGTTTAATTGTCGATCCTGGCTGATTAAGTCGCTAAGCCACGAGCTAACTCCGTCCCCAGAGTTGGCCACTGACTCCTATGAAGTTACTTACTTTTTAATGTAGAATATACATATATATAAATTTGTATGTGAATCAAGTGATTGTAAACAGGCTTGGGAGGCTTGATAAATTTCATACCCAATACAAAAGATTGTAAAAAACATCAGAGGTTGAATTAACATTGAATACCTTAGCTTCCGCAGCCTTCTTCAGGCGGTCTTTCCTGGCTGCTTCAGTCTCTGGCCTGTATTTCTCCAAGATCTTGAAAAGACCCTTTGCTGAAATAAAGATTAACAAACTTTCAGTTTAAATTCGGAGACAACGAAATAAGTATGCATCGAGAAAAGTCATCAGAGTTAAAAAGCTCGTATATTGTTTTGATAATCATAGTGATTCATCGTTGCATTTGGGGATCATCATGGTATATCTACCTAGCTTATAGCTATATATATAGCTATAAATTACAAAATAGTATAACTCGCAACACACAACATGTGCATAACCAACCGGTTATGCACATGTTGGTAACCACCAGAGTCAATGATAAGTGAACTCTATCAAGAATAGACTTGACAAATATTTTAAGTGCACTGACAAGCACTAAGATATACACGCATCAGCTCTGAGAGCTGCCTGTATATAATAAAATATTAAAAACTGAACAGTTTCTTTTTTTTTTGCTTTGCTGTGTCTTTCCTGTGGATAAGGCTGATAAGCTAAGGATGTTTAAAATGCTAGGCATCTCAGCCCAGGCACTACATCATCCTGTTGAATGTCAGCATTGGTTTGACCTCCTGAAGATTTGCGACAAAATCTGGTAGTAAAGATGAAGGCCTATTTTTTTAAATACAGAGTATAAAATTACCTGTGGTCTTGTCAAGAGTCTGGGTGAACTGGTTGATTGGTGGCGGCACCTTCAACCTCCTCTGGAGCACGGCCTTCTGCCGCTGGATGCGGATGTATTTGGGCCATTTCACAAAGCGGGATAGATCACGGACTGGCTGAATGTCCTGACCTAGTCAAGTAAATGATTACTAACATGGTTCCTGCTAAAAACAATCTAATTTTAAAGGAATTATAAAGTTCGCTTTGCCTTGATTGCAAATATTGTTTTATTTTTCCATGTTGATCCTGATTTTTTTATGTTACGAGGTAAATGTAGTTTCAGCTATTGTCATTGAAAGTACACTTTGCCCAATGGATCTAGGCATTCGTGAAGTTAGCTATTTATCTGCGCAGAACACAAATTGCCTAGATCCGTTGGGCGAAATGTAGGTTATGTTTTGATGCTAACAGACTCTACAAGTTAGTTAAGTCTACAACTTGTATCTTCAAAATTGAGGCTAATCTAAAGTAACATTAGCACAAGCAAACCTTAACTCGGTCTGGACCAAATCAGTGTTAAAAAGCTCGTTATTTTGTAACCACATGGTTCTTCAGTTGATAAGTTTTACATCATGTTTGGTCAGACTGTTATTGCACAAAGACGGACATTGAAACCAATTTTACTTCAGACAAGCTTAGCAATAGTAAAATTCTCTAGCCCGCACTATAATAAAGTCAAATTTGAGTTTTATTTACAAAATGTAGAGGTTATTTACAATACAAAGCGAATAATTGATTCCAATGTCCGGAGGTAGTTTAGTACAAAACTCACCGATAGCGAAGTTCTTTTGCCTCTTCTCGAAGAGAGGGTTCACGATCTTTTTCACCTCAACTTTCTTCACGACCAATGGTGCGGCCGCTACCTTCTTTCCTACCTTCTTCTTGGGCTGGAAGAGAAGCCGGATGTTAATGAGGGACTCTCAAAAGTCCCCTGAGACTCGACATTATTAGCCTTCAGCGATCTTGGTGATAATTGAGGAGTAATCACAACGGATCAGCACTAAGTTATCATCATGGCATGTTGGGAGGTTATGAGGTAAACACTATAAAATAACGCGGTAATTACTAGGAAGATAAGCGAAATTGAATGAACAGGGACCAAACAAGTTAGCTAACAGTGAGAAATTACTCCAAAAGCGTAAATACAACGATAGTTACGCCCAAAACACCAACGACCCGTAAGACATGTTACCTTTCAAACAACACTATTTTATCACTTTTTGTAACAAAAATACAGTAATCATATAAACGCACATGGTTTTTACCTTCTTCTGCACCATCTTGTATGGTTTTTAACTCAGTGATCTACAGGCCACGAAAAGATACGTGACCCAAAAGGAACACCAAACATTCGGCGATAATGGCCGATGTAAAAAGAAATTGACAGACGAGGAATGTCAAATCTTTGTGTCAAACTCAAAAAAAAAACTCTTCGCGGCCATAGACAAAAAAAGCAATGAATCTTGTCTCTGACGTCAAGCCGTTTAATCAGGCACATCAAGTTTTTTGACCTAGCGCCACCTGTTGGCATTTTCAAAGCTTATTTCAAAAATAAGTTCTGATTGCCAGATGATAGATGGCGCTAATTCGTGCAAAAGATTTATTTATTATTTATTTATTTATCTAAACATAAAAGAAATGGGCTTTGTCGCTGAGCGACTATACCGCCCAATCGGTAACAACTTAGGTCAGTCTTCTTCATCTTCTCTATCACTTCACTTCTTGGTTTCTTCTGGTTTTACTTCACTCCCCGGCTTCTTCTTCTCTTTATTCCTTCTTCCTCTTCATCTTTTTATTAATGGCAACTAACTGTAAACTGTATTAACCATATATATAGGATGTAACAAAAAGGTACCATGCTAAATCTATGGTATTAACAGTATATTCTGCAAATGTCAAGTATCTTCACCTCTCAAATATGTATTATGTCACGTCAATTTGGTTTTGAAAAAACATGGCGACTTGTTATTTCAAAACTCCAACGAAAATCTTTCGTCAAATGAGAAATTTACTTGAATACTCCCCCATTCCATTTACCAAATCTCCTGTTACGTAATCCAAGGCATCATTAGTAAAATGCCACCGAAATTACATAATAAAACCTAGTAAAACACGAGAAAAGTAAATAAAATAGCAGAGCCACAAGCTCCTTCAAAAATGGCGAAAGAACTCAAAACGCCACAAAATCACAGCAGAAGTCTTGAAGTCCGTAAAATCATATAACATTTATACATAGATAACACATTACAGAATTAATTATTCTAATTCGTAATATCTAGGAAAATACAAAAATATATTGTGCACCTTGGCAAACTTCGTGCTTTGTATGTACTCGTAGTAGCGTAGTAGATAGGTTTAGATAGGTTTTTTTTATCGCTTAGATCATTTGTCTGAGGTAGTACGGTAGTAGATACCTAACCTACGTAGGTATATTTATATTGTATTCCTAGTAGTAGACCAGGTATTCTGTCTGTAAATTATTTTGTTCAAAGCAACAACAGGCTTTTTAATGTTTTGGGAAACGGAAAACCAACTTATGTAGGTAAAACCCTAAAAAAAAACCTATAAATTTTTTGTTGATACAGGGCAAGGTTTTTTATTCTATTTTATTTATTCTACCTCCCCAAATACCTACCTATGAACCGTAAGTAGGTAAGTAGGTAGGTACCTATTTTGTTTTGAACTTTGCCTAAAATGTTTTTCATTTTTCTAACGCTAACTTTAAACAGGGCGCTATCTACAACCTCCGTAAATCACCGCTGCCATGTTGGAAAATAAAATAATATTTCTCAAGGAAATAGAAAACATTACACTTTACGTCTCTTTGCCCATAAAGCATAAAAATATTTTATGGTCTGCGTTTATAGAAATGAATTTTTATACGTTCACGTTTTTTGTTTTCGGTAAGATCTTACATTTTTAAAATAACATGCCTACATAGTACCTACTTTTCAAAACTCCCAAAACTTTGATTTTGACTTTAGCACCTACTACAGTTCAACACTTCAACAGGTGACTCTGACTACTTACCTAGGATACCTACCGTAGGACCTACGATATTTTGTCATAAGAATTTTATTGTCACTAATTTCCTAACGGTTTTCCAGGATTCCCTCTGGTGTCAAATGCAGTCAAAGTAAATATGCAGGGATCCCTAAGCCTGGGCAAGGAAATCATGGACACACTATCTCATTACATGAGGGCCAACAACTTCAATAACCACAACTCTAGAAGATCTCTTTCTCTCAACGATGCCACCACAGATACAATATCCGTGATTGTGAATTCAGCTTTTTTATGTCGTGATGTATCCCTCTGTCAAGGAACGCTCTCCAAATTCCTTGCAGAATACATAACCATGCTAACCAGAACTGTCGAAAACATTTTCGAAGGACTACTTGGAGCCACTAATAAATCGGAAAACAATCCGAAAGGAGTCATTTTTGAGGAAGAATTGAAGGTTCTGCTTCTGAACATTAAGAAAACTCTCAATCACGCTGATAAAAAATTTAGAGATGGCGACGAAGGTGAAAATGATGAAGTATTCCTATGGACTGATTTAATTAAAAGGATCAATGCTAAGTTTCAAGACAGAGCTATAATTTTCGCTAATGATAGACTACAAGGCAATGTTCATGAAATAAGCGAAGTTAAACAAAAACTGACACAGAAAATCATAATCGATACCACTCTTGTAGAATTAGAAAACGGACATAAACTGTGCGTTGAAGAAAGAAAGTGTACCAGAAGCTTCGAGATCACGAAATCTTTGAAAAACCTGCTCAAGGAGCTCCAGAACTTACCCGATGCTAAAACAAAACTATTTATCAAATACTTCTACGAAACTCTCCCAGATACAAGCTTCTATTACAAAATCAGTGAAGTAACATCAAACGAGTTTCAAGCAATACTCAATGATATGGCTTACGCTGAAAACATTCATACGAAAAACGTTCTTCTTGCTGTAGAGAATACAGTAGACGATAGGCTAAATGCGATCAAATCAAGAACATACAATAGCACTGGAAGAGATGTGAAACTTGCCCACATGATTCTATCAGACATGGATCATATTTACAGCCAGCATGCGGCGGACCCCTTCCATAGATTTATGGGGAAGTTCTATGAGTGGATAGAATCTGATGCCAAATTCAGCTCACCGATACGACAAGCTATGAGGGACATAGCAAACACACTGTCTCTCGAATCGGGAGAACTGGTGGCGAAATTAGTTAATGAAGTAAGAGTCTTTTTGGAGATCACTGTTGATCCTGAGAAATAAAACTGTTAGAAAACTTATATTTCCGATTTACCTACCTACCCATATGTATGTGTATAGTATTTCATCATCATCATCATCATCCGCAGCCCGATTTCACCCACTGCTGGGTATAGGCCTCCCTTCGCTTTTGCCATTCTTCCCGGTCCTGTGCCAGCCTGATCCACTGTCGGCCTACGACGTTAATGATATCGTCCGCCCACCTCGCTGCCGGACGTCCGACACTTCTCTTGCCATATAGTATAGTATTTACCTCGAGCTTATTGGTATACCTTGGGCATTTGGCGCATTAATCCCTCGCTGTCTCACTACACTCGGGTGGTAAATCTAGAATCTTTGAAAATAGGTACCTACCTACTGTCCGTGATAACACTGCTCTAACCGTCACCAACATCCCTATCACAATAGTGTTTTATGAAACTTTGTACCTATAGGTTCATTGAATTCCTAATTTAAATTGCTTTTCACTTACTAACAGATACATAGCTGCTTATTATAAAAACGTAAAACCTTGGTTGAACCCCATGTTGACACACGTCAAAACAAAACTGTTACCACAAAAAAGCGTTCTATATACGAGTATTTAAAGATCGTTTTTCTAGGGACAGTTTTTTAGTTAGTCTTGGTCTAAACTCGGCTCATTTTCTTGTAATAAGTCCCGAGGTTAACGAGTAAAGGTTAAGTAGGTAATCTAAAGCAATAAAAACAAAAAGGACAAAAAGGTTTATTCAATTTGAGAAACAATTTGAATTATCCTTCTATTGCTATTTTCAGAGTTAATATACAGACACTGCGAGACTAGGCATCTCATTCGTGGTATTTTTCATTTACATTACTATAATTTTGATGAATCTGAGTTTAATTAAAATTGTAGGGTTTTTCAAGTTTCCATTTTCCATAACCAATTTTTAAGATTAGAAAAAAAACACTTTGTTATTCGTCTATTAAGACCCTATTTTTAAGGAATGGGTAGGTCGAGGTGTCAGCTTGAAGATCTATTACTTGGGTGGGATACCCAACCTTATTGATACCTTAAGTAGGTAGGTTAGGATGTCGGGAATTATACAAGTTCGTCTCGTTGCCCTATTATTATTGTGTGAATCATTTTTTTTTTATGGAAGAGAGCCAGTGGCACACCTGATGGTAAGTGATACCACCGCCCACAGACAACTGCAGCATCAAGAAGCACTGCAGATGCGTTGCCGGCCTCTTTGAGGTAGGAATAGGCTCTTTTCTTGAAGGTGCCTAAGTCGTATCGGTCTGGAAATACCGCTGGCGACAGCTGATTCCATAAGTCATTTTACTGTGTGGTTCCCATTAACTTACTGTTACTTACTGTGTGGAGCATTAACCCGAGCTTATCTAAGTAGGTGTAAAATTCGTCACTGTAAAAATAAAAGACGAAAAAAAAGAAAAGTAAACTCAATCACGAAATTACGAAGGTAATCGAATTGAAATGAAAGCAAAGTAACATTGAATTTGGGAACTCAATAAAGTAGGTTGGTTCTGGTATGGTTACGTAGGTACTATTTTCATTGTCGTTCAAACTTCAAACAGATAATCGCTTAAATTCTATCTTTTAAATTCTATTATAGGTAGAGATACTTATTATCTACATAGGTAGGTACTCTTAGATTCGCTGTAAGGCGTTATAGTATAAGATGACCGAAAGTCGAAAACAGAAACTACTCGAATAAGTACTACTGACAGGGCCTCATTTTTGGGCTGTAAATAGACGTTTGATCGTATCAATTTAATTCCTAAGCCCATTGAAGTTTTCACTTAAAAATTTATAATTTATTGATTTTTTTGAATTGTTGCATAATGATTTTCAAGGAGTACAGACGTTCCACCAATCGCAGCGCAGCTACGTCACGAATGGGCTAAGTTATACAAGAAGCAACAAACAATTTAAAGGATAGTATTTATCGATTTTCTCGGGATTTTCATAACAAAACAAAAAAAAATAATTACATAAATATTTTTAATTTATTTTTTGAACCCAATTCCTGAATTAAGTTAGTATAAAATGAAAGACCCTATTTACTAGGTAGTACTACTTACCTATGGCACAGTCAGCAAAGTATGTTCTGTTGGTGCTACAAGAGTTTTAATTAAAATACGACGATGCATGCCGTCAAAGTTTGATACGACTAGTAGGAAGGTGCACAAAGGCAATCTCCCCGCACGACAATAGCAAAAATGACTAGGTAATTGGGATGTCATGGGATGCTGAAATGATGGGAAATCATCGAAATAAAACCCGCATCTTAGTCAGCACGTTTTGACCATACCGGTAGGTAAATACTTAGATGTGCTGGGCAAAACCTAAACCATCTACTCACAAACTATCAGATTAGCTACCTAGTGGCATTGGGAATGGACTCGGAGAGCTCATTTGAAAGCAGCACGTGACCGAAGCCAGTCGACCAAACTTTTGCAGTACCATGTAGGGTTTCCATGCCATATCAAAAGTGGGAAACACTCGTAGTAAAGGAGTACTTAAGTAAGTTCGTATGAGTCAGTGACCAACTCTGATGACGTAGTTTTTAGGCCGCCTGGGACCGACAATTTTAAGTGCCCTCCGAAGCACGGAAGCACTCAGTTTGATGTCTCAGATGTCACTCTCAAACGATGACCAAAATTACCTTACCTATGTCGTAGAACCTTGAAAGTTTTACAGTGTATGTGAAAGGCCACAATTTTAATAATGTAAAATAAAATGTTGTGAAATTCAAAATAGTTCAAATGAAGCTTAACCCATGGTTTCCCTATTGGAGACGTATGGAATGGAAAAGCTTGGCAACTACTGAATAGAGAGCTTTGAATACGGGTGCGTAAAGTGTACAGTTAGCCACAAAATGATTATTAATTGAAGAACAAGAATCACACTAACCTAAATTGATCTAGACAACATCTAGTTTCTATGTAAGTTACCGCCGAAAAAAAATCATTTGATTCGTCGAAAAAAGATCACCTTAAAAAAGCTGGATCACCTAAGAAAAGCTAGGCCCCAAACCGTGTTTGTTGCCCTGGTTCTGCACGGTATTAGTCGCGAAGGAACAGGAGTAGAATCACCTAGTTTTAAGACGTTTCAAAGTGATCCCAGCGGTCCTACTTAATAAATGCTTTTTGACTTTGACTTTGACAATGTCCACAATTTTTCCCTGTTGACTATACTTTTTCATTCGATTTAACAGACCGCATTTCAACCTATTGCTAGGTAGGTACCATAATATGACTTCAATTGCGCTTACTCGCTTAGGGCGCTCGCATTTAGCACCGCGTTTCAAACCGCAGATCTTTGGAACCATGAGCGATTCAATATTACCTACGTTTTAAGATCTTTTTGCTTCCTTTCATCCTAAGGTGGTCTGGTGATCACTTCTCAGTGATAAGACCGCCTATTAACTTTAACCCCCGACAAATGAGAGGGGTGTTATAAATTAACGTGTTGTGTATCTGTCTGTGGTATCGTAAAATGATCATGAAAATCTGTTGAGCCGTTTGAAGATCATCAACTCTTTTCTAGTTGATGAGGGGATCTAACTTCCTTGCTGCTTATTATAAAAACGTAAAACCTTGGTTAAACCCCATGTTGGTGGTCGCTACATTTCTTTGGAGTCCCTGTAAACGAGGCCTCGCGCAACCTAGCGATAAAAAACACGGTGTGTACGAGCACCCTAAAGCAGTTAAACATTAATATGGCCTGGCCTAGGAAGGCTTGAACTAATGAGAGGAAAACATGAAAACGTTTTGGTTGGCAAAATGATGGGAGGGGCGTGGTGTGTATCTTGATAAATTCTTAATTTTTATACCAGCAAGAAAAAGGGGATATACCTACTTCCATAACTTTGAATTAATAATTTAAAAAACTAAGACCTTTACCCAACAGGACACTGTAATGCCTGGTTCATTGTTTGACATGAAACAGGCACAGGAACAGAAATTGGCCAATACGTGTGAAGCTGGCCAAGCCTGCTGATATTCTCACAATCCTTCGCCATTTAAAAAAAAAAAAAAAACAATATTTCAAACATGATTTACTCAAAATTTCCTCCAGCGATGTTTTCCTCCAGCATTTTTACAATTCAATTCAAAGACAAAGCAGCATCAAAATTCATTTTAATATAGGAAATATTTGTGGAGCGCTGGGATATCCAACGTTTATATTAAAATCACTACGAGCTTTTATGAGCTCAACATGGGCGTACCCACGGTGGGGCAAGGTGGCGCATTTGCCCTACCCTGCAGGGCAGAGGGCCGAAGCTAAGAATTTTTATACAAAATTAATTTACTGACAAAATTAAATATTCATTTGTGGATTTTAAAAATTACCGCGCAAAACAATGCAGTGGAACTAATGCGTGTTTGATTTATCGATAACTTGGGAAATCTTGTTGAAGAGACACAGCTGTTTTTTCCCACCATAAGACAAGCGCTATACCACTTGCACAGCCATGCACAACATGCACTATCGAAAAACTTAGTCAATGGTCAAAAAATTTTCAGAAAACCGTCATGTCGGCTTTTGTATGATGAGTGTGAATGAGGGTGCTGGAAGCACAAAATAAAGATGAAAACGAAATTGTAGCTAGATTTAGCCAGAATAGTTTTTTTTTCTGCCCCACTCCTTAAAAATGCTGGATACGCCCATGAGCTCAGCCAGTATCTTTATTTGTATTTTCTGTTTGTTTTTCTCTTTGTTATTTGTATATGCTACTGGGTTCAGAGTTCAGGCTATTTTTATTTATTACTAGCTCCAACCCGCAGTTTCGATCATTTGGTACCTACGCACTTTATTAACAAGAGCGGACGGGACTCGAACCAACCACCGAGGCAATTCTACTCAGCGAACGTGACGTTAAAGAAATCTCTTTTATGCTCTAAGTACCACATAGTTAATTACTTCTCACACCGCTTTGAAGTTGCAAAAAGTCTGTAAAGTTTTGAACAGGCCGTGAATCAACCACATCAGTCTGATTGGCTGAAATGTTCCCTCCAAAACTGTTCCGAAGTTTTGACATCTCTATTTTACTTTCAAAACTTTTGCGAGTTTTAGGCAATTTATAAATGGGACAATGTATGGGATAATGCCTCGATTTTCATTCTGAAGGTCCTGGGTTTGTAGCCCTGCCAATCCTGCCTTCATAATTTTGGAAAATTGGTAATATGGACGTATGAACCTACCTACGTATGTTCTTTGCAATTTCGTAAGTACAGATGGGCTTGCAACTTGTCAAGCATGGATTGCGAACTTCTGCAAATTGTGGGCACGTGCCTAATATGAATTTGAAAGTGACTTTGACTAATAAAGTAGACATTAAAGGATCATGAATGACTCTACTTATCAAACCTGTCAAACTGAGAACAACAGACCTTCAGTCAGTTTTAGGTATTATTTTCTATCGAAAGCAGTGGCTTTTAGGATATGAATTGTTGATGGAAATCCGATTTGGCGGTAAAGTCGCGCTCTGTTCAACTAATCATTTTTGATTTGTCGAGGGATCCATTTGGGAAGGCAAATTGGCCTAAAAGTTTTAAAGGACCTATCTGAAATTCTCTCTCCTGTGGGTAGGTACTGACGCCCATTCAACGAAAATTTTTAAAATATACGTTCTTTAAGTTGTAACACATAGGTACGTACTCTAACAAGCTATAGTAATACGTGTAGCGTAATATGCGATATTTTCTAAATAATATAGTCTTGGCTAGAAAATAATGGGCACATGTTACCTAGGTATCTACGAGCACTACGAGTAGGTAGGTAATATAATTATTTCAATAAAAACTTATTACGGACTCCACCGAAAAGTCCATTACAACACAACGCAAAATTCATATCGCTGAATAGCAAAATTATGATGACAAATATACCCAAAGTAATTTCGAAAAGCCATCTCAAATGCACCTGTCTCCAGTCTAGCCACATTGAATTATTAATGCTTCAGACGTCTCAGATATTAATATTTATTTTAAAACACATTTTTGTAATCTTAATTATTTAAATAAGCCGCCATTTTGTAAGCGGGACAGCGAGTGTGATTTGTTCGGTGTGAGAAGTACAGAGCGATAATAGATACGCAACGTCATTTACAGCGCCAAAACACTTTTTACCTAATTACAATCGAAAAACTAAAAGACACAACCAAAGAAATACCATGTAGGTTTCTTGACAAAACAAAAACCCAACCAAAAAAGTATGCTATTACTGAGATAAATAGCAAAATGTGTGCAAAACATGTATTTTTCAAAAAAATATATTATATATTTTTAAAACACGTAATCCAAGATAAAACTTCAAAGTATCATTTCCCTAAATATACTTTTACACACACTTTTACACTTTGCTACAAAAGCTACAATCAGCTTTTGTAGCAATTTTGTAGTTATTTAACTACAAAATTGCTTAAATCGCCCCTGCACTACGCAAGTGGATGTGGTTGTGGATTTAGTGATTTCAGTAGCTATATTTCATGCAGCAGTCGTTTACGATGTGATTATTTTACATGTTCTCTGCTATTTTAAGCGTAAGCGATCATAATAACTTTGGCTAACTGATGACTTGTTAAATATAATTGTTTTTGCGGCCAGCACGTAGGCCTTAGGGCAGCCTAAAAACTCCGTAAGACATAAAGCTTCATGCTTAATGACTTTATATCCGGGACCACCAATTTATCGTGCTCTCCGAAGCACGGAAGCGCTCCATTTTTAATGCCCTCCGAAGGAAGCGCTAAGTTGCTGCAATTAATTAACCGGTCACCCATTCACTTACTACTGACCGCTCGTTCTGAGTGTTATAAGATTTATTACGAACGACTACCTTCGAACTATTTTTGGATGTCTTTTTTTTTTATGATGAATGGGTCGGCTCTTGACCTCAAACTTACACAGGTAAGAGTGAGGTCTACGATGGAGCGAGCTAACCCAGAAGGTGCCTATTAACTCTCTTCTTAAAAACAATAGGGTCGTAGCTCAGCGGAAATACGGACGCTGGAAGCTGATTCCAAATTTTTGCAGTGCGCATAATAAAAGAACTTTCGAAGCGCTTAGTGGAATATCAACCAGGTGAGGGTAATAATTAGCTGTGCGTCTGAAGTCCCTGTAAAAGAACGTCTATTATTACTTCCAAAACAAATGTTGTTTATAACCATAAATCTCTAAGTCGGGTAAAGTATCGTAGAAAGTCGTTAGTGTTCCAGCTTAACAGGCCATATTTTCAGATCAAAAGTCTCTGTTTCCCTTTTAAGCCAAATGAAGGGAAGTTAATCCAATTTACGAGTATAGCGGCCTGACTGTTGTGGCAACTACTTATTAATCTGCCCCGGCCAGCTTCCGTATTTGCAAACGCTACTTTTAGCTGATCGCAGATATGTTTAAAAAAAAATAACAAATATCTGGGTATTTTCCTCTTTTTTTGCACATGTGATTTAGCTTATTTTTTTTTAAATGCCTTTTTTATTTCTCTGAAGCTCTGTCTTTATTATTATTTTTAATACCAATTTCATTTTAAGTAGTCCGAAACTTTCGTTTGTGTAAAATCTTTACTGGTCTCCACGATACAGCTTTGCCTAGTGTGAAGTCCGCTGATAAATATGTAATTGTATTGTTTCGCTTTTAAATAAATATTTTTACATTTTTCATGTCCGCGCCGTACGAGCGATACGATGCCGTACTGCGATGAGCTTTGAGCTACTCTCTTTGAGAAATCCGTTTCTTGTCTTAGGAACTACCGCTTGGCACTACTAATAGAATGAAGGGAAGTTTTACTTTCCCGGGACACTGATAGTGCTACGTCGCGATACAAATGGGAGAGCAAAATTATAGCGTTAATCATACATCATCAGACCGGCGCGGCGATGATCGCGGGTTTAAGTTTAAGTTGCCTTAAAGGGTGGTATTTTTGGGATGAGTCTTTATAAAATCCTCCATGACATACGTTAAAATCATTAATGATCAGTCTGTAAGTTCGAGGATAAGCTTCAAATATATGTAATGGAAGTTTGTGAATAGGGATGCTTGTCTCTAGAGCATGTCAAGGGTTGTATTGAATTTTACGATTTCACCTGAATTTAGTGCGCAATCGCTTTCGGCGTTTTACAGAGACCTTCATTAATGTCACTTTCTTTTGACTTTGTTTAGTCCTTCGGGATTTATTGGGTCAATTTATAGACAGAATTTCTGTTTTTACAAAAGATTTTCGTCCCTGTAGCTTCCTCGGTTTTGGATCGAAGTTCCTTTTCGGACGGTATCAAAGAAAAAAAAGACTGAGGCTGGAAAAACAATTTTTGTTTCATTTTACCGTCACGACACATGAAAATAGATTCCTTCTAAAAAAAGACTACTTTCTATACGTAGATAATAAAGTGAGTCAGGTTTAATTAAAAAACATGAAATTCAACATTTATTTATTACTTTATTTGAAGATTTAAACACAGAAACAGGATCCATAATAAAACGGCTTCATTTCAACTGCAACCACAGGATACTCAACTTCGGGGAAGTATACCATAGCCCTCTCTCTACAACCACACCCACAACTGTACTCCCCACACCCTACCTTCTTGCCACATTCACATCCAACCTTTTTGCCACAACCTCCGTCCAGACTCTTCAAACAGGAACATACTGGGGAGGGGTTATCGCAGGTGGCACAGACGTTGGAAGTGTCGCGGAAGCAGGAGCTGGCAACACCACAGCTGCCGGGGACGTAGAAGATGCCGCTGGTTTGTATATCAGAGCAGCCACAGGGCAGCGTGTAGACATCACGGAAGCAGCAGTACGCTACTGTCTCCTAGAATTAAATATTTTTGTAGCTACCGCAATAAATACGTTGTTTTCTTCGAGGTGTGAATTTGAATGGGGAAAAGGGGATTAGAGATTTATAAATGTACATTTTTCACCCTGTAATTCGAATCCGCGCCACCTGATCTGTGGCTACGCTCAGCCAACTAAACTAATGGGCAATCGACGATACCTATGGTTAAAAATTTTCAGGACATACTTTGCTTTTCGGCGTGTGATATACTTATGTATGACTCGTTTTAGATATCTTCCACCTGCATATTTCGGTAGAGATTAAAATTCAAAGCTAAAATTTAAGTAGGTATTTTCAAAATTACAAGTCATTTAACCGCATAGGCCGCTTGATTGAAAATTAATTACAGCGCAGTGGTAGGCGCGAGAGGTATTTAATTATACTTTAATCGTGGCTCATTTTGAGATAGCAAAATATTACAATGCGAGTTTAAAAATTTTGCCAAGCGCTGTTGAAAACTTTTTATCATTTTAATATTATTGAATACTAGCTGCGCTCTCGGGGTGTGACCCGCGGTCCCTCGGGATTTTTTCATTTTTTCGGGATAAAAGGTAGCCTATGTCCTTCCCTGGGATACAACCTTTAACTATGCCAAATTTCAGCTTAATCTGCTCAGCGGTTTGGGCGTGAAAGCGTAACAAACAGACAGACAGACAGACAGACAGACAGAGTTACTTTCACATTTATAATATTATATAGTAATATATAGTAATAGTATATATAGTATATATAGTATATAGTATATAGTAATATAGTATATAGTATATATAGTATGGATATGGACCTCAACCCTACTTACTTCAATTACTAAGGCGGGCCCTAGACCATCAATTATATTGCGCAATGTAGCGTATTGTGCAATATTATTGACCGTTTAGGGTTAATATAATAAATATAAAGATTGCGCTATGATTGAACGAAAGTTTGTGCGAGTTTAATTTTTATTGCACCATATTTTTTTATTGCGTCGTGTAAGGTTAGTATTGCGCAATATTATTCAGTTGAATAAGAAGTGAAACGTCTGGCTAAAACCATTGCGCAATTCCTATTATTGTGCAATATTATTGATCGTTTGGATTCAAAGCACATTTCAATCTTATTGTACAATAAAATGTATTGTACAATGTTATTGTAAGTCTAGGGCCCGCCAACATTACGTTATTTTTGATCTAAGATATCGTAGATATAAAATACCCCATTTAAATACTCCATTTTAACACGCCGCGCCGTTTACATGATGTCATTCTGGCATACGGAGCAAGAGCTAATATTCTGTGACAAGAGGCAAGAATGGTATGCCAAAATGGCATCGTGTAAACGGCGTATCTGATGTTTTATTTTGTGAAAAGCATATCTATAAGACTTATTCAGTAAAATGAATATAACATGAAACTTACCCGGAACAAACACAAAGCTAACACGACACTGAAGACCTTATACATTTTAATAACTTTCCTCTCTACTTTCAAAAGAAATACAGAAATTGAAGAAACTAAAATTCCTTTTATATGGAAAATATTTCAAAATCACTCTAATGAAGAACGATGTCTTTCGCAAGGAGGTCAATGGGATAGTATGTATAGATATGGAGAAAAGAAGAAAAGCACGTAGTGTAAACCTGCTTGTTATTCTTTGAATTACTTATTGATAATTAATTTGTGTTTTGAAACATCTAGAGGTACAAGCAAGAATGTGTAGTATTAATCGTATAGTCTAGATTTATTCCTACAGCGTCAGGCAGGAGGCAACCTATACATAAACCCTATGTAAAGCTATATGTAAAAATAGGTGATTTAGATAAAAGTAGGTAAGTAAGTGATTTAGAAGAAGGTTGCGGGTTCGATCCCCGCCGCAGTACAAATGTTTGTATGACCTACAGATGTCAGATATGTGTCTCGGGTCTGGGTGTTTCTATGTATAATATGTATGTAAATACAAACAAAAATTATATAAGTAGTATATCAGTTATCTGGTTCCCATAGCACAAGCTTTGCTGTGTGAAAATGTCCAGCATTTTTTTTTTTTAAAGAAATAATTATTTATTTTCAAAAACTAAGCTACTACATATTTACATATATATACAAAATACAACACGATCCTTAGATAGCTTGACTACTATCTAAGGATCGTTAGAAAAGATCTATAGATAGCTCAACTGATCCAGGTCACTGTCAGTCGGAAGCGTGCCCAAAACACTGGCGGCATTACCACGCTGGATGGCAATGCTGATCCTTTTTTTTTTATTATTATTATTTAGATGATAGCGGGAAATGGAAGGACTCATGATGTATCGACTAAAGATTTTTTCCACCATACTATGCAGTTGTAACTAGGGTGTCGACTTTACATAAGATACTTACAAGGAATAAGTAGGTACCTACCTAATAATCACTGTGTAAAAAGAAAAAAAAAATAGTTTATTATTTTTTTTATTCTCGACTTAAATAATTATTTGACTATTAGGAAAGGAATGAACATTCTTTTAAACATTGCCAAGCTAACTTTACAGCGGAATGATATGCAATTATATACAGGATGCTCTTTTTTATATTTCATTCCATCAACATAGTCGATTTTAATTTTCTGTAACATTTCATTGTTTTCACGTAATATTTCAGAATTATGAAATGTAAATGAAATTAGAAATGTTGCAATTATCAAAATTGAATTTGTAGTGCATATCAGAACAGTAACATAACTCACCATAGTCTATTGAAAGAACATCCTGTATTTACAATAAATGTGTTTGAACATTTAATTATTAATGGTAAACACTACATCTGTAATTTAAAAAACATTCGTAAAAGATTTCAAATTCTGTGATCACTATCAAATTAAGCTTGTAATTGTGCAAAAATCTTCAAAGTGTTACGCATTATTAATTAGGCAATATTAATTATTATAATAATTGGCACCAGAGATATAATAAGACTACACATTATTAGTGGTTATGTAGAAATGTGTGTATTTAAAATTTCGCTTTTGCCTTTCACACTAGGTAAGAATTATTATACATATATAGTATTGGATACAGAAGAAGGTAATGTCATTAAAGAATTTGACCTTTTCATTTTTGAGATCACAATATGTATTGATTGATATCAATAAGATAATATATTTTGAAACCATAACATACTCGTAGCTTACATCAATTCCAAACAGTATTTCTACACCATAGAATTATATATTAACAATATATATTATTTTTCTATATTAAAATAAAAATACAATGTTACATAAAATCAGTCGTGCATAAATATCTCGTTCGACAAACTTCAGTATCCTACTGTTACGAAAATATTCTTCATAGGAAAATAGTAATTTCACAACAATATTATTATATACATTTTCTTCAGCATTTTACAGATATCCGTTTTTTTAACAAGTTTCTTTATCCAAAAATTATGCTAAGATAGAATTAAGCATCCAACAAGCCAACTATGTAAATTTCACTTAAATACTAGTTCAATCATCGTAGCACAATACGTTGTAAAAAATATTTACAATAGTTTGAGTACTTATCAAGAATAAAATCTGCCTCAGTAAAGCTGCGTACAACCTTATTCTTCAAGGGTCATCCAACCCAAAAAGGTACGTAAACTCAACCTACCACTATTAGTAAATTTTGACTTTTCCCTTTGGGAGCGAAACAACAAACTTCAACTTTCAAGCGTAGCTTTGCGCGTGTTCTAAAGGTATGTTCGACAGCTTATTACCCTTGTCCACCCAATTCTTTAATCTTCCTCGCAATTCTTCTAAACTCTTTGATTTCGCTTTGTTAATTCTCTTGTACTTGACATCTTTAGGTTTTGTCACGTTCCTATGGTTAGACATGACTCTGTTGTAGGTCACGACGTGGTTAGGCCGAGGTTCGGGGTCTTCTTCGCTCTCAGGGTTTGATATCGCCTCCTCATCAGATTCGTGAGCGGCAATTTTTGGAACATAACTGTACGACCAGACATCTTTCTCGTTCTTAGGCTTAGCTTCTTTATCATCTATACTTTTGACTTCAGCGGTTAGGACAACGCTTCTCATGCGGAAATTATCTCGTCGTTGCGAGAGGAGCGTCTTCTCTTCATCAGTTTTATTCGCTTCTTTGATTTCTTTTTCCGTGCTGTTCTGTGCGCTTAGGCCTTTGGTAGAGTCTCCATCAGCTTCTTCTTCCACGCTATAGACTGTTTCTAGTATCTCTGGCCGTCGAAGGAAGCCATTCGATCGTCGTACTACGCTGTATTTTACGTTAGTGTCTATTGCATCGGAGATGGATCTCACTATAGTCACGCTGTCTGGATTCCCTCTGAACTTAGGAATGTGTGGTGTGTGCGAATCGTAGTCCGCGTCTTCCATGATCACAGCGGAGTCTGAATCGTTGAGCGAGTCAAAGTCGCCCAGGATGTGAGAATCTTGGAGCATGTCTCTGAAATCTGGAATGCTAGGGCACGTTTCCACGCCGTGATCAAGTAATTTAGCCTGTAGAGATTCTATTACCTTCTGTTGCTTCATGATTATAGTTTCCCGGACCGCCAGCATGGTGGAGATTTCTTTCTGCTTGCGGACTAGTCGGGACTCGAAAAGAAGGAGTTGGCTGGAGAGAGACTTGAGTTGCTCTGCCTTCTCGCGTTGTAGACGGGAGACCAGTTCCTCTTGGGAGCGATGTGCACGACGCCATGTCAGCAGCTGATGCGCTTGCGCTCGGTATTTCATTCGAAGATCTCTGTAAGAGAAAATTGAATTAAGAATTTAAAAATAATTTAGTCAAGTATATTATTCTAGGAATGGATAAAACGCAACGTTGGTGATGACGCACATCTACTTATATAAAATCAGCTAGGTTAGTATCAAATGGTACACAATAAATACCCTGGGAGTGTTATAAGCTTCAGGTTAGTTAAAGTAGACAGGTATGAACTAACATTCCACAATACCTGATGGTCCTCCTCGCATCATCCAAGGTGGTGGCCTCCAGGGGGTCGGTGAGGGAGGCAGCCAGCGACACATCCGGCTCCGTGGGGCTGTTCAACGCCGACTCACTACGGCTGGAAGGAAATACGTTTTTGGTAAAAAGGGGATTTTCAAAACCAGGTTTTAAGATTACCGTGAGATGACTAAAATGAGATATGAAAATGAGTGTGTGTGTGTGTGTGTGTGTTTCCTCTGAATACCTTCTTACTACAAAAGATTGAAAATTCTTGAAGAAGTAGAAAGTCATAGTCATCTACTCATGTCTATACTGATGTTGATATAGCAAGGACGTCTTAGTCTATTTAATAGCATTTATAATCTGATAAAACAAAAAACCAATGGTCAAAAACAGACGTTCTACATCCTAAAACAGCTTTAACAGAACCAAATAGTTACAGCAAAACTACCCCTAACAAGAAGTTGTCAGACACAAAACAAGGGTGTCTGTGTGAACCGACGCCTTCAAATTAAGTAATTACAGTTCGCCGCGCACGTATTGCTCTTAAACTTTGCTCAGGGTGTTAGGTTGGGATAACAGATTACCTTCTACTGGTAGCCTGAACAAAAGAACTGATTTGTCTCTGATTTGCTAAAGACATTTCATGAGGTCGTTCAAAAATCGATCTTAGTACCTGGGCGTTTGGGTATTTGCTTACAGCACCAGACAACCACCGTGGAATTGACAATTTGTCTTCGATCCATCAGGTTAACAGACGTTATACTCTGCTAGCCTATCGTGTATGCAACACCCGTTATTCCAAACCCTGGGCTATAATTTCACGCCAGTCCGCAGTACCAGGATCCCATAGCCCTGAAGCGATGTGTATAGGCTAGCACTGGTTCAATAGAGGCTATCGAGTCTGTCACTAAGTCCATATAACATGTGCATTTTACATTAGGTATTTGCATTCGAAATTGGCCGTAGATACAAGTCTACATTTCTCCGGAAAAACCACTTCTTCAAAAGGTAAAAGGCTGAATGGATTTGGATGATATTTGTTATGAAGGTAGCTCTGGATTAACCACGTATGCTACTTTTTTTTATCAAAAAACTAGAGCATTCCAGAAGGATTGCGGGTAACACCGCGTGGCTCAATAAATCTCCAAGATAATTAAATATTTATCGAACTCGTGCTGGATAACCGTCTGTTAAAAAACAAATGCCCACATAATAACCATACAAAATGATACATGTAGCAGAAAGCTCATAGGGAATACTCGAGTAACTTAATTAAAATGCATACTGATTGTACAATCAGAGCCTTATCTGTTGGGTCAATTGGGATTGGTTTGATCATTTGACTATGAAATTGCGACTACTGACAAGTTGTCTGTACATACAGATAAATCGCGTTATCCCAACACAGACAGATCAAGTCGCTCATAGGATAGTCACGATACATATTTGACACATGCCCACATTTGCAGAAACAAGACTGTTCAAAGTTGTATGGGACGTGGTCTATGAACCAATAGCGATACTGTAATGGTATTTGTGTAGGGATGCCTCATCTACATATTTGTGCAAAGGGGCTTCAAAATCTGACCCTGCAGAGTTGAGATATACAGGGTGGATTTTTAATCATTATAGTTACAGGAAAAAGTTTTTAGGAGACCATGCATAACTTTTTGAGGTATTCTAAACTGCACTAACTCATTTTGGAAAAAGTGAACAGTCAGCGAAAAAAGTGCTGACCAAAAGCGGAATTTGCACCAATATCAATACTGTAATAGTATTTCTGTAGAGATACCTCAATTTTATCCATATGCAAAGGGGCATCAAAATCTGACCCTGCAGTTTTGAGATACACAGGGTGGAATTTCGAGACTAGCTCATAGGGCAGGCACCTTAACCGTTCTAGTTACAGGAAAACGTTTGTAGGAGACTATTTATAACTTTTTGAGATATTCAAAACTGCATTCACACATTTTGGAAAAAAATGTACAGTCAGCGAAAAAAGTGCTGACCATAAGCAGAATTTTAACCAATAGCAATACTGTTATAGTATTTCTGTATAGATACTTCAACTTCATCCATATGCAAAGGGGCATCAAAATCTGACCCGGCAGTTTTGAGATACACAGGGTGGAATTTCGAGACTAGATCATAGGTCAGGTACCTTAACCGTTCTAATTACAGAAAAACGTTTGTAGGAGACTATTTATAACTTTTTGAGATATTTAAAACTGCATTTACACATTTTGGAAAAACAGTACAGTCAGCGAAACAAATGCTAAAATCCCAAAAAATGTTTCAAAGATTTAGGACGTGGTTTTTGAACCAATAGCAATACTGTAATGGTATTTGTGTAGGGATGCCTTATCTACATATTTGTGCAAAGGGGCATCAAAATCTGACCCTGCAGAGTTGAGATATACAGGGTGGATTTTTAATAATTATAGTTACAGGAAAACATTTTTAGGAGACCATGCATAACTTTTTGAAGTATTCTAAACTGCACTAACTTATTTTGGAAAATGTGTACAGTCAGCGAAAAAAGTGCTAACGAAAAGCGGTATTTAAACCAATAGCGATACTGTAATGGTATTTGTGTAGGGATGCCTCATCTACATATTTGTGCAAAGGGGCATCAAAATCTGACCCTGCAGAGTTGAGATATACAGAGTGGATTTTTAATCATTATAGTTACAGGAAAAAGTTTTTAGGAGACCATGCATAACTTTTTGAGGTATTCTAAACTGCTCTAACTCATTTTGGAAAAAGTGTACAGTCAGCGAAAAAAGTGCTGACCGTAAGCGGAATTTGCACCAATATCAATACTGTAATAGTATTTCTGTAGAGATACCTCAATTTTATCCATATGCAAAGGGGCATCCAAATTGTCTAAAAAACCACGTCCTAAATCTTTGAAACATTTTTTTGGGATTTTAGAATTTGTTTCGCTGACTGTACTGTTTTTTCAAAATGTGTAAATGCAGTTTTGAATATCTCAAAAAGTTATAAATAGTCTCCTACAAACATTTTCCTGTAACTAGAACGGTTAAGGTACCTGACCTATGAAGCTAGTCTTGAAATTCCACCCTGTATATCTCAAAACTGCCGGGTCAGATTTTGATGCCCCTTTGCATATGGATGAAGTTGAAGTATCTATACAGAAATACTATTACAGTATTGCTATTGGTTCAAATTCCGCTTATGATCAGTACTTTTTTAGCTAACTGTACAATTTTTCTAAAAAGTGTGAATGCAGTTTAGAATATCTCAAAAAGTTATGGATGGTCTCCTAGGAACGTTTTCCTGTAACTAGAACGGTTAAGGTACCTGACCTATGAGCTAGTCTCAAAATTCCAACCTGTATATCTCAAAACTGTAGGGTCAGATTTTAATGCCCCTTTGCATATGGATGTAGTTGAGGTATCTCTACAGAAATACTATTACAGTATCGCTATTGGTTCAAAGACCGCTTATGGTCAGCACTTTTTTCGCTGACTGTACACTTTTTCAAAAATGAGTTAGTGCAGTTTAGAATACCTCAAAAAGTTATGCATGGTCTCCTAAAAACGTTTCCTGTAACTATAATGATTAAAAATACACCCTGTATAGCTCAAAACTAAAGGGTCAGATTTTGATGCCCCTTCGCACAAATATGTAGATGAGGCATCCCTACACAAATACCATTACAGTATCGCTATAGGTTCATAGACCGCTTTTGAACAGTCTCCCTCAGATCAAATTATAATGCGCATTTCTTCCGAAACTAAAAATCCAATTTGCATGAATTTTAACTTGAAACTTTCAGATTGAAAGTCGAGAGCACATCCTACTATGGCAACGCGTATCTATTCCATGTGATAAAAACTGATAAGTTATCCTTTTTGCGGCAGTATCCGACGACAATGTTTGAGATCTGGCAGGCCGCCAGCTCGATTCAACATTTTACGCTCCGTTTATTGTTCATCTTTTTAAACAGAAAATCATTTTGCATGTCGCTCAATACTGTGGCGGCTTTACTAATAAACGTGGCATAAAGTTATTCCTCGGAATAACATAGGAATAACCATACATTTTGACAGTTTACACTCAGGAATAACTTTATACCACTTTTATTAGTAAGGCCGTGGGAGTACTGAGTACTACCAATACTGGAGGAAGTTTAATTGTTTTTTTTTTAAATCTCTCCCTGCTTAGATTTCACCGTCAGGAAACAGGATCACGACTGTATACCCCAAGGCACGTAGACATTTTCCCATATCTCATAAGATTATTTACAAAAACAATTATCCATGCGAAATTTCAGCTTAATCTGTTCAGCGGTTTGGGCGTGAAAAGGTAACAGACAGACAGAGTTACTACACATTTATAATATGAGTGTGGATTTTGTAAACTAAAAATAAGTTGTATATTTGCGTATTATTTTCTGTTAGTCACTCGTAAGCCTTGCTCCATATTTTACAGACCGCAGAGTTTTCCGGTAAGCCTGACGCAGGCAAGGAAGCGTGTCAATGCCTAGCTCCTTCGTGCGACTTCACCCATGTCGGTGCAGGGATGTACTTCAGATGAATTCTCAGAGCGATCCTCAGAGAATGGAGGCAGCAGGGTTTCTAAGACTATTTAATTTAATCGTACCGCTAAATTCAGGGCTAGTTCCACCACTTTCCGAAAGAGTGTCTAGTCGTAATTATTAGTAAAATTACTTATTAGTAAGTTTAAGTAAAAGTAATTATTAGTAAGTCGTAATTATTAGTTAATAATTACGTTTTTTAAAAATTCAAAAGAAACCGACTAAGAAAGTGCTAGTCCCTCTCTATTTATCTTCAAGCGTAAAGTCAAAGAGCATTACCTTTCTTTATAGTTATGTTATTTAGGTATATGTATTTTTATGTATATTATCTAATATTAATCTTTTGTAAACAAGTATATGTATTTAGTATTTATTTTAGTGTAAGTATCATAATTTACTTAATATTTAGTTACTTTTTAAATATCTTTACATTAAGTAGGTTAAGGACTTGAATCTCTCTCTCCTATAAAGGTTTGCTGTAAGAGAACTCTTTTTAGGGTTAAGCTCGCCTCTGCCATTACTTCTCTTTAAGTTTATATATATGTAATTTCTTTGTGCAATAAAGAATAAAGAATAAAGCAAGAGGTTTTTTGACTTTTACGGGAAAACTATCGGTCCATGATTAACGGAGATATTCGTGGACATAAAAAAAAACATACATACAGCCGAACATAGAACCTCCTTTTTTTGTAGTCGGTTAAAAAAGTAAAAACTTATCAGACAGAGAACGCTCATAAAAATGTTTCAGAAGCTCTAAATAAATCAGCTGTTTCCATACATTACTTATTCTGAACAGATTACGCTTCAATTTGGCATGCATATTATTGATTGCATCCTTGAAATATTTTACTTGAGACAGGAACGTCCGTTAGTATCACTATACACTAGAATCTAGAAAGTCATTCTTAGTCCGTCCTATATTCTCTGCACTCTTCACTCCCAAAGAAAAGAGAGAGAGGTCAGTCATGCTCAGTTGGACACTATCAGAGGCGCAGCAGGTGGCCCTTCCGACATCTGTTGCGGTAACGGACATTTTGAGGGGTGAAGGGGGGAGGGAACTAACTTCCTAAAGCTTGTAGATTTTTTGGTTTTGATTTTTAGCGTCTGACCATACTCTGCCTGATGTTGTGTGGTCTATTAGCACGCTTACTTATAAGGAACCTGTTGACTCGATTTGAAGACACCCATAGTGTTCTGCGTTCACTGATTACAATTCAAGATGATGTGCTATAACCGATAGAATATGAGCTTAGCAAAAATTTCGACTGCGACGAACAAGGATTCTGTAGCCGAATTGGTAAAAGGCGACTCCGGCTTTAGGAGGATCGTCGTATCATTGCGGGTTCGAATCCCGTCGGAATCGAAAATTTTGATGTCTTTTCATTTCATTTACTCGAATTCAAGATGATTTACCTATACAGTGTTAGGTTCGAATTCTAATACCTAAAGGGACGTAAAAAGTAGCAAAACTTTAAATAAACCTCTGATTGTAATTCAAAATGGCATTGTATTTCCTTTTAACGCTTCGCAAAAAAAATTCAATCATATTTCAGCAAAAGAACGACCGAATTTCCTGTTAATTTGCCAAGGATATTTGGAGTCAAACTGAATTAAGTTGGAAGACATCTTTGATATTAGATTTGGCGGGAAACCTCTGTTGTCTCTGTTTTATGGGCTCTCTACATATTCTCCGATGATAGACGAATGCCGACTTTCACGATCGTGTAGGGCCTCACCGCCTGTATTCGCCTGTCATCGTCTTACCATCGGCAAATAGTTTGGCGAATGTGTAGAGTGGCCGTTAGACTTTATAATATGGCGCTTGAAGTTAGTTTTCTTTTTAGTTTTTAAAACCATACCTTTAGATTGAAAGCATTACTATGTTAACATGGCAGAAAGTGAGAAAGTTAGCCATATGTCACCGACCCCTTGGAAAATCCGTAATTATGCTCATTAGTGAACTAAGCCTATTTAGTTCGCGTGTAAGTCTCGGACTAAAAGGAAGCTATAATAACGCGCTTTCAGCGGGATTTCCCATCGAAAGTTTGATCGATAGTTATGTTACTTCGCAAATATTCTGCACTACTCTAGTCAGTAGGAAAACATCGTAGGGAAACCGGTATTAAGAAAACCCTGAAAAGATTTAAAATACATAGTAATATGAAGACTACACCTGAGCGCCATCGCCAGGCAAAACCAATGTCGAGAATGAGAACTCCTAAACTACACAATGAAGGATTTTTACATTCAAACATTAGGGAACAATGTACACATGTAGGTAAGTAAGTAATTTTTTTTATATTCAACAACAAAATATATCAATTTTTGTATTTTTTTTCAAAATATATCAATTTTACTAATATATTTTTACATTCAAATAGGGGGCGAAAGTAGTTTGAACCGTAGAAACGAAACGTTCTGCTATGGAGGTTCTAGCATGTCATGCTAACCGTATTCCACAACTCTACTGAATCGATACTTCGATAGCGGATAAAGTTATCGACCATTTCCGTCGCTCTTCATAAGTTGGTATCAGTTTTCATTATTGAAAGCTCGTGTTAATGCGCATATTTTCCAAAACGAGCTTGTTTAGTGCGCATATTTTCCTAAAAGAAAAAATCTGTGATGCACCGTTTTTACGCACAACTTTGCGCACCACATTGCGCACTTTGTGGACTTTTATGCGCAAAACTTTGGACTTTTTGCGCACTTAGCGCACCACTATGCGCAAAACTTTGCAAGTGCGCATTATTTTTACTAACACTTTGCGCACCACTTTGAATTGAAGGTCAAGAGTCCTAGGTGAACACGGTGTATTTTCCTACCCTACTAATATAAATCCGAATGTTTGTATGTTAGGATGTTGGCAGGTATCTATGTCAATAACGCCGGTGGGAACCAATATCAGTTGAAACTTGAAATAGCGTAGGTGAGTACTGAGTAAATAAATAGTGACTTAGCTTACCTCCTATTAAACTGTTTATTGGTCAGTCAGATATTTAACGTGAATTTTTATTTAGTTACTAAGTACTGTTTGTTTTCCTAAGAAATAAAAATAAAATAAATATAAAAGTTAGAGATTAAATCTATCATACTTTGTTTCATCTTTCTTTTATTCAATTGTTGAAGATAACTCCACAAAGACTGGACTAAAGTGTCGTCTCAAGTGACCCTTATCCCGATATTAATCGCAAAGTATTCACAAAGTATCTTAGCCGGCCGCCGTCAACGAACGGACATCTGCTAACGGTGATCTTTTAGAACTTTGTCATTATTCTAATACTAGCTGGTATCCGCGACTTCGTTAGCGAAATAACATACTTATTAGCAACGCCATCTATT
The DNA here is from genome assembly GCA_951394285.1 of Epirrhoe tristata. Taxonomy (NCBI): domain Eukaryota; kingdom Metazoa; phylum Arthropoda; class Insecta; order Lepidoptera; family Geometridae; genus Epirrhoe; species Epirrhoe tristata. Next base: position 10,792,531 of record OX596139.1, read on the forward strand.
GCATTTAACTGGAACTAACAACTCCCCATACAAACTTTCAACCCTTATTTCACGCCCTCCATGATTAATATATAGATTTTTTCTTTCATAAGAACCTTCTCCTGACAATAACAAACACAACAAAAAAAAATAGTGAAATCGGTCCAGCCGTTCACGCGTGATCCCGTGACCAAGGGAAAAAGGGATTCATTTTTATATATAGAGATTCATCAAACGAACGAAAATAAGAACCGGAATACGGCCCCAGGATTGTTTTTAGCGACGAAACGAGATCGTCTAAAGGTTTGTTGTTCAGTCTCTTCGTGATCACGTATAGTGCGAATATTATCCAAAAACAGTATATATAATTGTGTGAATTGAAAAAGTAGATTCGAAAATAAGAGTTGTTTAGGAGTCAGGCTACAATTCATCTCGAATTTATATGTCTTGTTTCATTCATTCAACATGTCAACTTCAAAAGATGAGTAGAGACAGGTGATTAGGAGTCGCGGAAGGGGCGCGCGCCTCGCCCGCGCCGCGCCTCCGCCTCGCCCGCGCCTTGACTCTTGGGTTTTGTTTGTTTTTTACTTTTTTCAACGAGATTCGCGCCCGCGCCGCGCCCCGGCCTCGACTTTCGTTTCGACTGTTAACGACACGCCTAACAAGAGGAAAGAGATCTACTACAGTTTATGAGGGAAACAAATGTTTATGTCTTTTGCGTTAGTCTAAGCGCCATTCTAACCAAGCACACTGTGCACGCCAGGTGGCGCCACTAAATTATGTATGCTGAGCAGCCTCCCGCCTAGGGCTGCCACCTCAATGGCCTAGGAAATCAGATGAGTATTTCTCATACCCAGATGAAGATTTCTGGAGGAATCTATATCTATAAACGGTATTCATAGTGTTTCATAGAGTAAGTAAGTTAGTACGAGTTATTGACCAACTATGATGACGGAGTTGCCCAATTGGTGATGGAGTGGCTAGCTTCTATCTCATAGAGAAAAAAAAAACATTGCATGCGCAAAGTGCACCAATGTTGTGACCATCAAGCAGTGTGATGGCTTATGGTCTTCTTTGTCTTTGTATTGAGTGTTAAAAATGAATGAATGAATGAATGAATGAATGAATGAAAACGCAAGATCAATGTAACGCAGTGTTACTAAGTTTTAATAAGTACTAGTACCTACTAAGTTAGTATGGTCGCATTGACAACCCTATTAAGAAATGATAGGGTTTTCACAAAACAATAGCTACGTCAATTTACTGACCAAGTAAAGCTATATTACTTGCGCTTTGCACCACTTATTATCAATAACCATTGTCTCTTGCCTTCAAGCTACAATACGGTTAATTTCTCAATTATTCTACCACAAGTCATCTCATCGCTCACACCTTTCACATTCATATTCCCTTTACGCAATCCATGCATATTTTAATACATGAATTACTTCATTGCATTGCCAACCTTATTATGATAGCACAAGGTTCAAAATACGAGTTACAAGTAAAACGCATAGCCGTCGGTTCACGCAGTTTTTGAATAATTGAGGGGACCTTGAATCCATTGTCACAACAATTCAAGGTTATAGAGACATGAGGTAACCTTTTTGTTGTTTGATGAGATGTATTGTTATATAAAAAAGAGTTTTTTTTACTTACTTATACTTTACTAGACGATTTAGCATCAGAAGGCAACCTATGCTATACTCATGCATGCTGTAATGCTTGGGTGGGACATTGGATAGTTTGAAATGGATGGAATAGGTTTATCATCTCAACCATCCCTCTCAGCTTAATTAGCCTTCCACGGGAAATATACTAAATAGATTGAAGTAAGTACAGGACCACTGTGTGTGTGTGTGTGGAGCAGTGGGCGAAGTTCCACCTGCGATGCAGAAGGTTGCGGGTTCGATGCCCGCCGCGGGTCAAATGTTTGTATGACCTACAGATATTTGTCTCGGGTCTGGGTGTTTCTAATATGTATGTATTCACAAAGAAAAAAGTATATAAGTAGTATATTGATATTAAAATCCGTTTTCCTTGGCTTTGGTTAGAGCGCCTATATCGCCGAGGTCAAAACTGCTTTTTACTTTTTCTCCTAGGTGGCGTTTCTACTATAGCGGAGCTCGAGATACGATCATTTTGAGTTTTGAAAAGTTATTGGAGATTTTTGCTTAGAGTTTTCGATTCTTTTTATAGGTTTTCAAGTACCTACCTACTTATGTTATTTTCCTGACGAAGTCGCGGGTACCAACTAGTATTAAAATAACATAATTTAGTCAATCTTTTATCAACGAGAATATTGTTTCATTTTATTGATTCTATTCTTACATGAACCACTCAAACGAAAACAAACAATATCTGAACAAAACATGATTACCTCAAGCACAAAGAAACTATTCAAAAGAAATACATTCGAAACAGGTGAGATTGGATCCGACTCACTCAACCAACAAGGAACCCAACTTATATTTCGATATCGATACCTTTAGCAGTGGTTTTGGAATGATGAATTTATTTTCAATAGAAAATGAAAACTCATTTTGCGTCTTGCTACTTCGAAAAGTGCGTCGTGCTAATTTGATGAACTACTTCGAAATTCGAAAAGGGAAATTTCTGCATTTTTTCAAGAATTTCGTCGAATTAAGCCTGATCAAGCTGATAGATCATGGAGGCTATAATGGGACCCGATTTTTCAAAAGCAGGAAATGCATTAAAGCGAGCCTTATGGCGGGACTACACGAACCGAATGAATTAGCGAGACAGTGATCACGGCCAAGGCAGGTGCTCGGCACTTGGCCGAGCGCACGAATGCCCAGTGAAAAGCCTACTTTGTGAATAAATGCTTTTCTTTCTCTAGCATTTTTTTAAAACAAGTTCAGCCCTCTTGTAGCTCCAAGACAATCATTACCAATTCAAATATGGCTATCATCAGATTAAATAACAATCAGATAACTCAACAACAAGGCAACATCAAGGATGACACAACACAAGCCGCGGTTTTACAAACCCATCACCGTCATTGCAACACTTGCGAACTGCAACTGCAAACTTAGGGCCACTAAGAAGTAAGTTTCGTATGAGTTAGTGGTCAACTCTGGTGACGAAGTTTGTAGGGCGCAATCTTAGGACCACTTTTTTTTTAATTTTACAATTTTATGTTGATTTTATTTCTTTGTAAATAATGTCTGGTGTAGAGATGCCTAGTCCAGTTGAATCCATACATATTATAGTGCTTGCTTTGGCATCCTTTTCACTCAGTTAGGAAATTGATAATATTTTTGTGATTTTTTCGTTGGTTGTAAATAAATAAATAAATGTATGACTGAGTATTGTGGGGTGCAAATCTGTGTTTTAAACGTGACGTATTATGTTGATGACACACTAGTCAAAGCAAGTGAAACATATAGAGAGATCCCTGCTTGCCACGTCTGGAATCGGACAAAAGAACTTGGGCTCGAGGAATAAATCGTAGACCACGTGTTTTCGCCATCAGCAGAGTTTTTCATCGTGGTTGGGGTGTGTCTAAATGTCCACCGAATGTAGAATTGTAGAAGTCTACATTCTGATATTTTGTACTTGATATGACGGTCAAAGTATTTTTAGAAGACTTTTTTAAGTGCACCGCATACTTTCTTGTGGCGCCCGCGCAGGTCGTCGTGCGTCCGCCTTCTTACTTCACTGTACGGTGACCATAAATCAATAATAAGTTGTTCATTGTTTTTGATAGGAATATCCAAACAACTAATTCGATTAAATAAAAGATCAAGAGAAGAAAAATCAAGATAATTGTCACAATACCATGAGTGTATGAGGAAAAAGTATGTTTTCATCTATAAATGAATCTCATACCCTAAAACCTATGGCATCGCATCATACACCTAAATAATTATGATAATATTTTGTCCATAAAATAAATGTCATCATGGCCACATCGCGTTAACCGGTAGCGATGACGGCACGTCAGACGTGCACGCAGCGAAAGTGATTACCATTCCAATGCATTATGCAATCGCTTATCAATTCTCTGCGCACGCGCACCGCAGGTGGACTACCGGTGACATGTTTATTTGGATGCAAAGTAGCAGAAATGTTATTGAACAATTTTAGACCTCTTTTTACCGACTCATTGTGTTCAAAAGGTAGGTCTCCCCCAATTTTTTCCACTGGTCCCTTCTCGTCTTTAGCGATCTCCCGCCACTCTTTTTCAAACACACAACATGCTTACGACTGAATCATCTAGGTACAGTAAGAATTAAGTTTTGGATTTTCGGGCCCAAGATCCGGTAAGGTTTGCTGGAAGAGACTCTTTGTAGGGTTAAGCTCGCCTTTGTACATGTCCTTTTTTATGTTATTATCCTGTGTGTGTGTGTGTATTTGTACAATAAAGAATTAAGAATTAAGGATGGGCAACTTGGTCGGTTTCATCGGCATTAACCATACCTACCTATAGGCTGATAAAGAAAGATCAGGGTTCACGACTAGTAATATTACTATACCTAGGGATATCCCAAAGGCACATAGTTACCACCATAAAAAACATCCAAATACATTGAGCCGTTTCAGCGTGAGAGAGCAACAAGATAAGATAATCTATTTCATTAATTAGACGACCTCTGTATACTGACATAAATCACTTAAGTACATTGATACACAAAATAAGCGAAGAAAGGGTAGAGTAGCACCACTAATTACAACTCGATCTCAGTTCGCATCTCGACAGTACGCGGCCCAGTCTGCTTACCTCTATAATTCTATAAATAAAACTCTAGACATTTATAGTAAGAAAAAACTTATATGTAAAAAAATGGTTACTGACTGGCTTCTGACACTAAGTTACGAGAATGCTGAAAAATTGCTAGAAATTATAACATGATACGTTTCACTCACACACAAGCACACACATGCACCCACACAAGCACACACATACACACTCACACACACACAAACACACACACACACACACACACACACACACACACACACACACACACACACACACGCACACACACACACATTCACACACTCACACACTCTCTCACACACACACAAAACATCACACAAGGTAGATTAACTCTTATAGAACTCAACTCAAACACCAACCAACAAAACAATATTTTCTACTCGTTTTTTCTTTCTTTTACTATAAAAACTAATTATATTTTTCTATTAGACTTACAAAATATTTATAGTCACAACTGTCTGTGTTGTACTAAAAGTAATTTTATACATTAACAGAAGAGCGAGATCCTCTAATACAGGTATATATCTTACTTAAAAGAGGGTCCCAAACCCATGAAATGTATTTTAGTTTAAGTTAAAGAAATAAAATATTTTGTATTTTGTATTTTTTTTTTCTGTGGCGCAGTGGGCGAAGGTCCGCCTGCGACGCAGAAGGCTGCGGGTTCGATCCCCGCTGCGGGACAAATGTTTATATGACCTATAGATATTCGGGTCTGGTTGTTTCTATGTATAATATGTATGTATTTACAAACAACAAGTATATAAAGTAGTATATCAGTTATCTGGTTTTCATAGTACAAGCTTTGCTTAGTTTGGGGCTAGATGATGCTGTGTGAAAATGTCCAGCATGATTTATTATTTATTTATAAATAACTTACACTACCCCGCAACAAACAAACTAAGATTGAAATAAAAGATAAAGCGGCACGTGCATTCGCAATTAATATTAGAATACGGTTTAGCAATACGGTTGCTACACTCCAGATAATCTTGTTCGGGTTTAAAAGTTCGATAAAACGTGCGGACGTGACAAAAATATGTATTTGCTAACCAAAATATCCATAAATGGTCACGTTTCATGATTATTAAGACGACGTTAACACGATACCATTCTGGCGTACCATTCTTGCCTCTTGCTTTCTCAAACTCCCGTTGAGTTTGAGAAAGCAAGAGCAAGAGCTAATATTCTGGGCAAGAGGCAATAATGGTATGCCAGAATGGTATCGTATAAACGGCGTCGATTATAAGATTGGGTAACATACTTGTGAATGAGTTTGTATTGTTTGCTGATGTCCTATCAATATTTGAATAATCAAAGTTTTGGACAGAATAGGGAAACTTTCGGCAAATGTCAAATGACCAACATTCATGTTACATCGTATGTGAGGCAAGATTGCTCGCGATCCTACCTGCAAGTTTGCCTAATGTGGGAACAGAGCCACTGCAGCTTGACTATTTAGTTTAAAGATGGATCACCTAAAAGAAAGCTATGCCCCAAACCGTATTTGCTGGATGTTCACGTATTGGTCGCGAAGGAAAAGGAGTAGAATCACATAGTTTTAAGACTCTTCTAAGTTATCCCAGCGGCCCTACTAAACTGACCATAAGATGGTGGTAGTTTGATCAATATTTCTTCCAAACATCATTAGCCTTTTAAAACAGAACCGATAAGAGACAAAGGGATCATTTACACAGACCTTGTCTAGGAAGTGGAAAGTTGGCGAGCCGCCAAACAATACTTTAACTGTTTGCAAACGAAAGTTTTTGAGAAAAATTCCATTATTAAACTCGGTACTTGTTCTGTGCATTCACGAAGACGGGTTGGTCTTAATTGTTTGTGTAGATTTGTTTCTGTCCGCTCAACCGTCCATGGAGCTTACGCACACAGAAAGAACGAGCATGTGCGTGCATCTTCACACTGATGCAGTAAAATGCGAAGTACAGCCTGCGTGTTACAATGACATGACCACATTGACCACCCTAATTATATAAAGTCGTTTTACTCTATTCTACCAGAGACAACAACCATGGTAAACTGGCAGAAGCGATAAAAAAGAGGTAACTGTAGGAGCAACGCAATACAACCCTTTCTGTAGCAAACAAACAGAAACAAAACGAGATGTTTGTTTAGTTTAGTTTTTAAAAGTTGTTTGTGCCAACATTTAGATTCGAATGAATAATTCAAGAGTTTCCTGAAAAATCTCTACCGGTTTAACGATGTGCCAAATGAGCCAATTTAACATCTACTAGTGAAAATCTGTAATTTTGTTAGAGACGTCAACGTTTTCTTCCCTTTATCAAAACTAAAGGTTTTATTCATCATCTCTAGGTAAAGTGTCGATTAGTTACTTCAGAAATATAAAATACTTGGCAATTAAACAAAACTGCTGTCTGCTGATTACTACTTGAAGATGGTGGAAAGTGGACTCCTGACTATGGTAGAAAGTTTTTTTCGTTAATGTACTACAATAAAATTAAAGTGTTAAATCGTTCATTCACTCCAAGCCGCAAGCAATAGGCATTACGGCCGTCATATTACGGCGAGCAAAATTAAGGCAGAAGGACACATCCGACTAAAACTCGCTAAAGTTTAACCGATTTAAAGTTCAAGGCGAATATAACCAACTCATGAATTGTGTAGCGAAATGCTCTTTTGCGACAAATTGCTTTATTTTACGCTATGGCTTGTAATAAAGAAAAATAATCGTTGGTCGTGCCTTAGTGAAATATCTATCCAGCCGATAGCACCCACTGTTGGGTATAGGCCTCTTCTCTTTCACGCCACTCCTGGCGGTCTTGTGCCAGCGCCACTGGTCGCACCGCCCCCACAATGTCGTCTGACCATCGGGCAGGTGATCTGCCCCAAGGCCGCCGCATATCTCTTGGCCAAACTCGGTAACCGCCTTGGTCCATCGGTTGTCGTCCCGTCTGGCCAAGTGCCCCGCCCATCTCCACTTAAGCCTCGCTATCCGTATACCCTACATCCTCGACCTTAGTGCGGCGTCGAATCTCGACGTTTAGTATACGTGAAATATGTCATTTTATAATAATTCATAAATAAATAAGCCGTGTTGGTTTAGTATCCTCGACTTTTAATCTGAAAGTTGATCTCTGAGTTCCTTAAACAAACTGTGGAGCCTTGACTTGGCGATTTTAAAACAAATGTGTGCCTGCCCCTATGAAAATCATACGATTTAACTTGGTTTTAGTACCTCTATGCTGCTAGGTCTACGTAGCTTAGTGTATTATCCTCTTGTAATTCATCATGCACTCTATCTAGTGGAGATACGGTTGATATTAGCATGGCAACATTAAGCTGAACAGGGATGTAAACAAGATGAGGCTATCAAAGGCTTTCGTGAAAGCCGATCGGTGTATCACAGATATGTGTGTGTTACATCATACATGTATAGGTGTATTGAACGTACTGTGTAGGTGACAAAAGTAGATTAACATTTGCAGTCACTCGTACCTCTCAGAATCCATGATGATCTTAACTCCAGCTTGAACCGGTTTTATCTGGATCTGAAACAATTTTACATTCGTAAGAAGATATGCATTATTTAAAAAGTAAAAAGAAAATCGACTTCATAATACCGACCCATTCATCATAGAAAAAAAAAACTTCAATGTTTGACTAAGGTAAAAAATTAGGGTCCTCACCCTAATTTTTAGTTAAGGTTTAAGGTTTTTTAGTTTTCTGGGAAAGTATGAATCCTTAGGAATAACATTTATATGGGACCATCATCTATACAGTATATCCTTTTCAAACAAAATAAGAAAAAATGAAAATGTCTGGAGGTAGTCAGAGGCTCCATATATTTAATCCATACTATCTTCTCAGCCTAATAGGGGGTTTACACGGGTGACTAAAGCCGCACGATTTTTGCCGCGCGGCGTAAATCGACCATCTAAATGGCAATTCGGCTAAGTCGCAAGTGACTAAAGCCGCAAGCCCCAAAGTTGGGTAGCATCCGACTTTGGCCGCGCGGCAAGCGGCCGCATGCGACTGTGTAAACGATCAGTTGCAGGCGATCCCCCGCCGCATGAAGGTGTTTCGCGCACGCACGTGTATTTATTTAACTCAACATTTTCGATGGAAATGGCCGAGCCGCATGCGATTTTAGTAACCTGTGTAAATGGGCTAGCGATGCGGCTTGGTGAGGCAATTTGTGAAGCGACTCGCCGCACGGCGAAAATCGACCCGTGTAAATACCCCATAACATTACAAAAGACAAGTACTACACATAGAGCTGACAAAAACAAAGTAAGCAACAAAATATCTGAATTAAAAAACAAGGGTAGCGAAAATAAAGTTTCATTGAAACCTACATCACCTAGATTTCCCGATAGTCATTCTAACAAAGAAATGGCCGATATTTCTGATAATTAAAAGCAAACAGTCCAGCCAATCAGAGGCCTGCACAGAAGTTTTATTTTTTGTCTGTGGAACGGCCTTTGCCGCGCTTCACGTTTACAGTTTTCAATTCAATAGTGAGTCGTTTTAGGTCTATATTTTTTTCTGTAAACTAGGAAAATACGGTTGGATTTTTCTGAAAGACCTTTCAGAACAAACATGAATCTATATTATGGTAGGTGAACACGTATTTATTATTTTTTCAAAACTACCCAACCCCTTAGATGGGTACTTATTTATATTTATCAAAGACAGCAAATCCAAAAATGAATTCAGTGTTTTCATTGGTTGGATTGGAACAAGGTAGTTCTATCTCTAAAGTTTGTATGACGAAACAATGCGCAGACGAAGTCGAGCCCGGGTTCACTAGTTGTAAAATAAATCAAAGCCCAAAGACAGATTAATGGCGGTCTAATTACTGTTTTTACATTCCCACTGTTATAAAGCCATAAAGCATCAATAAGTACTTTTGAAACAATGGCTGACAATATGCTTCGTGAGAAATGGGACAAACAGACTAATAACTTTAAATGGATCTTGAAAAATCGATCCAATTACTACGCAATGAAAACGTTGTAAGTACTCTTGTTTAAATATGAAATTATTTTAATGTAACATGACAGCATCTCTGTAAGTACATAAATCAAAAAGCAAATCAAATATTTTATTTATTTTCTCTCACAAACAAAATTTACATTAAAATAAATACACAAGAATCTAAGTAGTAAGTACATAATCTAAAAGTATCTTTAGCTGGTGTATGGTATTTACTATAAGTACTCGTACTACGACTTGTTCTCTATTGTTTTCGGGTATATTTCTTTTATACCAGCAACAATAAATTGTTCATACTAAGCCTTACCAAACACTAGTTCTATAGCTTGGTCATTGACACCATGTGCGAATTGGCATGTGTGCAGGTATAATTGGCGTCAGCAGTGAACTGATATGTGAAGCCATTGTGTAGGTTTTTATGCATTGACGCAATTAGGTTCAATTCGAATCGCTGATAAAAAGTCGATCTCTCTTTGGGATCTGAGGTGGCCTAGTTTCAAAGTACTTCTATAAAACAATACTTATATTTTATTTAGTTGCTCGTTTGAGATTTTGCTCACTTGATATGATATGATATACTCGTATGCGTTGATTATTGATTAAATTTGTACAAATAAAATACAGCCTGGCATACTTCCGCCATTTTGGAAAAACCACGTTTTCCAAAATGGCGGTCGATGTCACTTTGTAAATAAGCAACAGAGATGCTCATTTAGTAAATGGTTATTCTGTGGTGTATTCAAAGACGACTAAGTGCACTAACAGTAATTCAAGCTCACGGAATAATCAGCTAGGCACTTCAATTGACCAAAATTGGCAAAGCAACCTTGTTTGTGAAAACCACTTTCAAGGAATTAATAAACATTTATATAATAATAGATAAACAAAAAGGAATAAAAGACATCATTCTAAAAATCGATAGACGATAGAATTAATGCCATCTTTTCATCCAAAAATCGCTTGCATGATCTTTCATAAGTAAGCACCTACATGATTTAGTAGATCAAGTTATCAAGAAACTTGTGTAGGAGGCTATTGGTTAACCATCAGTTCCCAACATTAAATGAACAAGTTAATCTATTGTGGTAAACTATTGTTAATTAACTTTTGCCACACTTAAAATACGCGTAGCATTTTGGTTTGGCCCATTTATAATTAAACTCTATCAATATTTATATGTATAACGATTCCACTCTGTGCAAAGAAATATGATCAATGTAGGCCAAAATTATATCGATCAGTATGAACCAGGCCAACTATTATTTAGTTTTTTAACCTTTGGGAGAATGCTTTATTTTTGTCCTTTCTCCTAGATAGATGATTAGACTCAGCCAAATGATTATTATATTATTAGTTTCGTGTAGAGTAAAACGCCATTTACACAATACCATTCTTGCTTTTTTCTTTCTCAAACTGACCGGAGCAAGAGCTATTATTCTGTGGCAAGAGGCAAGAATGGTATGCCAGAATGGTATCGTGTAAATGGCATATGTCTCTGAGCTTACGCACGTCAACTCTTTGTATGAAAATTGAATTTGTCCGAATATGCAACTAATAGTTAACCGTCCCCACTCCCCATCCCTTCATTGTAGATTATAAGGTGACAGACTGACAGTGCGGTGTATTATATATGATCAAACGAACTTCTAAAGTGAAGTTCGATCGATATAATATGAGTGGTTTCATTTGAAGATATAAATTAACAAGTAGTCCTTTGACCTACAAGGCAACATTCGCACGTACTTAAATAAAGTATTAATCGATTTAAAATACTAACTCGATTTTAAAGACTCGATTAAAAACATTCGTTGGCATCCCTACCCTACCATAACTCGCCATGGCGGCTCATTCTTTAAAGCTGAAACAATCTTCTCGTGTTTAAACAAAACTGGGTATTGGGAGTGGTGGGTGATTTATATCTTCAAATGAAACCACTCATATTATATCGATCGAACTTCACTTTAGAAGTTCGTTTGATCATATATAATATTTCGTGGTTTCATTTTCGATATAAATTAACAAGTAGATGTTCAGAGATTTTTAGTTTTGTTGTTATTGATTGTTGTAGGTATAGGTATTATACCTACTTTAAGTAAAACACGAGAAATAAGTAGAAATAAAGTAATCATATATTAACTTAATATGTATTATTATTGATGTTCTAATTAGGATCTTATAATCAATGATAGATAAGTAATTACTATGCTAAACTAATTATAACTTATAATTAGGTTGCTTCTGAGTTGGCCACTAATGGTAAGCAAACTGATTTTGCGAAGTTACACTCGTTTGTAATAGGCCTATGGTAATATTTAGCAAAAGTCTGAGAGGACGAAGTCCAGCCGGCAGTCTTTCGTATCTGATCTAAACTGAGGCCGGTCGCGCGCGCTGCCGACGTTGCAGCATGTCGTGCACTGTGTGCACTAAACACCGCAACGTCGACGCCGCTCGCGCACAGCACTTGTTTGATCCACCTACTTATTGACTGAGCTGTCGTGTTCCGATGAGGGCGCTTAAAGGTCAATAAGAGGTGATCTGTACCTGAGGGTCTTAGGTCCCTCGTCAATGACATATAGTCAACAAGTGTTGTAGCCGGGCAAATAGATAGATTTTCACTAAAGTAAGGCAAGTATAAGACTGGCTGATCTCGTCCAACCCCTGAGGTTTTAATCAAATCTTTAATTACAATTTCTATACCTTTTGTATTAATTTTTATATTTTCGAGTTTTATTAAAGAAAATGTTTGCACTCTATGTGCAGTGCATAGAGCAAGTAAAACAACTAGCTTTTTGGTAATTTTTTCTAGGGTTAGTTGACCATTAGGAAACCAATCGGATATGTGACATAATACTAGTTGCGGGTCCCAAGTACTCGAATATCTGGGTAAAGATGGTCGTAATTTAAACACACCTTTTAGGAGTCGTTTAACACTGTCATTGCAACCTAAGTTGTTTCCGAGAAACAAGGAAAGGGCTGACCGGTGACTATTGAGTGTACCGTAGGATGCACCCTTTTCGAATTGTTCAGTCAAAAATGTTATGATATGAGAGACGGTGCTCTCGAAAACATTAATATTATTATCCTGACAAAATTGCCACCACAATTTGTAGCAAACACCATATTGTTCTACAGTATTTTTTGAGAGTGAAGCGAGCATTAAGTGTATGGCAGCTGGCGGTGTACCGCGGTGGGAGAACGCGCTCCGGAGAGCAGCGCTGCTCCCAGGGTAAGCGTCCGGTGTAGCGGGTGTTGATGTCTGAAATGGGACAATACTAAGTTTGGACGTGGTTTGAGGATAACTATATCGGTAATTAATAAATCTATTAGTTGCGGGTACCATGCCTGTGCCGTCCACATAGGGAAAACGAGAATACCCGTGGCTTTGTCGTGGGAGATTTTTTGAATGCAGTTGAGCAACAAAGAAAACGGTGGGAAGGCATAAAAAAATTTAGAGCTCCAGCTTATTGTAAATGCATCGACGCTTATAGCGTCAGGGTCTGGTTTCCAAGACACATATTCATGACATTTGGCATTGATGCGGGAAGCAAATAAGTCTACTGACGGTTTACCTAGTTTTTCAACAATGTAAGTAAAGGCATCATCAGACAATTCCCACTCCACGTCTAGATTCACTTTGCGGGATTCTTCATCCGCTTCGATATTATCCTTTGTATTTATGTATGAAGCGAATATCCATAATTTTCGCGACTCACACCATTGCCAGATGTCACGCGTAAGTGTGTTTAGGTGCGGAAACTGAATACCGCCCATTCTGTTTACGTAACTTATAGCTGTGGTATTGTCAACTCGGAGCAAAATAGAGCAACTTGCTTTATCACGAGCAAAACACTTAAGTGCTAAAAAGATGGCAAGTAATTCGAGGTAGTTAATATGATAACTCTGCTCAGAATCTTTCCAAGATCCATTGACTCTTGAACCGTCGCAAAAAGCTCCCCAGCCAGTGCGTGATGCATCAGTGTAAATTTCCATAGTATAATTGGAATTTTTTATTGGATTATTCACTTTATAAATGTTTTCGTCCCACCATTTCAGGTCATCTAAAATTATATCAGGAAGTTTGATTTTTATGTCAAATGAACTGTGTTGCTGTAGAAGCAAATATTTTTGTCGCTCTAATATCTTTGTGTATAACCACCCATAACGCACCGCTGGACAAGCCGACACTAGGACTCCTATCAGTTGCGAAAAATCTCGTATTGTAACTGAGGGTAGATTTGAAAACTTTTTCACTAAAGTTGAAATCTTATTACGCTTGTCCAAAGGTAACGATAGCGTCATTTTCGAGGTGTCATAGATGAATCCTAAAAACTTACAAGTTTTTTGGGGTAACATGTTACTTTTCTCGTAATTTATAACAAACCCTAAGCATTCGAGTAATGTGACAGTTTTCTGTACATTACGCGAGCATTCCTCATATGAACTACCTAAACAAAGTAAATCGTCCAGATAGCAGACAGATTTCAAGCCCTGACCTCGTAAATAAGCTACGACCTCTCTGACAATCTTGGTAAAGCACCTAGGAGCTATAGAAAGTCCGTAAGGCAAAGCATTAAAGGCGTAGGTAGCTAATTCGTTCGAGTTTGGTGCAATATATTGAAAACTTAGGTATTTACGAAATCTGATATCAATGGGGATAAGTAGATACGCTTCTTTTAAGTCTAGGGTCGCCATGAACCAGTCTTTTTGAACAATCTTACAAGCCGTCCTGTAATCCTCCATTTTAAAATGCATTTTAGGTATAAATTGGTTTAGCGACTTTAAATTCAAAATAAACCTTTTACCCCCATTAGACTTAGGTGCCAAAAATGTACTAGACACAAATTGGTCGTCACATGGTTCAACTTGCGCGATAGCGCCTAGTAACAACAGGTTATCAATAGCTAAGTACATATAACGTTGTTCGCTAGCCGAACACGTTATCCTAGGTACAAACGATTGAAATGGCTTGCGTGTAAAAGGAATGGGAACACCATTCAAGACCCAATTAAGGATACTTGAGTTGTTAGTAATATTCAACCAACAATTATAGAAAAGCTTTATTCGGCCTGAGTGTACCTGTATTACGACCGTGCTGGGGCACGTGATCGGTTTTGATTCGCTTTGGATTGAGCAGACGTCGTCGTTGTTGTCGATGTCGTTCGACGAGAGGACGATGGGTACTTCCTCTGACCTCCCCGCCCCCCCCTGTTCGTCGGGTACCGGGGAGGCCCAGTCCAGTTTCCCTGAAACTGACGGGCTGGTGTTGTGTTTTGTGCAGCTTGGCTAGACCTCGCTGGTTGAGCGGTCTTTTTAATCTGAAGACCCTGCTTTTCTATCGTCTTCGATGCTTTAATTTTTTCGGGCAAGTTCGTACCAAACAAGGTCTCGTCACGCTCGCTGTCTTGGATAACATTGAGAAATGGTTTTGCTAAACCTGGTGTGATCATCTTTATCCGAGCTCGAGATTCAGTATAATGCAAATCGCATAAAATGCGACAGCCATCGCTCAGAGTTCTGATCGCATCAATTTTATTGTCACTGGTCAGCAGTGACGTCATCGCCTTGCTAATCGCAGCTATGCCAGCGCCTAGTTGTTGTTGACCAGCTTCGACTTTTTTGTCGCGCGATCTTATCATCTCGATTACTGCCGCTGAAATCTCGATGTTTAATTTTGGCGCCTGAAGTAACGTGCAGTTACTAGGGATAAGATATTGTTTCAAAATCTTTTCTCTGTTTTCTTTGGTCATACCTTTTTTGAGCAATGGTTGCCAAAGTTGGGTTAAATTGCCATGAATTTCTTCGCCCCATGTTGGTCCTTGGTCAGTTGCTTCGCCTAGAGCTGATAATACGTCGGGGTCTAAAGGCGGAAAACTTGAGACATCCACAGCTTGGCTTGTTTCGTTTTGCACCGTTGGTGCTGGTAACGCTGGTGCTGGCAGCAGCGGTAGCTCATTTGGTTGGATCGGGTCAGGTTCCAGCCACGTGTGTGAATCCGGATCATCCGGGTCATGGAACGATGACGTTTCGACGAGGTCCGGTTGTGGCTCGGTTAGGTTCCAAAACCCAGTTTCGCCTCCTACGGGGCAGAAAATTACCTCACTTTATTATGTAAGCTGAGGATAGGTAGGTAAGTAGGTAGATACCTATGTTTAAATGGTTCATAATTAGAATCCAAAACGCCTCGTTCACTATAGGAATCTATGGCGGGTAGGTTAGGTATATAATTTGCCGCGTTCATTATTGAATCTATGGCATACCTAATATCGTAACAAAACTTTCATTTTGAACAGTATTTGTCCGATATGAACAATATAAAGGTTTTAAAATACAAACCTGCATTTTCAACCTCATCATCCATAGCAGAGGGTGAATACGACTCTTCTCGAGATCGTTTACGACGCTGTTTTTCTTTTAATTTTTCCATCTTCCTTGCATAATGATCAAATCTTTCTTCGTATGTTCTTTTCGGCATAACGAAAAAATAAAAATGTTGAATGTTAAGATGTAGGGTAGAGCGCGTGCACTCGTTGCCTCGCACGGAAAAAGAATGAGCCGCCATGGCGAGTTATGGTAGGGTAGGGATGCCAACGAATGTTTTTAATCGAGTCTTTAAAATCGAGTTAGTATTTTAAATCGATTAATACTTTATTTAAGTACGTGCGAATGTTGCCTTGTAGGTCAAAGGACTACTTGTTAATTTATATCGAAAATGAAACCACGAAATATTATTGGCTAAATCATCGCCTTTATCGAAATAAAAGCAATTCAATTCAATTCAATTCATTTTTTTTTTTTTTCAATTCAATTCATTTATATATTGCGTATTATGGGTAAATAACAGGGTGTAAATAACATGGGTAAATAACATGGGTAAATAATTCAACCTACTGAAATACGAATATTTCAGAAGGTTGAAGATAATAGCTGAATATATGGTACTACTGTACAGTACCTGTGACAGTACGCACAACCAATCTTTAACTCTCTGAAGTAGCTGCGCAGAACACATTTTAATGACGCCTCAAAGACGAAGACAGCGTTTTATAGCTGCCTCACTCACTCGCTTAGTTTGTTGCATCGTCCTATCTTCTCGCGCAAACCTGCGCAATCGTTTTGTGCACCTAACTTAAGAGAGCTAAATATCGGTTGTGCGTGCCCAGTATACCTAGGAGCTCTTAACGGTACCATTTACCTATCTGAAGTGCAGCCATTCAAACCCATTCAATATAAATATCAGCTATCTGTGACCTTTACCTGCCCGTTGCTGCACCGGTAACAATGAATGCTTAGGGCGTGTGGTACAGCTTAAAAGCTGATTGAAGAAACAAGCTGTATACCTTCAAAAAACCATTATTGAGACATTGGTTTCATACAAGCGGCTTATTCCATGATGCTCCAACTCTCACGATCCCAGTGGGATCATATACAAACCTTTTGAGTTCATTAAGCTCCCACTATTTGTGGGATACAAAACTCCTCCGGTTTTATTTCACGTTGATCCCTAGCTACATAGGGCTGTTCTATCTATGGAAAAAAAGTACGCTACTTACATTGGATATATTTAATAAAAGTACCTCTTTATTCATTAAAATCAAAAATAATGATGAGTGTTCACTGCTCCCTAGTGGGAACTTAATGAACTCAAAAGTTTTGTATGATCCCACTGGGATCACGAGAGTGGGAGCATAATGGAATAAGCCATACAAGCATGTACAATTTTAACAAGTTTTCTCCAAGATAAAGATATCTCCACGAACTGTTATCTAAGTACAGTCAGCGGCAGAATGCCATGAACAATTCGAGAATAATGAGTTTTTTGTTTTTCATCATGATTACGTCGGCAGTTGTTCATTTGGTTTACAATAGGTAATAGTGCAAAGGAAAGCATCCCATAAAAGCGAACGTTTACCTGGTTAATATTTAAACCCCCATACATTCATTACCCCCAAAGATAGAAGATTTCAAAACATCCATGTTAATGAACTTCCGTCGTTGACCGTACTTTCTTAAAAACTAAAAAATACTTTCAGATTTTCCAATTCCTATAAAATCTTGTGACTTGCGACAACAGTTGAGCTCGTCATCGTGACTAACCCTATCGAGTATCGGTCACAGATCCGT
Organism: Epirrhoe tristata; assembly: GCA_951394285.1. Lineage (NCBI taxonomy): Eukaryota > Metazoa > Arthropoda > Insecta > Lepidoptera > Geometridae > Epirrhoe > Epirrhoe tristata. Next base: position 10,810,346 of record OX596139.1, read on the forward strand.
GGGTAGCGGGTTCACTTCCCGGCGGAAACGGTTCATTTGAAGGGCTTCGATTTATTGTTAATTTGTTATTCAACGTACCATTATGTTAAAAGATAGTTGTGTGCTGGGTGCTATGCTTCCGATAAAAGTACTTATTTCGTATTCTTATGAGCCAGTGGCCAACTCCCATTAATAGCTGGGAACGACAATTATATCGTGCCCTCCCAAGCACGGAAGGGCACCCATCTTACGATCTATCAAGAACGTCTAAGCAAGCTATTGATAAGAAAGATATCGATATCGACTATATACGATAGTACTTGCTACTACTTCAGTTCCAAGTGTAGTACACAATTTATTCCAAGGCGCGGTAGACATTATCTCAGATGGGCAGGCATTTTGTAGATGTCTAAGGAGTGAGTCAGAGGCCCGTCCAAATACCATATTAACAAATCACTTTTTAAACTAACACGATTTAAACTCATTGTTGTTTTTAGAGGAGACTGGGAGGGGCGTTACTACTCCAGAATGGTCCGTGAAGCGGTGGAAATAAAAAAGTACAACAATTTCAATAGGGAAAGTGGTTATAAGCTCTCATCTACGTGGAATCCAGAAATAAATAAGTGTAAGCATCGTCCAGACATATCTCCGAATATATCTTCGGATATTGTGTGACCTAATGACTGGTAAACATCTTTGTGAGGGTACTTTAAGATTCCTTCACAAACGAACGAAGACGACGCCCGCCTCTCCAGTCCCCTCGTGACCATGATCGGTGCAACCCGGTCGAAACGTCGAGGAAAGGTAATAGTTCAATTATTATCTAAAACGACCTCTGTGGCGCAGTGGGCGAACGTCCGCCTGCGACGCAGAAGGTTGCGGGTTCGATCCCCGCCGCGGGACAAATGTTTGTATGACCTACAGATATTTGTCTCGAGTCTGGGTGTTTCTATGTATAATATGTATGTATTTACAAACAAAAAATATATAAGTAGTATATCAGTTATCTGGTTCCCATAGTACAAGCTTTGCTTAGTTTGGGGCTAGATGATGCTGTGTGAAAATGTCCAGCGTTATTTATTATTATTATTATTATTTATTTATTAACTAAAACCGTTCCGCGATCTCGTCCCGTTAAAAACAACAATGACTGTTAACATTTCGAAAAGTTAGCATTCTCTACGTGAGAGGTTGCTTCGCCACTGTTTTCCTGTTTTCCTTTCCTCGAGTTTTGTCTTCACCGCTTGAACCATCTTTTGATGTGAGTCCGGGATTCGATTAAGACTCCGTTTACACGATACCATTCTGGCATACCCTTCTTGCCTCTTGCCACAGTATATTAGCTCCGTTGAGTTTGAGAAAGCAAGAGGCAAGAATGGTATGCCAGAATGGTATCGTGTAAACGGCGACTAAAAGTCGAGAATACATCCCACTCGGTTAACCGGGAACGGGTTAGGAGCGGTTGGATCACATCTCAATTTGACTAGTTAGCTGATATAACCAGTGTGTAGAACATAACTTAAGTAAGTAGGTATTATTTTTATCTATCTGGTTGCATCATGCATGGGTTAATGAATGTCAACTAGTTTACTTATTTGGATTTGATTGATGATCCTATTAAAGTTCGCTTCGGGCAATGATTATGATTCAATGAATCATCACATCACACATTTTAACTTACACATTTTAGCAGAGCCAAATATTTGGACGTGTATCTGACCACCCCCTTAGACATGTTAAAACCTCCCTGTATTCTGTGGTTCTACTAAGGTTCTAAGTTGTGTTGTAATACCATTTTAATCTCACCAAGGCGTGGGTTTGATCTCCGAGTGGCCTCAGTTTTAGAAACAAATACATATACCCACACGTTCTATTTAGAGACAATACGATCTCCAGATCTGGTAAACCGGATTTTCTGAAGGGCTCAAAAGCGGGCCAGAACTAAATATAAATGAAACAGCTTTGGAGTGGTATTTCAATTCGCTCAAAAGGCAGGCGGATTGATTATCGAAAGCTATCCAATGAATGGCGGGCGTAGTTTCCAACATCGACTGCCTTTTCAGGATTATTCCCAATTGGTCGGATTATTCCCAATATCAAACAAATCACAAGTACACAACAATCTGTGAAATATTTTTTGGTGTGCGGGCCGGGCCGCATATAAAAAAAAAGTCTGTATAATTTTTAAATCAGAAGGTGTAGGTTTGCGGGCCGCAGGTTTGCTATAGCTGTTGTAGAATAGAATAAGGTTCGTTAACGATGTCATTAATCGTGGCCACAATGCGCTTGCGCAGCATTCGCGATAATCTCGGATTAACCGGTATTTAAAGTGTTAACTAAGTTATTATCATAAGATATCAATCATCATTCTTTAATTCATCAAGTGAGGAAGAAAAACGCGTATAGCTTGCTTATTTTGTTCAAATCAAATTATTTTCAACACACTTGCTCATAAAGTGGCTCTATGGTCACCGCAATTAGGCACATAATGACACCCATAATCAAACTGTGACTTTTTCATTACTATAACTCACTAGTGAGTAATAGATTTTTTTTTAATTTTATTGGTTGAGTTGCTTTGTTCTTTAAAAAGTTTTTATTCAGAAAAAAGATCGTGTTCAATAGAACAAACAAATTAATGTTCCTATTGCTTGCTCATTTCATGCAACTTCTAATTTAAATAGATAATTTTAACTCGTACGTGTTTAATAAATAAAACTTTCACTCAAATATAACTTTTGTTTTCTCTATAATAAAAGAAAACTTTAAATTCCCCATTTTGTACGTGGCAGAATAGGCCGCAAACCCTATGCGCGGCGCGGAAATATAGTCTGTGGCCGATCGCAATGCGCGCGCATAGGAAAACTGATTAATTTTTCCCGCAATAGCGAAACATTTTCACAACTCGTTTTCACTGTTGAAAATGAGTTTTTATTGTTATTTTATTCACAAGTGTGTTGAAAAACGTCGTATGATACACGTGTGTATTGATGATTACCGTCCTCGGTTCTGTTATGAGCCTCGCCTAACGGCTCGGCTCATAAAAACACCTCGGCGGTAATCACCAATGTTACACACTAGTACCATAATGTACTATTACAGCGAAATTTGGTCAAATAGATAATAAATTCGGATTTTTAAAGTATCATAAACGATTTATAGATTGTCTTCAGTAACTTTTGAACGCGTGATTGGCTGCATTAACACGTCTAGTGCGTAATGTAGATTCCCGCCTGTTAGACCAAATGCTGTGCTGCGACCGACATCACCTGCGACTAGTGGCAGGGAACGCGTTTGTGTCGTAATTTCGTAATATTGTAATTTTCATTTTTATTAGCATATTTAAATGTATAATTTTCAATATGCATACGTTGCGACAGACAAACAAGTGTTTCGTGATACCACATTACCCATTACTGTATTATTCATAACGCTTCTACAATATTGACATAAGAATGCATGTATTATGTATTCATAAGCTATGGCTTTTAGAAGCGGTAATAGACTGACGTTGTCCATGTTGGTTTTAATTCTGTTGTCTGTCTTTCTGATTTTAGTGCTTCGTGCTTCGGAGGACATGTCCGTGCTTCGAAGGGCATTAAATTCTCGACCCAGGCTATGTCGGCAGAGTTGGCCACTAACTCATACGAAGTTTACTTTTGACTTTAGTAGCAGCAAAAATCTCTATCTATTTTTGATCTCATCATGGTACCCGGCTCTACATACAAACAAACTTTAATAGTGTACAGTGTACTAAGCAAGCTAATCTAAACAGTAGTGTTATCTCTTCACCACGACGTCTCTTCGAGCGATATAGATGAAGAACTGTGTTATAAATTGCCGGTGCGTATTCATACACGACGCAGGTATACGCCAAAACTGGTCAAACACGTGTCGGACACGTGAGAAAACAAACAGCTTTGTTTAAGTTCAATTCACACACACACACAGGTTCACGACTGTATCCCCAAGGTGCGGTAGACATTCTCTCAGATCTTTTTGTTACTTATTCCAGATCCTTTGAAGATGTATAAAGTTCAATTCAATGGTCTAAAACAAACGTACACTTCGGGCGCACGTTTTGTTAGTTGAAAGCGTACAAAAAACTATAGATGGATATTATTTAGGCATAATGGGACATTAGGAGACATAATGGCACTTGGCCAGCACCTAAATCATCCTCTCAGCTTAACTTTATTGTCTGTTGAGTATGCGTTGTTGCTTTCTGGCGCTATATAAATCATCTAGTAAAGACCTATTTACAATATTCAATAGGTTTGTTAAAGAAAATTATATTTTTACAGCCAATCACTCTTAAAAATAAGAAAAGGTAAAAGTAAAACATCAAAATTGTTTTCATTAGATTCAGGGTTCCATAAAACCAAAATAAGACACTAAAGACACCTAACACCAAAGTACCGAAACGTCTGGGTTTCTGTCAGGTACAGAACCCGCAGATCGTAAAGTCGACCGTAAACGTGAATCTATAAAACACGCGAATACTGAACATACTTTAACTGTACAATTTTATGTCCCGAAGTGTATATTGATTCGACGAATCTTGGGATAAAATTACAGTAATTTAGTAAGGTGTGTGAAAAGTAATTAAATTACTACTATTACTATTAAAATCGCAAAATATTTGAATGAAGCGCTTGGTCGAAGTTGAGCAACGTTTTGAGCGATCAGGTGCATCGGTGACCGCTGGTGGCATTATCAACTGAACGCTTCCAAGCGCACGTTAAAATTGTCAGTCCCGGCTATTAAGTCGACTCATACGAACTTACTTTTAAACCGACTTCAAAAAAAGGAGGAGGTTATATGTTCGGCTGTATGTATGTTTTTTTTTTTTTTTTTTTTTTTATGTATGTTCACCGATATTTCCGTCAGTTGTGGACCGATTTCCAAAAATTTTTTTTTGTTTGAAAGGGTATCTCTTGTAGTGGTCCCATATAAATTTGATTCCTGAGGGATAAATAGTTTTCCCGTAAAACTAAAACAATCACTGAACTTTAAGCAAATTGTGGCCCGATTTCCAAAATTTTTTTTTTTTGTTAGAAAGAGGTATACTCTCAAGGTGGCGCCATATATTTTTTTTTCCTAAGGGATTAATAGTTTTCCCGTAAAACTAAAACAATCACTGAACTTTAAGAAAATTGTGGACCGATTTCCAAAATTTTTTTTGTTAGATAGTGTAAAGGACACACTCTCAAGGTGGCGCCATACATTTTTTTTTCCTGAGGGATTGACAGTTTTCCCGTAACATTCAAAAAACCTCATTCTCACTACACAACACACCCTGACTCACAATCTGAGTCAAACATTAAATAGTTTGAAAGGGTATTACACCCGAGGTAGTCCAAAATATTTTCTTTTCCTTATGGATTGATAGTTTTCCCCCTTGCTGAACTCCGGTGTGTCCTTTAGTAGGTCTGCCCATGACTTCTCTTATCCTTTCCTACTTAAGCTACGATAAGTAAAGTCTAAATGTACTCGTAGCTTACTATATTATTTACACATACACTTTTATTTACACAGTATTTATTTACTTACACTAAAAAGTGGAAAATAAAACATTTTTGAAAAAAAAAATTGAACCGACTTCACAGAACACAAACAGAAGAACCTTCTACACACTAAAAAGAGAAAAATAAGAATATAATTTGGAGTCGGTGCCAAGTGAATACGATTACGTACCTATCAAAAAAAGAAATCGAGCGATAGCGTACCAGGATACAATTTTGCACTCAAGTTCTTTTGAATTTCTTAGATGTAAATGAATAGTTGGCACCGACTTCAAATTATATTCTTATTTTTCTCTTTTTAGTGTGTAGAAGGTTCTTCTGTTTGTGTTCTGTGAAGTCGGTTCAATTTTTTTTTTCAAAAATGTTTTATTTAAACACGTAAACAGGTTCACGACTGTATCCCCAAGGTGCGGTAGACATTCTCTCAGATTTTTTTATGTTACTTATTCCAGATCCTTTGAAGATGTCTAAGGGGGGTAGTCAGAGGCATGTCCAAACACATATTTGATACATGCCCAGATCTTGCAGAAGTTAGTATTCCATACGTGACATCGCCGCTTATAAGAACACTATCTGGTTTCCTCACGATGTTTTCCTTCACCGTTTAGAGCACGTGTTAAAGCACATATAAATTTTACGAAACGCAAAATCCATTGATGCACGGCCGGGATTGGAACCCACAACCTTGGGATTGAAAGTCGAGGTACAACTCCATTCGGCCAACACGGCTCTTACTTTTTTTACTTACTTTTTTTTTATTAACTTACTTTTTTTGCATAATAATTTCGTTTGATAAACTGCATAGAATAAAACCGTATTCCAATGAGTATTGTCGTTTCTAAGAATAAAGTTTATGAAATACCTCGGGAGTGGAATTGCCTTGAGTTCTTCCGAGTGCGGAATTAACTTGAGTTTGAATTGCGCTTTTTAATGGAAATGAGAAAATTTTTGAACGTTCTGATAGAACTTTTATGTCACTTAAAACTTCTGCCTTGCTATAAAACGAACTAACAACTTAACAGATGCTCATTATACACCGCTGTTTTGTAACTAAGTCAATACGTGTGGAGCTGACTAAGCTGCGGGTTTCCTCACGATGTTTTCCTTCACCGTTAAGAGCACGGTTTAAAGCGCATATAAATTTTACGAAACGTAAAATCCATTGATGCACGGCCGGGATTCGAACCCATGACCTTCGGATTGAAAGTCGAAGGTCATGGGTTCGAATCCCGGATCTTTCCTGTGGACCAGGCTGATTAAGTTGAGAGGATGGTTTAGGTGCTGGGCAAGCCTATTCCATCTCAAACAATGTCCCAGGCACTACAGCGTCCCGTTAAGTGTAGGCATAGGTTGCCTCCTGACGCTGTATAAATCATCTAATATAGATGTAAAGGCCTAAGTTTTTTTTGTAACTACCAAAAAAAATTTGCAGCAGATGGAGAATATGAGGCATGGTCAGATTTTTTATTTATTTAACTATCACAAAGTTATCGAGGATTGTAGTCAACCAAACCGAACAACATTTTATGAAAACTGTACAAATAAGTACTGCAGACAATAATCGCGAACGGACTACTACACTGACAACTAACATTCAAACTATGCTCTCGCATGATGATGCCCAGTCAGTAAAACTGCATCTACTGCATAGCTTTAGAGATATATTTTATAACAGGATTTTATCGCGTATTACCTTTATTATTTCCCGACGTTTCGGCTGTATTGCAACCACCGTGGTCGCGAAAGTTTAAGAAAGACTACTGCATAGCTGTCTTAAATCAATGTCTGACTCGTCTCGTCTCCTTTTTAGGTTATAATTTATTTTTTCGTTTTTTTTTAGTTTTGATTACATACATGTAATCAGCAGAGATGTTTAAATTTTTTTTATATTTAAAAAATAGGGGTGTTTAAAAACTTAAGAGTGAATTAAGTTTTTAAGTATGTTAGTTTAAGATGGTTAAGCGCTTGGGATTCTTCTGTTTTCTATCTATTTTTATAAAATCATTTAATTTTATTTAAATTAATTTCAAACTAAATAGAATCAGTTTTATGCCAAATTAAAAGAGAATTAAAAACAGTTAAAGTGAGAAATATGATATTATGTAATATAATTAATAATCTTTGTTTGCAAAATATCAAATTTTTAGATTCATGCAAAAAAATCATGTTAAAAATAAATACGACGAATTTTGAGACTTGAAGAAAATAATAAATAACATAAAATTTTGATCTTAATTGTACCTAAAATCAATGGACTAGTCACACAGCAGGTGCGCTAATGCTCTTGCGCAGGTCAACGAACTTTATCAGTAAAATTATATTCAACCTTATTTTCTAGAAATAAAGATTATGTTAGCTTGTGATAGTTATTATACTTAATTAATAGTTACATTTTTATGAGTTTCCGGTGCAAAAAGTGTGGAGGCGTGGTGGTTCTTAGACACTGGGATGATTAAGTCTGTAGGTAATGGTTCCTCGTTCGATACGAATCTCTGTATGATTTACCTTATCGAATTAAAAAAAACATAAGTACCTACATTCAAATTGAGAACTTTTTTTTTTTTAGTTTGCAGAGAATCCTTTTTGGAGTCGGTTGAAGTTAAAATGCAATAGTTTCCGTCGATACGCGTATAATGAGCGTTTTACACTTGTTAACTAAATTAACTAAATAATTTAGTTAATTGTTTCGTTGCCAACTTGTTTACTAAAGCACTAAATTGCTAGTTTACACGTACAATTAACTAAATTATCTAGTTAAAAATTTCGCTACAATTAATCACATAACAAAATGTAAATCGCCCATAACGTTAGACAATAAAAAAATTTCAAAAAAAAAATTGAACCGACTTCACAGAACACAAACAGAAGAACCTTCTACACACTAAAAAGAGAAAAATAAGAATATAATTTGAAGAAGTTAGTGAAATCGGTCCACAATTTTCTTAAAGTTCAGTGATTGTTTTAGTTTTACGGGAAAACTATTAATCCCTCAGGAAAAAAAAATATATGGCGCCACCTTGAGAGTTATACACCTTTCAAACAAAAAAAAAATTTTGGAAATGGGGCCACAATTTTCTTAAAGTTCAGTGATTGTTTTTATTTTACGGGAAAAGTATTAATCCTTCAGGAATAAAATATATATGGGACCACTATGAGAGTATACCCTTACCTACCCTACCCCACAAAAAAATATTTTGGAAATCGGTCAACAACTGACGGAAATATCGGTGAACATACATAAAAAAAAAAAAAACATACATACCTTTTTTTGAAGTCGGTTAAAAACAAAATAGGAACTTTTAAGTATAACTTAAAACTTACTTTCACCCGTTACCGAACTTTCTGTAATAACTTATTAAAAAAAATTAAGCGTGAATATGAACGGAACGAGCTTAGGAAGGTCAAGAGTAATCCAAAGGCTACTTGGGACTTAGTTAAGAAGATCGCTAATCTTAAAAATAAAAATAAACAGTCTTCATCCGAAAAATTAATTAATTTAAATTCAACCCCGGAAAAATCGGCTAACCAGGTGAACAAATTCTTCGCCACTGTAGGTAAAAGTCTTGCTTCCAACATAATATCCCCATCACAGATAGCTTGCTTACCAAATACCGCCCTTACTGATATAAAAAAAAAACGTAAACCCCCCTAACTCAATGGCTTTCTTACCAACTGATTGCAGTGAAATAGAGTACATCATTTTAAATCTTAAGGACAAAAGTTCTACAGGCTGGGATGGAATCCCTACATCTGTAATCAAAGGAAGTAGAAACACACTTATTCCCATACTCCACTACATTTTCAACCTTTGCCTGTCATCTGGTATCTTTCCTTCGGTGTTCAAAAAGGCCATCGTTCACCCAATACACAAATCAGGAGATTGTCTAAATCTCAATAACTATAGGCCTATTTCTGTTTTGAGTGTTCTATCAAAGATTCTTGAAAAGATAATTAATCGAAGATTGGTTCATTTCCTTAATAAAAAGTCAATTTTAGCTCATAATCAATACGGTTTTCGGAATTGTAAATCTACTGAAGATGCAGTAACGGAACTCACAACTACAATAGCCAGAAACTTTGATAGAAAGCTTAAAACAGTCGGCGTATTCCTCGACCTCTCGAAAGCCTTCGACACTGTTTCTATACCCTTACTCTTGAACAAACTCGAACAAATCGGAATAAGAGGCAGTGTCTGGGATTTGTTTGAGAGTTACCTATGTAATCGTACACAAGTTGCCAAAGTCCTCAACACCTTCAGTGGTGAGGAGCACGTAACTTTTGGTGTGCCCCAGGGAAGTGTTCTCGGGCCAACACTGTTTCTGGTATACATCAACGATCTTTGCAAGCTATCTCTTCCAAATTGTTCCATATTTACTTATGCTGACGATACCGCCCTTCTAATTAATGGAAAAACCTGGATAGAAACTCAACTACTGGCTGAATCAGCCCTGAATGTTGTTTTAAATTGGCTGTCTCTAAATCTATTAACCCTGAACATTAGTAAAACAAAATTTATTACTTTCACTCCATCTTCCAAATCCCAACCTTTATTCTCTATCCGTGCCCACACTTGCTTTGATCCTACTTCTATCACATGTAACTGCCAAAACTTAGAACGCACAACCACAATCAAGTATCTTGGAGTCCTTCTAGACAACTCTCTCTCCTGGTCTCCGCATATTCAGTCTACGGTGTCCAGAGTTCGTAAGCTGATCTATGTTTTCTGTAGTTTGAGATGTGTTGCTGACTTTGACTGCCTCAAAACTGTTTATTTCGCGTTGGTGCAATCTATATTATCATACTGCATAACAGCATGGGGTGGAACTTTTAAAGGACCAATGCTGAGAATGGAACGAGCTCAAAGATCAATTCTTAAGGTCATGACCTCCAAACCTAGGCGTTATCCCACTAGCTTACTCTACTCCCTTTGTGAAGTCCTAACAGTAAGGCAACTCTTTGTTTTGGCGACTGTTCTTCGCAAGCACGCCCAACTAAATTACGATGCAAACCTCGTCAGAAGAAGACGCTCAGATTTGGTATGTAAAATCGAAACACGTAGGACAGCTTTGGCAGGTCGTAATTTTCACTATCTAAGCTCTCAATTGTATAATAAAGTAAATAAAAGTTTTAAATATATACCCCCTCCCAAACTATAATTGCAAAATAAAAATTCTAAAATGGCTGCTTACTCTCTCTTACGAAGAGACAGAAGACATGCTAAAAATTCCTGAATAACCACATCACATCCTCACACACACACACACACACAGACACTCACACACACACTCACACACACACACACACTCACAGACACACACACAAACACAGAGACTCACACACATACAGACACTCTCACACACACACACACACACACACACACACAATTACTGTATAAATACATGCACTTAAGATTCAATATTTTTAACCTTATGATGTACTGTATTTATTGCTCTTTAACTTTCATATAATGTTCTTGTTTGAAAATCTTTAGTTTAATTTAGAATTAGTTTATTCTATAGTGTTAAATGATACCTACATAAAGTTTCCTTCAGAACTAGGTACCTACCTATGTTGTAATGTCAAGGAGGTGGCGTTGAGACTGCTACACAGTTTATTAAACTTTTGCAGTTCTCATCGTTCTTTTGTAATCAGTTTTTCTGTGTACATTGTTCTGAATAAATAATTTTGAATTTTGAATTTGAATTTTGAATTTTGTATTTCAGTTATCCCTACTTCCCCATTTTACCTACCTTTGGCGTTATACCTACCTTTGTTGAATAATAAATAATGATTACACAGGCTCTTACTGACACATGCCTAATCTTGCAAAAATTAAAAAATAATTTGTGTTTATTCAAAAAATTACTCTTATCGTGGTGCTACGGAACCGTATAAATCTATAGCCAATCACAAGTTTCTCGGAAAATACGCTCGCCACATAATAAACCTTCGACAAGCTAAACCAACACTTATATTTATAGCTTAAAGTTGAATTCAGCTAAGCAAGCTCTCAAGGTTAGGGGTGTCAGAACTCAGAACAACCAAGCGTCGATTACCACTAAATATTCATAAAGCAGGGCTGATACAGACAGTAAAGTAGGTTAATATTGGGCTTAACAAAATTTAATTAGTGAACTGGAGATTTTACAGCTTTCAGTTTTAATTAATCTACATTTAAGTATAGGTTGTATTTACCTAATTTTTGATGTCAAAATACACTGTGATACATTTCAGTTTAAAGGTGGGTAGGTGGGTACCATTTGCAGGGAGCATGTAAGCGAGCCGCGCCCGCGCCGTGCGCTAAGAGCCGCTCGTTGCTCGCTGCGAGCTCCTTGTTTCCCCGTACTGGCCGCATGAACTGAACGCTCGCTGTGTAGCACGTTACATTACGCCTCGTATCACCGGTCAGTACCCACCTTTTTAATGCAAAAGAAACAGGCAAGCTAAATTAGTTTTTTGCACCTTTTTGATCACACCACAAAAAAATCATATAACCCTACTTTTTTGCTGACGCTGTCTCACCTCGAATAGTTTGACAGAATAAGTCAGGCAGATAATTGATTCGGTTTATTTGACAGGAACTTCAAACGGCTAATTGACTCCACAAGTGACAGACGTCAAGAGTACAAGGGTCAAACGTAACGACATTTTCGGTCAAGCTGATATTAAGCTCAGTTTCACTCAACCTGTCAGAAAGTTTGTATTAGCTTTGAGAATATAATTTATGTTACGACTAAGTTTTTTGTGTGTTTGTTTGTTTTTATTTATTAAAACGAAGAACTCGTGTTAAAGTTTTCATAGAGTTAGGTGAGGGAAACGGTGGTTTATGAATATTGCATTTTTGAAGTGAAAACTTCTTTAGGCGCGTTAGCGTTTGCAGTTTTGAGACGAGTAAAAAACTTTGGTTTCGCGTCGAGAGAGTCACGTGACTGTGACGCTTACGACACCGGCTTACTACATACATGACTTGCAATCAATTGTCATTCCTTTAGAGCTCAACCAAACTCACAATACGAAAATGGCTATTGAAGTCTTGTGAATTGAGTATGGAACCGCGCCTTCTCAAAATCGCAAAACACCAACCTCTTACTATAATACCTACCTTAATTTCGTTACTCATTACATAGTTCCATTGGTCCAAGGGATTAAGCTTCTTGAGAAATATCCCCTGGCCCCGAGTTCAAATCCCGGTAATAAAGTAACTTTTGCATTTTATATTTTTTTGTTCATTTTTTTTAAGTTTAGAACCGTTACCGAAACCTCGTTTAAGTTTTCACTTCTGCCGGTACTCTCGGGGAGTGCAATTTTTTTTTCTTATGGTGTCACTAGAGTCACTACACTACTTACTACGTCTTTCGAACGAATTAGACAGTTAATAAAAGACACCGATTTTGATGATGTTTGTTTTTAAAACAAAGGAGAAGCACTCAGGTAGTATTAAAAAATACTTAGGTATTTTAACGAAAAATAAGGTTGAAGCATTTTACGGAGCTACTTTTGTACACATATTTGACATCTAATGATTTGACAACCCTACAAAATAAACCCACGTATCTATACTACGAATATAACAATAAAACTTCATTTAACGTATTCCCAGCAAAATAGGTATTTTCTTTAATATTTTATCGAAAGTAGGCTCCAGGGAGCAAGAGAGAGAATGTTCAACAAATGATCAACAAAGGTTTATAGTTTTAGTAAAAAAACTTCTTGATTTGGTACTGTAATTAAGATGGCATTGTGTAATTTTTTTTAACTCACTGACTGAATCTAGACGTTAGAAAGCTAGTCAAAACTTTGATTCAGAGTTCCGATTCTTATTTTTGCAAATTTTAAGACGACACGAGTGCAGATTTTGAATTGTGAATGACATGAATGAGCCGTAGTGTGGCACAAACAGATATTTTTATAACCGAATTCAGCAAACATTACGCGAATCATCATGCGTCTCGCAACAAAACATATTTACTTACATTCGAATCATTCGATTGAGAATTTGAGACCCTATGACAAAATTCTGTAAAACCTGCACGGAAGATAGCTTAAATAATATCAACAGCCCCGAGCCCGCATGATCTAACGAATGTAAGCTTCGTGGTCGCCGCTGATAACCTAAAAGTTTTTCATTTTCGAAAAGCATTTTATCAGCCACAGGTCAGACGCAAGGAGCGTACTTTTTGTAATAGTAAAGGTTATAGGTACCTGGGCCTTGATTCATAATACAGCGGAATGCATTCGGTTCGGAATCGACCGACAGCAACCAATCACAGTGTAAGAAACGTCAAATTTGGATCAATTCCTGCACTGTGATTGGTTGCTGTCGGTCGATTTCGAACCGAATGCATTCCGCTGTATTATGAATCAAGGGCCTGGTATCAAGCTGCGTACGAACTTCCCGGCCCGGTACGCCCGGTTACGCGTACACAGGTATACCCTGCAGCAACGCATATACATTTTGACATTTTACATCGACTTGCGCGAGTCAACCTGAAAAGCGTGAACGCGTGGAACGCGAAGTCCGTACAAGGCTGGTTTCTAGAATCATTTCATGGCAACACTTTTTGAACTTACATCAGTTTCTTAGGAGAGTTTTTTTGAACGTAAACGAGATGGATTAGCATAGGATCGTGTTGGATGGCACAAACACAGGGAGGCCCAGCAGTGGACTAAATTGGGTTGTGGACGATAATGGAATAGCTTGAAGGCTATTAAAAATTTTGATGTTACTGGCTCGAAGCTACCAGAGGAACCTAGTGTAATTAAACTAACTAATTTCAAAAAACCAGTGCTATGAAACTTCATAAATATAAACTTCTTTATATCTTAGTCATTTGTCCTTTTGTGGCCACGGCTTTTGAGACTTATTTTGCTTTGTTTGTCTTGTACGTCTTTTATTCATAAAATATTCTTTAGAAAGCATTTTGGTTTACATATTTTAAGAATGTAAATGGCTTTGAATTTCATAATGCTCTAGGCTTGGCCACGAGGGTTAAAATACCCACTAAGTGTATTAAGGAGCCAAAAAAAACCGCACACGAAGGGTTCCGTACCATTATCAATAAAAACTGCAAAAAATCACGTTTGTTGTATGGGAGCCCTTTTATCCTGTTTTTTAGTATTTGTTTTACCCTTTAGGTACGGAACCTTAAAAAGTAACAGGATCATGACTGTAGACTTGTATGTTTACTATACTCAAGGATATTCAGATCTTTAACCATTCATGATCCTTTGAAGATGTCTAGGAGAGGCAAAGGCACAACTAACTACATAATAATAAAAACAGATTTTGCAGAAGTCAGCATTCTTTTTTTTTTTTTTTTTTTTTTTAAATTAAATAGGTCAGCATTTGACCTCCCTCTGCCTGATGTTAAGCAGTAGTGAGGTCTAAGATGGAGCATGCTTTCCTAGAAGGAACCTATTTACTCTTGATTTAAAGACCCCTATATTGTACTTTTCGGGAAATACGGTACCCGGCAATGAGTTCCACAGTTTCTATACGTAAAAGCCCATAGACACTTACAATTTTTTTTTTAAGTGAAAACTTTAGGCGCGTTGGGCATTTTTGAGATGGGAAAAAATAATTGAACTCGCGACATTGTAACCGTTACCTCTGTATCTACTATTTCTACCTCAACGCAATAGGCGACGGTGGCCTATCGGTTCATAACTCGGCTTAATGCAGCATACGGCTGGATCATATCCCACAGAGGCAATATGCTTTTTGAATTTTTTTTTAAGTTTAGAACCGTTACTGACACCTCGATCAAGTTTTCACTTCTGTCGGCACTCCCGGAGTGCCACTCTTTTTTTACGATGTATTTCTTCTAAATACGAGATACGAAATTCAATTTCCAAATACGTACGTATTAAAGCGCTAAAATGTATGATGGAAAGTCAGTCAGATGCGCGGCTCGAGATTTGAGCTCGCATTTTCGGATTAAAAGTCGAAAGTGCATCCCACGGCTTATGGTTGCATATTTTAATCAAAAGAAAACAATCATACTTCACAATTAAAAACAATTCACAGAAACATTAAAGCGTGTAATTACGAAAACAATCGCGAAATTTTCACATTTTTATTTGAATTGCAAAATAATTCACGAACCCAAAAGGGTGGACCATTATTTTGTGGCTCAAATAAACTTGATTTACATAAAAATGTCAAAGGAAACCTGAGGAAGTCGTCAAGGCTGAGTCTTATCACAGGGTTCAGTATAAAAGAAAAATATACTCGTAGTAAACCTATTCT
Organism: Epirrhoe tristata; assembly: GCA_951394285.1. Classification (NCBI taxonomy): domain Eukaryota; kingdom Metazoa; phylum Arthropoda; class Insecta; order Lepidoptera; family Geometridae; genus Epirrhoe; species Epirrhoe tristata. The sequence goes on from OX596139.1 coordinate 10,826,099, forward strand.
ACTTTGTGGAAGCAACTTCATGTTTAAGATTTTTAAAATGCATTCCAAAATTCTTGTATTGATTTGAACCTACGTCTTGGCAATCCATGTGACGTTTTGACCAACTGAGCTATAAACAGGCAATCGACGCAAAATTGAATATTTGTGGGAATACCTACTTGCTTTAGAGCTTTTCACCTTTTTGAACTCTCAAATGTACCAATGTTTCGATTGCGTTGTTTCGATAAGTTATTGTAAGCCACACACGAAAAATATTCCGAACGATTAAGTAGCAAGCTAAGCGAGCCGTGAAAAATGTATATCAAATGGTCGCTTCGATCAAGCGTCATACATCATTCTTTGATGGTATGTCTCTATTTATTTTTTGCTTGTGTGGACAAAATAATAAAATAAGTGAATACATGTTTTGTAGCTTTATGTGAACGGTGCTCAAGATTGGAAGATTTGTACAGTTTTTAGAAGGACTCTTAGTACAGATGTTAGCCTAAACATATTAGTATGTCGTTTAAAATTGAGGTCTTATAATACAACATAAGGAACAAAATCGTGTACACATTGTCAGTGGTACTTTCCTATTAGCACGATATTTCTTCACGCTATTTCGTATTCACTGAGAGGTTCCGCTTAGCATTCAAAGCAAAAGCAACCTTATTGATGCTGCTTTCATTTCAGGCTGAATGGCAGTATTTCTTGGCAGCATCCGGCCTCACTCATTGTGACACAGATTCTGTTTCAATCGTGTTTTGGTACCATTTATTTTGAAGCAAACATTACATTGAAATCAGGCACTCTTATCTTAAAATGATCTTGAATGGGTAAACTATAATTATTATACTTACTTTTTTTTTATAATGGACTTTTCACACAGCATTATCTAGCCCCAAAGTAAGCAGAGCTTGTATTATGGGTACTAGATGACTGATATACTACTTATATACTTTTTGTTTGTAAATACATACATATTATACACAGAAACACCCAGACCCGAGACAAATATTTGTAGATCATACAAACATTGGTCCCGCCGCGGGGATCGAACCCGCAACCTTTTGCGTCGCAGGCGGGCCTTCACCCACTGCGCCACAGAGGTCGTCAAACTTACTTTAGTATCTACTGTACAATAGAGATCTAAGAAGAAGAAGACATTTGGTACATGCCCACATATAACAAAAGTGACTATTCCATACGTGACGAATTGCAAGCCCATAGCCGCTAATAAAATTATAATTACTAGCTTCAACATGGAGCCTCATGAAGGTCCACATTGTTCGAAAGGAAGCATTGTGACACCACCACATGAAGAAGCTTGTACAACATGCTTCACTCTTATTTCTTGATCTAAACGCATCTTGCGTCGTGGCAGTTTTGGCCAATGAAATACTTACCAGATCTTACATAGATCAATCCAGATTTTTTTAAAAACATCAAAAAAATTGGACTGACGACGATTCGAATCAAAATAGACGATTTTACTCTCGAGGGAAGTTTCCTGGATTGCGCTTTTCAAAGTGGAATGTAGAATCGGTAATCGAGTTACAGGCAGAATAAAAAGAGTTTCTCGTTATTATTCCCAGTTGCTCTCTCGCGTCGGTTTCAAAGCTTTAATTATACGTTTTGAGGGTTCCGTGCGCGGCGGTTTGGACAGAGCTTTAATTTGAAAGCACATAGTGTCAGAATTGCATGTACCGTAAATTATATGACGTCATCAGCATACCTACTGCATTTTCCTACCAAAATTGTAATCAGAAAAATCGATTTGTGAGTTACCGCAAAACGCATTGATAAATACCTAAATAATGCTGGAAATTTTATGCGCTCATTCAAGCGCCATTTAGCCCCAACTAAGCTAAGCTTGTACTATGATAATGTACGGATGAAATGTACGAACTTTCATATGATTTCAAATGACGAATTCGAAATGCGACGCGTACGGTGCGTGCGAAGCTGACAAATGTGCCTTCGCCTTTATAATACTTAGCTGAAGTAATTCCAGAAGAATTATTCAGAAACACGTTTCGAAACCAAAGCTTTTAAAAACTCAAATATTTGAAGAGGAAAATCTTTCGTTTATCGTGAACTAGCTATAGCCCGCAGTTGCTAACTTAAAGCTAGATGACGCTGTTTTAAAAAAAAATTACAAATAGGAGGGACCTCTAGTAGGCGGCAAACTATTTAAAAAAATTTGACAATTTTCTCACCCGTTTCCAAAAATGTCGGCTTCAAAATCTTCTCCTAGTCTTTGGATAGAAAATCTATTCAGGATTACTTACAGAGCGTCATTATAAATGAGAGATAATTATGAGTTCCTTCTTACACATAACTAAACGGGTAGAGTAGAGATATGAAATAAATCTATTCTGCACGTTATCACCACAGTCGCAGACTCCAGCAGAGCGCAAATGTTGGTGACAAAGAAACAAAAGGCAAAATAAAACTGTGGTCGGACTGGTAAGGCGACACATTTTAGATGGGAAAACTAATGAGAAAATTACAAGCTTGTTAGACTACTTAAATACAATTTTTACTTTTTTTTTAATTACATACCTACATTTTTTTTTATTAACCTATGTCATCCCACTGCTGGGCAAAGGTCTCCCCCAATTTCTTCCATCTGTCACGGTCTTCTGCCACGTCCCACCAGTGCTCTTCAAAGGCATCCAGGTCGTCACGAATATATAATATGCCTACATTATTATATAAAGAAAATACCCAGCCCCGAGAAAAGTGTTGGGCAGATAGATTATAGAACATTTTTTGCACGCGGAAGTATACAACGTTTGCCGTCTCCCCTCACGGCGAAAACTGGTCCGCTGTATCGCACGCAACCGCCTACCCAGTGCGACCAAGGCTTTAGTTTTAGCCACAACACAATAATTATGAGCTAAATGAGTACACTTCAGTGCTCAACCGCAGTTACCTTAGGGGCATCGTTGACAGTTTTAAAGTCCTATGATGTACCTCTTTGTGGATTATCTTTGAATTTTGGGATTACTAGAATGCAAGTCAAATTACAGAAAAGTTTTTGTACTTTAAAAACACATGTAAAAATCCACTTGTCTTGTATTGTAGAGTGCCACAAACTTATCTGAACCGTGGCCAAAAGAGGAACTAACGAATTTTAGTGTCAAATTTATTTTCCTGCCAACACCAAATGCTATAGCAGCGCCTCCCTCACCGGCTCAGATAAGTTTGTGGCACTATACGTGGATTTACAAATTCATCGCTAAATGACAAAATACCAACATTGATACGCACAATAATGTAATTCGTTGCAAGTAAAACCGTCTTGCTCCGTATCAAACGATCCTAAGATAACATAACTAATCCAGATCACGTAACCTAATCATCATAGATCGTTTATACGCGACGTAGGTTTAATGGGCTCAGTTCAATTCCCCTCCTATTTCCTGAGCTTCCTCTAAGGGCTCTACACTCTCGGAGAGACACACTAAATATATGTAGCGACACTTATCGCCCTGTCGTATTCATTATTTCTGTTTTGACAATTGAATTTTGAAATTATGCGTTATACCTGAGGAGAATATCGTAAAAACCCCCGAAAAACGGCGTAAAAAATGGTTAAGAATGAGTCAGTATCGTATCGACAGTATACCCTTTTAAAGTGTCAGTCGTGAAATTGTTGTTTTTTCAAAAGCTGTGGTAATTTCGCCGATAGTGTACTGCCGCTGCCATGCATGGAACCTATCTCTGAGCCCTACGTGACTACGTACTGCAACGTTTTGCATGCACAAGTGGATTACGTTTCAATTTTACGAGAATCTTAAATAGAGATCTTCAAGCAAATTCTGCTATTAAATTCATTTTCATGAATATTTTTAGTTTTAGTAACATTTTTTTTCTAAACCTTTTTAGATTTCATATATTTTTACTCGTGACGCGCAATAAGAGTCGCATTTACTGATAGCCCTTCACTCAAACTCACACGCATAGTCGTTTCGCCCAAACGAAGGGGATTTTATAAAATACGGCGCGTACGGTGAAATGTGCGAGCTTTCATACTTATACGACGGACTCGAAATGCAGCGTGTACGGCGCGTACACACAATACTGACATGTGCCTCACAATCAGATCAACATTCTAAATTTAAAATTGAGCTGTCACAATGACAATACGTCAGACGATGAGATTGCTTTGATGTTATCAGAGGCCTAATTTTAATTAGTTTGATAGACAACCCATTAGATCCAGTGCTAATCAAAGTACTAGGTCTAATGGGGTGTCACTTAGCTAATAGAGAACCAGGTCTGAAACTGGCCGAGGTGCATTTAGGACAAAGGGGGCTGTCTAATTTAATAAGAGATGCTGTGACGTCACCCATTACTAAAAAACGTAACGTAAACAGGTTCACGACTGTATCCCTAAGGTGCGGTAGACATTATTTCATATCTCTTTATGTTACTTATTACAGATCCTTTGAAGATTTCTAAGAGGGGTAGTCAGAGGCATGTCCAAACACATATTTGATACATGCCCACATCTTGCAGAAGTTAGTATTCCATACGTGACAGGTTGCGAGCCCATCGCCGCCTATAATAACACTAACTGGTTTCCTCACGATGTTTTCCTTCACCGTTTAGAGCACATGTTAAAGCGCATATAAATTTTACGAAACGCAAAATCCATTGATGCACGGCCGGGATTCGAACCCACAACCTTCAGATTGAAAGTTGAGGTACAACCCCACTCGGCCAACACGGCTTTTTAAAAAACACTGTGACAAATAGGCTTACTCTACTTTTTCAGTGGCAATACCAAGATCCTCTGAAAACGTCAACAGGGTGAGCAGAGGCAAATATAAAGTGTATGTCGCAATTTGCAGATGTTAGCATTGCATACGGGACAGGGCAAGCCTATCTCCGCCTACAAGAATACTAAGTGGTTTCTTCTCGATTTTCCCGTTCATACATTTATACTCGTGAAGTTGATACAATTATAGTTACTGGATTTACTTACAGTAAACAGCTTATTTGTTCAATTACCTGAAATAAAAAATATCACGTTAATTCTCACGCGATCTCTCGAACCAGTTCAAAGAACAGGAAGAATGAATTAAATGAGTCGGACCAAAGAGAAGATTCCATGTCGTGTAAAGAAGTAAATGCGACTGCATAGGATATAAATTTTAAAACGAGGTTATTAAAATTTCATCATAGCACAAATGGTAACTTAGTTACAAACACAGATTTTGAGGATATATAAACAAATAATGCTGGACATTTCACACAGAATTATCTAGCCCCAAACTAAGCAAAGCTTGTACTATGGGAACTAGATAACTGATTATATTACTTAAATACTTTTTTTTTGTAAACACATACATATTGTACGTAGAAACACCAGACCCGAGATAAATATTTGCAGATCATACAAACATTTAGCCCGCGGCGGGGATCGAACCCACAACCTTCTGAATGGATTTGGATGAAATTTGGCACAGAGATGAGTCTTGGCACGTAGGCTATATCCCGGAGAACTGAAGTATTTCCGAGGGACTAAGGGTAACCCCACGCTAGTATTATCATAAAAGGAGCTTATAGTTTGAAGCACAATAGTTATTATTATCTGGATATTGCACGGTTGCATTCCCCGCGTCGCGCAATTCAACTGTGATACGTGTGCTTTCAACTTGGATGATAGCACTCGTTACTGCAAGCTGAAGTAAGTTCGTATGAGATGAGTTAGTGGCTACGTCTGTGGCTAGTGGCTATCTCAGGGGCCGTATTGCCGTTCTTTTATAGAATATTCGCATCACTTTTTAAACTCACACGATTTAAAGTCATGGTTGTTTTTAACGTCGAGGAAAGGTAATAGTTCGATTATTATCTAAAGCCGTTACGCGATCTCGTCCCGTTAAAAACAACAATGAATATTCGGATGTTTCTTAGGTACTAAGATTTCTGACTTCAAGGGCCAATTATTCGGTTTGGAATATTTGGTTGTAGGTTAGGTTAGGTTAGGTTAGTAGGTAAGAAACATCCGAATATTGATCAAACGAACGGGAATTACCCCCACTGGTGACGAAGTTTTTAGCCGAGACCTATTTTTAGTGTGCCATCCGAAGCAAGGATGCGCTCAGTTGATAATGCCACTAGCACTACATACAGCCGAATATACGAGTGAAACCTCCTTCTTCCTTTTGAAGTTTTATTCAGAAGTCAGTTTATTGATAAAAATAAAAGAAACGTTAAGAAACTGATGCTAAGAGTACCTGGCTGTTCATTTAGCTCCGTGGCACAGTCCGTGGTTATGCTCATGTATGACTTCTTACAGAGGTCTCGCTGGAGTCTTTTGTAAAGATTGAAGAAATACAATGTGATGGAATAGGCATGATGACAGTTATCAAGAATCGCCAAAATATTTAACTGATCTGATAAAATAAGATTCAAGGATTGAGAAACATGCATTAATTGTCCATTATTGTAAATAATGTCGAGATTATTAAATTATTTAATAAAATAAATATACAAAATACAACAATCCGCCAAGATAGCTGTACACCAATCAGAGCGCGTGACGTCATCTTCTGGTACAGACCTTAGATTATCCACCGCCTTGCTGTACAGACCAAAACTGTGCCTCGCAGTCTCCGATTTTTTTCACGTAGTATTTGCTGTTGACGTGGTGAGCCGTGACGTCATAACAGCCGCCATGACACCGATGAGCGTTTTGGCGTGAATTTTTATGTTTCAAAAACTCTATTTTCTACTGAAATATGATATGTTTTTAACATAAGAAATCATTTTGAACAGATTTTGAGAAATTGTTATCATGCCTACTGTAGTGAAAATAAATGAATTGGAAACCAAAACTTAAAATCACGGTATCCCAAAGGCGCGCGGTAGACGATCTCTCAGATCTTTTGTGTATTCCTGATCCTTTTGTCTTCAAAAGGATTTGGAGACTTCTATATAGAGGGTAGTTAAAGACACGTCCACGTATTTGGCACATGCTCACATTTTGCAGAAGAAAGCACTCCGTGAAAGGTCATCGCCGCCAGGATCAGAGAATAAAATCACTTTGATCATGCGAATGCCAAACTCCAAGCTCTGATTCGAGGGTGTCGTAAGCCTAAGGCTTTTCTCGTAATGCGTTAAACCATTGCTGTTTTTGGTATCCCAAATATACTAAGGGACGGGTAAGGTATAATATTTATCTAGGTGGAAATGTTTAACCTAATAGAGCTTTGTTGAACCTTGCGGGAAGAGGTATACTTCGACTCAGGGTCATATCTTACGGCCACTCTACACATTCGCCGAACTATTTGCCGAACTATTCGCTGAACTATTATTTGGAAAGACGATGACAGGCGAGTACAGGCGATGAGGCTCTCTAAACGTTCGTGACCGTCGACATTCATCTATCATCGGCGAATATGTAGAGGGCCCATTAGCATCCGTCTGCGGCTTCACTCATTTTTGTGCCTCTTTATTTTCTTTCTGCCGTATCCCACTAAATGTTTGCATATTAGGTAAGTTCGTATGAGTCAGTGGCCAACTCTAGTGACGAGTTTTTAGGCCTCCGTCATGGCTTAACGACTTAAATAGCCAGGACCGACAATTTAACGTGCCATCCGCACGGAAGCGCTCAGATGAAAATGCCACTGGCGGTCACCCATCCACTTACAGACCGTTTTGAACGTTGCTTAACTTTGATGATCTATCAAGAACGACTAAGCAAGCACGACCACGAGCATGTCGGCATATTGTCTCCTCAATTCACCTAGTTCACGAATAGAATCACCTAGTTTTAAGACGTTACAAAGTGATCCCAGCGGTCCTACTGAATAAATGCTTTTTGACTTTGACTTTGAATTTTCTTCTATTGCTCGTCAATTCTTCATCTCAGAACTCACTCCTTTCACAAACATTTCCGCATAATCCATCCCTGTGCCATTCATCTTTTTGACGACCGTAGCGCAGTGGACGAAGGTCCGTCTGCGAGAAGTTTGCGGGTTCGATTTTCGCTGCGATCTGTCTCCAGTCTGGGTGTTTTTCTTGCATTGTATTAAAATAGTAAGTATATCAGTCATGTGATTTATGTAATTAACTTACACAAGCTTTGGTTACTTTGGGGCCGATGCTTGTCAGATGATGCTGTGTGAAATGTCCAGCATTATTTATTTATCTTATGCCAGTGAATTTATCATTGGAATATGAGCCATTTCTATGGAAATAAATGCCTCAGTTTTATATTTCCGTTCATCTGTGTAATGAGTCGTATTTAAAGACAAGTTTCCGCGAGATCCAGGCCTAGGTACGAGTAAGTTAAAACCGAAGTTAGTTTAGTAATAAGACTAACAACCACTCATGACACATTAAATTGGATAAATCGTTCCTTAGTAAAGATTTTATATGGAAAATCTAATCTAAAGATGCCATTAAGTGCGTAAGAAAACTCATAATAATCTCAGGATAAGTGTTGTGAGGGATGGGGGTGCTAAACCTATCCCCTAACTTATTGTGAGAAGGTAGTGGTGGATCACAAATGACAACTCATGAATTCGGGTATTGAATTTGTATTCCAACGATTAATGAGGTTACATGACTGAGCGACTGGAGGGTACCGATGCGACTGGCGACGCGCTGTTCGTAATATACGCGGCAGCCCGTTTAGGTACTTGTGGCTATAGCCGGCACAGTACTCCCCCTCTTACAAAAAAATTTTGGTTAGAAATTTTTATATGTCAAAATATCTTTTATGATGAAGCTTCATAATCTCACGATGTGAATTACATCTTAAATTACTTTATACCAACAAAACGTTCTGAACATAATTAGTGAAGAAATTCAAAGAAAATTAAATCGGTAATGATCAAAGTATCTCATTTCAGATAAAACATAATGAAGTACAGTACGGCAAATGGATCTAGGCATTCGTGACGTGAGCCGTTTGGGTGCGGAGTCGAAAATTTTGTATGAAAAAGCATTTACTGCTTCGAAACGGCTTATAAATGCATTATAGTTCTTTTAATATAGGAACGGTGCCGTGACAAGGCTCTTTTATGTAAATTTCTGAAATTATTAAAAAGGAAATAGACAAAATGAATCTCTCGTAGTTGTATTTCAAATTTTTTCATAGTTGTCAACATAATGTGTAAGATCTGTTGAGCGTACTGTTCTTATCTAGCTATACATAACTCACTCATTATAGAATAGAAACGACCTTCATAGAGGGTTTTACTTACGAATTTTGCTTCGATCAATGATCGAAGCTATCTTGATTGCTATTATGTATTTAATTTTTTTTTAAACACCTGTAAGGCCGCGTTTCCACCTGCAAGAAAAATTCCGCCAGATTCCGCTAAGGTCCGATAGTCACCTGCTGTCTGACAGATGCAGGTGCTGTCACAGCAGTTTTGTGACAGCTGCTACGGAGTTTACACTTGCAAACTAAACAGACGGCTAGTTCGCGGCAGTTTACTTGCAGGAAACACTGCCTAACGTAACTTCTCGTGTCAAAAACGCTGTAAAAAAAAATACGCTTATGTAGGGTCCTTAAAACAAAGTGTAATAAGTGTTCTCAAATTCCCAAAATGTTTTCAGATCGTTACGTGTCAAAAGTTAAACTTCTTTATCGTGTCGAAATTCAAAGTTGAAAACATTGTAAACCTTCACAGCTCTTTTGGGAGTTAAGGTCTTCGCTCACTAATCATTACATAACATGAAGAATTCGAAAAAGATCCGACCGAGAGTATACCGTGCTCTAGGAATACAGAGCACGGGATAATAGGCAAACACCTTAAAGATAATTTTGAACCGACGCGACGCCCCAAAACGAATTAAACAAGTACCTACAATAAGTAGTAAAAAAAATTTTTCAGAACACGTATTTTGTAATTCAATTAATGACTACTTTTACGGCTTTGCTCGCTAATAACGCGCTTTTATTAGGTACTCGTTAAAAAAATACGAATTGATATCTGAGGCGAACAGATACTTTATGTTGATGGATTTACAAGTAGAGGTAGGCCAAAGAAAAGATGGATGGATTGTGTAAAAGATGACATGAGTAAGAAAGGAGTGAGTGTTGAGATGACGGCTGATAGAGGAGAATGGAAGAAGAACACATGTTGTGCCGACCCCACATAATGTGGGAAAAGGGCAGGAAGATGATGACAGATACTTTAGACAACGTCGTTTTTCTGCGTCGGTTTGTTATAGCTGTAGAAGTGCGCGAAGGTCGAATTTCAAATCAATTATGTCTAATGGTCTATCAAAATGAATCTGAAGTTTACATTTTTAAAAGCTAATTTTTAGTTTTACGAGAAGAGCCATAAGCAGTTTCTGAAATTGAATTACTTACATAAAATTACATTACCTTATGAAATAATAAGAAGCTTACTGTCTCGTTGTCCGTTAAACGAAATTTACACGATACCATTCGTGCATACCATTTGCCTCTTGCACTCTCAAACTCAACGGAACAGGAGCTAATATTCTGTGGAAAGAGGCAAGAATGATATTCGAGAATGGTATCGTGTAAATTCTCCATTTATCGCTTCAACTTGTTGGTTCTGACATTTTCAATTAAAATATATTCAGTGAAAAACTCAGAAGGTTCTATTAATATTAATTGCTGCGGATATATGAAGGAGTCTTTAATTAAAGTGGTCTCTGCGTAATGAGGGACGTCGTTATGACGCTTTTCAATTAGTCTCATTTACATAAAGAGGAACATATGTAGACAAAGTGACAGGTCCCACGGGCAAAGGTGGAAAAGAGAGATGTCTGTCCAGTAAGTAAGTTCGTATGAGTCAACTGGGCAACTCTGGTGACTGAGTTTTAGACCGCCTTAAGGCCTCCGTCATGGTTTAACGACTTAAATAGCCGAGACTGACAATTTAATGTGCCCTCTCAGATCCTGCCTCAGATGGAAATGCCACTGGCGGTCACCCATCGTTTACTCACGGGCACAGGTGGAAAAGAGTTAAAAAAGAGAGATTTCTGTCCAGTTAAAAAAGAGAGATGTCTGTCCAGTTAAAAAAGCCAAGAATGTCCAAATCATCCCTTCTGTCTCATTTACATACAGAGGAACAACGCTTTTATGTACAGTTCTTCCAACGGATCTAGGCATTCGTGTAGCTAGCCGTTTGTCTGCGCCAGTGACCGCTTTTTCATACAAAATTGTGTTCTGCGCAGACAAACGTGCAACTTCACGAATGCCTAGATCCGTTGGAAGAAAAAAACGAGTTAAAAGCGATAGCAAAGCGATCTAGGGTAAAGGTGGAAAAGAAATGAAAAAAGGTCAATCTCCAGGTTGTTTTCAAGTAAAACGAAAAAAAAAAAATCAAGAATTTGAAACGACTGTCGATTGCCTATTAGCTCAGTTAGGGTCATCCATAAATTAAGTAAGATAAATTAGATGCGATTTTTCGACTCCCCCTCCCCCCCCGGTGAGATGTGAGATTTTGCTCGACTCCCTCCCCTATTACTACTACGACTAATCTCACGTGAGATTCAAATTGCATATTTATTTCGAGATTGGCCAAAAATGTTTTTTTCCGTCAGACAGTTGGTCTGTTCGCCTACAGGCCGCATTTTTTTATGTTCGATATTTTAGTGGAGATTATTTTACTTTATCACAATTTCACACATGTTTCTTGTCGAAAAAAATTAAGTACGTGAGATTTGGCTCAATCTCCCCTCTCTCCCACGTGAGATTTGGTGAGATCTGGCTCGACCCCCTCCCCCTCCTAAAAGCCTCACGTAATTTTATGGACGCCCCCTTAGAGCACTGCCACAGCTTTATGGGTTTATCGTCAATTTCACTAATTCAACTGTTTACTCATTAGACAGTTTCGGTAGGTTGACAATTTCTATCCATCACTGTGTCATGGCTTCTATCCCTGTATGACAAGTCTTATACCACGCGAAACTATTACTCATCCTTTGAGTCACGTTCAAACTTTGATTGATGGACTTTACGACCCGTTCACACCACGCTACAAAACATGTATTCTACAATATAAAGCTTTTCTGACACTTAAAGCAAGTAGGTAGGTAACATTTTGTGGAAATAGATTTAAGTACGTTTTCAAATCTTGCAGAAAGCTTGTTTGATTGTATGAAACAGTGACAACTGAGCTTACGCACACAGAAACAACGTGAATGTACATCTACCGCCTTCATTAGATAAAACATCTACTCGTTTATCTAAAATTGAAGTTTAAAAGTATACAACTTGTTTTAGTGTGAACGTGGAGTTATAACTGTCGCCCACATCCATCACTCAATACTTCAAACAAAGCTAAATCATTATTTATTCTTTGGTTAAATGGACTTCAAAACTATAATTATGTCTCTATTTCAGCTCTATTTATAAAGGTACACACACACACTTGCATGCCAGCTCCTTGCATGTGTCAGCTACTGTCATGTGTCATTCATTAACCGGAAGCCTGTATCTGGCATGAGCAACGAGGGAGGGATCGCGGGGGGACTGCAAAACGGCACGCGCACCAGTAGCTAGCATGCCAGCTGCAGGCATATGTATCCTTAACAAAAGGCAAAAACCCATCGAAGTAACAATAAAATGCCCAACACGTAATGAAACATATGAGCACTCCGGATTAAGGCCTCATTCGGCCTAAATTAGGGTCCCAACTTGTGAAGGTTGAACCCTAATAAACGAGTAATAAGGGTACGGTTCGAACTTTCTTTGTTACGATAACTATTTGATACTACATTATAGCATGTTGATCTAAAATATAGACTGTTTGATGCCTGCGTTTTGAGTGCCAACCATACATAACACAAGCCTAAATCTAGATCAACACATACATTATGCATTCATGTGTACTTACTCGTATATTTTTAGTAAGATTTTTAGTGCGTGGGCTTTCACTATAATCTGAAAAAATCGGAATGTGTGTGGAAAAACACATTAATGTATGGAATTCCGGGTCTTTCTAAATGAATAATCTGAATTTCAGATTTTGATTTTTCAGCATGTGTGTGCTTAATGCCTTACGGACTTCAGAACCCCTGTAAATATCGTGAGATTTGAGAGCTGAGAGGACGGATTAGGTGCTGTGCAAGCATGTTCACCTCAAACAATGTCCCAGGCACTACAGCGTCCTGTTGAGTGCAGGCATAGGCTACCTCCTGACATGACTGTAATCGTTAGGTGAAGATGTAAAGCCGTAAAGTGTCAGTTCATTAATCGACTAGTGACGTTTTCTTAGGCTTCTTATTTTGGTTTTTTGTCTTTTTCTGCATCAAAATCCATCGTGAAACTAAATGTACAACACTGCAAGCTTTGGTACCCATATTAACATTTAAAGCTGATCGCACATTAGTCCGCGCCGTACGCGCCGCAGTCATTTTTCTATGCAAAAAATACTGATGACGTCAGAAAATGCAGCTGGCTTCTGACGTCTCAGCTTTTCTTCTATTGAATTGACAGTTCGGCGCGGATAAGTCTGCGACCACCTTAAGGGTTTGAATTTCTAGCTTTTTGTTATAAAATAAAAAAAAACTAGTTTTAGCGGTTTCGGCTCGGCGATGATGAATCAGTCCATAGATTTAGGATGTGTTCTCATTCTAAATCTTTGAATCAGACAGTCAGTAGTCTTTCATGTATAGATTTGTGGTCTATTTGTGCCAGTGTAGTATCCCAATATTGACAGACTCCCAGCGTAATAAGTTAAATATTTGATCAACTCTGAGCTTGTATCCTGGGTCAAGGATATTATAGTAATCAGTTTTAGAGGGTGGATTTAACACGTTTCCTGCCAGTTTGAGATGGCTGCGCCCCGCGTCGTTTCCTCTCATGAAAACTTCACTTTTTCTTGTCAGAATGATCTTCGTTAATTTCATCCAAATCGTTCAGCCATTTAAGACACACCGACAAACCATCGCTTTTAAAATATTCTTATGCATATACATTTAGTGTGAAGTTATGATAAATGTCTCAGGGGGTAGACAGAAACACAACCAAATACCTACATATTTATTTAACACGCCCAATTTTTTATCTATCTTCGAAGGATCTTGAACTGAGATAAAGTGTAGATTCTAGGTATCTCACTTTCGTTAGTTTACCGTGGTAACATTAGATAGTACCATTGATGGTACTTTGGCAATTATTGTTTGCCGTCGTTACAAGTGAAGTAGCGTAACCAAGCTAGTTTAAAATAAACAGCTCGCTCGGGTTGTGGTCGTAAATCCTCGGTCAAGTTTCAGGGATGAGTATTGAATTAACAACCCTTACCACAGAATACCCCTTACTATGGCAGAGGAATTAACGCTTTCACCGGTTAAATACCGTTTTACAATGTTTATGGAATTAAATAGAATTCCTGCCGACTAAACGATTTACATAAGCATTCGTATGAACGATATTAATTATGTCTACTATAACTTTTTATGGAATATGTTTGTTTGTAAGGAGGTCATTTTAAAGGATGTCTATTTTTAAAAAGTTTATGTTTGAAACTCGACTGGTATACGATGGGAAAAAGTGGCATGAAAATCAGAAGGCCTACTCAGCAGTGTGGATGTGGTCATTCAGACAGAAAATTACAGTAATTATCCCAAAAAAAGAGAAAAGAGATGCCATTTAATGTATGTATAATGTTTGTATGAAATTATTTCGAGTGTATTGCGGATAAACGTTAATATTATCATTTCGCTTCGCAATACAAATTAAGACTAATGTAATTTACAGCATACAATTTTGTAAATTGTTTCGTTCCAAATTGACGACTCTGAATATCGCATTTCAATCCTTGTTTGTGTTTGAACTAATATCATAACACTCTCATGTCGGAAACAAACAATGCATTCAAAGTTAGGAGGAATTACAATTTCATGTTTGTGTTTACAATACAAACTTAGTTAGGTATAGGCTTAGGCACTGTTATTCTATACACTGAAGTTCTCGAAGTAGTTTGTCTATTCATATAAACGTAGGTAGTTGAAACCACAACAGTCATCATCATCATGCCCTTGTCGGTACAACATATATTCCTCTTCCATTTTCTTCTATCAGGCGTCTTCTCCTGATAGAAGAAAATGGTAGAGGAGTCTACCTCTATATCCACATGCATACCAAACAGGTATCTCTTCTAGTCACCTCAGTAACTAAGAGTATACTATGACTCAGAAGCACGGAAGCGCTCAGTTCATACTAGCGGTTACCAACCCACTTAGTGACCGTACAGAAAGTTGCTTCGCTTTGACGATCAAGAACGACTAAGTGGTACATCAAGAGACGAACAATAACTGGCGCCACAGAAAAGCAGCGCTGCAGCAGCTCCATGTTGCTGATTCATATCATAAATCATAGACATTGTAATATAATAGACATTATTGTAGTAGACAGAAATTGTACTTAATAGACATAGAAATTGTAACAATTACACCTTTATCTATTCTACTCTTTTTTAAGCTTCTTTTTATTTACATGAATAAAAGAAAGGAGCTTTGTCGCTGAGCTACTATACCGCCCAATCAGTAACATCTTAGCTTACTTCTTCTTGGTTTCACTTCACTTCTTGGTTTCTTCTTCTTCTTCTTATTTTTATTCTTTCTTCATTACTTCACTTCAAATATGTATTCAGTCACGTCAATTTGATTTTGAAAAAACATGGCGGTTTGTCATTTTAAAACTCCAACGGAAATCTTTCGTCAAATGAGAAATCTTCTTGAATACTCCCCCATTCCATTTGCCAAATATCCTGTTACGTGTCCAAAGCTTCATTAGTAAAATGCCACCGAAATTACATAATAAAACCTAGACAGACACGAGAAAACTAAATAAAATAGCAGAGGCACTAGCTCCTTCAAAAATGGCGAAAGAAGTCCTAAGCTTCTTAGAACGTGATTTCAAAGTCAAGAAGCAACCAGTGGCAGAGTCCAGGCAATTTAAAAAGTTTACAAACACGCATAAACTGCAAAGTATAAGATAAACAGACCTTGAACAAGACAACAAAGAAATTGCAATGCCTTCGTATTCCCCACCCCAAGTCGCAAGGGAAGCCATACGACATGTTTAGACACGAGCTGTAAAAAACAAACAAAACCAACACACGGTCACTGTTGTTACCAGGCTCGGTCATCTTAGATCATGTTGGATTTGATCATTGATCGAATGCTATATTTCCGATCGGAAGGTAGCCTACTAACTTTTTTGTTAATTTAAAATTTTCATCTATATTATATCTATCAAGTATTACTTAAGCCCAAGCTAAACAAAATATATTAAGAAAATCACTTTACATACATCCAATAATGTTTAGAAAATTATAGTAGTTTTGGCCCTGAAATAACAATGTCGGAGCAAATACAAACTGAGCAACTCGTAACTCCAACACGTGTGAGCAATGATACCTAATACTGAGAGGAGACTGGGGCAATTTGTATTGCTTCTTTATACAAAAACTTTAAGTGGCTCGTAATGGATAGCTTTAGCTCGGTTTGTTCACTTCTGGATGAAGTGTTTCTAAAGGTCGTAGCACACGTCTTACTAACATTAACAATAGATAAAAGTAAACGTGTTTGAATTAGATAACGTTTCATACAGAAAAAAAAGTACGTGAGTGTCGTGGAAGACTCGGTTGGAACGAAGTTTGTACATTTGACATTTTGCGCACCTTGTGCACCACTTTTTGCACTCTGCGCATCTTTTTTTTGCGCACTACTACGCGCACCATTTTGCACAATTTGTGAAGTTAAGGAGCGAAGGGATAATAGTTTTAGATTCAGGCGGCGATGACACTAACTTGTGTGTGTGTGTGTGTGTGTGTGTGTGTGTGTGTGTGTGTGTGTGTGTGTGTGTGTGTGTGTGTGTGTGTGTGTGCGAGTGCCTTGTTCTGAGAGAATGTCAACCGTACCTTAGGAATACATACAATTATTATCCTATTTCCTTTCATATTCACTAGATAATAGTTATAGCACTTACTTTCACAATATAAACTTTTATGTCGTCTACTAACTGAAACGGAACACACTTCATTATTAAAGACGCAATCAAAGCGCGAATGGGCCTGGTTTCCTCCATTTTCTAGCGAAAATACAGGGAACTAGAAAATGTAAGCTCATTTGTGCAGTCTAACTGCTAACAACCTTCGTTTGTGCCTTTTCGTATGCAATAGGTTGTCTTAAACGGCAGAGCTTTCACACTGACTTTCAGGTGGTTTTCCTGTAAAATATATAACGCTAGGCTTGGCCTGGCCCGTAGTGTGGCCTCAAACGCGCGGACAGGAACGTTTGATACTTCGCGCCCGTAGTCGCCACCGCGTTAGTCACCGCGCTAGGCTCGCAGTGTGGACGACCACCGCTGACCGTCAGCGCTGATATGAGTGATCTTTAATACAATGTAGATAGAATTGTTTGGGAGAATTTACTGTTTCTTGACGACGACGTCATGACGTCATAAACTAAAAGTCACACCAAGCCAAAAGGCACATCATCATCATCTCAGCCCGGTAACACCCACTGCAGGGTACAGGCCTTCCTTCTTTTATGCCAGTCTCATCTATCTTGCGCCTCTCGCGTCCAAACATTTCCTACAACCTTCACTATGTCAATAGGCACACATGCTTCAAAATGAAATAAATTATTCCGATTTTTTTCTGTGCAAACGAGAGCGAATAACAAGGCTAAAAATTACTTATATTTTTAACCCATTTTTACCACCAAATTGTGCTTATGCTTGGTAGGTGAACGTGAGAAGGCGTTTACGAAGCTTGTCAGAGAAAATGGAGCTGCATCATTATTGTTTTGCCGCAGAAGAGGCAAAAAAGACTTAACCTTTAGCAAGTGATTTTCCAGGAAAATGTAGCAGGTCATTTTCAAAGGATAATTTGCTTTCGCTACGCTGCTAGTGCCCTCGAAAAATAATAAGTTGCAAATTGACTCAGCTGTACAGTACGACCAACACATTTTATCTAAACTCTCCTACCAATGCATTTAGCTAATTCGTATACTTGGCCGACTTCAGAACAGTGTAGCATGAAAAAGCGCTACTTACGATGTCACCGTGGATCGTGTAGGTGTTTGTAATAGGAATTGAACTTGGATACCTTTAACTGTGCTTACTGACTTCTATATTCTTACCATGTAGCTCTAAAACCTACTCTCTACACGACAAAAGCACTCACTCACGGCACGGATAATGCAGTTTTCTTCCCATGAAAGAATTAAAATCTATTTAGTATTATTTCAACCCCCTTTTTTACAGTAACCTAAAAACAACCTTTTTAATAGTAGGTAACCAAACAACCCCTACGATTCTAGTAAACTAAAGCTAACAGCATTGAAGCGGGCAGAATATTGTATTAACCGGCTGGAGCAAATAGCTGCAAATATGGGAATAGGGCGAAAATTATACACCGCAACCATAGCTCGGACTAAATAGCTAGCTCAAACAATAGTTTACAGGAAAAAGTATTTACAACAAGCTCCAAAACATGTATTTTACAGGTATCTGGGAGCACGAGCACGTCGTGCACCCGGCAAGATAAACCAAAAGGCTTTTTTGTTGGTTAATTTGGTTATTCAATATAGCAAGTACAAGCAGCCAGGTGTAAAAAAACTGTTCCATTTATAAAAATTATTTTCACGACTGTCAAAAAGGTTCCAGAAAGTCACACAAAAGCCTTTCACACTTCAAAACGTTCTATATTTGAATTGGATACCTCGTTGACTCGCTTCAAATCGAGTGTAGGCGTTTTGGGCAATTTATCCTTTTATCGAGTACCTATAAATATCAATTTCTACTGTTAAGTGAGCCGTGACGTGATGTAGTGGAATGAAGGTACGTACCCATGTCTATTGAAATGATAAAGTTTTATAAATAAGGTTAGAGGTGTTCTTAAGGGCGGTGATGGGACCCTTCACGTATGGAATGCCAGCTCCTGCAAATTGGAGTATAATGTAGTTTATCCAACTCTTCTTCTTCTTGCCCTTATCCCACATAAGTGGGGTCGGCACAACATGTTTCTCTGTTCCATTTCCCTCTATCACCCGTCATATCAGAACTCACTCCTTTCACAAACATATCCGCATTCACACAGTCCATCCATCTTTTCTTAGGTACCTACCGGTATATCCATCCACATTCATACTCATCACTCGTCGTGTCATATGACTCTCATCCCTCCTTATAACATGCCCATACCACGCCAACCTTCCACTTCTCAATTTGTCAGTCGCTGGCGCTACTTTCAAACTTCCCCTGATGTACACATTCCTTATCTTAGCCACTCTAGTTACTCCACACATCCATCTCAGCATTCTCATCTCTGTCGCATGCGCTCTTCTTTCATCCGTCACTTTGGTTGCCCAACACTCTGATCCATACAATACGACAGGTCTAATGATCGATTTGTATATTTTCCCCTTCAGTTTAAGTAGTTTACCCAACTATACCAAGGAAAGGTTATTATTGTAGTTATCAGTAAAGATTCAGCTGTCATCATTGTGGCTGCAGAAACAGCTGTTCGTATATCTACAGTATACAAAGACCCGTTATACCCAATAACCGTTTGAAACTATCGCCTATCGCCCACGACTACACGCTTTGTCGGAGAAGTCGCACGAAGTGATATTATATCGCATGATCTTGAGAGCTCTCGGGATGTGGTGATATTTGGACCGTTTGAAAAAAGAATTAGATATATTTTATTGATGGTGAATCAAATACGTATATCGAACGTGAATCAAATAAGAGAAGGCTTGATTAAAGTACCAAATCTAGGCTTTATTTCGACCTTACACCTAGATTCTAGACCATATATTTTTCTTATTTTACTCACAACTCAAAAAAAACATACATTTGGCCTCACCATTCAAGAACAAGAAGATAAAAGAAAGTAATTAGTGCGATATCTGAAAATCTTCAATGTTACGACTGCATTGAGCAAAATGCACAAACAGCTGAAAAAACGCTGGATAAAGAGATCCGTTTGAAAAGACTAGATAAGGCGTTCTAAGCTTATATTCCAACGTTATTTGAGTTCGGTTCTTAAGGCTGAGATAAGATTGGATGTTTAAGGTCATATTCTAACTATAACGTTGCAAATACGAGATTTGCCTAAAGCATTTTAGTTAGATGGATCTAGATTAGATCTTTAGTGATTTTAGTGTTTTGTAAAGCATTAAAAGGATACCTAATTACAAATAGTATAAACAAGCTTCCACCGGCATCTTCGCTTGCACGAAAGCTTAAGGCTTAAGAAAAGTGGTCATTTCCAGAAATGGTGATTTTTCAAGGTAGGTAATACCAGACGAAGGTATTGTTAGAAATGGTTAACTTTAGAACGGGACATTGTAAGTCATCATCATCATCCACAGCCTGACTTCACCCACTGCTGGGTATAGGCCTCCCTAAGCTTGTGCCATCCACCACGATCCTGCGCTAATCTGACCCATTGACGGCCCGCGACGAGTACAATATCGTCTGCCCATCTGGCCGCCGGACGTCCTACGTTCCTGTACCCAGATCAGGGCCACCATTCAGTCAATACTCTACTCCATCTGTCATCACCACACATAGCGAGGCGTGGACATTGTAAGTAGTAAGACATAAGTGTTCATTTTAATTTGTTGCCTTATACCGCCGAAACGAGCTTAACCTACTTCTATTCTGAGTTTCAGTTTCAGTCTCATATACTGGTTAATAAGGTGTGATTGAAATACAAACATACTTAAAAAAGACGTGTGGCACTCGGAGACTACCGCGGTAAAGCTATTGCATAGCATTTTTTATCAACTTATGCAATTATAATTATTTATTTTATTTATGCAGTATTTTTTTTTTCCTTTGTTTTTTTTTCTTTGATATTAATTCATGTTACACTTTTTGAGCGTGGTGACCGATAAGAAAACAATTTTTTTCATGCGCAGTAACGCCGACAACCAATGCCACCTTGCTGAACTAAAGAGACAAGCGTGATATCAATTTCAAAGCGTTCAATCAATATTTTTTTAATGCCATTGAAATACGGTTGAGTTTCGGACGGAGTGGTGTTAGGTGTTATTTTCGTTACGGAATTTCTGGATTCGGTCTCTATATTATACGAGTAATTGCATACAAGAATTGTCCATACAAAATTGCAAGAAGGTATATTTTTACAGTGATTTTCTATGACAGTGAAAGTGCAAAATCATGAAGGTAAAAGTCATAATCGTTCCCCTCACAACGCTAGATACCAATCGCTGCAAGTCCTGAGCTCGTAAAAAGTTATGCTACTGTATGCAGTGTTGTGTGAAATGAATACTTAAACGGATATAGGTATATAACGTTCATTCATTATACATATTCGCAAGTTTAGTAGGTATTCAGCTTGCTATTATACCTGCCTAAGATATTATCCCTGGTTTAGGTAAGCCAGTCCTAAACTAAAGATTACACCAAATTGTGTACAGAGTAGCAGAGTCAGCGTCACCAATTGGTATCCCCCGTAGTAAGGCGGTTTGTTTTGTACTGCATGGGGGTGGGTAAGATTTTTACTTTTCCAATTGATCTCAGCAGACCTACTGAATAAAACCGGCCAAGTGCGAGTCGGACTCGCACACGAAGGGTTCCGTAACATTTATCTATAAAAACGGCGGCAACAGAAATGCGTACATCATCTGTGAAAATTTCAACTGTCTTACTATCACGGTTAATGAGATACAGCCTGGTGACAGACCACGGTGACAAACGGACAGACCGCGAAGTCTTAGTAATAGGATCCCGTTTTACCCTTTGGGTACGGAACCCTAAAAAACCTTTGGCTTTGCTGGCGTAATGGGCGAATGAAATTATCTGCACATTTGTCCCTCCGCGAGAGTCAAATTCACATCTCATGCGTCTCAGCTCCTCGACAAATATTCATCATCTTCCTGCCCTTTTCCCACATTATGTGGGGTCGGCATGTTGTGCCGACCCCACATAATGTGGGAATGTGTTCTTCTTCCATTCTCCTCTATCAGCCGCCATCTCAACACTCACTCCTTGCTCCTCTTGCTCGATAAATATTATGCAAATCTATTGTGTCTAGAAAGTATTGTTATAAAGTTTTACTTAGTTTAAAATGATTACAATTATAACGCAAATGGCTCTCATTTTAATAACTTGAGCAAAGCAAATATAATTTCAGGGCATTATCAACTTGGAACATTACCTCTAATATTCCCCACTTTCCCCCAGCGAGCTATATTCTGACTAGTTCATTACCCCGATAGTACTGTGTCCTTTTTATCTTGGCGTGTGACAATATACATATTTTGTGGTAGAATTAGAACGAAGTTCCTTTTCGGACGGTATCGGGTGGGGTCTAAACGAAAAAGTGTTAGATTTTTGCGTCACGCGCGACTTATGTATATGTCAAATCGTCACAAAGTGCGCAGTCACGAAACAGTCCATAAATTGTTACATTGTTAGTACGGAAGAGCGTTTTTAGGATTGTATTAATTGTCAATAATTTATTTGACAAATGCCAAATGTCAAAGTTAAAACTTAGTTCCAACCGAGTGTTCGACACTCACGTACTTTTTTTTATTCCACCTGATCTCGTCTTCCCCCAACCCAAGCTCTTGTTAGAGAGAACTTGATTACTGATATAATATTTTTTCCGCAATCCCCCCAACGTCAATGGCCCACATCGTTTTAAGCGATCCTTTCGCGAAGGAACAGGAGTAGAATCACCTAGTTTTAAGACGTTTCAAAGTGATCCCAGCGGTCCTACTGAATAAATGCTTTTTGACTTTGACTTTGACTTTGATGGCTCAACTAATAATAATTCTATCACATTTTTTGTAAAATCGTACGTATTTAATTTAATATCATCCAGAAACAGAACGATATCCATTGCTCATCACAAAACTACTTGTTGAATCAAACCCAAGTCGCAGATAGCATAACTATATACTAAGCTGTGAGTCAGTCAAAGTTTACCTATCAGTCGTCAAGATACTACGTTCACCAGTAATTCTGGCCAAGCCCCACAGGTTAGGCTACAGGTGTTCCTCGACGATTTCATTTCAAAGTCAACGTCTGAGACTTAAAAGCTTGCGAGGAATTCTTAACATTCGCAAGAGTGGAATTTTCTGCTGTTATTTCAACAATTTTATGAAGCGCGGACAAAATAAGATTGCTCTTGTTCATGAAATGTTTCAGTTGAAAATATTTAACTCAAAATTGTATGAGTTGACGATTTAACTTATTTCACTGTCGTAGAATGGTTTTACATTTATCTTGAATTTAACTCGAGGATGCGCTCGTGTGTAGCTTGATATTTTTGATAGATCGTCGCAGTGAAGCATCGTTCTGAGCAGTCAGTAAGTCAAAGTCAAAGTCAAAGTCAAAAAGCATTTATTCAGTAGGACCGCTGGGATCACTTTGAAACGTCTTAAAACTAGGTGATTCTACTCCTGTTCCTTCGCGACCAATACCGTGAAGAATCAGGGCAACAAACACGGTTTGGGGCCTAGGTAAGATGGGTGACCGCTAGTGGTATTAACTTCTGTGCTGCAAAGGGTACTTTAAATCGTCGGTCCCGGCTATTGAGTCCTTAAGCCATGACAGAGACCTTAAAACTCCCGTCAACAATTAATAAATAAATAATGCTGGACATTTCACACAACCTCATCTAGCCCCAAACTAAGCAAAGCTTGTACTATGGGAACCAGATAACTGATGAATACTTAGATACTTTTTTATAACATAGTATACATAGAAGCATCCAGACCTGAGATTAATATTAGATGATACAAGCATATATCCCGCGGCGGGAATCGAACCCGCAACCTTCTGCGTCACAGGCTTTCGCCAGCTACGCCACGGAGTTCGTCAACAATACGAACTTACTTTTATTTAGCTCGACGTTTGTATAAAACTGTTTACAGAGAATTGCAATTCACTTTCTGAAGTGAATCAGGGTCTCCAGATCTCCGAAGTGGTTCTTCATTCGTTTCTCACCTGCAACAAAAGAATGATTTTATTTACTATGGACTCTAGAGGCTGGTATGATCTAGGGTTGCCTCGTACGGGAAAAAATTGTTGGTAAGTATTCGTATATAAAAAATATTTAACTCGAGGATGCGCTCGTATTGTAGTTTGCTAATCGTTCATGATAGATCGTCGGAGTGAAGCATGGCCACCAACAATTAATTAATAAATAATGCTGGACGTATTCACTTTTAATACGTACTTAAGATTTTATTCTGTAGAATTTAAGGAGCTAGTCTAGAGTCTAGCTAGACTAATTAAAGATAGATTTTTATTTTATTTTTAATATCATGAGCTAGTCTAGAGTCTAGCTAGACTAATTAAAGATAGATTTTTATTTTATTTTTAATATCATAAATCAGACTAAGTACTTATACTGCGACCTTATTTATATGGCAGATTATAGTAAAATTACATTTGGATATACGTAAAAGCATACTTTCTACAACGGCGATAAAACGCATACTTAATTGCTATTTAATTTGATAATATAATGTAATTTTAATCTATTCTACCAAGAGATAAGGTGGTCATGGCAAAGCAGGCAGTATAAGTCAGCCAATGGCTTAAAGATATTCGTCATATACTTACATCATATATACTTCATATATGATATCACTCGTTCTACTATCTCCTTAGCCATACTGCTAAAATGAATATTTTCCTACATTATGTGATTGCCACTTCAATTTAACAAAATGGAAATAAGTTCGGCAACAAATGAACCGAACGCCGTTCAATCTTTTAAAATGAAACATGTAATCTTTTATCGTCCGTGCCATAATGTATGGCCATCCCTAGCCAATATTCCCCATCATCACGCGAATACAGTCCTTATACACCTGAACATAAAGTTTAAATTACTATTATAAAGATTTGAGAATTTGCAAAAAACTTATATTAAGCCTTATCGTGTTCCATATAAGGTTTAAATCACTGTTGACAATGATTTATGAGATTACAATGATCATTGAAGTTCATCGTAATAGGTTCTTTATTGTGTAGATTTAGTATGCACCTGTTACAACTTATTCAGCTCTATATCTGAATTTTTCGGGTCTTTTGAAATTGGTAATTCAATTTTGAAAGGTATTGTGGTCAATGTGGTTACGTGTTTTTTACCATTATCAGTAGGTAGTAACAGGAAACGAGCACGCGGCAGACCGCGGCGACGGTGGAGAGACGAACTTGACTCTTACTCTCCCCATTGGAGAACATTAGCTTACAATAGAGTTGAGTGGAAGAAAGGAAGGGAGGCCTTTGCCCTGCAGTGGGACATCACGGGTTCTTAAAAAAAAAAGAAAAAAAGTAGGTAGTAGTGCTTGAGATGATTTAGCGTTAGTTTGGTATTTAAGAGGGTAGTCAGTCAGATGCATATTTTATGTCCAAATACATAACTATTAAGCACGTCATGTGACGTGTTTTGAGTGCGTGCTGCGCATGTAAATTTTTCTGAAAAAAATCATGGTAAACGAACAGGATTCGAAATCGCTACATGCGGATAAAGTCAAGGGCACATTGTCAAAGTCAAAGTCAAAAAGCATTTATTCAGTAGGACCGCTAGGATCACTATGAAACGTCTTAAAACTAGGTGATTCTACTCCTGTTCCTTCGCGACCAATACCGTGAAGAACCAGGGCAACAAACACGGTTTGGGGCCTAGCTTTTTTTAGGTGATACATCTTAGATTAGATAATAAGATTCTACTAAACTGTGTAAACATTTTGCACAGTTATGTAATAAATTATTCTGATTCTAACGACTAAGCCTTTTTATTAAAATCTAAAGCGAGTTCCATTGAATTTTCCTCACAATTCCCTAATTCGTGTCGTCCGTTGAAATTCCCTCCCTAATCCAGTACATGTGATCAATCTTACTTTTCTATTGCAGAGGCAACTAAACGACCGTCCCCATGTAATCTATCAGCTTTACACTACACGTCAGTTATTTACCTACATTATACTCGTACTAGGGGTAGGTATATACTTTATACCTAGTAATAGGTGCAACCTGCTTGTTTTAATAACTGTTAGAAAATGTTTTTAATCCCGAGCAACGACATAGAATTTTTCGTCCTAAGCAAAATCTGATAAAATGTCTACCGCGCCTTAGGGAAAAAGTTGATCCTGTTATGCTTTTTCGTTTATTCTTTTAAAACGAATGCGTCTTTCGATGATACCTTGAGTCTTGATATTTTTGACGTCCGCATGTTATGTTCAGTTAATGTCCATGAACTTTAGCGCTCAACTAACTCAAGATAACTGTCATAATTATCTTCACAATAGAATAATCTATGCCCTAACAACCCAATATATTCTAAGGTCGATCGAATCAATTCAATAATAGCTCTTATTCCGATAGCAGTAGAGTCCAGTCCACAGAATCGAAAGTTCTCGAAATATCAGCACAAAGGTCAGACTTTAGCCATGAAGTCTAGATAGGCAGAAATAGCTGCTGCATTTTTGATGAAGTAGGATCGATTAAAATAAAACGCCATTCACACGATACCATTCTGGCAGAAAGGAGTCTCTGGAGAAAGCAAGAGGCAAGGTATGCCAGAATGGTATTGGGTTCATGAATTTCTAAAATCTGAGACCAGTTTACATACAGTTTCATAAAGATTTAGCTTGAAAACGTTTTGCTAATAATCGAATCAAGACTCGATCTCCAAGGAGCGATAGATTTTCTCTCGGAACTTGAATAAAAATAGTAATGAGTATTAAGATTTAACGCTAAAGGAAAACATGGTGAGGAAACCCGCAGCTTAGCTTAGTCAGCTCCACACGTATTAACGATGTCTTACCTTTAAGTAAGTAAGTTCGTATGAGTAAAGGAGAGAAAGGCCGATTAAGCTGTGAGGAGTTCAGGTGCTGGGCAAGCTTATTCATCTCAATATCCACGGCACTACAGCAACCCGTTGAGTGTAGGCATAGGTTGTCTCGCTGATAAATCAACTAATTTATGTAAAGGCCTAAAACTTTCTATTAATTAACCTTTGATATTGAACAATATTCAAGCATTTCTAAAGGACACTCAATTTACACAACAAGCATTATCAAAAGGAATCCCTAGTCAAACACCGAATATTAAGAGGCTCTTAGGAAGCACTCCATTAGTGTAGGTACACATCATAAAGGTTCATACATACTCCTACGCAGGTAGACATATATCTGGCGAAGCATCAACATACCAACACCTGTATGTATAGTAGAAAAGAGAGTTTGAAGTTATCACCTTAGTAGAAATGCGCTTGTCTAAACTCAAATGTCATTTTACTCTATTCTACTGTAGAGATAATCGTGGTAAATAACATGGGCTTTGTGCACCGTTTTATAGCTATTAGACACCGTATGATACCATTCTGGCATACCATTCTTGCCTCTTGCCTTGCCACAGAATATTAGCTCTTGCTCCGTTGATTTTGAGAAAGCAAGAGGCAAGAATGGCCAGAATGGCATCGTGTAAACGGCATCATAGAAATGACAATAAGAATTATATTGCTCGGAAAACCAATAACCATTGGTTATTTATAGCTGGAGAATAAACTTCCAGGAAACAATAAAGGACTTGAACGTTTTTCAAGTTTTGAGTGTTTTTAAAAATAGGTGCTAAAAATTATAAGGCCATTTCAACCTGCAAAAACACTTCCGCGAATTTCTGACAGTCTGTATGACAGTTTGTAAGTGTAAACACCTAAGTGCTGTCACGAAATTATGACAGCATCTGCATCTGTCGGGAAATTCTCACGCAAGATTGCTCGCAAGTGGGAACGAGGCCTAAAATTATACATTACTAGCTGCGCTCCCGCGGTGTAACCCGCGGTCCTTCGGGATTTTTTCATTTTTTCGGGATAAAAAGTAGCCTATGTCCTTCCCTGGGATATAACCTTTAACTATGTCAAATTTCAGCTTTATCTGTTCAGCGGTTTGGGCGTGAAAGCGTAAGAAACAGACAGACAGACAGACAGACAGATAGACAGACAGACAGAGTTACTTTCACATTTATAATATTAGTATGGATTAGGACATATTCATACATAGCTAGTAGAACTGACGGCCGTTGGAAGTTTCGAGTGGAGACCACGCAAATGAAACTGTACAAAAAGAAATCGCAGCAGAAGACGGCCCACCACCACTAGATATAAAGATGATCTAGTAAAGGTTGCCGGGAGCCAATAGCAGCCTTTATACGCACCATTTATCGCGAAAGATACAGCCAAACACGCGTGAGAGAACGCGTAGCTTCAAGCTTCAAAAAAGTTATCACTCGCGATTGCGCGTACAGGCTTTCCCGCACGATTGCGTTTTGACAAGAACTAATGAGTAATCACGCACGAAAGAACGCGTAGCATCAAAATTATCACTCGCGATTGCGTGTACAGGCTTTCCCGCGTGCAATCCTGTACGCTCAATCACTCGCGAAAGAATGTGCGTGTGAAGGCTATTGGGTGCAGGCCGCACAAGATTGATCGTTCTAGAAATGTACGAAAGATGCTTATGTTGAACCCTATGCAGCAGTGGACGTCATGTAGCTGTGATGATGATTCCTAAAGTAGCCTATGTTGGATTCTAATTTTCATAAATGCGAGTGAAACCGAGGCAGCAGCTAGTATTCCTGTGGGCTTAAGTTACGCTGGTCATGAGTTATATGGTTACGCTGCGTAACCATATACCTCATGACCAGATTACCAAAGATAGGATGCGAAAATTATATTTCCAAAGCTTTTGAATAAAAAGCATTATGAAGGTCTAATCGTAATGGGAAAGGTTTGCTTTTTGTTGTAAGAGACTGAATAGCTGTATTATATGTACAGTCAGCGACGAACGTCCATTAACATTTTGATTTTTTATGTTACACAAATCTGAAATCCGCAACATCATGAACAATAATTTAACAAATCTTTGAAAGTTCAGTCTGAGTCCATAATAATAATTTCCCTGGATTTTTTTTTGGAAAATTTACAGAATCCTCTGAAATCTCCATACGTGGCAGGATGCAAGACCATCGCCGCCTATGAATACTAACTGGTTTCACACTCTTAGGCTCTTAGGTAGGTATACCTTGGTAATTTTATAATACAAAGGAAAGCTTAGTTTAGCAAGCTACAACACGCTTCGTGTAATCAAGCTATTACATCTTAGCCGATTTGCTTCGACGTGGACAGTCGAGGTGGCTACTTAGCAATACTTTTACCGTCCATACCTGGAAGAAAGTAAAAGGTTCGCGTGTGTCATGCGAGAAACAACACACGTGACATATAACATTGTACAAACATACATAACGTGGTATAAGGAAGACATTGTAATTAGAAGAAAACCCAGTTCAATGCCAAAGGCCGAAATGGGAAAAATGGCTATTTGTGGTCCCTTTTATGGTTAGTTGGCAGGAACATAAGAAAGCTATTGGCGAATGAGTCGACTCTCGAATTCTCGATCTGAAAGTCAGTTTTAATTTAGGCTCGAACATAGAACCTCTTTTATGGTCGGTTAAACATTTTAAAAATATCATATGTAGTAGGTATAGTCAATGGATTTCAATAAATCACGATCTTAAATACTTATCAAAGTGTTCAAGTACGTGTATCCAATGCTCAAAGACTAAATATTAAACACATATACCTAGTGATGCGACACAGTGGATTGGCCGGAGTCCGGATTTCAGATAAACAACATCAGGCAGAGGGAGGTCAAATGCTGACCTATTTAATAAAAAAAATAAAAAAATATCCGGCCAAAGCAGCCGGAGAACTCAGATTCTCTCAGATCTTTACCAGGGGGGTTATTCGCGTTCGTTTTTTCGTACGTTTGATGAATATTCGAATGCTTCTTACTACATTGTATTCAGTCGATAAGATCAACGCTAAAACACGGTCCTAACCCAAAAAAATTGGCCCTTGAAGTCAGAAATCGTAGTAAGAAACATCCGAATATTTATCAAACGAACGAAAATAAGAACGGGAATACGGCCCCAGGCTCTCGCAGAAGAAACTCTGATTCGAACTTTAAAATGCTTTCTAAATACGACCTTAATTAAATGTACTTTAGTAACTTAAAATAACAATCTTTATTTACTTGTCTAGTTGTCACCCCCCACACCCCTAATCATACCCAAATATGAAATAGGCTTATTGAGTATCCGACAATCTTTATAGAGATAGCTATAAAATTGCCGCAAAGGCCGGAAAGCAAAGACATCTCTTCTCTATCTACACAACACGTACACTTCCAAATCAATAAACTGGATCAGATATAGGACACCTTTTACGAGCTTTTCAGAGAAGCAGGTTCGATATTGGCCTTGTTAATGTCATTCGTCACTTACACGTGACTGAACTATCTAAAACATGTAGGTACAGTAAACTCGGTAGATGTAGATACTAGATTTTTAAATGTATGAAATTTATAAATCAGCAAAAAAAAATAGAAAGTAAGAAGAAGAAGAAAGTAAAGAAACGAAAACGCACCATGAATTATTTTCGGGATGTGGGCTATTACATACTCGTGCTTTTTTTTTACCTTTCCCAAACACGTGCGTTCTCTTCATAGATTTAGCATGGTACCTTTTGTTCTCTTTCCCAACTGTCAAAATAATGTCTATTAAAAAGGAAAACCAACCATGAAGTTTCTACTAAAAAAATTCATAGAAGTTTTTATGATTCATGCAAATACGTATATTTCTAAAAAGAAGCTACTAATTTGTTTCAATATCAGATTTAATGATTTGATTGAATGAGTTAGGTTAGGTTTCATCTCATTCCCCCCCGATGGATTCCAATCTTGACGCGATGGGGGGGCTTAGTAACCGTGGTTTGGTTGGCCCACGGTGAAGCCAAAAGGAATCCCAGGCGGGGACGCCCTGGTGGCGTCTGGCGGGTAGGGTCGCGGGTGAAGAGGCGTGTCGGTGTTTCGTTGCCGCTCGCCCTATCTCCCGCGACCCAACGGTGGCGCACCGTAAGATGCGTCGGCGGCGGGGCCGCAGTGGAAGAGGAGTGTCGGTGTTACGTTGCCGCTCTCCCTGTCCTCTGCGGCCGTTTTTGGAGGCTTCTCCACGCGCACCTCTTTAATTAGAGTGCGCAGTGGACGAAGGGAGCGGAGAGCTCTGGTGGTGAGTAGCGGACGCAAGGTGTGGGGGCACCTTCGTCCGCCTTGCACTACTCACCACTATGCGGGGCCGCCTTAAGGGCGGGGATCGCCAGAGGGGGACTGGACGTAAAGGCTGTGCCGGTTTCCCAGACCCCCTCCATTGCAGGCGACGCCGGAATGACGCTGGGTCGTTTAGTGGGTATACCGGGAGTCCCCGGGGAGTCCCACATACCCCTCTCGCCCCCCCGGCGGAGGGGATGCGTAATGCATTTTTCCCAGCGAGAAAAAAAAAAAAAAAAAAAAAAGGTTTCATCTCATTAAATTTCATTTTCATTTCAAATCAATAAAAAAAATCTACTGAAGACTTGGCTGTATGGGCATAGTTCCCTTTGCCTACCAGAATGGGTGAAGAAAAAAAAACTCTGCTTATATTCTACGGTTGGCGCCATTTTTCAGAAATTTTCTTTGTGAGTTTAGTTGCGAGTTTATTGTGTTTTTATTATTTTATTAAATTGCTTCATTTTTTCGCAGCTGTATTAAAAATAGTCGTTCAGTACACGTGCGGATCCGTCATTGCAACTTGTTCTGACTTGTTCATTTGTCGGAACTCTTAGCAATGACAGCCTTTCCGCACTTGTAATGAAATATACTATTTTAAACGTATTTTCTAGTTTTTTTTTCAGATTTAAGCGTGATAAATAAAGAGGATGTCTGAAAAAAGTACGTGGAACCCTCGGTTGGAACGAATAATAAATTAATTGTCAATTAGGTATCCTAGAAACGCTCTTCCGTACTAACAATGTAACAATCTATGGACTGTGTCGCGGCTGCGCATTTCGCACTGTGACGATTTGACATATCGTGCAAAATAGAACACTTTTCGTCCAGCCCCCATCCGATACCGTCCCAAAAAGTACTGGCATGATTTTTCGTTGCAATTTTTTATTTATATAATTTTTTTTTTATTTATATGTACGTTTATAAGTACATATTTATTCGATATTTTTTGCTGAATAAATAAATAAATAAATAAATTTTGTTCTAGAGCATTTTGTATTGACTGTACTTACTGAAAGAAAACAGAATGAGGAAATTGATTTATTATAAGATTACAGAGAAAATGGAACTTTGCTTCAGGTTCTACACCTTTTGAGAGCACCGTAATGTAAAGGAAAATATGGAATTCTTTTAGTCATCTGTCATCATATCTTTTTAGTCAATGGTCAATATGAGGTTTACATTACATAGTGCCCATTCTATACGTAGTATTAGATAGTCTTTGGTCTACAAATGGTCATTCAAATCTGGTTACATTAGTTCATTGTTTTAGAGTGAAAGTGGTCTATTGTTCTCACTTTCTATTCGATCCAGCTTGTATGTCTGTCTGTTAGGTCTGGTAATGCACTGCTGGGTTGAGATAAAGGTTCATATACATTTGAAAAGACTTCAAAGCTATTTTGTGTCGACTAGACACGTGACGAACTGCTTGTACTTTTTTTTTAAAGCCGGAGTTTAGGAGGATCGTCTGATCGTCGCGGATTCGTATCCCGTCGGAATCGAAAAATGTCATAAGACTTTTAATTTCTCAATATAAGTATCTCTTATTTTGGATGTTTTCTGTGTATAATATATGTATGTATTAAAAAACAAAAAGTATGTAAGTTAAAAGTAGTATACTAGTATATCAGTCATCTAGTACCCATAACACAAGCTCTACTTACTTTGGGGCTAGATGATGCTGTGTGAAAAAGTCCAGCATTATTATTTATTTATTTATTTTTGCAGATTTTGAAAAGGTCTCAATTATTGCTGAAACCAAATCTGTTCGGAACATAGTAAGTAGTTGCGACCGGAGTTCGGAGCAAACTGTGACGCCGTTCAAACAATTATTTAGTTGGAATCGATAGTTCTATGGCCTGCATCACCGAATGATCGTTTGTTTTGCACAAAAAAGTATAAGTAATGGGACGTGTAAAGTAAGAATGACCTCCGAATGATCCCGTTTTAATATGTTTTTATAGTAAATAAATTAAAGCCTTCAGAACAAGGACGTGCTGCTGCTGAAAAATCAAAATATGTAATGCTGAATATTTGAATTCAGCATTATTTATTCATACGAATTAACTTGAAACTCAATAATAAGAGCGTTTTCACAGTATCCGATCCGTTATCGGTATCGGAGTCCGATACGATATCGGAGGCAAGTTAAATGTATCAAATATGTACCTGTATGATTGTGCGAATTATACCTATATTTAGAACATCTAGAATCTGTTCACCAATAAAAACTATCTATGGAAATCACAATGATCTATGTAGATTGTAGATCAAAGTCCGAAGAATATCACATCTATTTTATCTATCAACCTGACAAATTAATATTTTTTGGAATATAAAGAGTGGTGGGAGATCATGAAGGAGATAAAAATTTGGTCAGTAGTGGGACAAAAAAAAACACAAAATATAAGTCAAGAATAATATGCTACAAGAGCAACTGTAACAGACATTGTTGTCTTGACGTCTCAAGTCTCAGTATAACGTAGAAACGGCACAATTGTTGTTTATAACAACTCGCAGTTGCTATACTTGAACATCTTCTCGGTAAGTTTAAATTATTCTGTTTCATCGGAAATACTGTGCTGTTGTATAAAGTACAGAATATTCTAATATAAAATACGGTAGGTGTTCCAAACGGTCTCAGATAAAGACATATCATAACATAATAATAATATATAATAATGCTGGACATTACACACAGTGTCATCTAGCCCCAAACTAAGCAAAGCTTGTACTATGGGAACCAGATAAATGATATACTTATACTACTTATATACTTTTTGTTTGTAAATACATACATATTATACATAGAAACACCCAGACCCGAGATAAATATTTGCAGATCATACAAACATTTAATGGGATCGAACCCGCAACCTTCTGCGACAAACATTCTGCGTCCCAAGCGGGCTGTCACCCACTGCGCCACAGAGGTCGTCAAAATACATCATAATCATCATTTCCGATCTATTGAGGATAATTTACATAGTATGATGGTTTTATTTAGCGAAACGGAAACTGTTAATGACTGTACCAAAATTATCAAATTCCTAATCACTATTAAACGTGGGATTTCTGTTGACTATTTAAAATATCCTTGAAATAAGAATAAGCCTCGACCTTGTATTTTGCGGTCAAACAAACACACTTAAACTGGGTTCACAGACTTCACAGTGTGATACAATCTGTTTTGACTATGCAAACAGATACCATCCAACTTTATATAGCGAACCGCTTCTTTCAAGATTTTTATTTATTTCTCCTTGTATGTGCCATGTGGCCACTATTCTCTCTAGCATCAAATGTTTGCTGGCAGAAACTCTTCGTAGGGTTAAGCTTAAACTCGCCTTTATATAAAACTATCTGCGCTCCCGCGGTGTTACCCGCGGTCCCTCGGGATTTTTTAAATTTTTTAGGGATAAAAAGTAGCCTATGTCCTACCCTGGGATACAACCTTTAACTATGCCAAATTTCAGCTTAATCTGTTCAGCGGTTTGGGCGTGAAAGCGTAACAAACAGACAGACAGACAGACAGACAGACAGACAGACAGAGTTACTTTCACATTTATAATATTAGTATGGATAGTATGGATGTAAGTATTTCTTTGTGTCTTACTCAAATCAATAAACTGTATGTTTCTTTAGTTAAAAAAACGATAATTTAGCAAACCAAAGTACTGATTCTAATAAGCCAAAAGATCATTAAAGTAAGTGCTTCAAAAATAAAGATTAAAAAAAAGATCATTTACTTTTGTCGTTGACCGTACATTGATCAAGGTGACTGATCTTTTGTAAACAAGATGAGATTTTTTTTCAATGGCGGTGCGATTTGCCGACTGCTTGTAGGAGACGTTCGGGTGCACTCGGGCAGAATCGGTTCACGGTATATGACTCGTTTCATTTCTAGGAAATCGTATTGTGTTCCGATTCATATTAATTTTCTATCAAATGGGTGTCTTTTCTCGACTTGAATTATTCAATGGGCAACATTGAAAATGAGCGAGGACGGGGTTTTTCAGTTTTATCGGAATATTATCAATTACTCACGTTAACAGGTTCACGACTGTATCCCCAAGGTGCGGTAGACATTCTCTCAGATCTTTTTGTTACTTATGCCAGATCCTTTGAAGATGTCTAAGGGGGGTAGTCAGAGGCATGTCCAAACACATATTTGATACATGCCCACATCTTGCAGAAGTTAGTATTCCATACGTGACAGGTTGCAAGCCCATCACTTTCGTGATTTGACAGACGAGAGAGAGAGACATAATTTTGAGTTCACCCGTGACCACGAGCGCTGGAACGCGTTCGAAGTCGGGCCAAACAAAACAAGGTACTTACGTGTTAAAAACAAATAATGCCAATTACTAAGTCATAATATTAACAGAGAACAGCCTGAGGTAGATCAAGATTCAGTCGGTAAAGTACCTTCGATCCTAATCAGAGAAACTAATTTAACTTTCATAATCTTCTACCTAATCTTCCTCATCACAGAACCGTCCGACATAATTCCAAGTTATTAAACAGAGATCAATTAGGTTTTTACTTTAGGAACTTAAGGAACAGGTTTAGTTTTATGTTAGGATGAGGACAATCTGTCCTTTTTTCCGTTGTCTAGCTCAGAGACCTTTAGTACCTAGGTACCTACTACCTACTGAATTGGCAAATTAAAATTGGTATACTTAAAATAAAAAAAAAGTGTCGTGGAACACTTCAATTCACTTCACTTCTTGGTTTATGGCTTCTGCGAAGTCGTGGAACACTCGGTTGGAAAGAAGTTTCAACTTCAGACATTTGGCATTAACAATTGACAAAGACAATTGTCAAATAAATTATTTATTAAAACCCTAGAAACGCTCTTCCGCACTAACAATGTAACAATTTATGGACTGCGCGACTGCGCACTTCGCACTGCGACGTTTTGACATATAAACATGTCGTGACGAAAAAGTGTTGACGCAAAAATCTAACGTCTTCGTCTAACCCCTATCCGATACCGTCCGAAAACGAACTTAGATCCAAAAATATTTAAAATCTAAAAAAAAAAAAATTAGCTTAGATT
Source organism: Epirrhoe tristata (assembly GCA_951394285.1). Taxonomy (NCBI): domain Eukaryota; kingdom Metazoa; phylum Arthropoda; class Insecta; order Lepidoptera; family Geometridae; genus Epirrhoe; species Epirrhoe tristata. Next base: position 10,862,259 of record OX596139.1, read on the forward strand.
CTGTAAATAAATGTTATCTACCAACCAATAGATAAAATTTATTTACAGAATCTAAGCTAATTATATAGATCGTAGCCTGAAATAGCATTCAGGCTATTTTAAATGGTATCCGGCAAGCCAAGCGGGTGGAAGCAAGTATTCATATAAACAGTATATTATGTACTATAATGTAAATGAGTGTAACCATATAAACAAGGTACCCACTAAAAGAGATTCCCTTCTCTGTACATTTCCGCGTGCCATGCACGTTTCGTGTTTAGATTGAGCTCGTTATGCAGATTTTGTGGTGACCATGCGTTTGTAATTGTTCCGGATAATCATTTAGGGTAAAATTAAGGTAATATAAATCCACACTAATATCCATACTAATCTACACTATAATATTATAAATGTGAAAGTAACTCTGTCTGTTTGTTTTTTACCTTTTCACGCCCAAATCGCTGAACAGATTAAGCTGAAATGGATAAAGATTATACCCCGGACATAGGCTACGTTTTTTTTTCGAAAATAATCATGAAGGGGTGAAAATAAGAGTGGAATCAGGAATGATACATCAAAGGTACTTGCCATCGAAGGTAAATCAACAGTGATCAATCACTAAAGCTACCTATTGCGTTCATTTTATAAGTTTTTCTTGAAACGTCATCCATCACTGTATTTCCTGAATCTCAGTTTCGCAGACAACAAAGTTGATATGGGTATTGATATTGACAGATTTTGACGGAATTTTCAATGGTAATTTTATAAGGAGTAACTAACTAGTGCAATTTATATTAAAATATCAATAAACGTGAAAAAATGACATCGACTACCGCGTGCTCGACGACGACAAAGAAAAAATACAAAGCTATTATATATTAGCTTAATATATATTCGTTTTGTCCTGCATTTTACAAAAATATAGCCACCGCAATACTATAATTGTATTATAACAACCAGTTAAAGACGTAATCGATGTTTCAAAATGCCTAAATATATTGCCCATAAATTATAATATAGTCTCTCACATTGCATGGTATAATATCCAGTGACATAAAGTAACATACCTACCTAATATTTTGTAAGATAGATAGATTAACGCTTTATTGTACACTAGCTGACCCGCGCAACTTCGTCTGCGCATTATTAGGATTCAAGTGCAGGAGTGTTACCTAAAGTTTATTTACACTGTGTTGGCAGTGAATCAGACCAAGGAATCAAATTTTCCATTCTAACTTTAAAACCCTGTACTTAAAACATCCATGTGGGTTGTTTTTTTTAAATTAAATAAGCCTATATTCAAGTAGGTACTTAAAGCATCTACGTTCCAAATTTCATCACAATCGGTTAAGTCGTCACGGAGCAACAAAACAAACATTCACTAACACAGACTTTCTTTTCGAATCTTACGACTTTGAAACTGCCTTGCACCACCCATAGAAGTTGTTTTGAAAAAATAAAAAACTATTTATATTCTCTTTGATAAAAATACATTAATAGAGATTTATTTAATAAACTTTAATTAATAATCTTCGATCAATTAATAATTTTAGTGGGATAGGATTATTATAGGAATAAGATCAGAGAATTAAGTTTATGCTAAAGCACAGGCTAAAGTAAACTTGACAAAACGCAACGATAGCGCGATCTAGAAAACGGTCAAAATTAGCAGCGCCATCTAGTTGCGTTAATAATTTTAATATTAAAAATTGAAACTTCGGATGTATTGATGAGTAGATTTATAAATGGTTACCTACATGCTCATCATTATTTTAAAATCATTAAGTAGGTAGGTACTTCAAATTTTAATTTTCAAAACGCTAAATGATCTGCATTCTTGACCCCGCAACGCTACCTGGTTGTGAAAATGAAAAACATAGATGGCGTTGCTAACCAACGCCAACGCCAAGGAAAAATATTTTATTTTCTAGCTGGTTGGTGCCCGCGACTCTGTCACTAAAATATAGGTAGGGTACTTGAAAACCTATAAAAATTATCGAAAAGTCTAAGCAAAAATCTCCAATAGCTTTCAAAACTCAAAATGATCGTATCTCGACCTCCGCTATAGTAGAAACGCCACCTAGGAGAAAAAAGTAAAAAGCAGTTTTGACCTCGGGTGATACTGATGGCGTTCTAACCAAAGCCAAGGAAAAAGTATTTTAATATCAAAAAAAAACATAATTTCGGATACTTATATTGATGAGTGGAAATATACATGTTACATGTTTATCATTAATTTAAAAATCATTTACCATGCAAATTGAGAAAAAAACAAAAAAATCTGCAATGCAAGAACATAGCAAAAAGCGGCGGTCACCCATCATCTTTATGACCTCGCCCAGGGTCGCTGAACTTTTTTCCCCATACAAACTTGCAACCCTTATTTTAACGCCCCCTTATAAATATTTAAAGAAAAAAGTAGCCTATGTCCGTCTCTGGGGTATAATCTATATCCATGCCAAATTTCAGCTCAATCTGTTCAGCGGTTTGGGCGTGAAAGCGTAACAAACAGACAGACAGACAGACAGAGTTACTTTCAGATTTATAATATTAGTATGGAAGTATGGATAAGATAATTATGCGATGAGACGCGTGTCCACAACGGGTATGGCGCCACTGAAAACCCCATCACTCTCGAGCTGTTGGAGCAAATGCTGAGGGGTAGCCGTATTTTCACCCACATAAAATTATGTAGATTTAAGTACATATTGTAACTGTTGTATATGACGTGGAGAAAATAAAACTTTATTATTCTTATTCTTCATTCATTCGGTTACAGTCTTACTCCACCTGCCGTCACTTCGTCTGGCCAAGTGTCCTGCCCAATTCCGTTTGAGTTCCATTACCCTGTTTCCGACGTATTGAACTTTTGTCAACAAACTTGCCCAATTCACGTAGTGTTGTTTGCTTAGTCGTTCTTGATAGCAACGTTCTGAGCGGTCAGAAAGTGAGTGGGTGACCGCTACGCTAGTGCATTACTAATTGAGCACTTCCATGCTTCGGAGGGCACGTTACATTGTCGGGGGCCTAAAAACTCCGTCAACAGAGTTGACCACTTACTATTACCAACTTACTTTTTAGTACCTATGATAGCATAGTAGGATTGAGCGTCTGCCCTAATCTAATTTGCGTTTCTTTTTCGCAATGCGGGTTTTCTATTTTAGTGACGAAGGACTAAGAACTTTTTATTGTATGACTAAATTAAAATTCAAGAAATACTTTTCCATTTGCAGCAAGTTAGACAACTTATGAATGGAAATTACCGACGAAAATTCTGAATACTAAACAGTGAAACATGGTTGAAGGTGGCGATAAAGTTATAATAATATTATCAACTTACAAAGTTATTTATTATTTATTTATTTATTCACAAAAAAAAGGGCTTTGTCGCTGAGCGACTATATCGCCCAATCGGTAATAAACATCATCTAGGTCTAGGTCTTCATCATATAGGTCTTCATATTCTTTATGGTTTCACTCTACTTATTGGTTTCTTCTTCTTCTTCTTCTTCTTTTATTCGTTCTTCTTCTTTTCACTCTGACTTCACTTCAAATCTTTCTTCAAAATATGTATTACGTCACGTCAATTTGAGTCAATTGAAAAAACATGGCGGCTTGTCTTTTCAAAACTCCAAGGGAAATCTTTCGTCAAATGAGAAAACTTCTTGAATACTCCCCCATTCCATTTGCCAAATCTCCTGTTACGTATCCAAAGCTTCATTAGTAAAATGCCACCGAAATTACATAATAAAACCTAGTAAAACACGAGAAAACTAAATAAAATATGAGAGCCACTAGTTCCTTCAAAAGTGGCGAAAGAAGTCCTATCCTATATATATGATGTACACTATGTCAGTACTCTCAGACCATAGATTTAGCATAGTACCTTTTTGGTACAGATCCTATATATATGTCCTAGACGGTGAAGGAAAATATCGTGAGAAAACTGGCATAAAAAAATGGCATTCGAAACATTCGAAAACATGTGTCAGGCAGGTGCACGAAAGGAGCCTCTTTGAGACGCTTACCCTGTTAGTACACCGACGCATTCGCATGCGAATGCGAACCAACGAAAAATCTGTCAGGTAGTATGGCAGAGTTTCGCACACGCTCTGTCTCACTCTAGCACATAGCTAATGAAATAGGTAGTCCTTTTCGGTACTGTTTCGCATGGAATTGCGAAAGTCGTTACACCGACGCAGACGTTTCGTGAGTGGTGTTCTTATCTGTCGCATGCGAATGCGTCGTTGTACTAACGGCGTTAATCATTTCACCACATTTGTTCGAAACTAGTAACATGACAAGAAGAAGAAGCAAGAAATAATTCATATGAGGTTTTATCATGGTACAGTCAGCGACGTAAATCCATGACCAACCATCGAATCGCAAGTCTTTTCCATTAGGGGGTCTGGTCCATTAGGGCAACAATGCCCTCTTGTTTCTTAATCTGTGTCCAAGTGTCACCGTTGACCTACATTTTAATTATTCAGAATTGTATAACATTTGCCACGTAACGATTATGTAAGATGGCCACGGCTCAATTGATTTACTAATTATTACAACTTATAATTGGACACGTGTGATTACGTATATCTCTCGCTTGTTTGTTATTGAACAAAAAAAATATCACGACTACCCCCGAGGACTAGACATTTTCTCAGATAAATAATAAATAAATAACACAGGACTTTTTTTACACAGCATCATCTAGCCCCAAAGTACCTAAGCAGGGTTTGTGTTATGGCTAATGACTGATAAACTACTTATATACTTTTTTTTGTTTCTAAATACATACATATTATACATAGAAACACCCAGACCCGGGACAAATATCTGTAGGTCATACAAACATTTGTCCCGCGGCGGGGATCGAACCCGCAACCTTCTGCGTCTGTGATCTTTTATGTATTCCAGATTGGCAAGTTGTTATTTGTATCTAAATAAGTTTAAACATATAATAGGTTTACTTAAACATGTTTATTTGGTAGGACCGCTGGGATCACTTCGAAAGAGGCGTGTCCAAATACATATTTGATACATGCCATTGCCCACAATTTGTAAATGTAATTTTTGGGTGTAACCACAGTGCAACACATATTCTCAGCAGAGTTAAATGTTATAATTTTTTGATTGTTACATAACATCATGGTGCAAGATTCCTATGGGTAATAATAGACAGTCGATTGCTCGTAACCAATAATTATTTAACTATTTAATAATAAGAGCTATCAAATAAATATTTATGGTATCTGATGTTGCAAGTAACCTATGACGAGAAAAGTGTGTTTATGGGTGAAAACCGAAATACACCACAAATTGGTTAGAAATTGGGTAACTGTAATATTAAATTGGGTAACTATTTTGCTAGTTACTACAACTAGCAATCCTAAATATTATATAAATTTACTAAAAATGCTATAAATCTGAGAATTGGTAAGTTTCGATGTTTGTTTTTACAATCATACATAACCAGCGCAAAGTTAACTGATTGGATATGACAGTAAATCGTAAAAAAGTAGTTCTCCAACAAAAATTTTACTTACAAAAAAATAATAAAATAGTCATTACATACATACATACATAAAATCACGCCTCTTTCCCAATAAAAACAGTATTATAAAAAAAATAGTAGTATAGTAAAAAAAAATGACATTATCTTTTAATAAATAAAAATAAGTACTTAGTAGCTTTATGGCTACTGATATTTCACTTGCCATAAAACTATTTATAAGACGATGTAAATACATTGTGGATAATTTGCGTAAAAGGGTTATTAACCTTCATATAAATGTGTAGGTGCGCTTACTTTAGTGCAGAAAACATTTATCTTCATATGCGTGTTAATGTTCTTATTATTTAGCTAATTTTACGCCTGGCTTCGCTTGTACAGTCAACGTCGCCAGTTGGTTACCCCCTTAGTAAAGCAGTTTGTACTGCAGGGGGTTACCAGTCGGTGACGCTGCGCTGCCCATGAATATTCTAATTTGCTATTTTTCAGACGGAAAAGGCTAACCTTTGGGATAAGGGCAGGGAGATATTGATGATCTTCAGTATAACCATTAATTCTGTAGAAGGAATGTATCCATTATTTGCGTTCACTCATTGTTTTTTTGGATTTATTCAAGAGCATTCCTCATGCAAGTCATTAATTCCATAGACAGTAATTTTTTTTTATCGTGTAAACATTAACTAAGCGAAAGAAATCAATGAATAAAAAAGTAGCAATGTTGAAGGTTCTGCCAAACAGACCGTATCATCCATTTCACTGTGAACTTTTGTCCAAAACATAAAATGTGAGGACACGGCACTCCTATCTTTGTTCTCACGCGTTGGTTACGCAATATACACACATATTTACATAATGATATGATACAGATTTCTATGGCATCAACGGGTTTGTGTCAGTCACGTGGAAAACTGAAAAACCATTTACCTTTGAGTATTTATCCAGTAATTACTCATAGGTCCGCTGGGATCACTCTTACGAATTGCCATAATGCAGACTAGATTTTTTTACCATTTGAACGATATTTAATTCATATTCATATTATTATTCATATTAATATTTAATTCCAGGATATTTTAGTTTATATTCGTCAATAACCTACTAATATAGACTAAAATTAAACCAGGTATGGGCCAGCTAGTGTAATGATAAATACTTAATCAGAAATCCTTTGTTGGTTTTCAATGGGTGATATTAAGCTTTTCATGTCCTTGCCTATCCTTACCTAAGTTCATCTCTATTTCAATAAAAATACGAGCTAGTTTCCAATACAGACCACAAAGTATTTCCTGCCTGGTTTCATATGGTGTGTGCAAATGGATGCCATTAGTGCATTGTGATGCAACAACTAGGTCGGGATTGCATTGTCTTCCTTACACTCGTAACATTGCCGTTTTTACATGTTTGTATGAGTTTGTGCCGTTTACACGATGCCATTCTGGCATACCATTCTTGCCTCTTGCTTTCTCAAACTCAACGGCGAGGCAAGAATGGTATCGTGTAATCGGTGTCTAACTCAGGCGGCGAAGTTTTTAGGGCGTCCGAAGGCATCCGTCATGACTTAGGTATAGCCGGGACCGACAATTTAACGTGCCCTCTGAAGCATGGAAGCACTGTTGAAAATGCTACTAGTTTTTTCGGTTCTGGTCACCCATCCACTTTGTATCTGCACAGAACGAGCGCTTCAACAAATCTTGTTTGATACAAACACTTTTGGGAAAGAGTCATGAAAATTAAAATGATGATCTCACCAATATTGTGCTATTGTGCTAGCAATGACGCAACGAAAGAAGATTCCTATATTACAGTGCCTGACATTAGAAAAATTGCACTTTCTCCAAGTAATTACTTGGTGAACTTTACGCGTGGTGAGAAACAACGAAATTACTATAATGAGTCTGGCATTCATATATCAGACCAATTTTCGCGGTTCAACTTATGTTGGTTCATTCTTGTCAGCTCAGCATGCCCAACATAAGCTGAGCCGTAATCCGGTTACGTTGGATGGTATTTGTAAACGGAAAGTTCCTATAGTATATTGGTCTACTTGATTATAAAAAGCTATTTTGTGACTACCAAAAAAAATTAAGGACAGTTGCAGTAGATGCAGAAAATGATAATGGCAGTCAGATTTTTTTATTTTGAACTATTACAGAGTTATCGGGGATTGTTGTCATCAAAAACCTAACAAATTTTATGAAAACTGTTCAAATAAGTACTACAGACAACAATATCATTCAAACTATGCTCTCGTATCATCCCCAGTCAGTAAAACCGCAGTAGCTATCATAAATCCATGTTTGACTCGTCTCGTCTCCTTTTTAGGTTATAATTTATTTTTCTCTTTTTTTTTTAGTTTTAACTACATACATGTGATCAGTAACAGACACCGAGACCATCTTAATTTTTTTTTGTAATTAAAAAATAGGGGTGTATAAAGAGGTCAACAAAACGTCTTGATTACAGAACAAATTCAAAGTTGTTTGGTTAAGCTAGTATTTTATAAGACAAAACATTTCTGTGGTTTTGCTTGCTAAACAAAACAGGATCACAAGTCTATCCCCAAGGCACGAATAGTTAGTACCTAGTTTGTGTTTAATGAGACGCTAAAAAGTAAATTCGTATGATTCAGTGGCCAACTCTGGCGACGGAGTTTTTAGGCCGCCTTCAGGCCTCCGTCATGGCTTAGCGGCTTAAATAGCCGGGACCGACAATTTAACATGCCCTCTGAAGCACGGAAGCGCTCAGATGAAAATGCCACTGGCGGTCACCCATCCACTTAGACCGCTTAGAACGAAATGTGGAATTCCAGTAGCACACTTACAAGTATTTAATAAATAAAATATTGCATTATAACAAGCTGTGTCTTAACCAGTTAATACTACTTTTCAATTTGTGGTTGAAATGAACACGCGCCCATAATTATCGTTTAAGCAAACCTCGATTAACCACCTTCACAAAAAGTGAGTGTCAATTTGATTATAGATATTGCGAAGTAAATTAATACAAAACAGAACGTATTATATTATTGACTAGCTGAGCCCCGCGATATTACCTACTGATACACCAATGAGCTTTTTTTAAAACAGATTTTGATAAAACAAATAATCCATGATTGATTACCACAGTTACAACAGTGAAGACTGCATCAAAATCAAGTAAGCCGTTTCGGAGATTAGCGTGCACGAATGCTATACAAGTTGAATATTGATTCGGGTACTAGGTACTGCATTAATTTAAATGCCTAGATCAAATTGGTGAAATGTTTAAGAAGGGCCAGATAGAAATACCACTAACGTGAAATAAGGCGAAATATTTACTTATGTGAGGAACGTATACATGGTAAACCGAAGAGATTATGATATGACATGACAATAGAAAATACCAAGGTCAGGGCATATAAGAAAACAGGGTAAATGTCACAGGATAACAATATGGCAAGTATTGTAGACATTTTTATAAGCTTTGGGGACTTTTATGGCAATATATGACCTTACTAAGATAATACAAATTGCCTGCGAGATTCTGTTATCTCATTTCCCAATCTTTTATGACATTATTTCACCCAATTATTTTTGAAAAAAAATAGCCGAATAGGATATACGGCTATTTTTTTTTCCTGGTTGCTATCCGTGATTTTCATCGAAATCTGTTCAGCTATTCAGTAGGATTCTGTTATAATATCAGTAGTGTGGCGACCTCTATCTACCATCGCCTACCATCGCCGGAACTACAAGAGATGTTAATTACAGCGACGTAGCTACTTCGGAGCTGTGTACCACTAGATAGCGTTGGAATCACAAATAAACGGATTCCCATACAAATGATGCAAAAAGTATTGAATCCTGAATCGCGCAAATGATGTTTCTAAGCCGACTACAACTGTCGGCCGAACAGGCCATTAGGTAAGTGTACCAGTTGGGCAAACACCATCTACCCTCAAACAAAAGAACACAATTTTGTATGAAAAATCGGTCACTGCGCAGACAAACAGCTAACTTCACGAATGCCTAGATCCGTTGGGCGAAATGTATAGGTATAATTTTTTTTTTTTTTTTATGGAAGAGGGGGCAAACGAGCATGTGGCACACCTGATGGTAAGTGATTACCACCGCCCACAGGCAACTGCAGCATCAAGAAGCACTGCAGATGCGTTGCCGGCCTTTGAATTATGGTGACTTACAGTTCATAGGGTGCAAAGCAGACCCCTGCATAGCCCCATTTACCATTCCCAAACATAATTTAATACAAATTCGTAGACTAGATAGATAGTATACTCTAAAACTAAGTAGGTAAAAGTTACCGCACCCTAAGAAAACTTTACTTTATAGCTTACTTAAAGAGGCTTTTAAGTCAAGTAGAACGTAAAACAACCGTTACTTAAGTATTTATAGGACTCACATTGTCTTCAGACACTTGGGTTGAAGATTTTATACCTGCAAAGAAAATAAGAGTTAGTATATTTGACACTTTAAGTAGGTAGTTGCTACTTATATATATTATGACAACATCTGATCTGACCACGTTTTTAGCAATAAATTTCATTTCATTTCATTTCATAAGACTCTATACAGGGTTGTTTGTAAAACACCGGTAACCTCTCAGGACTGTATTACTATCATCACAAACAACAACTTTTGTTCTTCGGACGACGTCGATACGTGTGGAGCTGGCTAAGCTGTGGATTTCCTCACGATGTTTTCCTTCACCGTTAAGAGCTCGTGTTATAGCGCATATAAATTTTACGAAACGAAAAATCCATTGATGCACGGCCGAGATTCGAACCCACGACCTTCGATTGAAAGTCGAGGCACAACCCCAACAGTATGTATAAGACATCAATTTACCCATTTCGTATTAAAATTCAAAGGATCTAAATTGCTGGCATTAATCTGATTTAGCGACACGCTTTCGTAATTAGGAGCTGCTTATTTATTCTGCTAATGAAGATGGAGGCTCGGTTTGATGACTATAACTTTACTAAGTTCTGTGGTATAAATAAATAAAGGTTCTGTATTCCAAATAAAACATAAGAATAAATGGTATTAAAAAAGTACGTGAGTGTCGTGGAACACTCGGTTGGAACGAAGCAAAGAGTACTTTTCTATACTGGGAATATAATAAATTAATTGTCTCTCTTCCGTACTAACAATGTAACAATCTATGGACTGTGTCGCGGCCGCGCATTTCGCACTGTGACGATTTGACATAACATACATGTGTCGTGACGGTAAAATGGAACAAATTTTTTTTCAGCCTGTCTTATTTTTCTTTGACTATACAGGTTAAACATAATGTCTTGACTCATGACTGTATTCCCCAAAGCACATAGACATTTCTCAGATCAACCGCTAAGTTGTTAAAGAGGGTAGTCACAGTAACATAACTCTTAAGTCGGGAAAAAACTAGACCTTCGCCTAAGTAGGGTTTATTTCCAACGACCACAAAAACCTCCCCATCAGTGTGGTGGTTGGGAAGACAGTGGTAAATTTAAAATTACCGAAACATAGACATGCCTCTGTCTGGCTCTTCCTCCATAAACGATTTCGAAAAATATAGAATTCCCTAAAAGATCTTAGAGAATGTCTCTACAGTCTCGTGAACTTATTTGTTTGAGCGAAACCTCGTGCTGCTACTAATAAAGCTATCACGGTACACTGTTGCCTGGAAGAAATCGCTTTCAGCGATAAGACCGTCCATTACTAATTTCGAACGTGTTTTATTTATGTTGTTTTGTTATTAATTGGTGTACAAAAAATTGTTCATTCATTTATTCATTCTGATTGTGATTGACAAATAAAGCTAAGAAAACGAAGTAAGACCTAGGTAGGTACTTAAAAGATAAAAGCTCTGTATCTGATTATAGTAACTAGCCGGCCTATTACGTATCGATTGCTAATCGTAAGTTGGTATGAATTAGTAGCCAATTCTGGTTAAGGAGTTTTTGGTCGCATGCAGCCCTCCGTCATGGCATAACTACCTAAAAGCCGGGACCAACAAATAAACATGCCCACTGAAGCACGGTAGCACTGAGTTGATAATGCCAGTAGCTCTCACGCACCCACTTGATGAGTGTGACTGCAAAGAACATTGCTTTACTTCGACGATCTTTTTTTTTAATGATGAATGGGTCGGCTCTTGACCTCGAAACTTACACAGGCAATAGTGAGGTCTACGATGGAGCGAGCTTACCCAGAAGGTGCCTATTAACTCTCTTCTTAAAAACAACAGGGTCGTAGCTCAGCGGAAATACAGACGCTGGAAGCTGAATTTTTGCAGTGCGCATAATACTCGTAAAAGAGCTTTCGAAGCGCTTAGTTCTAATAAGTGGAATATCAACCAGGTGAGGATGATAATCAGCTGTGCGTCTGAAGTCCCTGTAAAAGAACGGTGAAGGCGGAATAAGGTCGTGTAGCTCCTGGGCACACTCACCGTAGTACAATCTGTAGAAGACCGACAAACACGATACCTCACGACGACGATGGCTCCGACTATCAATCAAGAACGACTAAGAAAGCTACACAACGCTTCAAACCGCTTTGATTGCGTTGATTGTTGGACTGGCGCGATTGCGGCAGAGTAGCAATCACTGGAACAAAAGTGTAGGTAATGTAAGTAAGTAAGTATCAAACTACATAGGTTTGATTGTCTTATATTGTAGATACAGCACTGACGATAGCAATCACTACGATATCGCTAGTACATAGGAAAAAGCCAGGAAGTGTCTGGTCTGACTAATTCTTCCACCAGGATGACTAATCTACCAAATGGCCTAACCCCCGAACCACGTAACGATACGTAAGAATTTATTTTATCAATTTGGAAGCAATAACTACACGATTTTTGCTATCGCTTTGCTATTGCCGATACATAATTAGGCGGCAGGTTTCCTTAAACCCGGGTACTTGGTCACGACTGCCGCAGCGGGTAGCCATTGCAAAAGCACCTACACTGTTTTAGAAAGTACAAACGACCAATAAACATAATTTAAACTAATTTGCTATAAGTCTATAATGATTCAGGTGCTGAGCAAGCCTATTTCAACTCAAAAATCAGGCACATAAGCGGCTGTTACTCAAGGAGAGTTTCTCGCACGCGAGCGGCGATTTCTTCTAGACAATAATATGGCCTGGAAGAAATCGCCGCTCACGTGCGAGAAACTCTCCTTGTGTCCGCATAATGCATCCCGTTGAGGTCCCTTATTCCCGACCTCCAGGTTACACCGCAGAGCGCATTATCAACGAGATAATTACCATCATTGTTGAGTTCCGATTTAACCGACTTCAAAAAGAAGGAGTCTTAATTCATAGGAATCTTTTTTATGTTCCCCGATTTACATGAAGACGCGTCTACGCGAAGTCGGTTTTCTTTTTATTAGTTTGACCTTTTAAAATGTTTTTTGGGGTAAGTTCGTATGAGCTTAAAACGTATTTGTTTTGCTTTGATTTGTTTGAGTTTGTCCCGCAGCCTAGCCGTCTAGACATCAATACAATACCTATACCTAGTGTATGAACCACGGATTTAGAGAAATACAATTTAAACCGAATATATACAAATTAGCGCGATAATTGGTAAGAAAAAGTTTAGTACCTCACGTGTTAAAATAATGGCATTAGACGCGTGAATGCCTGGCATAAAATACTTATCACAATCTAGTATTCTTTCTCAATCGTAAAAGCGTTTTAAGACACGCTTTTACACATAAGGTTAATACATAATGTATCTTTCGGATTGAGGATATAATTTAAAAGGCTAATGAAGCCACCCAACCTGTTCCGAGCTGGTAGCCCGATGTCTGTTATCTAATCTGAGTCTAGTTTACTACATGGAAGAAATTCTCCATACCTAAGTGAAGACAAAAAAAAATTGTTAAATAATAGTTTACAGAGTGGAACCCTAATACATAGGAAATAAGACCGTTTTTTAAACAGCGCGTAATAAATGTCATTTAATTAACCTAACTTAGTGATTCATAATACGAGAAGAAACTGCTGAAGCTAGAAAACTGAACGGAAGGTAGCTTTCTTTTATAGCAACAGCGAGATTATTCGAAATTCAACCCTTTAAGAGGTAAAAAATGGGTGCAAAATTATGTACGGGAACTATTTCAAAAGTGGTGCGACTGGCTTGAAGCTTGGTACTTTGAATAAAACAGAATCAAAATTCCTCGTGTCTTAACTTAAGCCAAAAATTTATAAGTCATCATAATGGAAAAAACTGGTAGAGGTTCTAGGGGTTGCGTGCAGCCAGCACGTCAAAACACGCTAACCCTAGAAGGGGTCCGGTTCGTACCCCCCCAGTTTCGTTTTCCCCTGGTCCGTTCTCACAAAACTATATTCTCAGTACTATTTCCTTGTCCACGTCTATCACATAAAGCAAATTAAAAGCGTAAAGTTCATTCAGCCTTGCAAAAAACAAGGTAAACGCCCTATCTATCTCTTCTAAAACCAGTACTTTCAAGAAAGACCTACAGCCTTAGAAGTGGTCGTTTCGGCTCTTATCTGCCCGCGACATCGGAGACCTGTTGCACGGAACTGGCCTGTCCAGCTCCTTAAATACTGCCTCCGTCATACTACGTAGTAAATTGAATTTGCACGTTAAATTGTCGGTCTAGGCTATTAAGTCGTTAAGCTATAACGGAAGCCATATCCTAAAAAGATAAACTCCGTCAGCACAGTTGACCACTAACTCATTCGAGCTTACTAAGTTTTGACTGTGCTTTAAAAGACGAGGCTTGTTGGTCCGTGGAAAGAATGTTTCTAGGTATAAGGTATGCAATGAACTATTGTGTAATCTATGTATTCCCTTGGTATTAAGATCAGTAATAAATTAATATTCATTCGGTATACACGTCTCTTTCATTCAACCAAACTCACGACCTTATATAGGAATATTATGATGGATTTTGCGTTGCATTAGACACGGGTTCTAGACGGTGAAGAAAAACATCGCGCTCTAACTAAACATATTGCCCATGTCTTTCCAGTGTATTTATTATCCGGCATAAAAGCCGAATCGGTTGCAAGGATGGTTTAGAATTAGATGCATTTAAGAAATTAAATAATCGAGACATGAAGGCAGAATTATTTTTCTTTGACCTTTTCAGAAAACAAGGTCAAAGGGATCGTTATAAATTGCTGTCATGGTTGTTATCTAGAAGCCATCGCTTCTTAGGCAGTCGAGAGGTCTAGAAAAATAAAAGGTGCAAAATACAATGTAAAAATTGCGGCGGTAAAAGCTTTGAATTTTGTTAAAATATTCCGTCTTTTGTTGTTTATCGACTCGTGATCTAATCGATACCACCGATGATATAATACTAGCATACATACTCTATACTAATATTGTAAAAAAAGTGCGAGTTTGTGTGTAAGTAGGTAAAGGGAGAATAATGTCGGGAACATAAGTCAAGGTTAAGTCACATTGGCACAAGTAAATCAACCCCTAATTTGAACACTAACTTGAAAACATACCGAGGGAAATCTCCCGAAAGTTATCCATTACCCAACACACCTGGCAATTCCAACAAACAAATCGCCTTCATTAGGGTAACCCACGCTAACAATTTGCCTACAACTCGATTTTTAGAACACAGACCATTTTAAATTAAGCTGGTGTACTACGATTCTTATTCAAAGTCAGTCTTCAGTTGATGAGTCAGCCTCTCCGAATAAAACTGTATCCAGCATAATACGAGTAGTTTGACAGATATCGATGGAAAAATTTAAATTTAATTGCCAATAATGATCTACAAATCAAGTAGGTACCTATTCAAATTATTTATAGAACAGTTCAAGTATTCAAATCCAATCAAAACAACAATACACTAATTAATCAGTCGATCAAACTATTGTATCGATATTTTCATCTCGATTGAGTGAGTACCTACGACTTTTATCGAGTGCCCATCACTTACGCAACAAGTTAGGGCACGTACACACTTACTTCTTTTGTAAATACTTTGTCAGAGTAGGTATTTTTCCTAAAGTCCTAAATAAAAATGAAGATGCTAGCAATGGGTGCGATTCAACAGGTTGAAATTAACGAATCTTAGAAGGGGTGACAACGGCTACGATGCGTTGCGTTTCGCGACAGTTTTCGCGTATTTTAATAAATTGGTTCATACTGACGGAGATATCGGTAGGTACCTACATTTACACATACACTTTCTTTTTGAAATCGGTTAAAACTACGCGCAACATCGTAGCAGGCCTTATGAACTATGAAAGTTTAAAACCTAAATTACTACGAGAAGTATAATATTAATATTGTAAACCTTTGCTGTAAACTGACCCTAAAGGTAGAACAGGGTAAAACAGAACGTATTCCTCTTGTCAAAGACAATAAGAGATGGCCATTGCAGTTTTTAAAATTCTATGGTTCTAAATTCAAATGAATGTCAGCAATATGGCCGCCGGCATGAAAGAGTAAAACAGCTGCCGCCTGATTAAAATCAGATTACTGGAATTGGATCCGCTCGCCTGACGCTTTGCTCGTTTATAATTAAGTAGGATAAAACCTATTAGCAGTCAACTCCTGATATATCTAGTAAACAATTTAGTATTTAGTAATGCGAGTAATATTAAATACGGATGGTCAAGTGTAAGCTTTAATCACGTTCGATAATATTTTTTTCTTTTGGTGTTCAATTAATTTCGATGGGTAGATGACATCACGAGGTACCATTGATTTTGGTTGCGTGAGTCACAGGACCGGATTGAATGGCGTAAACAGAGGGAGGCCTATACCCAGCAGTGGGATATTCTTGTATGACGATGATGATGATGTTCAATTAAGAGTTTTCTATTCTATTCTACATAAATAATGAAAGACTGTAGGCATACCCATACAACCATTTTCGGTCGCAAAATTTTAAAAACGTCGCAAATTTGCAATTTGTCGTAACAATTACGTTACTTGTGATTTTGGTTGCAGCGTGTATTAAAGGTGTTGACAATTTGTATCGAAAACATTACAGTAATAGTGTGTGTGCTTTGTGTCGATAATTTTCGTCATTTTGTTCTTCATTTTGTTCTTGACACATTGTGTGAACTTGAGTAAATTGTCAACACATTGACGACACTAGGTAACAGTAATTGTAGTAAAGATAACGACACTAATTGTTGGATTTGTCCAAACAGAAAACCAGTGATTCTCAAGCTTTAGTGGTGCTCAGGGACTAGTTGTTTGTGCAGATGAATATAAATTACTAGCTGCGCTCCCGCGGTATGACCCGCGGTCCCTCGGCATTTTTTCGGGATAATAAATAATAAATAAATAATGCTGGACTTTTCACACAGCATCATCTAGCCCCAAAGTAAGCAGAGCTTGTGTTATGGGTACTAGATGACTGATAAACTAGATAAAAAGTAGTTAAAAATAAAATAAAAAGTAGGATAAAAAGTAGCCTATGTCTTTCCCTGGGATACAACCTTTATCCATGCCAATTTTTTTCCTAATCTGTTCAGTGGATTGGGCGTGAAAAGGTAACAAACAGACAGATAGACAGACAAAGTTACTTTCACATTTACAATATTAGTATGGAGTATGGATTAGTATGGATTGTTTTTATAACACACAACAAAGGTTAAGTAGGTACCTACTCTTAAAATAAAAATGAAAATCCAAGTTTAATTTTTTTGAATTTTATATCACATTAAAAAATGGAGGACTTTTTCGAATGTAGGAATGTCTCCTAATTTTACTCTGCATTTCATTTTCTTCCAGTTTTTCTCTGGAATGCTGTGTTCATTGCATCATAGAGCTTGTATCTCGTTTTTTTTCAATGAGCGAGGTCAAAATAGTTAGGTTACATCTACCCACCCTTCTTCCGCAGAAACCTCATTAAATGGCATGTTGAGAACCACTGTGAACATAAAATAAACAAAACTCCATTTTATAAAACAGTCGCCCTGTAACAGTTCTTGACACAATTTTGAAATTTTTCAACATATTAACGTAACTGTGGGTCAAGTTTTATCATCAAGTAAATACATATTTTTTCATTGAAATTTACATAACTATCCAATATAATTAGTTAAAAAGAATACACTTTGCTTATTTTTATAGACAGTATAATATAAATCATTTATGTGGTTCGAAAATATTGTATTTTGACTTTTTTTTTATTGAAAATGATCACAATAACAGAAAACATTTGAACTATTTTATCAAATCCTACAGGCGCATCGGTAAATTTGGTTAAATTACACTAAACTGCACGATGAATTTCAATTCGCAGAGTATTTTAGGTCGACTAACAAGCAAATATTACAGAATAATGTAGGTACTCACATTTTTATGATGGCGGCGAAAAATAAAATTAATGTCACAACACACCTTTCAACTAAAAAAGTACACTTCAAATTTCTGTTCATAAATCTGGGTAGATTATAAAGAGGAATGAATGAAATGAACCATTGAATGGTAAAGTGAACACAATAAGGTTGCCATGTTTCAACATGGAATCGATAAGATGCGACAAAAAATACTGTTACGATTGATCCCCACTTTTCGACATTTTAACGACACATGTTTCGTAATGACGACAGAAATTTACGTAAATTTATAACCAAAAATTATTGTTACGCGAAAATTGTTACGTCATGTTAACGTAACGGCGACAAAAATGGTTGTATGGGTAGTTTGCTGACGCAGTAAATCATCTAGTAAAGATGTAGAGGCCTAAGTTTCTTATCTAATAATCTTCTTTGTAAATTGGTCCCAAGCCGATGGGTAAATAGTCGGTGATGAATAATGTATTTACAAATTAATCGTGCAAAAATTCCCGTGTCTTCCTCATCCAGGGTAGTGAGAGTTGGGCACTTGAGCTTTATCGGGTGAAAGGAAAAGATAAGGAACCTTTTACAAATTATATTTCATCATCAGCCTATGGCAGTCCACAGCTGGACATAGGCCTCCCCTAGTGCGCGCGTTCATCATTTAGGGGGTTTATACCCATAATCCCCAAGCTGGGCAAGCGGGTTGGGGATCGCAGGACACAGCTTCTCGTCCCGTCGACGCTGCTGCCCGTCGGTGGCCGGAGAATTTAGCTGCGCCGATGTAGGCTGCGCTATGCCGCTATCAGCCGGTTGCCAGAGCCTCGTTTGTTATTTAGCAGGGTGCACCACGTGTAGGTGAGGTTGGCTTGGGTACCGAAGATCCCCCCCGATGGATTCCAATCTTGACGCGGTGGGGGGGCTTAGTAACCGTGGTTTGGTTGGCCCACGGTGAAGCGAAAAGGAATCCCAGGCGGGGACGCCCTGCGGGGACGGTGGCGTCTGGCAGGTAGGGTCGCGGGTGAAGAGGCGTGTCGGTGTTTCGTTGCCGCTCGCCCTATCTCCCGCGACCCAACGGTGGCGCACCGTAAGATGCGTCGGCGGCGGGGCCGCAGTGGAAGAGGAGTGTCGGTGTTACGTTGCCGCTCTCCCTGTCCTCTGCGGCCGTTATTGGAGGCTTCTCCACGCGCACCTCTTTAATTAGAGTGCACAGTGGACGAAGGGAGCGGAGAGCTCTGGTGGTGAGTAGCGGACGCAAGGTGTGGGGGCACCTTCGTCCGCCTTGCACTACTCACCACTATGCGGGGCCGCCTTAAGGGCGGGGATCGCCAGAGGGGGACTGGACGTAAAGGCTGTGCCGGTTTCCCAGACCCCCTCCATTCCAGGCGACGCCGGAATGACGCTGGGTCGTTTAGTGGATACCGAAGATGAACGACGTTGGAACCCCGTACACCCCTTAAATTTTAAGAATTTTATTTACGGAAGGCAAAATAACACAATAACGTGAAAGGTATAGTCGTACCGAGGTAATACAATTTGCATAATTAGCAAGGACAGGGGTATGAAGTACCTTTCTAGTATTCAGTGGATAAGATATATAAGTATCACTGGTATCACTCACCACTCATACCTACTTATAATACCTGCTAGTACATACCTATACAAAAAAAATACAAACAAACATCATCACGACTTTATCCATAAGTTGACATTTTCTCACTAGGAACACTAAATAAAACTTAGGTTTACATCTATATTAGATGATTTATACAGCGTCAGGGGCAACCTATGCCTACACTTAACGGGATGATGTAGTGCCTGGGACATTGTTTGAGATGGAATAGGCTTGTCCAGCACCTAAACCATCCTCTCAGCTTAATCAACCTGGCCCACAGGAAAGACGACTTCAATACGTGTGGAGCTGACTAAGCTGCAGGTTTCCTGACGATGTTTTCCTTCACCGTTATGAACTAAATAGATACAATATATTATAATGGTTGTATATTATCATCTAAAATAGATGTAAGGGATTCCTGGCCATTACAATGTTTCCTCTGGAATTACACCCTTGTTGTATACGTGGGTAAATAGACGTTATTTACCCAGCCTTACAAATGGACGCATTAATTCTGACTAAGGGCAACAGTTTCCCGGCTTACACAGTGATATTTGATAGTAGCACTCAGATTTGTTCCCTTTTTCACAAGCAACTCGACCCGTCTTCACTCGGTCTTGTACCTAGTGCAGCACCCTGCGATGTTATCCTGCGGTCCCTCATGTATGCTTTTGCTTTTCCAGGATAAAAAGTAGGCGTCAATCTCTAGGTAAAATTGTTTTTTCATTAAAATCCGTGAAGGAGCAATAAACATTAATCCATTCATCCAAAGTTTTGCCAATAAATTAGCAAAATTAAAGATTAATGTACATTTTGTTGACCATCTTACATAGATTGGTCACTCTGGGCTGGACACCACTACACCAGTCAAAACTATCGAAAACTTATAATAAAACGGGTGGTTGCCCAAAGTCACCAACCCTACCTCAGGTAAGAATTAAGGCAGTTTCCTCCACTAATATATTCATAGTTATACGAGTAAAGATAATATAATTTAGGATATGAGTTAACAAGAGAAATAAGTAAACAAGGGAGGAAAAAAGGAACAAACGAACAACCCTAGATAATCATAAGACGAATTGAGTCTATTTTGTGCAATTGTATTTTAAAATAATTTTGGAAACTTAAATAACAATGGTTATGTTACTGTGAAAATTCACTTGAATTCTTTGCAGAATCAAATTAACTTTTCATAAACGTTTTCTTAATAAAAAGTTTGAGAATTCTTTGAAAGAAAAATTAGTGTAGTATCCAAATTCCAAAGTCTGCCAAAGTAAATTATGAAAGTTGAGCAATTTTAATTTATTAGCTAGCTAATTATGAGTGACTAGCTGAGTACACTAGGGAATGTAATTCGGAGGATTTATAGGCATCGTAATTAATTTACAAAAACAAATTTACTTTTACGAATCATGGAACGTTACGTTCTCAAGCACCTGTCACCTGTCAAAGTTAAATACACGCGTGGAACTTCGATTAAAAATGCGTGGAAAGCGAAGACGCGTGACGTGATCTGTCCGCGAGCTGCGTATATTTTTGGCTCAACGGATCAACATTGACATAATAACTTTTTACATTGAGTTTCAAAACGTTACTATAGCGTAATCTTTGTCGTGTGTTACCATCTATTAAAAATCATACTTTTGCGGTTACTTGTATCCCACTTGTACTTACCCGAGTAAATAAGATGTGGGTAAATTATGTAAATAGCTTTGAGACAATAGCACTGCATGTAATTAAATAACTAATTACTTTATCAAGTAAATTTTGACATTAATGACTACAGAGTCGTTAATAACTTTGCCAGTTAAAACATAATTATTTGGTTAAGGTACAGTCAACGAAAAATGAAAACATAGGCACTCGTATTCAGAAACTGATATTTAAAAACAGCTTTGTAAGGTCACTTGGACCAACGGCATTAACGTGCCCTTCGAAGCACAGAAGCCCTCAGTTGATAATGCCTCTAGCATTAATGTCTGTCTCGGCTAGCTAGCTGCAAAGCCGTTCGCTCGGAACGGCGCCTTAAGTCGAACCATGACCGAGGACTCCGTCACCAGAGTTGGCCACCTAGAATACGAGCTAAAAGAGCATTTCACACAGAAGAATTTCAACCGATACGATATTGCATCGCACTCAGAATGTTTACATGTGCGGCTCGGCCCGCTAAACGCCATTTACACGATACCATTCTGGCATACCATTCTTGCCTCTTGACACACAATATCTCTTTCTCCGTTGAGTTTGAGAATGCAAGAATGGTATGCCAGCAGACGCTGATCCACTATAGTGTGCACTATGGGCATGCCCACAACCTTAATTGACCGAGCGAACGAGCGAAGTGTCTCAGATTCGATGTTGGGCAAAAAATGCTTTTGCCCGTCTGTCTGTTCTCGCCTACTACGAGTATGTCGCATTTTTGATTAAACCAAAATTGGCATTAAAAAACTACTAGTTTACCTACTAGTATTCACCCCACGGTTTTACCCACGTGAAACTACGAGTATACACTGTACAAAATCTTGGTCAGGGCATATTTGTAATTTACACCTCATTTGTACTATAGGACATACAGATCATGAGTACTATAGGACATACAGATCATGAGCTAGTTCATGTTCCGACTCGCACTTGGCCGATTTTCGGGTGTGCACACAACCTTTTTTGAGGGCTGGATCCGCGCCTGTATGCCAAAAAAAAATTACTCGTGTGAATGCTCTTTTACTTACTACGCCGATATATCAAGAAGCAAGCTACATGTTGCCCTGCGACAGCCGCTTTAAAAAAGTTATTTGTTGTTCTATAGACGATAGAACAATAACTCCGTCCCTTTTTCCGTGAAGCGGTAAATCTGCCGAACGTGGAAAGTTCACTCGTTTATCTTGTCGCTATAGAGAAATATATTACTCGTACTAGTGGGTATAATGTCTTTGGCACATACAGTTCCTTATTTTGAAAAGCTACTGACGAACGTTCGTCCATAGATGTGTACAGGACTGAACAGTAGATGCTAAAATATGTAAATCAAGATCCTACTGGTAACATTTGAAAGTGGATGTTTGTGTAGTTACCTACTCTACAAAAAAGTCTGCATGTGTTAGCGTTTTTGTACCTATTTAGTAAAACTTTTTGGTGATACCTAGGTAAATACTCTTTGGTCCAGGTCAGGTCATAGATAAGTGTTTTGACAATGACAAAAACCATTCTAATGTGATTAAACCATAGATTTAGCATGGTACCTTTTTGTACATCCTATATATATTAAACCATATATATAGTACAAAAAGGTACCATGCTAAATCTATGGATTAAACTTGTTTCTCTATTACATGTGTTTTGATGATAGACTCTGGAATTGTACAAAGGCTACTTTTTATCCCGAAAAACGGAAGTTTTCTCGAAAACCGCAAGAAAATATGATCGTCTTATAGCGCCCACAGGCTTTTGATCGCACAGCCAAAGGGAAAGTTGTGAGCTATCACAATAAACGGAACGGAATTAAACAATATTGCTCCGAACATTTCCGGACTTCTAATAAATCGCGTCCTTTATTAATTGGATACCTATTGGTTCGTTCTTGGATGAAACCGTAATCCTAGTAAGTACACCAAACGAAGATAATTTGATAAAGGCTGAAAGGAGAGGTAAACCAAAATTGTCAAGTCTTGTAAAATGTATGCTTCCAATTTCTTAATTTCTTTCTTTCGGTCTTGTATGTCATGTTTTGTTCATCAGTAATACCTAATTTATTGTGGCAAGTATTTTTCTAAGATATATCATTTCCTCAATACCGAAATTCGCAAGCAGACTAAAGTAAGCGATGTCAGCAAGCGCATATTGGGGCTGTGATGACTGGTGGAGCAGAGTGATTACCGAGTGGTGCCCTCGAGAGGGCTACCGAAGAGTAGGTCGTCCGGCGGCTAGATGGGTCGACGATATTATAGAAAAAGCAGGTCGTGCATGGGTCAGACTGGCGCAGGATAGGGAAGGTTGGCACAAGCGAAGAGAGGCCTATGCCCATGAAAAAGGCTGCGGATGATGATGATGATGATTTCCAAAGCGAATGTATGGTGGCGAATATAAATTCGCTGGAAAAATCTGTAATACCTACGTGTTTGTCAAATAACATAAAATATTTATTCACATTTCGCCCCATAACGTGAGGTAATGCAATTTAAGCTGGCACATAACGCGGATAGTCAATCCACTTCGTAAAAGTATTCGACGGAAACAAACAGTTCTGAAATACGAAGGTTTATGTTCCAAATTATAAACTTCTTAGTAATTTGAATATCTCATAATATAAAGTAGGCTAAAAAAAATCTCGATGGGTGACCGCCAGTGGCATTTTCATCTGAGCGCTTCCGTGCTTCGGAGGGCACGTTAAATTGTCGGTCCCGGCTATTTAAGTCGTTAATGACGGAGCCCTTAAGGCGGCCTAAAAACTTCGTCAGCAGAGTTGGCCACTGACTCATACGAACTTACTTTAGGCTATTTACAAAGATAGTTCCATGCAAGCGTAGCCGCAAGCTGAAACTAGTATATTTTCAAAATATATATAAAATACAGCAAGCAAATAGCTCGCCCATAATAAATCAAATTTCCCAACAATTTAGAATGATGCTCTAAAGGTAACTTTGAAATCCTTGATAAGTTAAATTTAATTTCGGAATTCGGTCAATTTTTCGTTTCGGGGTTTATCGCGTAAATTTATTACTCGTTAATTATGAATCTAGAAGTTGAGCGTGTTTGTGTGTGTGTTAATCCATAAAACAATACAACCTTCAGTCTGATACATAGTCCTGGGAGGTTATTCGCGTTCGTTTGATGAATATTCGGGTGCTTCTTACAAGATACATTGTATTCAGTCCATAAGATCAACGTTAAAACACGGTCCTAACCTAGGACCAAATATTCCAAACCGAAAAATTGGCCCTTGAAGAAATCGTAGTAAGAAACATCCAAATATACATCGAACGAACGAAAATAAGAATAACCCCCTGGACTATGTATCAGACAGAAGGTTTAGTTAGAAGCAAACGTACCTATAGATAGATGTAAACTTAGGCCTTTACATCTATATTAGATGATTATACAGCGTCAGGAGGCAACCTATGCCTACACTTAACGGGACGCTGTAGTGCCTGGGACATTGTTTGAGATGGAATAGGCTTGCCCAGCACCTAAATGCTCTCAGCTTAATCAGCTTGGCCCACAGGAAAGACGACGTCAATACGTGTGGAGCTGACTAAGCTGCGGGTTTCCTCACGATGTTTTCCTTCACCGTTTTGAGCTCGTGTTAAAGCGCATATAAATGTTTCGAAACGAAAAATCCCGTGATGCACGGCCGGGATTCGAACCCACGACCTTCGGATTGAAAGTCGAGGCACAACCCCTTTCGACCAACACGACTCTCACAGATAGATAGATAGATAGATAGATGTACTGTTCTGCATAGTTAGAAGCAAACGTTTAGATGTACTGTACTGTACAACGAAGCGGCTATTTTCATGAATTCTTACCCTTGTTCACGCCATCATGTTTTTACAGTAAGTTAATTTTTTTTTATACCTTTTTCTTATTACCTTAGTATTTCGGTAGGTAAAGTTTTGTAGGGATAGGTTTTTTTTTTATTCTTGTAGAAAACTTGTGAAAAATGTTTACCTACCATGTAAGTAGGTGTTTTGAACTTCCATGTAATAGATAAACAAGTTTAATCACATTAGAATGGTTTTATTTTCCAATTTACAATGGTCTTTGCTTGACAATATTTTTTAAAACAATTGCATAACTCACCACTTGTCACTGTCAAACATTATTTATCTATGACCTGACCTGTACATACCTCTTTGGTTAGATAGGTTATTATTCAAGTGTTGCCAGCAAAGAATTGCACGATTATTCCCTTATTTGGTAAAAATTCTCAAATCGGAGCAGGGTTGCGCAATTCATATTTGGGGCACTACGGAACAACTGGTCTATACCGGTTTAAACGGTTCTCTCGGCTTCTTATTAATTAAAGTTTGATTAATTTTACGAAGGATCTTCTGCACATTTAACTATCGTTACTTACTTCAAATATTAATCAGTTTTTATGGATGGCTGTATTTGTACAAGTGAACATTTACATAAAACACACACTCAAACGGGTTTTTTTATCTTTAGACTTAAAATTAAAGTGATACTCCTGTCCCATAGCGACCAATACCTACCGCTAAGTTCGCGACTTATCGTGTAAATGAAAAGAAAAAAATCTCTTTAATATATCCCACTAATCCCACTTCTTCTTCTTCCTGCCCTTATCCCACCTAAGTGGGGTCGGCACAACACTATCTCACTAATATAATAAAGCTGAAAGTTCGTGAGTTTGTTAAGATGTTTGGATGAATATATGTTTATGTTCACGCCTAAACCAGTGAACCGATTTGGATGAAACTTGGAATAGGCGTAGATAGTGACCTGGAATAGCATATATCAAAATGTTGGTAGGTAGTAGGTAGGTACACTAGGTACCACGCGGGCGAAGCCGCGCGCAGTAGCTACATAAATTATTTTATTGTTTTAATATTTGGCTCTTTAGTTTCGAAGATTAGAGTGAGATGGTCATTTTTCGTGTAACGTCTATACGAGTAGAGTATCCTAAAATAACTTGAAAAATAAATACGATTCGAATTCCGAGACCTTCCCTTACTAAGTCTTATTAAGATCTGAATGCATAAAGTCTCAATGCCTTTGCAGAACTCATCAGAACTTATATCTAAGAGGACAAGACTTGCAAACTACTATACTAGCTTTGCCAACAACCGAGTAAAGGGGTATGTTTCCAACTTATATCATCTTAGATACTTTGTGTACTACATAGATGTCTTTTGTATGAAGGACGGAAACAGTTAAGTTATGAAGTTTACAAGCTTGACATTATGTAAAGACTAGCGACCCGCCCCGGCTTCGCACGGGTGCAATGCTGATACTAAATTAAATACACTACAGAAAAACTATGAACGTTGTATATAAAAACATAGCGGCCCGCTCCGACTTTGCACGGGCATAAATAAGCCCAAAAAAAGGTTAATTTACGACATCACGTTAGAAACCTCTAAAATTAGCAATGTTGCCTTAGTATATGATGCATGTATTAAACATATAAACCTTCCTCTTGAATCACTCTATCTATTGGAAAAAACCGCATCAAAATCCGTTGCGTAGTTTTAAAGATTTAAGCGCACATAGGGATATAGGGACAGAAAAGGCGACTTTGTTTTATACTATGTAGTGCGTAGTGATAGTGATAGTGAAGTGAAGTGAAGACTCAGTCCGATTCGACAGGGCATGCATGTATCAGTGTAATTTTCCATAACATACGTTTTTTTTTACATTTGTAGCACCACTTCACATCAAATCGCTGAGCAAACCGCTTCGCTTATGACCCGGCAGCACCCGCAACCTAAGGGTTAATCCGGCGGGTAATGAAGCTCGTGGTAATAGCAAATAAATGCTTATAAATTAGAGAATAAGCTTTCGCTAATGGCTGACGTTTTTCTTGAGTCAGCCGGCCATTGCAAGGCATTTTAAAACTAGCTTCCGCACGTAGCTTCGTACGCGTAGTACCAACATTTGAAACCTACATCTATTCCATGTTTTATTATCCCATCTTCTAAGAACTAACCAGTGTTAGGTTTCTCAATGCCATGTTTTTGAGACTAGCATAGTGCATCATACATTTTTGGACTGAAAAACGCATTAAATAAATAATAAATAAATAAAATAAATAATGCTGGACTTTTCACACAGCATCATCTAGCCCCAAAGTAAGCAGAGCTTGTGTTATGGGTACTAGAATGACTGATAAACTACTTATATACTTTTTATTTGTAAATACATACATATTATACATAGAAACACCCAGACCCGGGACAAATATCTGTAGGTCATACAAACATTTGGCCCGCGGCGGGGATCGAACCCGCAACCTTCTGCGTCGCAGGCGGACCTTCGCCCACTGCGCCACAGAGGTCGTCTATTGGTCATTGGTTTGCGATTCGAACCCACGACTTCAGGATCGGAAGGCGGGTCGCTACCACTAGCCGTGCTCTTTTTTCAGTCGGCCATTGCAAGACATTATTTAGATTTGCTTCCGCCCAAGCGTAGCAGGTACAGTTCGCCCAACGGATCTAGGAATTTGTGAAGTTAGCCGTTTGTCTGCGCAGTGACCTTTCATACAACATTGTGTACTGCGCAGACAAACGGCTAACTTCACGAATGCCTAGATCCATTGGAACTGTACCAACATTTTAAATACCCTATAGGTACTATAAATGCTATTCTAGATTATACATAAAGTTGCAAGCACATCGCCGTATTATATCACTACGTATGTAGGTATAACACATATATATATTGTTACAACGCATTATATTCGTTTTCCAATAATTGGGACTCGAGAATACAACACATAATACAATTACAATAATATAAGTAATATAGATTGCGAAAGTAATCCAGTTAATTGAAAGGGATCATGTTTGAAAGAGATGTATTCATGCGTAATCGTCTGGATTCGTATACATTTCAATGGATCGTGGAATTGAGAGGATTATTATTGGATCGAGGATGTCAATGGATCACTATCTACCAATGGGGAGGTACAGTTCGCCCAACGGATCTAGGCATTCGTGAAGTTAGCCGTTTGTCTGCGCAGAACACAATTTTGTATGAAAAGTCGGTCACTGCGCAGACAAACGGCTAACTTCACGAATGCCTAGATCCGTTGGGCGAACTGTACAAAGCGCTCGTGGACTCGGGGTGTAGCTTGCTAGTAGTTTTTGATGGATCGTCCAAATTCAGCTTTCTGTTTCTTACGTTAATTTGTCGGTAAAGTAATCTGACACATTATTTTGTGGATAAGTTAACAACGCCTTTGGTTGACAGTTAGTGCAATTGGGGTCACTGCCCTATAGGTAGATGTCATACACTACATAATAAGGTAGAGGTAGGTACCTGTACCTATTCTATAGCTCATTATTTCGTTAGCATTGAGCCTTATTTAGCTAAGTCGTAACAATGCTAAATTCATTTTGGAACGATGTTTTGTTTCCAAACATGGTTTTCTCAGACCCAAAATGTCTAGTATAAGTACCTCCTACTCTGGTAGAACTGTAGGTATTCAGTACTAGCTACTGCGCGCGGCTTCGTCCGCGTGGTACCAACATTTTGAATAGCGTATATGCTATTCCAGGTCACTATCTACGCCTATTCCAAGTTTCATCCAAATCGGTTCACTGGTTTTTTTTTAAACACAAACATGTAAACAAACTCACAAACTTTCAGCTTTATTATATAAGTGGGATTAGAGATGGGTAATGGGTTTAAACCCATTCTTCCCATTCGGGTTATAACCGGGTTGTTTGGGTTTAAACCCGGTTTTAACCCATTATCACCCATTTTGCTGGGTGAAAATGAGTTTTGTTATAAAATGTGTAGTAAAAGTAGTGTTATATTTTAACAGACGTGTTGGCCGAATGGGGTTGAGTCACGATTTTCAATCCGAAAGTCGTAGGTTCGAATCCTGACCGTGCTTATTTATATGCTCATTAACACGAGCTCCACACGTATTGACGTTGTATTTCCTGTGGATAAGGTCGATTAAGCTGAGAGGATGGTTGGACGAACAATGTCCCAGGCACTACGGCACGGCCGGGGCGTCCCATTGAGTGCAGGCATAGGTTGCCTCCTGCCGACACTTTGTTTTTTTTTTAAGTGAAAACTTCTTTAACTGCGTTGGGCAGTTTGAGTTTGATGAGTAAAACCTTGGATTCGCCTTGTTACGACACCGGCTTAGTACATATCTTGAAATCAATTGTCATTTGTCATCCTAATGGCAATTTAAGTCATGTGAAATGAAGAAAAAAATAGCAATATTTGCAAATTTGGTAATGGCTAATGAAATATCCAAGCAGACGCCACGGTGCGCGATTTTGAAGTGATAACCCTGACAAAACGATAACGCGATCTAATGTACCAGTAGCGCCATCTAGTTCTGTACTCGGTAAACTTTTACGGCAATATTTTTAAATTTATAAAAGCTCATTTTCTAAACGGGTGAAATGTAGAATATAGTAGGTAGTTGTTTAGTGGTGGTGATGGTTGGTTCTGATTTCGAATAAAATGGCAAACAAAATAAGGCATGAACAAATTTTCGTTTAGATTTTTGATACAACTGTATTCATTCAAATATTATGTTTTAAAAAGTATACAGCATTAAAATCACTAGGTATTATACTTACCTAATTGTTCAAGTTTTCACTTCTGGTCAGCACTTCCAAAGCGCCACTGGTTTTTTTAATTTTCAAAAAAATTTGAGTAACTTTGGTTATTTTGTTAAGACGAATCTAACGATAGTTAATTTAAATTAAATGTCGTAAATTCGAAATATAGGTAATTAGGTAGGTACTTACTTAGAACATGTTTATCATTAATTTCAATCATGCAATCATTAAATTCAATAAAAAAAATCTAGAGTAGGTACAAAAAGTGGCGGTCAGGTTCATCCATCCACGCGGTGTCTATGCACACAGTCGTTCGCGTTAGCATCCTATAGTTTCTGATCGTTCGTTCGTCTTTCCTTCCATTTTTTTCCTTCTCAGGCCATGAGCGGGCGCGCCCGCAGTCTTACGCTGATTACATATTATAAATCTGAAAGTAACTCTGTCTGTCTGTCTGTCTGTCTGTCTGTCTGTCTGTTTGTTTCGCTTTCACGTCCAAACCGCTGAACAGATTGAAGCTGATGGATAAAGATTATACCCCTGGGACGGACATAGGCTACTTTGTTCTTTAAATATTTATAAGGGGGCGTGAAAATAAGGGTTGCAATTTTGTATGGGGAAAAAAGTTGAGCGACCCTGGGCGAGGTCATAAAGATGATGGGTGACCGCCACTTTTTGCTCTGTTTTTGCATTGCAGATTTTTTGTTTTTTTTCTCATTTTGCATGATAAATGATTTTTAAATTAATGATAAACATGTAACATGTATATTTCCACTCATCAATACATCCGAAATTAAGATTTTTTGATATAAAATACTTTTTCCTTGGCATTGGTTAGAACGCCATCTATATCACCGAGGTCAAAACTGCTTTTTACTTTTTCTCCTAGGTGTCGTTTCTACTATAGCGGAGTCGACCTCCGCTCCGATACGATCATTTCGAGTTTTGAAAGCTACTCCTGCACTTGAATCCTAATAATGTGCAGGCGAAGTTGCGCGGGTCAGCTAGTATTAAATAAAACTAAGGAAACCAGGCAGGGACTTAGTTTATTAGTCTTTATTGTCATTAATTACTACTTAAATCGTTTTCACCCGCTCAAACCACCCATTGGGTGGTTTGAAGTGGGTGATAACTAGGTTATTACCCTCCTCAGGGTTTTTACCCGGGTGATTACCCATCTCTGAGTGGGATAGTGTGAATCAATTTCATGAACCATATCACAGAGAAGGTCGCTTGGTCGCTGTCATGTCGTATATGTATATCGAGACAAAGGACCGCATTGGAATGAGAGAAATGGAGGAAGTTGCATCATTGCACCGACAAGAAGACAAGAGCTCTAAAATATGAAATGAAAGTCACCAAAATAATTTCTAAACTTATCCAAACAAACTTTGCTAAATGTTCGGTTCAACCCTGAGGAACAAATCCAATTCGATTAGGAACGCTGCTGCTCCAACGTTCCACGTCGTATGATGTTCCTATTAGGTCTTATTAGGAGTAGGGTTACAAGGATACAATTCAATGCTTTCCCGAGAATAGATATTAATATTATTCTATTGCCACAATAGCCGAAAATATCGATGATTTAGGTACCAACGACACCGTCAACTTGCCAGAAAATTGCGGGTAGGTAGATAGGTAAGATACTACTTAATTGGTGTCAATAAATAAATACCTATTTGCCTATTTGTTGTAAGTAGGTAGATAGTTTATCCTACTTTCCTTAGAAGTAATATCTACCTAAATTGTACCTACCTAGGTAAGACCTTTCGGTAATTCACCTCTACCTAGGTAGGTAGGTATTCATCTAACTAAAAACCTACTACACTATGAAATAAGTAGGTACCTTACCTACTTACCTTGGTAGGCATGCTATGTAAGTTTACTGATACTAAATTATGTATGTAAGTAGGTAAGGTACCTACCTATAGGTATACCCTTTAGGTGCGTAATGCGTAAGTAGGTAGGTACCTACTTAAATACTAGACTAACCTGTGTTTTTGTCTTTTTTCCTTCAGGAACCGCAAAATTTTCGAAGTTCACTTCCAATTCAAATCAAAATTGACACAACACTAACGCACCAGGTTTCACTAGAACCTGTTCCTTGTTTCTAACTTTTCAATCAAAAAACTCATTAAACAAAACCACGTTTACTACAATAAAACTCAGCACAGATAAGCGACAGTTATTCCGCGTGTAATTAACCGCTTGAATACTATGCACAACGGAGTAGATTTAACGGAATCATGTTTTTAGTCACGATCGTGAGACGATGCGCGAGGTGGAATCGCGTACGCTCCGCACCGCGGTTCGAACTCGACTGACCAAAATGAAAATGGCGGGCGGATTGGGATAGTAGCGAACGGCGGACGAACTTGGCTAGGCAGTTGGTCGGCGACAGGCTTTGGAAGTCAAAGATCATGCGTGGGAACCAAAGGTTGAACAGGTGGAAATCACATAGGTTGGTAAGTACCTCCTTAGCTGATTGCCTTGCTACCTACCTAGGTTACAAGACAGATAGGAGTCTGCTGTATTGACAACAGGTAGATAAGGTACCTAGGTTTCTGCGTAGGTAGTAGCACAGTAGTACTAGTAGGTAGGAACTTTAATAGTCAAGGTAAAGGCTGTGGTAAATACCTAAATGTTCCCTAGGTACCTAATATGTTTAGGATTATTATGTTGAGAGCCGTGTTGGTCGAATGGGGTTGTGCCTCGACTTTTAATCTAAAAGTCGTGGGTTCGAATCCCGGCCGTGCATCAATGGATTTTCGTTTCGTAAAATTTATATGCGCTATAACATGAGCTCTTAACGGTGAAGGAAAACATCGTGAGGTAACCCGCAGCTTAGTCAGCTCCCACACACATATCGACGTCGTCTTTCCTGTGGGCCAGGTTGATTAAGCTGAGAGGATGGTTTAGGTGCTGGGCAAGCCTATTCCATCTCAAACAATGTCCCAGGCACTACAGCGTCCCGTTAAGTGTAGGCATTGCCTCCTGACGCTGTATAAATAATCTAATATAGATGTAAAGTCCTAAGTTTTATATGTATAAGCTGTCATTTACCTTTACTTTTTAGTGGTTAGGTAGGTAGGTTACACTCGTTAGCTATTAGATTAGGCTATTACTTTTTATCTGTAAGCTACCCTGCCAGCAGTCATTAGTTAGGTAGGTTACCTACCTAGCTGGTGTTAGAATCTACTACCTACCCCAGATAATATAATAGTAAGTACTTACCTACTACTACTTTGTTTGGTAGGTACACCCGCTACAATACGAATAGGTACCTACATACATGACATGTCTAGTTTATACTGTGCTACCTACCTACTACGTCTAGAAATACTAGGATAGTTAAGTTAGCTCTAGTCTAGAAGTGACGAAATAAAAAAACTCAAAATCGAAACATATTCATTTATTTAACAGGTACAAGGTACAAATGCTGGACATTTTTCACACAGCATCATCTAGCTAGCCCCTAACTAAGCAAAGCTTGTATTATGTGGGCACCAGATACATGAAATATACTACGTACTTTATTATAATTTTTGTTTGTAAATAGAAACATATTATACATAGAAACACCCAGACCCGAGAGAAATATTTGCAGATCATACAAACATTTATCCCGTGGCGGGAACGAACCTGCAACTATCCCAGTCCAAGTGAAATAATGTGATCTCTGCCTTCCTATATGAGAAAGAGAATTTATATAAAAATACCTTTTATAATTTATTATATTGTTGATAATTATTCTGTTGAATGTTATTATGTGTCCTTTTATTATCCTAGACGAATTATTAACAATATTACGAATAAGAATCATTAATTCTGTTATGTATTATCTGTGTGTTTATATAAATAAATGACAATATGAATGCAAATGTAACCGTGGCAAAACCGCAGCACGCAGCTACTTTGCCAAATAAAGCTTATGTATTTTCCTAACATGAGAACTGAGCAAACTTCTATTAAAAAACTTCTTGACACAGTGTTGACACTGATGGTGCTTCTCCGTATGCCTTAATTTATGCATGGAGAGTTGCACTTCATTATCTACAAAGCCACCACAGATATTGCAAGCTACTCCTGGACCAGAGTGCTTCTTTTTGTGTTTAGACATTGAACTATGCCAGAAAGTTATATACCCGCATAATTCACATGTATAACTTTTTGATTTGAGATGAGTGTTATGTCTGTGACTATAAAGACCAGCTAGTGTAAAAAATGACTTTGAACACATTTCGCAGACATAAGCTTTGACACCGGAATGTTTCTTCATGTGAGTCCTAAGAATTGATTTAGTTGCCAGCACAGAGTTGCATACCTCACACTTAAATTGTCCTTTCTTCTTCTTATGTAATTTCAAATGATCTTCCATTTTAATTTTACCCTTTATATGTTTTCCGCAGTACTGGCATGTTCCTTCAAAACTGTACAGTTTGTGAGCACCCTCCATGTGACGCTTAAGACTGTGTGCAGATGTATAAGTCCTGGGACATAAGTGACATATATGAGGATTAATTTCCGAATGTTTAATCACATGTACTTGTAAACGACCTGGAACCTTTGTCTTATAGTCACACTCTTTGCAGTGGAATACACGGGCCTTGCCCTCACCTTCAATATTGTAATTGCTAGCGGTGACACAGCTTTTCAAATTTCTTTCTTTATGAGCCTTTAAAGCTGCAAATGTTTTAAATAATCTTGAGCATCTGAAACATTTCACATGAGCTTTCTTCCAGTGTGTACGGAGTTTGCATTTACTCTTAAAAATACCACCACAGTCATGACATTCTAATTTCAAATCTATTGCTTTACTAGGTCTGGTCAGAGACTCTACTTTATGTTTTACATCAATTTCATCTTCTTGCAATTCATTTAGCAAACTATCAGACACATTTTCATCAGCATCAGCATCATTACCATCAACATTGTTATCATTACCATCAACATTGTTATCATTATCATACACATTATCATCAGAATCACTCACATCATCTAGGCATTCCTTTTTCACAAGCGGAATTTTGACAGGGCTTTTACATTTTTGGAGAACATGTTTGGCTGCTGACAGTAAAATTTCATTGGTATTTTCGCATGTTTTCTTGAATTTATAGGCGCTTTGAAGCTGCAGGTGGCAAGTTGGACATATCCTGTCGGGAAAGCCGTCGCCTTCTTTGATGGTTAGGTTGGTCAGTTCGTTAATTTGGTCAGAGATGACACAGTCATTGTACTTCTCAAACAGAGATAATCCTGGGCCCAGGTCCATCTCGAAAGCATAGTTCAAGCACACACGGCAGACTAAGCTTTTCTTGCCCTCACTAAATTCCTTAGCCATTATTTACTTCACTTCGAATCCGTTTGTTGTGTTTACATTCTTTAAAATTTCTAATCAAATTTATTTCATGTTCTGTAGTTTGTTCAAAACAATGGAAAATTAGAAACTTAGAAACCAACCGATAATTAAGCAACCTAGCAAAGAACACAAACATTAAATTTTAAACTATTGGCTGCCCCCCTTGGCTTGGACGGACATGGACCCCATGGACATGGACCATTGGCGATTGTCTATAATGAATGACACTAATGACATTAGAGTGTGGCTAAAATTATGTCCACACTCAATGTAATTTCTGTTATTTTTATCTATTCTCCGGTACGGTATAATTCGCCCAACGAATCTAGGCATTCGTGAAGTTAGCCGTTTGTCTGCGCAGTGGGTGGACGCTTTTTCATACAAAATTGTGTTCTACGCAGACAAACGGCTAACTTCACGAATGCCTAGAACCGTTGGGCGAACTTTACGTAACAAATCGTCGTACATACATTGAGTGTTTTGGTATGTTCTAAAAACAGGTAGAGAGAGTAACAGTGACGAAATAAAAATTCAAATTCGAAACTTGTAAGTACCTACATTATTTATTTTATAAAGTCAAAGTCAAAAAGCATTTATTCAGTAGGACCATATATATGTACCAAAAAGGTACCATGCTAAATCTATGAGTATGAGTAGGACCGCTGGGATCACTTTGAAACGTCTCAAAACTAGGTGATTCTACTCCTGTATAGGTAGGTATCCTTATGTTTAATAATCAATGTTATAGGTAGGAACCACGGATTTAAGAAATGAGAATGAGATGGAACTGTAGGATTTCATTGGCCATAAGAAATAAGAAAAATTTATTGTCCAAACTGTGTTACAAAGATGGTATTTATCTAATTAGGTATTAGGGTGGATCGACAATGTATGAAAAAAAATTTTTTTTCGATAATCGTTTGCTAATAGTGGGGGAAAGTTGTATTATAGTGAGCATAGAAACTGTGATTTTTTTCAGATTTTTAAAGTAACATCTAATGCTGCCGCATTGAAGTTGAAAATTTATTTTTTTCCGAAATTTTGCCTTACTCTCTAACATTGAAATTGTTATTTTGAATATGATATTTTTATAAATTTTGTTATGAAATACAAATATAAACTGTATATTTAAATAATTAACTAATAAAATAGATATCACATTCATGAAACTACTAAAACTACAGAGCTAAGTTTGACCTAAAATCTCTCTTTTTCTCAAACTTTGCCATGGCTTTGCGAGATTCTTATTTTGTTTGAATCAAGCTTTTTCTAGCTTTGGATATGCAGACAGAACATAGAGCTTTTGTTATAATTAGTAAAAAATCATTCAACAGCTTGTATGTGGCAAGGTAGACTTGAAAAAGACCCTTAGTAAACATTTAGGTGATAGTTTTCGGACGTACGCCGCTCATCCGTTATCGAAGTTTTTCAGGATGAGCGAAGTAGCTATTTCTTTGGATTACTGGTCTTTTATCTTCTTTAGGTTTGGTGGGAGGTATTTAGAGTTAAATAATTGCTGAAACAGAGATGTTGGGCCCAATATTACACGAAGAGTGTTTTTTTATAGGAACCACGTCTCGGTGCGTAAAGTTTTACTACAAATTTTGAAATTTTGGTGCGATATCTCCGTGAAAATGTAAAATCGTAATACGTATAGGAATAGCACGTGCTACCATGCGTGTGACAGCCTTTCAGGAGATATAATACTTTGCTAAATCGTCTGCAACATGGTTAATCGCAGAAAAAATATTCCGTGTAAACAAATTGATCAGCACTCAACTTAGCTCATCTGTACTTTCAGGCAAGGCATCACTTATACTCTGAAAGGATGTATAATAATGAGAATTTATATAATAATAACAGCTTGTAGTTTTAAAGTGCTTTACCTATCATCCCCACGTAAGAGTGTGGTCCTAAAGTTAAACCATCATGGTAAAGGGACAAAGGGGCAACTCGTTCATAGTAACTGGCAAATTATCCCCTGCATTGGTCTTCCAGTTCGTTTTTTAAGCAACCGAATGATGCCACCGCCGCATTAAGTTAGTTCTTCGTTAGTTCCATCACATTCTATGACTACAAGCTGCTTTTTACGATATTTTTATAGTAAAGATCTGACTGACAAC
This sequence comes from Epirrhoe tristata, assembly GCA_951394285.1. Taxonomy (NCBI): domain Eukaryota; kingdom Metazoa; phylum Arthropoda; class Insecta; order Lepidoptera; family Geometridae; genus Epirrhoe; species Epirrhoe tristata. The sequence goes on from OX596139.1 coordinate 10,899,375, forward strand.
TTTCTCTAATAACTTAGCAGTATCTGCCATTATGCGGTAGTATATGACCCAAGTAGACAGATTTAGGCTCTTCTATTATTGAAATGTGATCCTCCACCATGATCTACTGGTAGTTCCGTTTATTATTTTTTGGCATTTGCATCGTCCTGACTTCTTTTCCGTCAAAGAACAATAGTGCGAATAAGTTCGAAACATGCGTCTTTGGGAACATTTTCACGAGTTTTCTCTTCGCACTTTGTATCGATGTATTACGGATATTTTTGACTTCTGCGATGAAAACTTACATTCTAATTCATTGTTCTACTCAACATCTAGAGAATAGTGTACTTAAAAACAAATTAAACTTAAAATGCGATGATCATAGATGCTCTACAAAATGATGAAAAATTACCTATATTGCAAAAGTTCAATGACCTTGCGGCGGCACTTACCCTTTCTTGATCCTAATAATATTTTGCACACTTTATTTTGAGCCTATAAGACACCCTTTTTTTGCTATTAGCAAACCATTTTCAAAAAAAGTGAATTTCGATCCACCCTATTAGGTATAGTATATATAACAACAGTTTACCCATCCTGGGCGTACACTAATATAAGTATAAAGGTAGGTATCAGATACCTACCTTTATAGAAAGTTATGGCAAAGTTATTTATTTACTTAGATATTCACTATGTTATCCATAATTACTCTGAGATGTTACCTATCTTTTAATTTCAGGTAGGTAAATGGTGAAGAAAAACATAGAAATGCATTGAAATGTATTTATTGAACCTGAAGAACACAAATTAACAAAAGCATTATTAAGAACTAGCTGGTACCCGCGACTTCGTCAGCAAAATAACATACTTAATAAAAACAGAACTGAAAACTGCTGTTCAGAAGATTCTCTTCTGATACTTTTAAAAATAAAAATGCAATAATGGTGCCATCTCGACCTCAGCCATAGGACAGCAACGCCAGTTGAAGGTCACTAGGACCTTCAACTGGAACTTCACTTTAAGTCCCCATACAAAATTTCAACCCTTATTTCACGCCCTTCATGATTAGTTTTGAAAAAAAAAGTAGCCTATGTCCGTCCCTGGGACATAATCTTTATCCATGTCATATTTCAGCATCATCTGTTCAGTGGTTTAGGCGTGAAAAGGTAACAAACAGACAGACAGACAGACAGATTTTACTACATAATAGATGGCGCCACAGGAAAAATTTGATCGCGCTATCGTTGCGTTTTGGGGAACGTAACATATAAACTCGCTAATCCTCTACTTTTCAGCTTTATAATATTAGTATGGATAATAATATTGTTAACTGAGACATCAGTTTCTCGTCTTATTTCATAGATGAGCAGAAACAAAATTAGTCTTAATAACCAGATGTGCACTGTATAGAGGCGTCACAGGCGTTAAATTCAAAAACAAAAATATATTTGATTACGGCACCACACACAAGGGTTTGCATTAGTTTTTATACATTAAACTTTTTATAGTCATTGAAATGAAATGAAATGAAATTATCTATTCATTATCTAGATATTTAGCATAGTGATAATGACTACTTGGGGATATGTTACAGATCTAATCGGATACAGCATTGTGTGCGAATATCCATGTGTATGTGTTTGTTATTCCTTCAGACTAGGGGAGGCCTATGTCCAGCAGTGGACTGCCATAGGCTGATGATGATGATGATGATGATGATTCCTTCAGACTGTGAAGCGCTCGTGGTCTTGCTTGCTTAGTCGTTCTTGATAGATCGTTGAAGTTAAGCAATGTTCGAAACGGTCTGTAAGTGGATGGGTGACCGCCAGTGGCATTTTGAGCTGAGCGCTTCCGTGCTTCGGAGGGCACGTTAAATTGTCGGTCCCGGCTATTTAAGTCGTTAAGCCATGACGGAGGCCTTAAGGCAGCCTAAAAAACTCCATCACCAGAATTGGCCACTGACTCATACGAACTTACTTTACTTTATTCCTTTACACTTAAAGTAACTACTGGATAAAATTGTGATAAGTGTAGGATGATCCAGTTTAAATAGGTGAACTCTGCTTAGGTACCGTTATGGGTAATAAGGTGATATTATGCTGAATGCAAATGTAACCGTGGCAAAACCGCAGCGCGCAGCTACTTTGCCAACAAAACCTTATGTATTTTCCTAACATGTGAACTGAGCAAACTTCGACTGAAAAATTTCTTGAGACAGTGTTGACACTGATGGTGCTTCTCCGTATGCCTTAATTTATGCATGGAGAGTTGCACTTCATTATCTACAAAGCCACCACAGATATTGCAAGCTACTCCTGGACCAGAGTGCTTCTTTTTGTGTCTAGACATTGCACTATGCCAGAAAGTTATATAACCACATACTTCACATGTATAACTTTTTGATTTGAGATGAGTCTTTTCTCTGTGACAACTAAGACCACTTGGTGTAAAAAATGACTTTGAACATATTTCACAGACATATGCTTTCACACCGGAATGTTTCTTCATGTGACTCCAAAGACCTGATTTAGTTGTCAGAACAGCCTTGCATACCTCGCACTCAAATTGTTCTTTCTTCTTCTTATGTGATTTCAAATGATATTTCATTTTAATTTTACCCTTTATATGTTTTCCACAGTACTGGCATGTTCCTTCAAAACTGTACATTTTGTGAGCACCCTCCATGTGACGCATAAGATTGTGTGCAGATGTATAAGTCTTGGGACATAAGTGACATGTATGAAAATTATTTTCTGAATGTATAAGCACATGTACTTGTAAACGACCTGGATCCTTTGTCTTATAGCCACACTCTTTGCAGTGGAATACACGGGCCTTGCCCTCACCTTCAATATTGTAATTGCTAGCGGTGACACAGTTTTTCAAATTTCTTTCTTTATGAGCCTTTAAAGCTGCAAATGTTTTAAATAATCTTAAGCATCTGAAACATTTCACATGAGCCTTCTTCCAGTGTGTACGGAGTTTGCATTTACTCTTAAAAATACCACCACAGTCATGACATTCTAATTTCAAATCTATTGCTCTGCTAGGTCTGGTCAGAGACTCCACTTTATGTTTTACATCAATTTCATCTTCTTGCAATTCATTTGGCAAACTATCATGAACATTGTCATCAGCATCAGCATCATTACCATCAACATTGTTATCATTATCATACACATTAACATCAGCATCTTTACCATCAACATTATCATTATCATAGACATTAGCATCAGCATCACTCACATCATCTAGGCATTCGTTTTTCACAAGGGGAATTTCGACAGGGCTTTTACATTTTTGGAGAACATGTTTGGCTGCTGATAGTAAAATTTCATTGGTATTTTCGCATGTTTTCTTGAATTTATAGGCGCTTTGAAGCTGCAGGTGGCAAGTTGGACATATCCTGTCGGGAAAGCCGTCGCCTTCTTTGATGTTTAGGTTGGTCAGTTCGTTAATTTGGTCAAAGATGACACAGTCATTGTACCTCTCAAACAGAGATAATCCTGGGCCCAGGTCCATCTCGAAAGCATAGTTCAAGCACACACGGCAGACTAAGCTTTTCTTGTCCTCACTAAATTCCTTTGCCATTATTCACTTCACTTTGTTGAATCCGAATTTACTTCACTTCGAATTGTGTGTTGAGAGTGAACGAGTGTTTGTTTACAGGAATTTGAATAGGTAGGTATTTCATTGCATTTTGGTTGGTTCTGTAGTTTGTTCTTAATCAACACGAGTTCAACAACAATGCAAGCAAAACAATCACAAACTATAGGCAGAGAGAATTTCCAGTAGGATGCACGGCACAAGAGACACATACTTTGATGCACAATATGCACATTGCTTGCATTGCACAAAACAATGGGATTATGGGAGAAAACTGTAAAGAAGAGGTTACGTTACAGTTAATGGAAGAAAATGATTTGATTGGTTTGGTTTGCTTTGCTTTTTTTTTACACATCTTTGACGAGTGTTGTCACTGTCAATCTAAGCTAAGCTGTCAAAGGAAGGAACGATTAAAACTATGAGAGCTTATTACCATACACTGGGTGTAAAAAGACTGCTACCGAAAACTGAGGGGTTTCAATCAGACTATGATTCTGAACATATTTAGCGAAAAAAAAAAACGCAAAAAAAATTCGACTTAGCTACGTCATTTTATTTTTCAACACACTTGCTCATAAAGTGGCTCTATGGTCACCGCAATTAGTCTGTACCAAAAAGGTACCATGCTAAATCTATGGCAATTAGGCACATAATGACACCCATAATCAAACTGTGACTTTTTTATTACTATAACCATAGATTTAGCATGGTACCCATCCTATATATATGACTATAACTCACTAGTGAGTAATAGATTTTTTTTTAATTTTATTGGTTGAGTTGCTTTGTTCTTAAAAAAGTTTTTATTCAGAAAAAAGATCGTGTTCAATAGAACAAATAAATTAATGTTCCTATTGCTTGCTCATTTCATGCAACTTCTTATTTAAATAGATAATTTTAACTCGTACGTGTTTAATAAATAAAACTTTCACTCAAATATAACTTTTGTTTTCTCTGTAATAAAAGAAAACTTTAAATTCCCCATTTTGTCCGTGGCAGAATAGGCCGCAAACCCTATGCGCGGCGCGGAAATATAGTCTGTGCCGATCGCAATGCGCGCGCATAGGAAAACTGATTCATTTTTGCCGCAATAGCGAAACTTTTTCACAACTCGTTTTCACTGTTGGAAATGAGTTTTTATTGTTGTTTTATTCACAAGTGTGTTGAAAAACGTCGTATGATACACGTGTGTATTGATGATTACCGTCCTCGGTTCTATTAAGAGCCTCGCCTAACGGCTCGGCTCTTAAAACAACTCGGCGGTAATCACCAATGTTACACACTAGTACCATAATGTACTATTATTTTCTAGTTATTTACTACTAGTACAACATAATAAAACCATACCTACCTAATAATTTCATTTATAAAAGAAAAAACTATTAAAACTCAAAATCCAGCAATCTACGTTTAAAAACGCGCCCATTACATACGCAAACAGTAATCTTCAAAAGCTGTTTTCTCCGGATATAATGATTTTTTCGGAAAATCCTTTTGGATTTAGTTGTGTTGGGATGCTGTACCTACCCCTTTCGGCTTCGGTAGACGTCTTTTTACACCCTGTATAATTTAATTAAATACTAGTGGTTCTGTGGGTTATGTGAGAACAGAAGACCTCGCGAACCAAATAGATTTTCAGGTTCTTTGTATTTTCCAATAGGCATAACTACCTTACCTATGCCTATTTAAACTTTTAAGCAATATATAGGGATAATTTTTAGTGATTACTTACGTTCCTTTGGCCCTAGAGGTTGAATCTGGTGTCTACGGGTTCGTCTCTTAAAGGCGGACAGGACTGCGTAGTCTGATTACCTAGTATACGTAGGTATAAATTTTACGAAACTACGTCCTATAAAACGCTAAAACAAACTTCTCGCCGCTATTTCTCCCTTTTGGATTTTTTTTTCATAGCATCTTGTGTAGAATTAAGTCTTTAAAATTTGATTCAATCCCGTCGATAGTTAATGCTACAGTAAAATTCCCCCCCCCCCCATTTTCACCCCTATCTAAAATCGCAATCGACAAAAGTTTTCTAATCAATCTGTTTGCCAATTTTCGTCAAAATCGGTTGAAAAATGCGACCTGTTGGCGATTACTGACGGACAGAAGGACAAAAGCATTTTTGGTCAATCTCGAAACTGAGACGCTTCGCTCGCTCGGTCAATTATGTAGAGGTACTTAAGGCCTCCGCCATGGTTTAACGACTTAATTAGCTGGGACCGACAATTTAACGTGCCGCCGAAGCACGGAAGCGCTCAGAGGAAAATTCCACTGGCGGTCACCTATCCAGACCGTTTGGGACCGAACGTTGCTTAACTTCGACGATCTATCAAGAACGACCACGAGCGCTTCGTAGTAGTAAAAAAGTGGTTCAAGCTTTGTTAGTTTGGGCCCAGATGGCGCTGTGATCATTATGGTTAGACTTCGATCAAATTGATTGAAGTGGTCAGACCTTGGTCAGACAGCATTTATTGAACAACATATTTTTTTTTTTTCATTTCATTTATTTTATTCCATAAGATTTTAACACTTTATAATATTAGGTATACTAAAAACCTCGTAACTAACCATTTTATTAAGTTTTTTTCTTTGATCTCATTGTTTTTATTATGCTAATTTTATTATGATTTTGATTTAATTTCTTTGTAACTCAATAATAATACTAATGTAAGAAATGCCTACCAATTTAGTTTAGTTGAGTCCATATCATAGTACATACATACTGTGGCATCCTATAACTGGGGAAACACTACATATAAGTAGCTTAGTTAAGAAATGTATACTATTTTTGTGATTTTTCTGTTGGATGTCCTAAATAAATAAAATAAATTAAACTAGATAGATTTGTATCTACAATAATAAACTTATTACACAATATACATAATAATAAACATTTCAATTTATTTATAGTTCAGTACTTATAATCTCTATTACACCTTGGATATTTTTATAGTTTTTAAGCATATTGACATGAAAATTAGTTCTACACTACCATAAGCTAAGACTATCATTGTTGAATATCTTTTGCATATTCTCTCTTAATGCTACTAACTTTGGTGGTTAGTCTGCGGTCATTTAACTGTACTATCTTGTGTATATTCCTTATGTGGGAAAGGAGGTTTTTCCGAGTATAATATTTTTTGTCACAGTGAGAGCACTGATAGTTTCTATCAGTATGCTTCTTACTATGTAGGGCAAGTTGTTGCTCATTCTCCAAAAAGATACCACAAACACTGCACGCAAACTTTGAACCTAAGTGCTTTGCTTTGTGCTTAGACATGGCGCCGTGAGAGGCAGTTTTATAGCTGCACAATTCACACACATAGAACTTTAATTTAAGATGAACCTTCGTTCTATGGTTGTAGAGTTCACTGTGTGTATAAAACGCCGTCGGGCACATTTCACAGGCATAAGCCTTAATACCAGAATGCCGTTTCATGTGGTTACGCAAACTCTCTTTACTTTTAAGAATAGTCTTGCAGATCTTACATGGGAAACTGTCATACTTATGACTTCTTAAATGCTTGTATAGTTTAGATCTGGCTGGGTAACATTTACCACAGTACTGACAAGTCACCTCATTAGAATACATTTTGTGAGTGCTTTCCTTATGAGCTGTCACTGAGCTAAGTTGAGTAAAAGATTTTAGACAAATATCACATTTGTATGGTCTTTCTCCAGAATGTATGAGAATATGCGAAGCTACATCTTTTATGCGTATTGATTTATAGTTGCATTCCTTGCAGTGGAAGATACGGTTCCTGCCTTCACCCTCAATGCGGACTTTGCTAGCAGCGGCACAGCTCTGCAAATTCTTTGTTTGGTGAGATTTGAAGGCTGCAAATGTTTTGAATTTTCTAAGGCAACTAGAACACTTGAGGGAATCTGCCAAATGTACCCTCTTCCAGTGTACACGGAGCTTGCATTTGCTTTTAAATGAACCACCACATTCATTGCATTCCAATTTTAAATCTATGGCTCTACTCGGTTTACAAGGAGGCTCAATAAGAGGCTTTACATCAGATTGCGCTTGCAAATCTGCTAGCGTGATATTATCGTCAACATAGTCATCAAATTCATCTTCTAAGTATTCTTCTTTCATAGGGAGAGCTACATCAAAGCTGGTTGTAACATTGTTGACTGCTGATAGCAAGATTTCGTTGGTATTTTCACATTTAAGCTTAAACTTGTATGCACTCTGAAGTTCCAGTAGACAAGTCGGACATATCTTGTCGGGCAAGCCGTCGCCTTCCTTGATCTCTACGTTGGAGATAGCATTGATTTGGTCCGAGATTAAACATTCATTGTACTCCTCAAACAAAGATAGTGTCTTTCCAGATTCTGTCTGAGTGTTATAGTTCAAGCATACACGGCATACGGTGCTAGTCTTTTTGTCCTCACTCATTTTGCAGCTACTGTATTTTAATGTAGTAGTGTAGAGAGATTCACATACTTAATTGGCTTTTTTGACCTTTTCAAGAAATGTTTGAGGCGCGGGATAATTTATTCTTGTGGAAAGTTGGAAATTCTTTGAAAGAAAACAAACAAAACAAGTTTTGATATACGAAACGTCATTTACGTCATTGCATTGCATTGACATGACATGATAGTGACTGTTTCATCGATAAGATGGGAGAAGTTTTTTTTATTTGGCTTCGCCGCCCTCTTCGTTCTACAGATTGAAAGGTATTAAAAGATTTTTAATCAGCGAATGATCGAAGAAAATCAGTTTAATGGGCGTCGATTCTGTTGACCTGTTGTTCACTAACTAATAAATATCGCAGACTACTACGGTGTCATGTCAGGAGAGCTGTTATACCTACTGTACGAGCACTAAGGACCTAGGTACGTACTAGGTAGTAGAGTGCTCGCAAGATAAGTCTGCGCGCGCCCGAAATCAGAAATAATCGTTTATAGTTTTCGTCGTGTCAACTTTATTAATTTACTTTATAATAATACTTAGGATGCCATCGGAAATAAGTTAGTAAGAACATGAACTAAACCTAGCCAGAATAGGTACTTCAATTATATTATTTGTCGCCATTAGACGCGCGCAGACTTATCTTGCGAGCACTCTACCTACTAGGGCATATATCTCTTTGACTAGGGCTGAGGGATAAAGTTATTTAAGTAGGTAGGTACCTAAATATTGCGATTTATCCATAAACAATAACAACGCCCCACTCTGACTGAAAGGACTTTTCTTGTGGCGTGAACTCAATGGACACGTACAGTCTCAATATTTTAGGAACCTAAACCTAGGTACCTAACCTAGTACCTAGTAACCTAGTTTCATGTGTTTACGATTTATTGGCTCTACTAATTGATTGGTAAAATTGTCTCATTGAAAATGTAAGAAAGTAGAGGTGATTTACATATCAACTAGAAAATAAGTCAAATAAAACAACAAATATTTATCAGTAGTATCTTTCGTTCATTTATTTACATGACTTACTTAATTCTATACCTACCTACGTAAAATTATATTTTATCACTTCACATTTTCACATTTTGAGTATCAAGCGCACATTCTCATATATATTAAAATAAGATAGCTTTAAACTATATATATAACTGTTTAGTTGGTTGCTTTTTGTATTATGTAGGCAGACCCTGAGGACACAAGAACAGCAAATATGCAAGAATGAAAATTTTGTTTAGTCTTCTGTTTCAACTTGTTAGTCAAAGTCAAAGTATTTATTGCTTACATGTGTGTGTACAAGTGTTTATTGCTTACATGTGTGTGTGTCCTTACAAGACTCATGTGTTATCTAGGTAACACATGAGTCCTGTAAGGACATCGCAATTTTTTTTATATTAATATAAAAATTGTGTTTGTGTAACAAATAGGGTTGTCAATTATTTGTGATGTTTTTTAATTAACTAAACTACTATTATTTAGTTACCTACTCATGTAATCACACATTTACGAATAATAATTAGGTACCTACCTACTTAATTTTAATACTTATATGAGATTCATTATCTACCTACAATAATGACATTATTTTCTAATAAAACAAGTGATGCTGCAGTTGATAGGTCAAATTAAATTAAATATCAAAATAAATTTATGAATGAAAGCAAGTACTTAAGATGAAATTACAATGTAAACCTAAGTTTTGGTCCCATTAAATACATGTTAAATATTAATTTAAGTAATATAAATTATATAAAGTATTCTAAATTTACATAAAAATTCAAATTTATTCTTGAAGTAGGTTTCATTATTTTACATAATAATGTGCCTAATATACCTACTTAGTTCAAAATTATCAAATTAGTTCAATTTCATGTACCCACAATGTGGCAGTATCTTGCTGTTAAATAGGTTTGCATGTAGGTATTTAATATATCATACTTTCTCAATTTGCTCTTAATTAATATAATTATTAATATAACAATTAGGCGTTTTGAATTTCATAATCGCCTGAAATTTGAACGCGGTGACTGCCGTTAAAATTGCCTACAAGCATTTCATTTTTTATCTACGATTTTGTAATAAGTCATTTAATTTTTAAGTCATTAAAAATTTAATAAAAAAAGGTACCTAATTTAATAGTCATAACTCAGCTCAACTAGGCGCTCATGCTGACGCAATAATGATTCTCTGTCAAACGTCACATTCAAGATATCGTGGATAAACCAGAAGAATAGGCACTGGCGGACTTCTTTCGCCATTTTTGAAGGAGCTAGTGGCTCTGCTATTTTATTTACTTTTCTCGTGTTTTACTAGGTTTTATTATGTAATTTCGGTGGCATTTTACTAATGAAGCTTTGGATTACGTAACAGGAGATTTGGTAAATGGAATGGGGGAGTATTCAAGAAGATTTCTCATTTGACGAAAGATTTCCGTTGGAGTTTTGAAATGACAAGCTGCTATGTTTTTTTCAAAACCAAATTGACATGACATGAATACTTATTTAAAACTTGACATTGGCAGAATTATGCTGTTAGTACAGTTAGTTGCCATTAATAGAAAGAAGAAGAAGAAGAATAGGCACAGCGGTCAAATGTCTAGCAATGCCTTATGTTTCTAAGTTCCTAAACTTTGTTAAAAGAAACGGTATGAACTATAAAAGGCAGTATAAACGTCATTCGCCTATTTTTATGTTTATTGTGCTATATTTAACTAGTAAAGAAGAAGAAAAAACTGTTACAACTCATAAACGTTAGGTATCAAACGAAAGGTTATTCGTTATCTCATCACAAGATAATAAATTATGAAACAAAAAATAAAACTTTTTAGTCCAGCCAGCAATAATATTTTTTGTTGTCAGAAATTTGAATTTAAATATCGAACACGTTCGTTGTCAGTTACCTTAATTAAAAATTCGAACGTTCATTTCGTTCTTCAACGGTTTCTCATTTCAAATATCGAACGTCCGTTTTATTTACGAACCTTAGAACTATGTTCGTGGCCATATTGAAACTTATCCTAAATTGAAAAACTAACTATCTACATTCAATCTGGAGGTTCTTGATGCGAGCAATGAGGTACTGGCGTTGGCGAAGACTTGAAGTATCTAGGGAAGAGGGAAGAGTAAGAGGGGGGTGGTTCGTACTCTGGAGGGGAAGGGGGAAGGGGGGTGAAGATTTGGGAAGCCGCTGTGACTGAAACTGTAGGGGACAGGTCTAAGCAAGATGGTGGAATGTTGATTGGTGTGTCGGACGGCTTCGCGCTTTTGCAGCAACATTCTGGAATGAAATAAAATAAATTAGTAGGTAAATCATAATAATAATCATAGAGCACTGGTGGTTTAGTGGCCCCGCCTTCCGATCATTAGGTCGTGGGTTCAATCCCATTCGTGCACCAATGAGTTTTTCTGCCGAAAAACTTATGTGCACTATGCCAGTACTCTCAAACGGTGAAGGAAAACATCGTGAGGAAACCGGCATGTCGTAGAACTAAAGATCGAAAACATGTGTCAAGTGCACGAAAGGAGCCTCTTTGAGGCGCACTTAAAATCCTTTCACCACACTGGTTCGAAAGAACTGGTGACACGATAAGATGAAGCGTATACGTTATAGATAGGTATTTTTAATTTTTGTGTAGTGTTAACGTTACCATTGGGTATCTCTTAGGGGTCGGTTCAGGTTCACATCTGACGGAAGATGCGTCGAGCGTATGCAGCGGTCTTCGTTATCATAATCGCGTATCATCGGTCAAGTGTGAAAGGTTGCATGTTTTCTCATATAATTGTCTGTTCTGGCGTTAATACGCGACGCATTTTCCGTCAGATGTGAACCGACACCCTTTAGAAGATTAGGTAGGTAGCAACAAAAAAATCTGCTAGTTGAACGACGCCGTTTAATCAAATGGCTAGGCGCTTAATCAGACGGCGGATTAAACCAGAGCAACAAAAAAAATCTGCTAGTTGAACGGCGCCGTTTAATCAAATGGCTAGGCGCTTAATCAGACGGCGGATTAAACCAGTTGACTGCGACATGTAGGTTGTCAAACTATTTCACAAAATCAGTATATATAAAAATGAATCCCTATATCCCTTGGTCACGCCATCACGCGTGAACGGCTGGACCGATTTTACTATTTTTTTTGTTGTGTTTGTTATTGTCAGGAGACGGTTCATCATGTCAGTAGAAGAAAAAAAAATTAAAAATAATCATGGAGGGCGTGAAATAAGCGTTGAAAGTTTGTGTGGAGAGTTGAAAGTACCAGTTAAAGGCAACTAGATGGCGTTGCTATCGTATGGCTGAGGCCGAGATGGCGCTATTATTGCATTTTTAAAAGTTTCAGAAGATTCTTTTTTATTTTATTATGCTGACGAAGTCGCGGGTACCAGCTAGTAAATAATGTACACAATAGTCAAACTATTTCACAAAATAAATAATAATATACTGACCATACTGGGCCAGTAAATCTAAGCTTTCATAGTATTTTTGAAGAAAGAAGATACATACCCCATGCTAAACAGAACATTAGTATAGTAGCGCAAACCAGCATCCCGACGACTAGATAGCTCCACGGCCCGTACGGTTTCAGAGCAGCTGCGAACTCCATAAATGCGTTCGATGGCTTTTCACCCTCACTGATTTTCACTGGAAAAGAAGATAAATAGATATAAATTACACCAATCAAAGTCACCGACATAGCCCACAAGATTAGCAAGTTGAAGTGGCAGTGGGCGGGGCACATAGCTCGTAGAACTGACGGCCGTTGGGGCAGAAAAGTTCTCGAGTGGAGGCCACGCACCGGAAACCGCAGTAGAGGACGGCCCCTACTGATGGAAAGACGATCTGGTAAAGGTTGCTGGGAGCCGTTGGGTGCAGGCTGCACAAGATCGATCGCTGTGGAAATCGATGGGGGAGGCCTATGTTCAGCAGTGGATACTAGATGGCTGACATGATCACCTTCATCATCATTATTGGCAGCTCAAATAATAGCCCACTGCTGGACATAAGCCTCCTCCTCCAACGCCACTCTAATCGGCCCTGAGCTGATCTCATCCATGTATTTCCCTTAATGGCCTATATCATCCACCCACCTGACTGCTGGTCTGCCCCGGCTTCTAGCATTTCCCATTTGGGACCATTCGGTCAAAACCTTACACGAAGCGCTCGTGGTCGTGCTTGCTTACGATACGAACTTACTTACTAAAGCCTTACACCACCTGCCATCACCAAATCTTCCCCAAATTGGCCAGATATGGTGAATCACCTTACTTATTTGTAACACGCACAATCGTTCTTTAGCTCTCTGAAGTATCTGCGCAAAACCCATTTTTCGTGACTTGTATAGCTGCCTCGCTCACTCGCTTAGTTTGTTGCATCGTGCTATTTCGCTTACTTTACCAAACCTGCGCAATCGTCGATTGCACCTAACTTCAGAGTAGTGATGGGCCGAATGTGGTTTTAACCGAATACGAACTTCGGCCGAACATTCGGTTAAAATGAAAAGTTCGGCCGAACTTCGGCCGAAGTTCGGTAGGTACCTAGTTTCAATGTATTTTCTCGAAAGAAATACGTCAAATCTTGTTTACGCGATCGTTGAAGTTTTCTAAAGTAGATGTAGTGTGGTGCTTGTACTGCTTTTCGCTGTGTGACAAATATGGATGATTGGGTTGTCGTTACAACTACTTTTTTTCAATTCTACGACTGTTCTGAAGGTACGTGTACGTACCTCCGACGCATTTCACTATTTTAATTGGCATAAATCGATAACACACACGTTTAACACTGTAAAACCTTCCGATTTAACGTTTTATAGTGTTAACTGTGTGTGTGACTTTAGTTGATCGAGTGAGCGAAGCGTCTCAGTTTCGAGATTGGCCAAAAAAATTCTTTTGTCTGTCATTCAGGTCGCATTTTTTAACCAATTTTGATGTAAAGAACGTCGGTCGTCTCCATACAAACTGTAACTTGGCTCAAAAAATTAACGATTCCAGAGTTGATCTACCTACAACCTGATTTCTTGCTTACGAAGCCACTTGCCGTATGCAATTCGTAATTTCTTATTATCAAGCCGAAAAATAATAATGACTATTTATTTACCCCTAAAATGTACTGAATTGGTATATTTTTTATCTATGGAAAATTTGAGGTCCGATCTTGCCGTCCTTCTTTGAACATAAGTTCCGTAAGTAGTATAGTAAGATTTATATTTACTTTTGTCGATCGTGATGTATCGAATGACGGTATCGAAGAAAAACAAGCTGGAGCTGCAAGAAAAATGTCGTTCCATTTTACCGTCACGACCGCCACGTCACGAAATCGTCACAGTGCAAAGCGCGCAACCGCGAACAGTCCATAGATTGTTACATTGTTAGTACGGAAGTGTGTTTGATTTAAATTTGAAGTTTTCAGTATAGAAAAGTACTCTTTGCTTCGTGTACCACGGCACTCACGTACTTTTGATTACTATATTTTGTAGTACCGAACTTCGGCAGTTTGAACCGAATTTCGGCCGAATGCCGAACTTCGGTTCAAGCTGCCGAAGTTCGGTTTAACCGAATGTGAAACGAACTTCGGCCCATCCCTACTTCAGAGAGATAAAGATCCTTTAGTTTTAGGGGTATAATTTACAGGTAGGTACTTTTAATCCAAGGTTACTCTGACCGAAGGCGGATAGACTTCGGATAAGACCATACCAAAAGTCCTGTATATATGCAATAAAGTCGTATATCTTTGAGGCTCTAACCCTTTCACCATACTGGTTCAAACTAGTGACACGACAAGACGAAGAGGAAAGGACCGGCGGCACCCCAGATTAGCGAAGGTCAGTTAAATCCATGGGTGAAATTTTTGGTTCATATTAAAATCCTAAATGCCTTCATTTTACGCCTCAAATAATGTGAGCGATTTTATTGCCCTGACTTTTGATATGGTCTTCGTGTTGACCTTAGTCAGCACTATAAAACAGTCTACGAAGAAGACTCACTTATAACAGAAGGCTTAGTCATCCCTTCCGATTGATCCAGCCCCAAGAGCTCCTGGTTCCTCGCTGCGAACCTCCTCAGCAGCTCCAATAACGGTGGGTCCCGACGATGAGCACACGCCGAAGACTCTTCATCTTCACCCCCTGGACAGTGCCTCACACCGTCACAGACTAGATACGAGGATACGCAGAGGTTCGTCACCCCACAGATGAATTGGGAATCGTCGTTGCAGATTGCTCCTGGAAGAATAAATTAAGTTCTGATGAGTCAGTGGCCAACTCTGGTGACACAAATCCACTGATGCACTGCAGTTGCCAGCGTTTAAATTGCTTACCTATCTTTAAAAGAATCGAGGCACACCCTCAACATGACTTTATTATAAGAAAAGAGTGAGTGTTAAAACCACTTACCACTATTAACAGCCGTGACCACCAGTCTTAGTTTCTCCGTGTGTTGGTACGGCGAGGTGGGCGGGTTCCAGACGATCCTGACCTTCGGAGGCAGAAGCCTGGTGCCGACCCTGGCAGCGACAGCGGCCGCGTTGCCACCGCAAAGGGCGAGTCGCCATGTTGGCTTCTTCTCATCAGCTAAATACTGGAATGGGAGGTCAACATTTTGTAAAGAAGCGGCTCTGAAGTTTCCGAGACTTGGGTTACTTATACTAATGATGAACATTGATTGAACATGGGCTCTAGCGATGTGTATATCCGGAGTGATTAGTTCAATTGGACTACTTATTTGCGTATAGTTCATCCATCTCTAGTTCAATTTCAATCCAATCATATCTTCTTATCCGTAGTTCAGAGCGAGAATGATAGAAAGAAGCAGACAAGAGACAAGATAGGTGATATGTGATATATTCCAATCTTGTCAATCTTATAGTTCAGTAGTTCTCGTTCAGCGAGCGAGTCGAATGCATCTAATCAATCTCTAGTTCCGTAGTTCAGTCTGAGCGAGAACGATAGAAGCATTCTTATCAATCTAGTTCCGTAGTTCAGCGAGCGAGTCGAACGAATTAGGGATGATCGATATTAGAAAAAATCGATGTTAAAATCGAACTGGCCATTATATTTATGAAATGTGTTTATTGTTGTAGAAATTACATAAGTTAAAGAAAAAAATTTACATACCTACCGAAAGACTGAACTACGGAACTAAAAGATAGATATACTTCCCAGCGGTGAAAAGATATGTATATATCTTTTCAATTAGGAGATATGTTTTGCACATGGCTAGGCTACAGTAAAATTTTTGCAACGAAAATTTTCAAAAAGAACGGCCACCGGGGGAAAATAGTTTAGCTAATGTTTAAACGTTAGTATCCGTTCGTACCTATACCTATCGTTTGAGCCACTAGTTAAATAATAACAAACCACAGCCATACATGCACATACAAGTAACTGTGCAGGAATACCTATGGACTATAAACGCATGCATTTCCATGTGTAGACTTTGCAGACAGACCTTGAACCCCGCTGATTCATCACTTAACACCAATTGACCCTGGGGTTTTGTAGTTCGTTATAACAACTTATCTCTTTGACTGATAGAAATTTAATCGTTATGGCTATTAAATAATGAGAAACCAATTTGTATTTGTGAGTTGATTTGAGGGTGTGATTTAAAGGATGACTAAAGATTTTCTATGATGAATTGAAGCGGATCTCAGTGAATGGCCTGGAGGAAATTAGGTAGGAGGTACTCCGTTCTTAAAAGTGGTGAGAGTTCGATTCTAGCGGCTGGACAAATGTTTACATGATCTGCAGATTGTTCCGGGTTCAGACACGGAACAAAAATCTGCAGATCTCACAACACTCAGATGTTGTGGCACCATGGTGCTCGTAAGTTTCTCACACCCAATTGTAGTGTCAGGATTTATTTGAATGGGTTAACTTATTAACTGAAATAAAGTTTTGGCATACGATTTATAACCTCGATCGGAAATCAATTCAAACAATAATCTTGGTATTCCGGCTTATTTCATTGATTTGCAAGCTCCACAAGACCCTGAGATGTCATCGGTTGGCAACGTGCCCGTGGTGCTAACGTGACCATTGTTCAATATTTTCTACAAAATGATCACCTGATGCAAAAACTCCAGAAAGAAGCAAATATTTGTCGATGTTTGGCAACATGCCCGTAAAAATAACGCTTTAGTATGAAAGACACGAATGAAAAACACAGACAGAAATCCTGTATGGTTATAACATATATTATCTTCACACCTACAGAGATAATACTAATAATGTGAAAGATTCTATGGACGGACATGTACCTCTTGATAAACAGGTCCAAATCAAGTGCTCCTATCTTCTATTGTTTAGTTCACCTCTCTTCGTTCCGGTCTGGACAATCCCCTATTACAGATATCCCTGGTATTCTACCTGTGTCTGGGTCTGGGGCATTGTAAGTGTGATTGATGAACCAATTTGATTTAGTTTTTTGAGGCTTTTTTCAGTTTTTCTTGTTAGGTACGAGTAGGTATTCTCGATTCACGTCAGGATGAATGGTGAAATGGTCTGAAGATTGATTTGAGTTTTTAAACTATTTATAACCAAGGTTGTATAAGTATCTACCTAAATCCGGAAACATCTTAGCTTTGAGATCACTGTGACCTATTTTGCATCGTTTTCAATTGACCTAGCGTTTCGTGCCGAGCTGTGACCTTCGCCTACTTCATATGAATGGAACTACTCACTGGCCCTTTACGAACCTAGTATCGTCAAGGGCAGAGCCAGTAGGGGGTATATGGAGTCATGACCTGGGATTGACCTGTCTCTGTACGATTTATGTAGATAGGAGTCAATCTGATCCTCGGATTTATTTATTTAGTTCCTTTGTACGTCTTTTTTTACTGGCGCAGCCTTACATTTTTAACGTTAGATATGGTCTACATTATGAGTTATATAATCAATTCCAGAATCATTATTAAATGTAAATATGTTGGTATTTTACTTACAATAAGCAGCTTGCAAGCGTCAGTGTTATTATTAGCTGGCGCAGCCTGGTCGGGCGTAGTATCCTGCGCATGCGTGGCGGACCGCGCGCTCCATTTGCGAGCTGTCACAGCAGGCAGCAGGTCGCTTAGCCCGCGTTCCCAGTCTGATAATGACTCCTGGAAAGAGAATAACGTATAAATTACCTACACATCGGTTTATCAGAATTATGGAGTTAGTATGCTTCAATAAAATTTATGTCACCCAATCATGGGAATGAAAGAGAGATATCAGGAGATTGCAAGTAGATAAGCAGCAGAACGATAATGCATAGGAATATGTCAGTTCTGCTTATTTAAAAACGGTTTCTATATCTCGAAACGAACTGTAAGTTGGTATGGTGACAGATAATCCTTGAAGCAGATAACGTTTTATGAGGTAGATCGATAAAATTTTACAATAAGCGTTATTTAATATCGACAACACACAAATAAAATAAATTATACTTATGCAAATTGATGATAAAATGTCCAATCATTGGCTTATACCAGGAAGAACCAAACATTTTCTATATTTACCCTTATACAACCTTTAACAAAGTACAACAGGATGTTTTCTGCGATAGCAACTTTCTGATTTGCATATCTAAGTACATTGCCTGCTTACGTTTACGTGCATTACGTAGGCAAATGACTTCGTAAGTTTATGTGAGCGTGAGACTGTCTGCTGACTGGTGGCAGACTTTAAGACGTCAAAGGCTTTTGTAATGTCTAAAATGTTTTTTGCCAGCTGTTTATGTACCTACAGAGTTTTATTAAAACTCTTTTTGGATAAGTGCCTCTTGACTTGTTGTTTGACTGGTCAGGAGAAGTTTCCACCAGATTATTTATATTCCGAGTGGTTTTATAAAGCTTTAAGACTATCTCTTGGAAGGTTGATCCTAAGTATCGCTAAACGATCCCAATAGCGCCTTCATTGGCGCTCAATGCTTTTGCATCATCGTCTTTTACGCTAAAACTGCCCCTATGTCTAAATCAGGAGAGGCGAAATTGCACTGTTGCAACACGTCAGGCCTTATTTTGTAACAATGGAGCCTCATCACGATTGATCAAGTTAAGTGATTGGCAACGCAAGCTTTCAATCTGCGGAATTGATTTTGTTGCTAGGTCCTTTGACCTAGATATAAACTGGTTCTGATTGGAGAAATATAAAACACAGTCCAAGACCATTATGTCAATAGCAGGCCATACACGGACGGGTATGCCCGTCGGATCTGCCTGTCGGGCATGACTGGCGTGTAGATCCGTGCGTGTGGTGTAAAAAGTGACAGTTGCATCCGCCGGGTACGTGCCCGCTGCCTGTGCTCAGATGGGTCGGGTACGGGCACCACAGATAATGTAGAAATCAATTCGGATAAATGCCGAGCACCCAACTGTGCGTTTGTGCGTAGCGACGGATGTGCTTATCAGATTTCACCGTAATTTGTTTGAAAGAACTCAATTTTTTGCTTTGAAAGAGACATTTTACAGACAACCGTATCTTGCCTGGCGGGCATGCCCGTCCGTGTGTGCGAAATCACGGATCTGTCCGACAAGCAGATCCGACGGGCATACCCGTGCGTGTATGGCTGGCTTTTAGATCAGATATGCACTACACTTCACTACCAGTACCTACTGCCAAGGACTAATATTCGTCGTTTTTACTTCTATACGAGTACTAAGTAGGTAAAGGCAGTCTCATGAAAGAACAATCGGAAGAAGAAAGCAAACCTTGTAAACGAAATAGGGTCTAGTTTCACTATTTGAAAGTACGGTACGTACCTAAACTATTACATATTGAAACTTTGAGATAGGAAACCCGCATTAGTGTTTTGGAAAGTGATAAATCGATAAGAAACGAGGCTGTGACCTAATTGGACATTTGTATTGTCAGAGACGTTGATTTCACGTTGGTAGGCAACAAGGGGTGTGTTTTGATTTCATTAGGGTGGCACGAATTCAGGCCACGAAGGTTTTTCCCTTTCAACCCTTTGAAACGAGTTTGTTATTTTTGTTGGCTGGTAATCCAAGCTGAATTAGCGTAAGTATGTTATTTCCGACCATGAAATAGGAATATTATAGGAATGAAAATACGATTTACTGATGTAGATTTTAAAGGTTTGCTTAGTACGTGAGTTGTCTTGGTTAGACACGCCAGGCTTAATTAAACTCCATAAATTGTATGGTTACTCTTAAGCTACACCCGGCGTAACTTTACACCACGTTTATTAATAAGGCCGAAAGATGATTTGGAAGGTGTAGCTCCCTAAATAAGTCGGAATTTGTAAAACTGGTAAACATTTGGTAGTGATGATGCAGCAGTAGTATCGTCATCAGCTTCAGTTGACTGTATTGTTTTGTATGTTTTATGCTTATCAGCTCATCGCTAGTCGTAACACTGCTATGCGAATAAATTCATAGCTTGTTTTGTTTTCTTGTTATGCGCGTACGCATCTCCTTTATAGGACCACTGAATATGGATGAGTGGTTCTTTTGCATTATTTATAATTCATTGTTCAAAAGCGCGTTAAATTAAAACTATAAATATCTGCAAGCGAGACTGGAATCTAGAAACAGCATCAATACACACCATATAGAGCAATGGCTTGTGAAGGTTTTCGAAATCTGAAATGGGAATCTACTTACGAGTTAAAACATCGTGATGAAGTAAGTTCGTATGAGTCAGTAGCCAACTCTGGTGACGGAGTTTTTAAGCTGCCTTATGGCCTCCGTCATGGCTTAACGACTTAAATAGCCGGGACCGACAATTTAACGTGCCCTCCGAAGCACGGAAGCGCTTAAATAAAAATGCCACTGGCGGTCACCCATCCACTTACAGACCGTCTCGAACGTTGTTTAACTTCGACGATCTATCAAGAACGACTAAGCAAGCACGTCCACGAGTGATAAGCTGTGTGGTGCCAAATATGAATTTGAACGTGCCTCTGAATACTTCGTCAAGAGCTTATTATTGACTTGATAGCGTATTTCTACCGAGCTTTTGGGTAAGTTATCACGGTACATCCTTGATAATGTCTCCTTGTTTACCTATCTGTAGATATTCGGTCAGAAAAAAAAAAACTTAGGCCTCTCTATATTAGATGATTTATACAGCGTCAGGACGCAATCCATGCCTACACTTAACGGGACGCTGTAGTGCCTGGGACATTGTTTGAGATGTAATAGGCTTGCCCAGCACCTAAACCATCCTCTCAGCTTAATCAGCCGCCCACAGGAAAGACAGCGTCAATACGTGTGGAGTGGACTAAGCTGCGGGTTTCCTCACGATGTTTTCCTTCAGTTCGGTCAGAACATACCTAAGTATTTAGGAGATAGACAGCTGATTATCAAACTGATAAATAAATACCTACATAAAGCCATCGTGCCTGACCCTGTGCTTAGAATAAAAGTGTAAAATGTCCGTGAAATCTGAACAGACAATAATATTTCCGAAGGTCTTTCCATGTTGTAGTGCGTAGCTAAGTTATGGTAAATAAAATCGTAAAAACATAAAATCTAAAATTCTTTTGAAACGGGTATGACTCCTTTTCATAAGAAAAACAAACATGATCACGACTGTATCTATATACAGGGTGTAAAAAGACAACTACCGAAAACTGAGGGGTTGCAATCAGACCATGATTCTAAACATATTTAGCGGAAAAAAACGCAAAAAAAAATATTTACTTAGATTACTCATTTTATGTTATTTCCGATTATTTACTACTAGGATAACATAAAAAGACCATACCTACGTAATAATTTAATTTATAAAAGAAAAAAACAGTTAAAACTCAAAATCCAGCAATCTACGTAAAACAACGCCCCAACCTGTGCCAGTCAGTACATACGCAAACAGTAATCTTCAAACGCTGTTTTCTCCGGTTAAAATGATATTTTCGGAAAATCCTTTTTGATTTGGTTGTGTTTTGGGATGCTGTACCTACCCCTTTCGGCTTCGGTATCTATCTTGCTTTTCATGCTATACTCGTAATACATACATCATCTATTCTGTTGAGAGCACTGCGTGGTCTAGTGGTAGCGGCCCCACCTTTCGACCGTAAGGTTGTAGGTCCAATACCGGTCGTGCACCAATAAGTTTTTCTGCCGAAAAATGTATGTGCGCTATGCCAGTACTCTCAAACGGTGAAGGAAAACATTGTGAGGTAACCGGCATGTCGTAGAACCTAAAAAGTTCGAATAAGTCAAGTGCACGAAACGAGCCTCTTGGAGGCGCACTTAAAATCCTTTAAGCACACTCGTTCGAAAGAACTGGTGACACGATAAGATCATCTACTCTGTCCTAGTTCCACTGGGTTTCTTACTTTTTCGACGAACGATCCAATGGTGATCTTCAAAACGTATAACGTTTAAAGATTGACAAGAGAGATTCCAGTAGTATTCTCAAACGGTGAAGGAACGCATCGTCAGGAATACGTCATAGGACCTAAAAAGTTTGAAAACATGTGTCAAGTGCACGCAAGGAGACTCTTGGAGGCAGATGTTCATCTGTTTATTGAAGAGTAATTTAGTGTACCTAGGTAAGTAGTGAGTGTTCATTTAGTGGGAGGTGCAATTGTGGTTTGGCCAAGGACTTTTTAGCCCCATATTTAGCGAAAATACATTGCAAAAGTAAAACTGATAAACTGAACAATGGTGTTATGAAATGCAGTGGGATCCATTACCCAACTGCATCGAACAAAGGAGGTGTAACGCGTTGCATCATGTGCACGAAACGGTGCAGTTTTTTACAATTGTTCGTGATGTGAAGTTTATGAGATGTCGAAAGTTAATTATGATTAGACCTTCCTTTGCTTTCGGCAACACTAAATAAAACTATAGCTCCGAATTTATTCTTCAGATGAATAGAACAGGACCACGGATTTAAAGAAATGAGGTAGGTACTAGGTACCTTTACATCTATCTATATTAGATGATTTATTCAGCGTCAGAAGGAAACCTATGCCTACACTTAACGGGACGCTGTAGTGCCTGGGACATTGTTTGAGATGGAATAGGCTTGCCCAGCACCTAAACCATCCTCTCAGCTTAATCAGCCTGGCCCACAGGAAAGACGACGTCAATACGTGTGGAGCTGACTCAGCTGCGGGTTTCCTCACGATGTTTTCCTTCACCGTTAAGAGCTCGTGTTATAGCGCATATAAATTTAACCAAATGAAAAATCCATTGATGCACGGGGATTTGCACCCACGACCTTCAAATTGAAAGTCGAGGCACAACCCCATTCGACCAACATGGCTCAAGTACTAGTAACTAGCCCATTAACACGAGGCACTGTGACAGACAGATGCTCTGCTGAGCAATGTGCTATTAGCTACATAAATAAATATGCATATCTTGTGGTGGAGCAGTGGTCATGGAGAAGCAAAGATAATTTTGAACATTTATTTTTGCCCTTTACAGCAGAGCAAGGGCCATCCTTCGACCGTGACCAATGTGACCATACCTACCAACTAGTGCAAATTGGTAAATATTTTGCGAATTATCTCATATAAATATTGTAGATTAAATTAATTACATCCGGTATTACCTATGTAATGGAGAAATAAACACTAAGCATGTCGTGATTTATTGGCATCTAAATATTAAATCTAAGTAGGTACTAAGGTTTTTTCCAAGGTTTTCGAAGTCATTCGTTTGATTCACGATATTACCTACATCTCAGTAACTCGAAGTTACCCATTACCCTCCTAAGTGCCTCTCTAATTAACGTTACCGCGGCGCCTTGTGGTTTCCTGGCCTACTTCCTATCATAATAGGTTACTTAGTTATATTATCTGTGAACAAGGTTCCTCGAGCAGATTATTAGTAGCTATTGTGAGTTTGAAGCTTATTTAGCTGCACACTTGTAAGGGATTTGGCAAAGGAAACACAGGAAGTTTGTACCAAGTATATGTATATGGTTGGTACACGACAATTTTATTTTTGATGTCCCATGTGTTTTATATTACAATATATATAACGTGACAATTACCCTGTTTCTTAGTAGAACCATCTAATCAGGCCACATTCACTCACCGCTGAGTATAGGGTTCCTCATTTTCACGGCACTGACTGGCAGTGGCGTGAAAATGAGGAGAATCAACTAGCTCTGTGTAGGTAATCCCAGTCCTGAAATAATTGACTTTTAACCCTAAGTAATTTTGAAAATGAAAGCAAACGAGTGCGATCTTGCAATCTTTTTCATGTGCATTTGTTTTTGTATTTTTTTTTTTTAATGCTGGAATTTTCACACAGCATCGTCTAGCCCCAAAGTAAGAAGAGCTTGTGTTATGGGTACTAGATGACTGATAAACTACCTACTTATATACTTTTTGTTTGTAAATACATCATACATATTATACATAGAAACACCAGGACCCGAGACAAAAATCTATAGGTCATACAAACATTTATCCTGCGGCGGGTATCGAACCCGCAACCTGCGTCGCAGGCGGACCTTCGCCCACTGCGCCACAGAGGTCGTCAACAAATTGAGTTGCTCAGCCAATTGTGATAAAGCTATGCCTGCACGCCTAATTGAAAGGCTCATGTCATGATCTATTACATGTCATGTCATTCCACTATTGTCATGTCTTCCGCACGACCTCGGAACATACAATACATGGTCGCACTGAAAACAGGGTTTACGAGGCATGCGTCAATTATAAGTTATGTGTGCTTATAATCGTTGTGTAGATCTATAATAGGGAGGAAGTCAGAGTGTAATACATAACTGAACTGTGTACTAAGGCTCGGTGTTGGTACCAAGACACTGGGGCTGCTTATTACATAAACGTTAAACCTTAGTTAAATCGAGTGTATAAAATTTAAGCTTCTTGGTTGAACCCCATGTTGACACTTGTCAAAACAAAACCTGTTGCCACAAAAAAGCGTTCTATGTAAGAGTATTTAAAGATCGTTTTCTAGGGAAAACTGTCCCTAGAAAACGATTTTTAAATAGGTACTCAGCTTAAATACACGTACGTTAGTTAATCTTTAAACTCGGTTCATTTTCTAGTAATAAGACGGTGAATGACCAACTCAACTCAAAAGTAAATGAAAATAGTTAAAAGACTATTCTAGAAAACAAGAATATTTTTTTTAGAACTACGCATGTAAGTATACCTACAAGTAACAACTCAACTCCAAAAGAACACTTTTCTGAGAACTATAATACCTAGGTATTATAGTTCTCAGAAAAGTGTTCTTTTGGAGTTACTTGTACGCATAAAAAATTGCATATTTTGATCCTCTGCCTGTTAATAAACAAATAGCTACCGTGTCTAATGTTGAAACACTTTAATATCAGTGCGATGTAGTCATATCGAGATTTGGTCCTATCAGCTAACTAGTCAAATTGAGATGTGGTCCAAACGCTCCTAACCCATTATTTGGATGAGTTTTCTTAGAAGATGGCTATAGTTTCGGAAAAAGTTAGGAGTCACAACAACAAGAGAACTCATATAGAGTTTTTATCTAGTAGTTACTTAGTTTACAATACAATGCTTCTGAATAATACTTATGCAGGTGCAGTAAGTTAAGTACTAGGTCCAAGGCAAACACAAGGTTCGCAATGTTCGCATACAAACCTTGGGTTAAAAAATCAGTTAAAGGCATTTTTCACATCATCATAAATGGATTGCTGTGCATTCGTCATGTGACAAGTTTATGAAGGTTGTGTTAGCAGTTTTTTTTTAACTTTTTACCTACGGAACGGAGGTGTAAACTTTAACTCCAGAACAGTTTGACCGTGTGGTTTAGAATTACACCACAAGTTCTCAATTTATTAGTAAGTAGGTAGCCACTTA
The DNA here is from genome assembly GCA_951394285.1 of Epirrhoe tristata. NCBI lineage: Eukaryota > Metazoa > Arthropoda > Insecta > Lepidoptera > Geometridae > Epirrhoe > Epirrhoe tristata. Next base: position 10,925,142 of record OX596139.1, read on the forward strand.
AATACTTTATAATATCATATTGATGATTTCTTAAATGATAAATTTTAATTGAAATGATATTATTACTTACTTACCTATTATTTTTCTATTGTTAAATGAATTATTTACCTACTTTGACGAACATGATATTATTTTTTTTTTGACATTATTACTAATATTTTAACTTAACTTTGATTTATGTCACTTAAAGCATGCCACTCTCTCGGTTTGCACACCGAAATCGGTAAAACATGTTGCTTCCAAGACCTTCCTATGTAATCATCTTTTTTACCTACACATGTTTATGCAAATAAATAATCTTTATCTTTATCTTTATCATATTATATGCAAGTTTTTCTATTGTAACCATAGTGCTACCTACAGGTACAATAAGTACTTAATTGTAAGTTGCAGTTACCCAGAACTGGACTAAGGTTATCAATTGCATATTCGTGATTGCGTCGAGATAATGCAAGCTATATAATTAGTATAGGTACCTACGCAAGCAAGTATTAGTAAGGAATTTACGTGGACTAGGTTTTATGGAGAAAACAAAATTTTGCATAGATTTTTATTTTCCTTCTATTAACCAGATTACGCTGGGAACAGTTTATTACTAGGGAATTTACGTGGTTTTATGGAGAAAACATCGATCTTGCATAGATTAATTTTTGAATAAACGGGTTTTTATCACGTACTTGTTTTATTTGGTCCCGACGTTTCGAACGCGTTGCAGCGCTCGTGGTCACGGGAGAACTGGTGCAAGGCGAGTCAGTTTTTTCTATTGAGGTTAGGATCCGGATCTACCCTCAAAAATTAATTCAAAAATGAATTATGTCGTCAAATCACGAAAGCTTAATAAGTTTACTTGCATAGATTATTCTATCCTCCTGCTGGGCAAAGGTCTCCTCCATGTTTTTACACGATTGTTGTCTCCTTACCTCCCACCAGTTCGTACGTACTAAACACTGAATAATGTCAAAAGCAACACCATACTACTTTCTCATTGACTAGCAAAGATGACCTTGGATGAACTGGTTGAACAAACTGTCAAAATCCTTCATAAATGCAGACAGATGCAGGCAAATTTCATACCTAGGAGCATTTGCAAGGTCAAAACAATTTGTAGCTGCAAATATCTGTGAATCTTTATTGCATTTTCGTTTTGTTACCTGCGGATATTTTTAAGTGAACTTGTTGAAGGTTGAGGTGAGACGGCCTTGAAGAAGATTCATTGAAAAGATCAGTAGGTTTAAGCGATTATTTTGAATGGCGGTGAAAGCCAAGAAATTGGCTGGTTTAATTAGCATGTTGGGTCCATGCGCTTAAACACGAGCTCTTAACGGTGAAGAAAAACATCGTGAGGAAACCCGCAAACAATGTCCCAGGCACTACAGCGTCCCGTTAAGTGTAGGCATGGATTGCCTCCTGATGCTGTATAAATCATCTAATATAGATGTACTTAAAAAGTTTATTTTTTGGTCCATGACATATAAAGTTGCAGGACTTAGGAAAGTTGCTTAGTCAATTGGTACTTACCTACATATTCTAATGCCTAAACAATGTTTGGTAGCAAATTGGAAGGGAGGCCATAGTGGTCATCAAATCAAACCCTTATGAGCTTTGAAGGACTCAATTTTAGGACGAACTTAATTGAATTGTAGGTCTTCGGTTTATCAGAAATATCTTTGTCACCCGAGCCCTGAGACGGTACTTTATCACAAATTATAGTTTTACTTTAGTACCTACCGTTTGTGCAATCGCTGCGCATGTTTGAAGGATTCCTAGTTCCAACAGTCTGGAAAGTTCCAATCCGCACATTCTATTGCCTTGAGAATATCCACCTACTCCTAGAAACTCAACCATTTACTATAGGTGCGCACGTTTTTTAAGTTTAAATCCATTGCAGTCTGGTTTCCAGGTAAATAGATACGTGACTGGCAGGGTACTGGTATTCTAGAAACTACTATTTAAGGTCAATCAAAGTCAAAGTCAAAAAACATTTATTCAGTAGGACCGCTGGAATCACTTTGAATCGTCTTAAAGCTAGGTGATTTTACTACTGTTCCTTCGTGACTAATACCGTAACCATGCATTGCATGTATCGAAACCGATTTGAATAGTAGTTTCAACTTCAACTGCAATTTCATTTCAGATACAGATGAAATACACTTCGCTTCGTCTTCGATAAAATGCGACGCCGACGACGATCCAAATCAATTCTGGTCGGAACAAACCCAGAATAAATAATTCAACAGAAGGCACAAAAAGAATTTGTCATGTCTAAAGGCAAACCAACAAGAACTATCCAAGCCTAAGCACTAAAACTAACCAAACCGTAACTAATTTTAACGATTGCAAGTAATTACATTAAACCTTACGATAAACGGCGGTGCTAACCGGTCTGTTTTCTCCTCGGTTATAAAACACTGGCTTGGCTAAAAATAGCTCCAGTTGCATCGCTGATGAATTGCATACCTGCATCTCATTAGGCACCCGCAGAGCCTGCCCGAGTAGATGACGTATCTATTAGAATATTTCGATCTTTCAAAACATTCGTCAGTCATTTTCTATGGAGCTGGGTCACGATCGCTTCCAGATCAAAGTTTTTTGAACTTAACATTTCAACACATAACACACACCTATTTCACCCCATGTTTCTTAGTCTTCCTAGGTTAATTATTATGTGTCATTGCGCATCACAATACCTACTCGTACAATATAATTTTTTTGCGCACCAGAATACAAACATCGATTTGAAATCTCGATTGAGCTATAATCATTTTTTAACTTGCATGCATACCTACGTCAATGTTAGAAGTGGAATCTCATGTACCTAGTTACCTAACTTTGCGGGACTTTTTTAAAATCGTGTAACACTCGAAGCCTCTAATCGCTAGCTCACACATATGACGTTACTTTAATGTTTCAATCAACGTCTTGCTTGACAAGTTTTCAACAATTTGACCTGTGCTTACTTAACACTTCTTGTAGAACGTCAATCAATCTAGTGAGCAGTTTTAAAAAGGTAAAATTTCCCACAGATTTTTCTAGAAAAAGGATTCAGGTCATTTTGGACATTAGGAAATGACTTTGAAAGGTTCAAAACTCTCTGGGAGGTGACCTGTATAACCGGTTTGTGGTATGGGTGTGGAAATCAGACGTTATGCAAATGTAAAACTAGTTGTTAGTCACTATGGAGGATTTGGGAATAGGCATTGTTGACGAAAAGTTGAATTCACTTGCATACCATTGTATGTCGTGCCAAGTTTTAGGTAAAATGAATAAATCAGTCGTCGATTTGTAAAGTATTCAAGTTATCCCTCCCACTCATATAATAAAGCTGAAAGTTTGTGAGTTTCTTTAGATGTTTGGATGTTTGTGTAAGGATCAGGCTCAAACGACGAAACAGTTTACAATGAAATTTGGTAAGGTGAAAGGCAAGGTTTATAATCAAAGACAACAAATCCTAAAATGAATTTAGTATTTTTATGGGTTGGATTGGAACAAGGTAGTCCTATCTCTAAAGTTTGTATGACTAAACAATGCGTAGACGACGTCGCGCCCGGGTCCACTAGTTGTGAATAATTGTATTAGCATTTGGATTTTTTGAATGATCTAAGCTATTTTTGGTCTAAAATAAAACAGCTAAAACAAAGGCTTCACGACCAATTTCCTCAGCAAAGATTATGGAAATTAAGAGATTTGTAAAGCTTATATTAGAATTTAAAGCCAAATTTTCCGCTCTTTACGTCATACACGCAAATCTACACAAATGTCTAACAATGAAAATAATGAAGACATTGCGCCTGACATTGGGACGACCGAAGCCAAAAAAGTGGTGAACGTAATTGGATAATTAAATAAATTACAAAAATAATCAAGGCATCACTGGTCTTGCCATAAGTGACTGTATCCGCGTGGTGATGGCTAGTCATTGTTGAAAATGTAGCAAACTCACGATAACAAAACCTATTCAAACTAGATTCCTCATTTGGATCTGTTTACTTTACCTCTACCAACATTTGATGCCTTTTAAGCTAGCAGTGGTTGTGGTTGAAGCCGGATTGTAACACAAACACATAAAATTTAGATTTATGTATAATATTGGTTACCAATTATAAGTTATTACCAATATTAAGGTTAGTGTCATACAAAGGGTTGATGTTTGTAACAAGAGAGCGAAGCCGCTGATAGAAGAATTTGGAATCAAAGAAGGTTGCAAAATATTCGAAAGAATAGCTTTGGGCCAGTAGATCTTGCGTCAGCGTCAGCGATGGTATGGCTCAATAGCGCATAATTATCTTATTATCCTAGTAAAAGATTATAAAGAACAGAATCTAAAGCACCTCATCACAAAATCACAACAATCCGTGCAAAATTAATTCAGATCGCAATTACATGTCGGAGACTTGCGTTGAATATGAATTGCGACTACGCACCGGCAACGCACCACTTAGGAATTTAATCCTTATTTTTAATTGCATAGAATTTATTGTCTTCTAATTTGTGGTAAAGGCTGCCGGTTATACGTGGAGCCACGCCCACATCTTCAAGGTAGGCTGCTGACATAATCAGACGTTTACTGGTATTATTTATTGATATAAAGTTATAAACCTTTTGTAGAATAAGATTAGTGACGCAAATAAAATATGAATCACGGTGTCCTTTCGAAATAATAATTGTGCATTATGAAGAATCTCTTTATTCTTTAAGTTGTTCCTTCGAGCCGGATGACAGTTACTTAGGACAAAAATTAACCTTGGCTTTGAACATTCAGACAATGTCACTTCATAAGCAGTTTATCGAGAAGTGAAACCAGTTACTACACTTTCACTTCTATTGTGTGTAAATTAGTGTTAAGGAGCTATTGTTAAATAGCTTTTTGGAGATACCCCTAAGTACCCACATACTCCCGAGTTATGTAATATGATAATAATATAATATAATATGTGGCGCAGTGGGCGAAGGTCTGCCTGCGACGCAGAAGGTTGCGGGTTCGATCCCCGCTACGGATCAAATGTTTGTATGACCTACAGATATTTGTCCCGGGTCTGGGTGTTTCTATGTATAATATGTATGTATTTACAAACAAAAAGTATATAAGTAGTTTATCAGTCATTCTAGTACCCATAACACAAGCTCTGCTTACTTTGGGGCTAGTAGATGATGTGATACTGTGTGAAAAGTCCAGCGTTATTTATTTATTAATATGTAGCACTAGCTACGGTATGTTATCTAATTGCTAAACATAATAACTTAGAATTAGAACACTATAATATTACGCATAGTAAGACTGATTGTTGGCATTTTAATGTATAGTTGCAAAAATTAATATGGTAACATTTATTTTGTATTCATTGGTAGATTATACTTTGAACATGGCAACACTTAATGCTTCAGCATAAAAGCCTGAACGCCTCAGTATCTTTGTCTTTTCACTGCTGCCTGCCTTGGAGTAAGAACCTAGCTATAATACCTACCTTCCTCGTATTGGTCATATTTAATTTCAATATACGTATCAACGTATTTTATAACGTAACTCTGCATTTTTCTTTTTCCCGTAATCCTAATTTCCAATAGGTTATGGGCCCAGTAATCTAGCTAAAGTATCTTCATAAAATCACGTGTTTTCCCAATCGTCATGGATAACCTAAAAAAGAAGAGAAACATCCAACCATTCAACGGAGAAAAATATAGCGTGTGGAAGTTTCGTATTCGTGCGCTATTGGCAGAACTGTATGTCGTCAAGGTCATCAACGAAGAACCCGTGTTACGAAACGAGGCTTGGGAAAAGCAAAACCAAACTGCGAAAAGCGTGATCGTCGAGTATTTGGCTGACTCCTTCCTCAGTTTCGCCAAAGAAGAACTGACCGCCAAAGCCATCTTGGAGAACCTGGACGCCTTATACGAGAGAAAAAGTCTAGCCACGCAGCTGGCAATACGGAAGAAGCTGCTAAGCTTGAAGCTGCAAGGTGACATTCCACTAGTCAAACATTTCACGATTTTTGACGACCTAATGACGGAGCTGTTGGCCGCTGGAGCGAAGCTTGAAGAAACCGATAAGGTATCTCATTTACTTCTAACACTCCCGACATCATACGATGGCGTCATCACGGCAATTGAAACATTATCAGAAGATAATTTAACGCTAGCCTTTGTAAAAACAAGATTGTTAGACCACGAGGTGAAGTTGAAAAATGAGGGTACCGACACTTCGAAAAAGGTACTTCACGCCGAGTCCAATGAAACTCAAAAATTCTACAAACAGAATTTTAAGGCTACCAAGAAATTCGTGAGGTGCCACCATTGTGGGCGGAAGGGCCACATGAAGAAGGACTGCTACTACTTCAATCGTCGAGACTATCAACAAAAATTTAACCGGCCGAGGCAACCCAACCACCAGCGAAAACCGGCAAAACCGGCGGACCGGTATCGTACGATTCAAGCGGTGGAGCTGACCGAGGGGGCGATATCCCATGAAGCCTCTGGATTCGCATTCATGTCCGGAAATTACGAAGCTAGCGTAAACGAGCAGCAACTAACATTCCTGTTAGATTCCGGAGCATCAGACCACATCGTTAATAGGGAAGACCTTTTCAGTACCTTTACCACTTTAAATACACCGTTTCTAATTTCAGTTGCTAAGCACGGTGAATTCATTTCGGCTACCAAACGTGGGACATTGCAAGTAATTAGCGACACTGGAGGACGTGCTGTTCTGTCCTGAGGCACCCTACAACCTGCTGTCGGTGTCGAGGATGCAACGTGCCGGGCTGACCATCACCTTCGATCAGCACGGAACGAATATCAGTAAGGACGGTACAATACTGATGCGAGGTAAGGCAATTAATAATTTAATTTCGGTAGATTTCAAAGTTAATCGATCTGTTTCTCATTTATGCACTAAGAATAAAAATAATTATGACTTGTGGCATCAAAGATTAGGTCATATAAGTAAACAAAAGTTTTTGTGTTTGAAAAATAATTGTATGACTAATGACGGTAGTTTAATTGAATCAGTAACTCCGAACGAAAATCTTTGTGAAGCATGCATAAACGGGAAACAGTCTCGTTTGCCATTTAATATAGCTAAAGATAAAAGCTATATCAAACGACCATTATTTGTTGTTCATACTGATGTTTGTGGGCCGATCACTCCTTCTTCAATTGACAATAAGAGTTACTTTGTGTTGTTCGTAGATCAATTTACTCACTACTGTGTTGTGTACCTGATAGCCTATAAATCAGATGTGTTTTCAGTCTTTAAAGATTTCGTAGCAAAAAGTGAGGCAAAATTCAATTTAAAATTGGTAAATTTGTACTGTGATAATGGGCGGGAGTATTTGTCTAATGAAATGAAAGAATACTGTGTGTCTCGGGGAATTTCTTATCATTTTACTGTTCCTAGAACACCTCAACAAAATGGGGTTTCTGAACGTATGGTTAGAACAATAACGGAAAAAGCCCGTGCTATGGTTAGTGGTGCTAGTTTACCAAAGTATTTTTGGGGTGATGCAGTATTAACTGCAGTGTATTTGATAAACATTACGCCTACCCGGGCTTTGCAACAAAATAAAACTCCCTTTGAATTGTGGCACGATAAAAGACCCGAAATTAAATATTTAAAGGTTTTTGGTTCTACCGTGTATGTACAGTAGTGGTATGAAAAGGTTCGCCAGTTTTCAAATTGATTCATTTAACGTTCCGCAAGCACATATTACCTTTTCAAACTAAGTCACAGAACAGACTGGTTCACAGAAAATTATGTTTAACTGTTTGACAATAAAGTTTAAAATTACAGATTATACTTGTTTGATTTTCTGTCTTGACCAAGAAGATTATATAATGTAAAAACTTTTTATTGGTTTCAACATCTCGTTGTCTGTCATTGTTGACATTGCAATTTTATTTTTTCACGTTTCTATATTTTACATAAAATGCCGAGACCTTTAAGTGTTGTAGAAAGAGCAGCAATTATTGCTGAACATGAAGCTGGCTACAATATCAGTGAGATATCGCGTCGTCTTAATGTAACCAGGGATAGTGTAAGATTTTGGATCCGGAGATATGGTGAAGAAGGTGAACTCATAGATCATCGTCACAACAATTCTGGTCGCCGTCCTATCCTTAGTGCTGCACAAAATGCCGACATGAGACGGCAATATGAAGAAAATGGCTTTGTGTCAACCAATCATTTCGCTCAACTGTATGAAGTTTGTCCTAGAGTAATAAGAAATGCATTACACTCAATGGGATTACATTATAGACGACACTCAAAAAAAGTTGCTCTGACACCAACCCATAAGGAAGCACGCTTGAGATTTGCAGAGACCTATTTGAACTTTGATTGGAGTACCACTATATTTACCGACGAAAAATCCTTTATGTCAAGCCAACATGGGAGGCTTCATTTGTGGAGGTATAACGGCACGAGATATACAGAAGACCATGTAGTGCCCAATTTTAGTTCTGGACGTATCTCTGCCAATATTTGGGGGTGGATGTCAGCGGATGGAGTGGGCGAGCTCGTTCTTCTTCCTTCAAGGGCAAATGCAACTCACTATCTATCGGTTCTGGAAGACAGTATGCTACCAAGTGTCCGTACCGTATATACAGCTGCTGACTTACCTCAGGTCAGCTACGTTCAAGACAATGCTCGCACGCACACTGCTCGTATTGTGAATGAATGGTTCAATCGGCACAGTGATATAGCGGTGATTCCGTGGCCAGCAAGATCTGCAGATTTAAACCCGATCGAGAACCTATGGGGTTTAATGGTGCAGCGATGGGATAATAGAAACGAAAGAACCAAGAAGGCTATAGAAGACCACTGCCATATCATTTGGGAAGATACACGAGGGACGGACCTATGCTCTCGCCTTGTTGGTTCTATGAGAAACAGGTTACAATGTGTGATTGATGCTAATGGTGGTTATATACGTTATTAAATAAAATAAAGTTATTATATTACTTATTCGTACTATTCTTTCATATTCGGTCCTATCAACAAAGCGGTTTACCCCGACAGTAATATCTCTGTCAATAAATCTTGGCAGTCCAGGAAAATAGAGTATAATTAAAGATTACAGTAATCTAAATAACGTTTAAATACAAATAACCTATATCAAAATCTTGTTGTTATGGGTAATTGTTATTTTTGTAAAATTGACAGGATGGAGTAAAACAGTAAACAAATTATGCAAAACCTTTTTGATATGTCATTGCCTATAATCGATAGTAAACGCTAAACATAACAAAACGTAATATTTATTAATTAAAATGTTGGCAGTACTGGTTCTTGCACTCGTGCAAGCAAAAGTCGACTTTAAGATGACGAACCTTTTCATACCGCGACTGTACAGTAGTGGTATGAAAAGGTTCGCCAGTTTTCAAATTGATTCATTTAACGTTCCGCAAGCACATATTACCTTTTCAAACTAAGTCACAGAACAGACTGGTTCACAGAAAATTATGTTTAACTGTTTGACAATAAAGTTTAAAATTACAGATTATACTTGTTTGATTTTCTGTCTTGACCAAGAAGATTATATAATGTAAAAACTTTTTATTGGTTTCAACATCTCGTTGTCTGTCATTGTTGACATTGCAATTTTATTTTTTCACGTTTCTATATTTTACATAAAATGCCGAGACCTTTAAGTGTTGTAGAAAGAGCAGCAATTATTGCTGAACATGAAGCTGGCTACAATATCAGTGAGATATCGCGTCGTCTTAATGTAACCAGGGATAGTGTAAGATTTTGGATCCGGAGATATGGTGAAGAAGGTGAACTCATAGATCATCGTCACAACAATTCTGGTCGCCGTCCTATCCTTAGTGCTGCACAAAATGCCGACATGAGACGGCAATATGAAGAAAATGGCTTTGTGTCAACCAATCATTTCGCTCAACTGTATGAAGTTTGTCCTAGAGTAATAAGAAATGCATTACACTCAATGGGATTACATTATAGACGACACTCAAAAAAAGTTGCTCTGACACCAACCCATAAGGAAGCACGCTTGAGATTTGCAGAGACCTATTTGAACTTTGATTGGAGTACCACTATATTTACCGACGAAAAATCCTTTATGTCAAGCCAACATGGGAGGCTTCATTTGTGGAGGTATAACGGCACGAGATATACAGAAGACCATGTAGTGCCCAATTTTAGTTCTGGACGTATCTCTGCCAATATTTGGGGGTGGATGTCAGCGGATGGAGTGGGCGAGCTCGTTCTTCTTCCTTCAAGGGCAAATGCAACTCACTATCTATCGGTTCTGGAAGACAGTATGCTACCAAGTGTCCGTACCGTATATACAGCTGCTGACTTACCTCAGGTCAGCTACGTTCAAGACAATGCTCGCACGCACACTGCTCGTATTGTGAATGAATGGTTCAATCGGCACAGTGATATAGCGGTGATTCCGTGGCCAGCAAGATCTGCAGATTTAAACCCGATCGAGAACCTATGGGGTTTAATGGTGCAGCGATGGGATAATAGAAACGAAAGAACCAAGAAGGCTATAGAAGACCACTGCCATATCATTTGGGAAGATACACGAGGGACGGACCTATGCTCTCGCCTTGTTGGTTCTATGAGAAACAGGTTACAATGTGTGATTGATGCTAATGGTGGTTATATACGTTATTAAATAAAATAAAGTTATTATATTACTTATTCGTACTATTCTTTCATATTCGGTCCTATCAACAAAGCGGTTTACCCCGACAGTAATATCTCTGTCAATAAATCTTGGCAGTCCAGGAAAATAGAGTATAATTAAAGATTACAGTAATCTAAATAACGTTTAAATACAAATAACCTATATCAAAATCTTGTTGTTATGGGTAATTGTTATTTTTGTAAAATTGACAGGATGGAGTAAAACAGTAAACAAATTATGCAAAACCTTTTTGATATGTCATTGCCTATAATCGATAGTAAACGCTAAACATAACAAAACGTAATATTTATTAATTAAAATGTTGGCAGTACTGGTTCTTGCACTCGTGCAAGCAAAAGTCGACTTTAAGATGACGAACCTTTTCATACCGCGACTGTACATAATAAAACAAGTAAGAGTAAGTTCGATGAAAAATCATGGAAGGGTATACTGGTAGGTTTTGTACCGAATGGCTATAAGGTATGGAACACAGACCGTGAAAAATATGAAACAGTTCGGGATGTCATAGTAGATGAAGTTAATTTTCTACAGTCAAGGCCTAAGTTGCAAAATACTGAATTGATATCAGTATCTGGGTCACCGGAACCTCTAGGCTGTGATAGTTCGAAATCTGATATACCTAAACCTGATAGTTCGAAATCGGGTAGTTCGAAATCAGTTGAAACGAAATCGGGTAATTCGAAATCCGATATTATTATGCCTAAACCGGATAGTTTAAAATCGGGTAGTTTGAAATCAGTTGAAAATAAATCGGGTAATTTGAAATCCGATATTTCTAAACCTGATACTCGTAGTTTAAAATCGGGTAGTTTGAAAACTGATGAGTTTATTTCTGGTTGTAAGATTCGTAAGCTAAACGATTCAAATAGTATGACAAAGCCGATTGTTGCCGATGAAACAAGTACGAGTGAAACTTGTAGTTCCGATCATGACATCAGTGATTCTTGTCAGTTGAGGAGGAGTGCTAGGATAAAAGGTCGTACACCGATTTCGTACAAAGAAATTGATGATGTTCTATTGTGTGCTCAGTATGTTAGTTACGAAGTACCTACTTCATTTAGTGAGATTAAAAATCGGGAAGATAGAACTCGATGGGAAGGTGCAATTAGAGATGAATTAGATTCACATTTAGCCAATAATACTTGGACGTTAGTGCCTGAACCCGAAAATAAGAACGTAATAGATTCTAAATGGGTTTTTAGTATTAAAAATGATGAATTTGGTAATCCAATAAGATTTAAGGCACGCCTAGTTGCCAGGGGTTTTAGTCAGGAATATTTAACTGATTACAATGAAACTTTTGCGCCAGTAGCTCGTATAGCAAGTTTTAGATTAATGATTAGCCTTGCAAATCAATTTAATTTATTGGTACACCATATGGATGTAAAAACTGCATTTTTAAATGGCATTCTGAAGGAAGAAATTTATATGAAAGTGCCAGATGGTGTGTATAGCAAAAGTGGTTATGTCTGTAAATTAAATAAAGCTTTGTATGGATTAAAACAAGCTGCTAGGTGTTGGTTTGAATTATTTGATCAGTGTCTGAAAGAAAAGGGGTTTGTAAACTCATCGGTCGATAGATGTATTTATATTTTAGATAAGGGTGATATATGTAGAAATGTATATGTGCTATTGTATGTCGATGATCTCGTCTTGGCCTGTGCTGACAATCAAACAATGGTTAGTCTGAAGGATTATTTGATGAGTAAATTTAAAATGATTGATTTAAACGCCATTAAATTATTTCTAGGCATTAAAATCACTCGAAATAATGACTCTGTAACTTTAGATCAAAGTTCATACATAAAATCGATTTTAGAAAAATTTGGTATGTCTGACTGTAATCCGGTCAGTACTCCTTTAGAGGTTAAGCCAAATTATGAAGCTCTAAACTTAGATAGTGAGTATAGTGCACCCTGTCGTAACCTTATTGGTTGTTTGATGTATGTTATGTTGTGTACGCGCCCTGATTTAAGCGTTAGTGTAAATATTTTGAGCAGATACACGAACAAAAATAATAAAGAGTTGGCAATGTCTCAAGAGAGTGCTTAGGTATTTGAAAGGCACTGTAACATTAAAACTAACGTACAAAAGATGCAATAATTATGAACATATTTTATGTGGTTATGTAGATTCAGATTGGGGTGGCAATGATGTAAATGATAGAAGAAGTACTTCAGGTTATTTATTTAAACTGTTTAATAGATGTACAATAACTTGGAATACAAAGAGACAAATATCTGTTGCGGCTTCTTCGACTGAGGCCGAGTACATGGCATTGTTTGAAGCTGTGAAAGAAGCATTGTGGTTAAAGTCTCTTATGATAAATGTTAAAATTGATATTGTCAGTCCAATACCTATTTTTGAAGACAATAATGGATGTATATGTATAGCAAATAATCCTACGAGCCATAAGAGGTCAAAACATATTGACATAAAGTACCATTTCTCTAGAGAACAGGTTGAAAACAATGTAATAAAATTGTTGTATCTTCCCACAGGTGAGCAGACAGCCGATATGTTAACTAAGCCGCTGCCGATTGTCGCGTTTCGACAGTTCAGAGATGAAGTGGGTTTATGTTTGTAGATGTATCTCTAGGTACTTATGTTGATTTTGTTTTTAAAATGTTTGTTGATTTACATTGTTTTGTTAAATGCATAATTTAAGTGTTAAATGCATAGTTTAAGTTTTGAATGAATAATGTATGTTTAAAATGCATAATTTAAGTTCATGGTCTGATTAGGTTTTACTGGGTTTCCCTAATCCTTGCAACAAATGTTGGACCATAAGTATTGTAATTTTCCCCAGAAAATACTTGGAAGGTTTTTAATGTTGGATAGGTATAAAACTAGGATGATTGTAAATAGTTTGTGATTAATTTTTGAGGGGGCGTGTTGGCATTTTAATGTATAGTTGCAAAAATTAATATGGTAACATTTATTTTGTATTCATTGGTAGATTATACTTTGAACATGGCAACACTTAATGCTTCAGCATAAAAGCCTGAACGCCTCAGTATCTTTGTCTTTTCACTGCTGCCTGCCTTGGAGTAAGAACCTAGCTATAATACCTACCTTCCTCGTATTGGTCATATTTAATTTCAATATACGTATCAACGTATTTTATAACGTAACTCTGCATTTTTCTTTTTCCCGTAATCCTAATTTCCAATACTGATAAATTGGAGCATTTGAAATACCACACGAATTGTCAACATAAGTCAAATCCATAAAAATTCTTAGAGGAATGCGAAAGATTCTCCATAGATGCTTCATTCATTCCATTCATTAACCGCCTTCCATCGACCTTTTAGTTACAGAAACTAAGCTACTATTACATATATATACAGCAGGTAGAGAATGCCTTCGGCATTATGTTCGCCAATTGTGCAATATTTTGGTTTTTTGTGCAATAAAGTATTTAAATAAATAAATATATATTAGTCAAGCTATCTAAGGATAGTTAGAAACGATCTATAGATAGCTCAACTGATCCAGGTCACTGTCAGTCGGAAGATTATAAACCTTTTAGATATTAAAAATCAAACTACATTGTTTTCAACGATTTTACTTTAAATGCCATTCGCTGTGGTCAAACCAACAGTGGCGTGATCGCTTAGAAACCTTATTTGAGAACTACTTTCAACAGTACATTTTTTATGATACGTTGATAATACAGAAATGAGTTGGATAATGTTGACCGTTGGTATTTAAGTGTTTACCAGGCAAGTTGGAAACCAGTTTGCTGTTGACTCAGTCAGAGCAAATCTCCAAGTATGGAGGCTGTTCTGATCTACCTACGTGACTAGCAGCTGTATAAAAATATCGGACAAATGACAAAACTGAGGGGAGACAATATTGAGCAGCATACAAAAGTTCTAAACTATAATACCGAAAAATTATTTAAGATATAAGAATTTAGGGACCTTTAATCTGATTCAAATATTTTAAATTTAACTTGTTAAATAACTGGATTTTAACAATCGATAACAGAGAGAAAAACCATGCCTCGTTTTATAAACCTTACTTTAATTTTATAGGAGTACCTATTTGTGGTCATCATCACATGTATGACGCAGATAGGTTAACTTGTTACGTAAAAAAATAACATTGTGGTCATTCATAGTTGATGTCCGCATTTTTTCGAAGAATTTTTTTTCGAAGCTTTTCAAGTCACTATTTTAATACTCGTAGTGACTTGAAAATTTTCGAATTAAAATCATTTCCAATCATTTATAGGTTCTTATCTACACCTACATTTAACACTGCTAGTGCTCACAACATGAATGAAGAACGGACGAGAATGACACGATTCGATAATTCGACTCGCAGCGGTCGCAACAGATAATGCTTATAACTTCAAAACCAGTTCAAAGATGACACCAAATGACTTCACAGAATATGTAAAAGGAAATTACCACAGACAAATTAATCATCAAAAACATGATCTGTCTGCCCGCAGTGATACGTCAAACGATTTCACCGTCGTAGCGCCTCAGGCTGCGCAGGCGCCACTTTCTATACACAGAATAAGCGATCTGTCAGAATAACTACCAGTTAGTTGGCTGCTATGAGAATGGATTTAATCTGTATGTTTTAAGAAAGTTTCGATTATTTTGCGTTGTTGTTACTGTTAAAAACAGACTCACAATTATCCGTAAAGACGATTAGATATCTAGTCAAATAGATTTTTTTGAGATGTTTAGGATTTGTGATTACTTATAAGTACCTATGTAGATAGACCTTAGGAGAAAGGTTACTTGCAGTTTATTTACGCAACATATTGATAAGTTTAACATATTTACCATATAACTCTTAATTTTCATGCTGGTCATGTACATGTTTCGATTCATCATATTCCTGCCCTTTTCCCACATTATGTGGGGTCGGCACAACATGTGTTCTTCTTCCATTCTCCTCTATCACTGTCATCTCAACACTCACTCCTTTCTTACTCATGTCATCCTTTACACAATCCATCCATCTTATCTTTGGCCTACCTCTACTCGTAAATCCATCAACATTCATACAAAGCACTCTCCTAGTTACATGACATTCTTCCCTTCTCATTACATGCCCATACCATGCTAGCCTGTTGCTCCTCATCTTTTCATTCAATGGCGCAACTGTCACACTTCCTCTTATGTACTCATGTACATGTTTCTGTTCTAAGCGAAAAATACCACGGGCGATAGCTAGTGTCGAATATTTATAGCTGAACGTGTTATGTAATTGAACAGGTGTTTCAGTCGTTAGGTTCACGAAGGTGAGTTTAACAACACCTTGACGTACGTAGCGAAAACTTTTTAAATTATAAAACAAACTAGCATAACAGTTGGCTTTGGCTAAAAAGACTGATGCAATTAACAGCGCTACCTACTTTGTCCCACTAAAAACCATACAAGATTACATAAATGCAAAAAAAAAACTCAACCTTATTTCAATGAGGTTAGAAGATTATTTTGATAGAACCCGTGCTGGCCTATTTCAAAGCGTTCAATCTTAATAGTTTTCTAATGCCATTGAAATACGGTTGAGTTTCGGTCGGAGTGGGGGGCGTGAGGTGTTTTTCGTTACGGTATACACGTTTCAAAGCGTTCAATCTTAATAGTTTTCTAATGCCATTGAAATACGGTTGAGTTTCGGTCGGAGTGGGGGTGTTAGGTGTTTTTCGTTACGGAATTTCTGGTTTCGGTCTCCACCCTCGAGGCCCGCGATAGAAGCTATGCAATAGCTTAAAAAATCGGTCGAGCTATTTAAGAAGAAAATAACTCATAGTAGGGTAGTAAAACGACGTAGGAGTATGTCAAACGAAATTATACACAATGGTGAAAATCTTAAGTCAACACCAATTTTTAAACCGTAGCAGATAAGAAACGAAAGATCTAGTTGCCTGTAAATTTCGAGAATATTTTTGTACAAAGGCTAAATTTGAACATTTCCGCGTTCACAAAGCTACTTGTAGCAAGAAATGAATGCACATAAGTTATCGAGACACAGAACTGTGAACTGCTAATAATTGGGGACAGTTTTGAAATTGAGAATAAGCTAGGTATACCTATTTAGGTTGAAAATAAGAGTTAGTAAAAACACACGGTGCGTCACCAATCACCGTTACAAATTGCCATTGTTTTAAAAACGTGTTCTTGCTGTATGTTTAACATAATAATGTACAGTAACTACAGTACGCACAACCAAACTTTAGCTCTCTGAAGTAGCTGCGCAGAACCCATTTTCGATGACGCATAAAAGACGAAGACAGCGTTGTATAGCTGCCTCGCTCACTCGCTTAGTTTGTTGCATCATCTATCTCGCCTACGCGCGCAAGCCTGCGCAATCGTTTAGTGCTCCTAACTTCGGAGAGCTAAAGATCGGTTGTGCGTACTGTACAGCGTAGTAATAAAATATTAATTACTACGTTCTGTCAAGAAAATCAAGGTGATTAATCAAAGCCATTTAGAGCAATTAAAACTGAACAAGGCATAATGACAATAATAGTAGATACAGGATTAAAAAAAAGTCAACGTTTTTCACAACTTATCTTTCAAGTGTATCGTCTCAGTAGAGAAGTCAATATTAATATCATTGACTATTAAAAAGTCAGTAGTTTTATTATATACAAACATACCTAGGCGACTATAACCAGTAATCATTCTATAGGTAAATAACGACCATATAAGCACGATTTTGGTAACGTGACTCTTCTTACAAACCTAACCTTCTTACGTCTATAGGAATGCTTCAGCATTTTGTTTTTTGAAGTGAAAACTTCTTTAGGCGCGTTAGCGACATAGAAGAAATAGTTTTGAGATGAGTAAAAAACTTTGGATTCGGCTGGCGAGTCACGTGATCGTAAGACGCTAGACACCTAAGGCGACACCGGCTAATTACTTAACTTGAAATAAATTGTCAGTCATCCCAATGGTAATTGAAGTATTGTGAATTGAAGAATATTGACAAACTTGGTAATGGCCAATATGATATCTGGTCAGTCGCCGCGCGCGTTTTTGAAGCACTGTCAAGTCAAAACGCAACGATAGCGCGATCTAACTTTTCCTGAGTCGCCATCTAGTTAATTTTTTTTCCTATATTTTGTTCTGTCCTTTAGCTTACAGGAGGTTCATTCCCCCAGTCCTACATGCTTATCATGCTCTGATAAGACGGATTTATTACTAGGCATATCATGATGACCTTTTAATAATTAATTCTGTACCTACCTAAAGTTTATCAGTCATGTGAATTACAACTTCCTCAGTTAAATTATCTTATTGGAACGAAGTTCCTTTTCGGATGGTATCGAGGACGGAGGCTAGAAAAAAAGCGATCGATTTTACCATCACGAAATATCGCTGTCTCTTGGGAATAAAAGGATAACTGCAATTAAACACAACATTACAGGAGAAGCAAAAAACATGTTTTCGTTGATAGCTTGGCAAATTGTGCAAATGGTGCGCATAGTTATGCGAAAATAAAAGATGCGGAGAGGGTGAAGTGATGCACTAGGTGCACAAAATGTCAAAAATGTCAAATGTACAAACTTCGTTCCAACCGAGAGTTCCACGATACTCACGTACTTATTTTTCATTGCATTCTTTGCGCCTTACTAATAATCGTGGTATAAAGTTATTCCTGAGTGTAAACTGACAAAATGTATGGTTATTCCTATTTTATTCCAAGGAATAACTTTACACCACATTTATTAGTATGGGCCTTTATGTGTAAGTCCATTCAAATTTTTCCATTTTCCAAAAGTTTGGACATTCTTATAATATATAATTATTTAAAGCTCTCAGGAATTAAAATCAGTCGTGTTATTAGATAATATGAGGACAGTAATGTCCTGGATTACCAATAAAATATTTATCGTGGCTGAAACTTCACTGACTGCAATGTTTTTATTAAAACTTAAAAAAAAATGAAAAACTTTTAAGTATAATTTTTTTCTATAGATCGTTAGATAGCTTGACTAATACTGTTGTATTTTGTAAATATATTTAAATATGTAGTAGTTTAATTTCTGTAAATAAATCATGTTATTTTTTCAATATCTCTTAATCTTTCATCTTATGATCGATACGTTGATTTTCTTTGCATAATGTTTTTCCTTAAACCCTACAGGTAACTCGTTGAACTCTATGTTATCTTTGAGTAATCGCTTATGTAACAAGTAGGTATGTTGACGCAGCCTGAATACATGGTATGGTATTGAGTCTGCATGATCGGAATTTAAAGAACCCACGAGTGGATCTGGTAGATTACAAAAATAACTTTTTGTTTTGATACAAAGCAAAACGTAGCTTTTGTAACCTAGGTTTATCTTTTGCTTAAACATTATTTGCAGGAACTATATGGAATCCTGTGATTTATTCTGTGAATTTAGCAAGTATTACCTAGTCACTCATCTAGAGATAGAAAATCATAAGTAGGTTATTCGTTTACACGTTAGGTAGATACTGTGAAGTGTTAAAATCATAAGCATATTGTGATAATGTTTGTAACATGTTAACATAATATCTTCAAATATGAGTGAAGTAGTCATCGAAAGCACTGGTGGTCTAGTGGTAGTGGCCCCACCTTCCGATCGTAAGGTCGTGGTTTCAATCCCGGACGTGCACCAATGAGTGCACGACCGCGATTGAAACAGTTGTCTCAAACGGTGAAGGTAAACATCGTGAGGAAACCAGCATGTCGTAGAACCTAAACAGTTCTAAAGCATGTGTCAAGTGCACAAAAGGAGCCTCTTTGAGGTGCACTTCAAATACTTTCACCAGACTGGTTCAAAAGAACTAGTGACACGATAAGAAGAAGAAGTAATACAATCCACATGTTGGTCAATATAGTTCCCAGACAACGAACTTGACCTAGCTACAGTTACTTACTAATTAGCTCGTTAACACTATAACAGGGTTCAACCCAGTACCGTTGTAATTTCGACATTTACACAAATTTAAGTAGCTTGTGAAGTTGTGAGAATATTAATTTTCATAATAATATATATTGTATTGTAGTAACGAGTTTTTGAAAGAACAGCAATTTCGAGGAGACAAGGTCGTGGTAAAATAATACGTATAACCAATTGCTGTAACAGTCCGACTCAACATCCATACTAATATTATAAAGCTAAGAAATAGAAGATTAGCGAGTTTAAATGTTACACAGTCCAAAACGCAACGATAGCGCGATCTAGTTTTTCCTGTGTCGCCATCTATTATGTAGTAAAATGTCTCTATCTGTCTGTTTGTTACCTTTTCACGCCTTTTCACTGAACAGATTATGCTGAAATATGACATGGATAAAGATGTCCCAGAGACGGACATGGGCTACTTTTTTTTCCCAAATAATCATAGAGGGCGTGAAATAAGGGTTGAAAGTTTGTATGGGGAGTTGGTTCCAGTTAAAGGCAACTAGATGGCGTTGCTAACCTATGGCTGAGGCCTGTGGCTATTATTGCATTTTTAAAGTTTCAGAAGATTCTTGAGAGGTTTTCAGGTATGTTATTTTAATGACGAAGTCGCGGGTATCAGCTAGTAGAGCTTATAAATAGAATAATGATATAAGAAACAATTTGAATGCGATGCCAATGTTTCCGAAAATGACTGATTAAGTTTCTACGAGTATAGGTAGGTACTTCCGCTGACCGCTGAGCTCCTATACTCGTGAAGACGCAATGTAGTTTGGAATTCGTAGGTAGAAGTTTTTACGTTGAATGTATTATACATAGTATGACGCATATTTGTTTTTACATGATTTTGACGCGATTCCGTTCAGTTACCTGCATGATTCATATGCATTACCTATGCAGTCTGGTGTCTGCATTACCAATATTACCATGCATGATTTGTAAAGATAATGCAAATTGCGGTTGCGGAATCGATAACGATGGACTTGGAGATGTGTTGGCTACTGGTAGATTATCATCATCTCATTATCACCAAACGTAGTCAAAGCACCTAGTTTTCCTTGCGTTATGAAAACTAACTAGTTCGCATCAAATGGTAAAATATTTTTTCAAATAGGTGCAATGGTTTCGGAGATAACGATATAATACGAACAAACAAACAAACTCTCACTATTTATATGGACTGATGACTGATGAGTCATGTGTAACTTTTAAAATCTTTATTTACAGAGCAACAAATGATATTAGGTTATTCTTATTTTCACATGTATACGGTCTTTGCTATTAGTGAAGTAAAACCTATTAATTCATCTTTCTGATTTATTACATTTTACAATTTATTCATTTATTTTTCTCCTGGCTTTAGTAAAACATTTCGATGAGAACATCCTAAAAGCATAAGTTTTATGAGTTCGTTCGTGATATCTTTATTATTTGTATTGAATATATTTATATAAACCGTAGACGTCGTCGTCCTATCAGTAGGTAAACAAGATCCTAAAATAAACTTTTACGATATTTTGCCAACTAATTTATACATGTATGTATACCTATTTTCCACATGATGAGCTTGGATATGCAAATTGTTTTGACTAAACTTGCGCAAGAGAGGGGTGTCCTTGTATTGGTAATTGCAAAAACCCCTGTCAACAATGATGACTGATATTTCGTGGATATTTGATTTTCCTATTTCGTCAACGTTTTAAGATTCGTCAGAACCTTCTTGATATATTTATTAGTAAGGAAGCTTTTGGACATTTCATAACACTAAATTCAGATTATTCTTATTATAAGCAATAGTGTAGGTAAGTATTTTCCTATTAAACATGATACAGCATAAGTTATGATGACGTATAGGTACAGATGTACCAGGTGTATTTATTTAATCATTGAACGTAATAATTTAGCTGAAGATCAAATTTTTGTTGAAATGCCCAACGTCTTTACTTATAAATGACCTTCTTGAATTAATTATTATTGAAAATAATTTTAAAAACATCGAAAAAGTCTTGTAATCTTGATATTTATGGTGCAAATTACGTTGTCAGTGAAAGGAGAAAATGTGTGCATTTATGCGCGTGCGCCGTTACATGGCGCAGGCTATTTTTGGGATCACGAACCTGATGGACTGGTTGCCTTCGGAGCCTGAGCGTGTCCAGTTTTAGATGTATGTGATTCGGACCTTGTAAAGATAAGTTTTATAGATTGTTTGACTACCTACTCCATCACACATTTCACTTCGCACCCTTTCTTTTGTCTGTTCGACAATATGCTCAGAGAAAATAAAATTTGGTCCCCAGAACATTTTGCGAAAATGTTCTTCAGACAAGCAAAAATCAAGACAATGCATTATGCAAGTCAGGCAAAAGTTAAATGAAATCGCTTTCTTCAAATAATAAGAAAGTAAATCCAATTGAAGTTGTAAAAGTAGGCAAAGTCAATAATATCGACAACCATTTTGTAAAGATGAGAAATGAAAATCATCCAAGTGCGACTATCAACAAATATCAAGATTTAAAATTAAATTGACATTTTGCAATGATGGAAAATAAATATGAGTGTATGGAGTAACATCCTATAGTAAAACAAAAATGTAGGCGTGGTCCGCTTAGCAAAAAGGATTGTAGGCAGTTTGTTTGAGATCTTGACGTAGGTAACTATGGAAGATTGAATGCCGTATTAATAGTATGTGGGTACCGTATTTGTATAGTCCAGTATACATATATGTACATATATCATATCCAGGGAGTTCAATCGCCATTTTTGAAGGAGCTAGTGGCTCTGCTATTTTATTTACTTTTCTCGTGTTTTATTATGTAATTTCGGTGGCATTTTACTAATGAAGCCTTGGATTACGTAACAGGAGATTTGGTAAATGGAATGGGGGAGTATTCAAGTAAATTTCTCATTTGACGAATTTCGTTGGAGTTTTGAAATGACAAGCCGCCATGTTTTTTCAAAACCAAATTGACGTGACATAATACATATTTGAGAGGTGAAGATACTTGACATTGGCAGAATTATACTGTTAATACAGTTTACATTTAGTTGCCATTAATACAAAGAAGAAGAGGAAGATAGAATAAAGGGAGGAAGAAGGAATAAAGAGAAGAATAAGCCGGGGAATGAAGTGAAACCAGAAGAAACCAAGAAGTGAAGTGAGAGAGAAGAAGAAGAAGAAGACTGAGCCAAGATGTTACTGATTGGGCGGTATAGTCGCTCAGCGACAAAGCCCTTTTCTTTTTTGTTCATATAAATAAATCATATCCAGTATACCATAATATACTGGACTAGACAAACACGGTTTTATTTTTTGTATAATTTGAAATCTAACTACATAGTTAGATTTCAAATTATACAATTGTAGTCGTCACTTGCGTTTGTGTAAATGAAGTTCAGATATCGGTTTTAAAAGGATATCTTTTTATTCTACATCTTTTTTCTGTTTCTAGAATATGTAATTAAGTACCTACTTGCCTTTATTAATACTGAGATTAATACCAATGTTTGTCCTAACAAGGTGACAATTTACATTTTAATTTAATTTAAATTGACATTTTAAATAGTCTTCTATCTATATGAGTACTGGAATCTGTATTAAAAACAGGAAAGTTGTGACATTAAAGTTATGTAATAGATATTACTATGGAAAACCCAAGTCTACAATGCATTATCATTCAGATATTTTGATGAATTATTCATGTCTAACTTAGGCATAATCATAAACTAATTTTTCAACCATCCCTACCTTCTACTGTAGAGATATATTTTGATTGGTAAATAAACCGATCTACAATTGCTTTACCTTGGTACATATTAAGCTTTATCGTTTCTTCTGATCTTAAAGACATTCTTATGTCATTCTTATTACAAGCGCCTAACTTCAGAGAGCTAAAGATCCGTTGTACTAAGAATACCTAACTACGTTTGGTTGTAAAATTTAATTCTAATTGAAAGTACCTACTCGTAATTAGTTACGTGGGCACCTACGTGTTTACTTTCAAAAGATGGATGAGAAATGAAAGACGATATGGGTAAAGGATTGAATGTTGCTTAGATTATGCAATTAAAGTACTTATTTTATGTTAACAACAGTTTCCTGTCAGAAACCGATGCATTGTCTCTAATAAGTATTTTATGGCATAGCGAAATAACCAAGTATTAAATGCACGTAACTCATATACAGGGTGTAAAAAGTCTGCTACCGAAAACTGAGGGATTGCAATCAGACCATGATTCTGAACATATTTATCGAAAAAAAAAACAAAAAAAATTTTGACTTAGCTACGTCATTTAATTTTATTTTCTAGTTTTTAGCTACTAGTATAACATAATAAGACCATACCTACCTAACCATTTCATTTATAAAAGAAAAAACAATTAAAACTCAAAATCCAGCAATATACGTATAAAAACGCGCCCAGTACATACGCAAACAGTGATCTTCAAACGCTGTTTTCTCCGGATATAATGATTTTTTCGGAAAATCCTTTTGGATTTGGTTGTGTGTTGGGATGCTGTACCTACCCCTTTCGGCTTTGGTAGACGTCTTTTTACACCCTGTATAGGTACTTATCCGCCAGAAGAAACGAGGAGGTACAGTTTGCCCAACGGATCTAGGCATTCGTGAAGTTAGTCACACGACTAGACGATTCGCACTTGGCCGGTTTTTTTAATCTTTCTTTCTATACATGTAGGTCAGTAGTATTTTGTAATCATCAATTTTATCTATTATACAATATATTGCATTATTTTTTTAAGACCTTAGATTTCATGAATTTTGAATAAGAATCAAATTCCTTCTCGTCTTGGTTCGTTCTGCTTCATGATTTAAAGATAATAATATCTCATATGAAAATGTTAACAATAAAAATCAATTACAATACATGAGTAATTCATGAGTCATTCCGATCGTAAGGTCGTGGGTTCAATCCCTGTCGTGCGCCAATGAGTTTTACTGCCGAAAAATTGAATGTGCACTTTGCGAGTACCTACTCTCAAACGGTGAAGGAAAATATCGTGAGGAAACTGGCATGTCGTAGAACCTACAGAGTTGGAAAACATGTGTCAAGTGCACGGAAGGAGCCTCTTTGAGGCGCACTTATAATCCTTTCACCACACTGGTTCGAAAGAACTGATGACACGACAAGAAGAAGAAGTGGCTGATCAATGGGTCAATTCGGACCTCGCATTATCTAGGTACTCAACGTAGACCTTTTTGATCTCACTAGAAGCTACAAAGAAGGCATTAAACTAACTTTCACATGCAAAAATGAGCTTTATTACTTAGAAGCGAACGTTGATGAGTTGTGGCAACTGGCAAGGCAACTCAATCACGTGGACTGACATGAGACTATAATAATCTATTTTTATTTACAAAATACAACAGGATTAGTCAAGCTATCTAAGGATC
This sequence comes from Epirrhoe tristata, assembly GCA_951394285.1. Classification (NCBI taxonomy): domain Eukaryota; kingdom Metazoa; phylum Arthropoda; class Insecta; order Lepidoptera; family Geometridae; genus Epirrhoe; species Epirrhoe tristata. The sequence continues at coordinate 10,950,124 of OX596139.1, forward strand.
GTTAGAAACGATCTATAGATAGCTCAACTGATCCAGGTCACTGTCAGTCGGAAGCGTGCCCAAAACACTGGCGGCATTACTACGCTGGATGGCAATGCTGATCCTTTAAATAAATATATGAAATATATGTAAATATGTAGTAGCTTAGTTTCTGTAAATAAATTTTTTATTTTTATTTGCATTGCAGGATTCTCAGCAATTACAACTTTCAACTAAACTGTTGTGTTCGTAACGGGTCAAACGGGATTTAAACTAGTAGCTCAGACATGTCTTTGAAAAATTGCTAGGAACGTGTCTGATGAAATAATGGAACCGTTTATGACCAAGTTAGCCTGAACAAATGCCATAAGCACACAAAGGCCAGTCGGTACTTTGTTCAATTACTAAAGATGCATTCATTAATGATATTGACATTGTATTGCATGAAGTGTAGGTAGAAGTACACTGCGTGCAAAATACGTGTTTTGTGTTAAATATCTAAATGTGTATCAAAGCTTAGAATGTTGTTATTTTAACAGATACTAATCTACTGCCTACAATCCATACTAATATTATAAAGCTGAAAAGTAGAGGATTAGCGAGTTTATATGTTACGTTCCCCAAAACGCAACGATAGCGCGATCTAATTTTTCCTGTGGCGCCATCTATTATGTAGTAAAATGTGTCTGTCTGTCTGTCTGTTTGTTACCTTTTCACGCCTAAACCACTGAACAGATGATGCTGAAATATGACATGGATAAAGATTATGTCCCAGGGACGGACATAGGCTACTTTTTTTTCAAAGCTAATCACGAAGGGCGTGAAATAAGGGTTGGAATTTTGTATGGGGACTTAAAGTGAAGTTCCAGTTGAAGGCCACTAGATGGCGTTGCTGTCCTATGGCTGAGGTCGAGATGGCGCTATTATTGCATTTTTATTTTTAAAAGTATCAGAAGAGAATTATTTTGCTGACGAAGTCGCGGGTACCAGCTAGTATAATAATAAATAATGCTGGACATTTCACACAGCGTCATCTAGCCCCAAACTAAGCAAAGCTTGTACTGTGGGAACCAGATAACTGATTTACTACTTATATACTTTTTATATATATATTTAATTTAAAAAAACTTAATAAAATACACTTAGATTCAGTAGAGCTATCTAAGGATCGTTGTAAACAAAAGTATCCTAAAATCATTCATCTGTTGTTAGGAATCCCTTTTGTGCTGTACATTCCCAAAGAATCGGAAACTTACAAAGAAATTTTACCAGACATTTAGCATTTATCACCCCGAGTCTTCCACAAAACTCCTTATTCTGAACGACTGAGTCATTTCACTATGATCACACTAAGAAATCGACGTAGGAATAAATAGCCAAACTGGATACAGTAGCTTGATTAACTGTATTTCTCTGACTGTTCCTTACCTAGAAAACCCATTAATAGTATATTAAACGCCCTTCTCGCATGCAAACATCGTTCTCAACTCTCCTCTTACCCGTATTTGTAAAGACTTGTTTTAATTATTGAATATTTAGTTACCTATATTTTTATCTCTGTTATACTTAAGTAAACCTATCTAGAAATAAGTTGTTGTGCCCTCTTTTACGCATGTTGTGATACCCTATGATTATAAAGACTACATCTGATTAGCAATAAAATTACAGATTTATATACAGATTAGAACATTTTAAGATTGGTCACCAAAACCAACTCAAGGATGACAATTTAAGTAGGTATTATAGTAACAGGTTCACGACTGTATATCCCCAAGGTGCGGTAGACATTCTCTCAGATCTTTTTATGTTACTTATTCCAGAGCCTTCGAAGATGTCTAAGGGGGGTAGTCAGAGGCATGTCCAAACACATATTTGATACATGCCCACATCTTGCAGAAGTTAGTGTTCCATACGTGACAGGTTGCAAGCCCATCGCCGCCTATAAGAACACTAACTGGTTTCCTCACGAGGTTTTCCTTCACCGTTTAGATATTATAGTCTTATTATTAATTTAAGTTTAGAATTGTTTTTGTTTTGTTTTTAACTAAAATTATTTGTTGTGATTTTATTTAATCTTTAACTTGTATTAGTTTTTTAGCTGTGTCAGTTCCTATTATTTTACCGTAAATGTTGTGCATGCCTGTAATTGGTATACATTCTATATAATGACTTCTAAAATGTACATGTAAATGCGTATTATGTATGCTGTTGGCGTTGCCTAATAAATAAATAATAATAATAATAATCTGTAATAACAGCGACTGGCAGTGACGCTATCAGTGGAGCTACCTACTATAGATTCTTAACATCGATCCTTATAATAATAGGTAAATATGTAGTTGGTAGATAGATTTGTTTCTGAAAATGGAAAATACTTAACCATCACTGGGAGATATGACCGCGATGAGTGACTAGGTAAGTAAGATTCTTCGGATGAATCGAAATATTGTTGGCTATACCTACTTAATTGTCGTCCTTTTTCGTAATTCCCCCGTGTTTTTATAATAATTTATCGGGCAATATCATACTTACAATTACCGTGAATAGAAGTGCGAGTGTCCCTAGAGCCTATTCAGGCTGGGCTTGGGTGAACGAACTGAGGCGAGGCGACTGACCGTGTCCCTTTGTTAGCTTTTAAGTGGAGAAAGAACTGGTAAACGAAATATGTGATGGTGCGATGGATTCGCAGATAGAAAACTTAGAAGAGAAACCGTAAGGAAATACATGGTTGTAAGGCATAGAGACGAACAAAAGTAATGGATGTCGGTATGCGGGTAATGGAACTCAAGTGGAGTTGGGCGGGACACCTGGCAAGACGTGGTGACGACAGGTGGTGTAAAAGGATGACAGAATGGTGGCCCAGAACTGGCAAGAGAAGTGTCGGACGTCCGGCAGCGAGGTGGGCGGACGATATCATTAACGTCGTAGGCCGACAGTGGATCAGGCTGGCACAGGACCGGGAAGAATGGCAAAAGCGAAGGGAGGCCTATACCCAGCAGTGGGTGAAATCGGGCTGCGGATGATGATGATGATGAAGGCATAGAGGAGACGATCATCGGCCATTGCTGATTAGAGATTACCAACTGGTTTCCTCTCTTGATGGAAACGAAATAGGAAAAGCAATAAGGCTGTAGGTAGACGCTGACAATATAGAGACCGAAGGATCTATTACCGAAGAATATTGCAATGTAACTCCTTGTTTGCTACACCTAATTTCTTTGCCTTATGGGATTTTAATGGCATTTCCCAGCAAGCTTGTCAATACTGATGCAAAATACTTAGTCATGGTATTGATCAATGGATTTGATGTATATCCGATGAAACTAGTTAGCACGAGTAATTCTAATAAGCTGTAAGTTATAAGCTGTGGTAGTGGCATGATGCATCAGTCATGTATGAAACGTAACCCCTAGACATCTTCATAGGATCATGAATTCATAAGCAACTATTGTCTATGTGGAGTCGAATGTCGTCAAAGTCGAGGTTTTTTGTTTCTCAAGTTTTTATACACGAAGGCTCAGAACCTTAGAGATTTGGTTGATATTCTTATTCACAGTGATTTTCTTATCAAATCTACAAAACAAATCGCTGTGTAATTGATTATGCATGGTATAAAGTTTACTGCAGACCAAAGGTAAAATGACCGGTATAAAATGTATAAAGACGATGGGAGAAAGGATTGAGTAATGAATTGATGTAAAAGCCAAGACCTTCAGGCTTTAGCACACCTTCAGATAGAAGGGCATATTAACCTCTTGATCCATTTCGGCAAAACGGCACTAATAGATCTAATTATACCTATTTCCAAACAGGACGTAAACTAAGTGATGTTGATAGATTTATCTTTACGTTATGCTGTGGTTATGCTAAACTAAATTCACAGATAAATAGGTTGAATGTGTAAGTCTTTTACAAAATGACTCATGGGAAGCAAACTACGGAACCAATTTATCATCAACAACTTTTGTGATAGTTTATAAACAGAAATACATTTAACAATCCAATAAGATTTTTATAATTTTTATAGAATAGAATAGAATTCATTTATTTGCGTGAAGCATGGTACAATATAGTTCTTAATTAAAATAAAAGTTCTTCATACTCCGTGGTGCAGTGACCTACATGCAAAAATTTAAACATTTAAAACACAATAAATTAAATAATATTCGGTAGACCAGGTGCAGTAATAAGACGACCTCTGTGGCGCAGCGGGCGAAGGTCCGCCTGCGACGCAGAAGGTTGCGGGTTCGATCCCCGCTGCGGGACAAATGTTTGTATGACCTACAGATATTTGTCTCGGGTCTGGGTGTTTCTATATAATATGTATGTACATACTTACAAACAAAAAGTATATAAGTAGTTTATCAGTCATCTAGTACCCATAACACAAGCTCTGCTTACTTTGGGGCTAGATGATGATGACGTGTGTAAAGTCCAGCTTAATTTATAATTTATTATTAATTTATAGTAATAATGATGTCATTCCATACAATAAAATAAGATTACATACATTTAATTACAACATCACAACAACAAAATTACAAAATAAGTAATTAAAATATTATTTATAGACTATAATAGTTTCAGTGACTTAATAGAAATTTTATATCAACCTATCTCGTCCTACTGCTGGACAAAGGTCTCCCCCAAACTCCTCGAATCGTCTCTATCTTCTGAGTTATTTATATTACTAATTTTGTATTAAAAAGAAAGAAAGCGTCTTCAAATCGTGTTTACTGGCAAAATTTGCGAATAAGTCATATCCTATTAGGGGATGTAACCATTCACCTTATGAGTTTTAAGATGAGTGAAGTTATTTATGCTCTGCAATGTTGCCTAAAACTACGAATTTGTTCATTACATACAAAGTTTTTAACAACACAACATTAGGGTTAAAAAGAAAGTAGTGACGCATCGAAAATGTGCCAAATCAGTAGAAATCGCTGCAAGTGCACTGCTGCCAGACAAAGCCGCGAAAGAAATCAATCTAACAATAAGCATGACAAGAATTTCCCACGATTATAAGGAAAACCGCAAGGTGTTTTAACGGCAGTTTAGTGCGGTTAGCATTCCAGCTTGCTGATTATTGATAACCAAAGAATCACTGCATGTTTTTATATAAGTTCAAAAACATAAGTTTGATTCACAGTCATTGAACTATGAAGGCACTGTAAGTAGGAGGTATAGTTTTTTGTGATCATCACTAATGTAACTATGGCGAGTCTGCCTTGAGTGTTATTCGTATTAGTCAAAGCAAAGTCCAAGTCAAAGTCAATATAGCTAGTTGAATCTACTTTAGTAGTTCTTTTGTAACCATAACCGTGAAGAATCAAAGAATCGTAATCAAAGGGAGGCTCTTGATTGAAAGTGGAAGACAACAGAATATTACGAGAAAACAACAAAACATGAGGCAAAGATTACCTATAATTGACCAATTAGCCGTCGAGGGGCCACCATGCGAATTTATCATTTTAATTAAGTCATCTCATAGAATAACAAGTTTTCCTCAAAAGATTCTTTACTCGTCGTCATTCAAATTACGTTTTACCTAATTCATTCATACTTACTACTTGAATTGAAGACTCTTTTTAAGTGCAACTTCACACAATTCTAAGTTAGACTTACATTACAGCAAGGTTCGGCAAGTACCTATGTTTTACCCACGGATTTAAAGAAATGAGGTTTTATCTAACTTTTTTACGGACGCTTTAAGAGGTTCGACTTGCGTTGTTTGAGGTCATAAATTAATCAGACTTTGCCCTGGCTATTTCGACGAAGCCGTTAAATTCAATTCCAAGAAAGATGCGCGCAAAATATTTATTGGAAAAATAACAGGATTATACACAAAACCGAGATCCAATAATTATTATTTAAACTAAGATTTGTAAAAACAGGTTCATGAATGGATTATGAAGTTTTATATTCCTTAGCAGAAAAGAGGATAGAAGTAAAAAGAAGAGAGAAGAGTTAGGAAAGAAGAGATAAAGATAAAGACGACGACAGCTGAGCGAGGGTAGTAAATTATATTAGGTATGTTTACTTTATGTGTTATGGTTTAATAGTCTATGGAAGTATGCACCTTTACCTTGTATTTCCCCTCTGCCAAAATGTACACGATTCCGAATCATGTGCGTCTTGTAGTAAGTATTACGTATACGTCATCTACGAAATTTGCAAGAGTGTGCATAAAAATGAGGGTGTATTGTCATTTTTTATGCATAAGTGTGTGTAAAATGCGTTCGTGTGCTAGCTCGTCCACCGCAAAAACCGGCAGAAAATGTTGAAAGAGGAATTCTAGTTCGTCTGAGATACAGAACTATAGTTTCAGGATGACGCAAAACACCTCCGCACGACTAAAAATGATTTGGCGCTATATTCAATTTAAACGTAGTACGTACGAGATAATGCGGTTTCCTGCTGCAAATTTAGTATTTGTACTTACATGAACTTGAAGAATAACTGAATTTAATTTCAAAGACGCGTTTGTAAATTCTGCGTTCTAAGAATAATAATATGCAGAATTTACAAAAAGTGGTTGAAACGATAAAACCAGCTTTATTTCTTATACGAGCATTTCAGAACACACATAAGTAGTACATATCACTTACAATAGACAGCACGATAAATGTACCTAATAAACTTACTGTTATATTATATTAATAGGCTTGTCCAGCATCTAACAAGTTATTTTAATTTGCTATCAAAATACTAACCTTCACATCAATAAGTCTGACAGCAAGGGCCGCGGCATCAGGCGCATTGATCCTCAGGCTGCAAGCACGACCGGCGCCAACTGGCTTCACCAGGGTCAACGCTAGTGCGGCTCCGGCGCCGGTGTTGCTGCCCAGCTCTGTGCTGTTAGTCTTCCCGCATAGCAGACTGGAGCTGGAGACTGGGGATAAAGGTTTTAAACTTAGAGGACTTGAATGAACTACGTACAAAATACAGGCGAAGAGGTAATAATCCTGGACATTTTTCACACAGCATCATCTAGCCTCAAACTAAGCAAAGCTTGTATTATGGGAACTAGTAACTGATATCCCCGCCGCGGGACAAATGTTTGTATGACCTACAGATATTTGTCTCGGGTCTGGGTGTTTCTATGTATAACATGTATGTATTTACAAACAAAAAGTATATAAGTAGTATATCAGTTATCTGGTTCCCATAGTACAAGCTTTGCTTAGTTTGGGGCTAGATGATGCTGTGTGAAAATGTCCAGCATTATTTATTTATTTATTTATTTATTTATATACTACTTATATATGTACTTTTTGTTTGTAAATACATACATACATACATACATAGAAACACCCAGACCCGAGACAAATATCTGTAGTTCATACAAACATTTGTCCCGCGGCGGGGATCGAGCCCGCAACCTTCTGCGTCGCAGGCGGACCTTCGCCCACTGCGCCACAGAGGGTTTTTAAGTTTTACATACATGGAACATATATGACGTATTATGGTTAGAATGTGTCATTTGGATGAATAACTAAAGAGACGGTGGTGGGTCCTTTTCTTTTAAGAATCGTTGGAGATAAAGAAGGGAAGCTTTTGCTATGCAGTGGTAGGTACAAAACCTAAATTGAATTATTTGTTATAGATCTACCCCTATGGCCCTATCACTGAGATTTTGAGCTAGCAAAATCCCTTGTTACTCGAATAGCTCGCAATATTTCTTTTGAATCCTTATTCTACGAGTATTTCCGAGCTATTTACGTCTGTGCGTGAATTGCCAATAGCAATGGGTAATGCGATGTGGTCATACGCCAATTATCACTTAGCTGTGTTTGCATAATCTGTTAGGTTGGGCCCCAAAAAGAGGTATTTATGTACTTACTTAGATTTTAGATGTAAATATGGGTAATCAAAACAAAATATATTAAAACCTTTAAGCCCTTATTCATAAATGTGGTGTAAAGTAACGCAGGGTGTAACTTAGAAGGGTTTAAACCTGGCGTAACATTACACCGCGTTTATTAATAAGAGCCTTAGAGTAATTTGTCTTTAGTAAAACCAATAGCCCATAATTTATCAACTCTTATCTCATCACGTCCGTCAACTTAGTTATGAAACCATGACTTATTTACTATATTATCTTAACGTATTAAGTCATCTTATGATGCTCAGTTTACTACGAGTATAATTAAATCATTAAATAACATGGATAATAGCGGCATTGTCATCTGCATTATACATTAATATTCAACTTCTACATGTTGTTACTTAGTTGCTTCTGTTTTATCTTATAAATAAACAAAGAATTAACAAAAAAAAATTGTTATAATTTTCTTGATCTTTAGCGTGATCCGAGAGCTGGCACATTTTTGGCTCAAAGGATCAGCATTGCCATCCAGCGTGGTAATGCCGCCAGTGTTTTGGGCACGCTTCCGACTGACAGTGACCTGGATTAGTTGAGCTATTTATTTATAGATCGATTCTAACGATCCTTAGATAGCTTGACTAATCCTGTTGTATTTTGTAAATAAATGTAAATATGTAGTAGCTTAGTTTCTGTAAATTTTCTTTTTATTTTATTTTTTTCTTATTTTTCTATACGTAATCTTTAAAGATATTCTGTAACGGAAGAGCGAGACATCCTAATACAGGTATTTTCATACTTAAAAGGAGGTCTCAAACCCATGTAACTCAAGTAGATTAAGTTACTGAAATAAATATACTTATTTGATTTGAAATTGTTTTAATACTTCATAATATAATACCTAATGGAAATTAAATGCATAATCTTGTTCTTATATTACCTAATGTCCGGCTAGGTGTTCGACTAAATTACTTATTTTTACACTAATTATTTTTCGTTGCAGTATTCAAGTAGCTCTAGGTAATATTTTTTGTTACATAAGGTGGTTTAACCAGCTCGTGCAGACATTTTTCTAGAAACACTTCTATTTTTAGCCATGCAGGTCTGTCTTGCGCAAGCGCAAGCACGCATTTGCTGACTACAAACAAGTCTACGACACTGTTTGCATGTTCATGTTCTTTTTGTTTACGCTTTGATACAATTCCTTCTTAACAAACTATACTGACACTTTGTAGGTAAGCCTTGTTGTAATTGCTACCACGTGCAAGGTTCTATGATAAACTTATAATTTATCTTAGCGATTCATCAAATCAAAAAACAAATTTGAAAGAGATTTATGATCTGTTTCTTCAGTCTTAAAATAATGGTTGTCTATTGTCTAAATATAGTTACGAAGAGTTATGCTACAACCACATCTTTATCACTTTCCCAGTTTGAGCATATAAGAAAGTATTACCATATTCTGTGATATTACTGAAATCGTTACACTTGGATGAAATAAATTTTACCACTCGACCTCATTTGGAAATATAAAACAAAAGGTTATGTAAGTACTTAAATCATGTTCCATTGCAAACGATTATACAGTAAAAAAAATGAAATTATTAGGCATTATGTTATTTCAATATGTAGATTTATTAAACATATTATCATTTCTAAGCGATAGTGGCTTATGTACCTAAGCTTTTCAACAGAGTTTAGAACTTAACCATTCCATTGTGTCTTCTTGTTCTTTCTTCTATGTTGCGTTTCTGTAGAACATGACATTACAAACAAAACATTAAATATATTCACACATGCTTTTCCACTAGGTTTATGCTTCTATACGTATTTTTATATCAGCGTAACGTCACATTGTCGAAGTTCATTCAACCAAAGCTTGGCGTCAGGCGAGACGTTCGAATTTTTTTATTACACTTTGCTACAATTTCTCATTAGACGCAAAAGCACCTAACACCTAACAGCCCTAAGGAATTGAAAGTTACCGTTGTGGGTCATAAAGCATGTCCAGCTATGTGTGCTATCAGCTATGCAAGGACCATACAATCTTCTAAAATTACCTACTTATCGATAGCTTCAAGCAAAGATCACGCAATTGGCAAATGATTTTAACTCGGTAGGATATGACGTTAGTGAAATCTCAGGTATATTTACATTCTTACATAGATTTAAATGTAAATTGAGCTAGTTTGGCTCTAACTCAAACAACCTCCTTCCTTTAAAGTTTAAAATAACATTTGTAGTTAAAATCTTTGGCATTTAGGTTATTCATTGATTTTACACAAGATCAAAAACAATAATGTTGTAAGTAATTTATTTATTTAGGAACTACTAACTACTTTCAAGTATGTAGTATCTACTGTCAAGACTTTTTTCTATAAATATGTAGAACTTTCATTTATCACTAGGATAAAGTATAAAAAGACAAATAAGCATCTATCAAGATTACATCTCGTAGTAGGTAATAAATATTTACCATCTAAATGAAACGTAACTTAGATGCCTAATAAGGCACATCCATCTACATGACGTGCATACATTTTCAATGAGTCATTAGAAATGACAGTAAGCTTCATTCATTAATAATTGTTACAAATCAAGATTACGTTTTACCTATTTGTAGTGCCTGGGACGATGGACATAAATGGATGGTCATCTTAGTTATTAGGTAGGTACCTAACCTACTTGTTTTAACTCTGTTAATGTTTTTTGATTCTATTTCTATTCTAGACTACTTCGAATATGCATGGACAAATTGCTATTTTCTGATATAAATAAGACTAATAAAATTTATCATCTAAAAATGCATCTGCATTTTGAAATATTTTTTTGTATTTTGAATGGCAATTTGACATTGACATTGGTTTGGTAGGTATTACAGAACGTGTCTATACCTTAGCCTTTTATTTAGCTTGCAAGGTCATTTGATACTTGAATAAACTGCCTGTCTGGTAGTCACGTAGACTAAAAATTTGCAAAGAACGACATCTAAACCGATGTATTCAATACCATCGGATTAAAATTGCTAAAGTATTATATTTGTATAGGTAGTCGTCGTCAATAGAAAATTCTTAGTAAGACTTGGACATGGTTTGTTTTTTTTTTGTTGTTATTATGGTGTGCAATAAAGCAATATTCTATTCTACTAAATAAAGATTTGCCACAATTTGAACATACGGTTACCTATATAATTTTGCCAAATCATACACCTAGCCGAATTGAGTTTCTGGATGTTTAGGTGCATGGCGGTTGTAGCTTAGATCCGCATCCAATACGGACCAAGTGTGCCAACCAACGGTGCCCTCCAGGACAGCTAACTGTCTCACCGCGAGAACCATCACATGGGAACAGCGGCGACACCGATGTTTACTCAAGAAAGGCTTTGTGCAACACTTGGGACAGTCGATGAAGTATTGTTCCTATTATTTTAATGTTCATAGAAATAGAGTAAAAAAAACTGTGCTAGCATAGATTTTGTTCTTCTCTGTTCCGATTTTACAGACGACTTGATTTGAGAGTTGAGACACATCTTATATTTATAGTTTAGTTTTATATCTTATAGTTTAGCTAAGATAAACCTTTGTAAACCTTTATCTGAAATAAAATCTTATCTTATCTTATCTTATCTTATCTTATAACAGCATTATGGTTCAGTTCAGACTTAAGTAACTTAGGGTAGGTACAAACTAGCATAGCACTCAATGTATTCCCTAGGCCTTTACTTAATACAATCAATAGTGCCAATGTATTCAGTAGGGGCACAAGCACAAAAATAAGGGGACACATGAGATTCAATTTTATTTATATATAAATACCTAATATATAAATTACCTTTGAAAGTTATCTCAAACATTCCGTGGCATAGAGCCTATGAGAGCAAATTCTGCCCAGCGTTACGCCCTTGCCCAAGAAGCAATAGAAAAATAATATAAGTCATTCAGATATTGATGGAAAATTCTAGGATACCTCTCGGGCGCAATGGCCTTCAAGCACCATCTGTGATCGTTTAACAAATCATTGTGCAATTGACCCCTGAAATTGGGTGTCAACTGGCGCAAATAGTGTCAAAAACAACAGTTGAATTGTTGCAGGTCGAAATCTTTTCCAGATAATTCATGATAAAGTTAATTTTGGTTTACGATAAAAAGTGGTTAACTTTGACGACGAAGATGAATAAGCCGCGAATGTTTGAGGTTTCAAAGCAGTTTTTCATTGAAGGTTGATGTCATGGTCTTTCCAAGATAACTGTCCATGCGCGCAGGTTTATTATGATATATAGGTACAGTTCTTCCAACGGATCTTATTTTTCGGGCATTCGGGAAGTTAGCCGTTTGTCTGCGCAGAACACATTGTTTATGAAAAAGCGTTCACTGCGCAGACTTCACTGAACTTCTTCGACAGAACTTCACGAATGCCTAGATCCGTTGGACGAACTGTAACACATACCTAAAAGCAATTTTCGCTACTTTATGGTAGGAAAGATAAATGAACCAATTTTTTTTCTTTAGGTTTAGCCAGACATCCATCATTAGCCAATTTAGCCATACCTATACCTACCTACCAACTACTTTTACGTTAGTTCATTCCTAGTTTGAAGGCCTATTTACCAATCAGATGTGTGACAGAAGTAGGACACCGAGGAGGTTATCAAGGACAATTCCGGAACTCAAACGCTGACGATCTCACCTTTAATATTATGCACGATACTAAAATCTGATTGTTTATTCAAGCATCGATTTTTAGGTCTCCATGGAAATGAGCAGGGCTCAGATAACTACGTAGTTCTGAAAACTGAAGGCAAGGTCTAGGTAGACTATAGACAGTAGATTACGGGTAAACGTACCGCCAGCCCACGTCTACAACCCCAGTATGACATTCCTTATGATCTTCAGACAAGATCCTTTGAAGATGTTTTGCAAGTGGTTATAATAATGTACCTACTACATCTACCATCAGACTGACTCACAGACGAACCATAAATTCGTAGCCAAAATAACTAACGAATTAGTAATGACTGAAAGCAATGATCCCTTGCACTTGGCAACAGAAACCGGCGGGCGTGCCGGCGTCAGACTGTTTGTCTGCAAACATTAAGATATAATTTAGCCATATGAATTTGGCAGTTACCTACACTGCACACTCATTATTTTAAATAGATCATTATCATCATTAGATATAAGCCAGGGCAGAGACGGAACAGGACAGAAGATAGGTAGGTAGGTACCTAGACCTACTTACCTACAGATAGGAACATATACCTAACTACCTACGTATGTATGTAGGTATAAGTATGTACGTACATCCTGCATAGTGTAGGTACAGTTCTTCCAACGGATCTACGCACGTGAAGTTAGCCGTTTGTCTGCGCAGTGACCGCTTTTTCATTCAAAATTGTGTTCTGCGCAGAGAAACGGCTAACTTTACGAATGCCTAGATCCGTTGGAAGAACTGTATACTTCCTGGATAGCGAACTTTACCAATTACCTACCTATGTGAGTTTATCGGTAGGTATTGTAGGTTAGATAGGTAGATGGTTTAAAAAAAAGTCTACCTAGGTACCTACCTACTGTTTAAAGTTTGGGAGATTTGCTGAGTTTTTGGTAGGTAGTAGGTACTACCACAGAAGTGCCACCACCAATCTTAAGCAGATAGACAAACTTAAAAAATAATTACTTATAAGTTAGTTCTTTCTTATCATAAACCATGCATAGGAAGGTATTTATATGTTTACTCACCCAATGCAAAAAGATTTAGAAGTATTGTTGAACTCAAGAAGAATCCAGTCAACATTTTTCTAACTTTACGAAACTATGCCCAAAACACATGCCCTTAGGAATCAGAGTCGTTTGCATTGTGCAAACGAATAAAAATAAAATAAAGCAAAACCTAGGTACTAAATCACCACACTGTTTATTAATTGCACAGACACTTTACGAACTGTTAAAGTTCACAAAATAAATAGTATATTTTAGTTAGTTCGAGATTTGAAATCGGTTCACAAGGGTACGTTTTGGCGCCAACTGCAATAAACGACCGCACGCACACACGCGGTAGAGCAGACTTGCTTTGTTTGTGTGTTGGTTTTTGGTTTGGTTGGGTTGTGTCTGTCGTCATCATGGTTGGCTTGCTTGGCCGTGGGATGTTGGATTAAATTGAATGAATGGAAACCAAGGAAACAACGAATGAATGACATATGAATTTAGAGTTCGCACGTCCGCAATTGGAAGTCCTCACAACTACACACTAAAAATAACGTCAACAGGATCGTGGCCGTATTTCCAAGGTGCAGTAGACATTCTCTCAGATTTTTTATGTTTTTGAAGTCAAAATATTTTTAGTCGCGCTAGGCATTTTTAAGATGGGGGAAAAACATCAAATTCAGTCACGTGACTGTTACCGTGCTACGATACCATCCTCTTAAAATACGTACGTACCTTAATTTTGTTAGTGTTGTATCTTCACATGGTCTATTTCTGATACTGCCCCGAGTTCTTTTTGTATTTACTTTTTTTTAATTATAGAACTGTTACCAAAACCTCGTTCAAGTTTTCATTCTAATGGCACTCCCGGAGTGCCACAATTTTTGGAACGAAGTGTCTCTTCGGACGTTATCAAGGATGGGGGAGTAGAAGAAAAATAACCTTCGATTTTACCGTCACGACACATACATACGTAGGTACTAGGTATGTCAAAACGTCACAGTGCGAAGTGCGCAGACGTGAACAGTCATTAAATTGTTACATTGTTAGTACGGAAGAGCGTTCTTCTTTTATTATTTGACAAATGCCAATATTATGTCAAAGTTGAAACTTCGTTCCAACCGAGTGTTCCACAGAGGTTCCACGACACTCACGTACTTTTTTTATTACAGATTCTTTGAAGGTGTCTAAGGGGGTAGTGAGGCATGTCCAAATAGGTACATATTGATATTTGGTACATCCACATTTTGCAGAAGTTAGTAGATAGATGGTAGGTATTCCAAACGTGACAGATGACAAGCCATCAAAATTTCTTTATAAGAATCCTAACTGGTTTTTGGACGATGTTTTGCATGAAAAAATATTTTACAACAGATATATTCAAGCCTGCATCCTGATCCGTGGAAACCAATAAAAAAAATAATGCATGCATCATCAAATCATCCTTCATGCACAGCACTAGCGACCGAAATAAAATGAGTTCATTCATTTTATTCATTCATTCAATCAGCTGTTGTTTGTTTTGTTTGATTTATTGTGTGTATCGCATAGAAATAGGTGTGGAAATAGGTGTATCGTGCTGCGTGCGTGCGTTTTTATTTACGTAAACTGTAAATATTGCATTGGTTTTGGAGCTGACTGATGTTGATTTGATGGGCAACAGACAATTAACACTTGTTAGAAGTTTGATAAGTACATTTAAAAATGCGTTCACTACAGAATATTATGAAAGTGTTTGCAGGATGCTGTGCTAGTGCTTTCCTAATGGAAATCCTGATGGCTCAGACACCACAATCTGCTAATCTGGTTACTTTTATGCAGTTTATTTTCATAGCTCTATACGGATTTGTCGCTATTTCTAAGTTTGGTACGGTAAGTTTTGAAGACCTTAATAAGTTTTAAAGATTTTTAACTGGCTGAATATGCAAGTACAGTTCGCTCAACAAAATTGTGTTCTGCGCAGACAAACGGCTAACTTCACGAATGCCTAGATCCGTTGGGCGAACTGTACTTAATTCAGTCAGTGATGTTACCCGAAGAATGTAGTTTCAATTTGCTTGAACATGCTTTAGAAATTAATTTACTTTATAGTTTATTTTTTTTGTTATTTATTATTGTGTGTTACTACATATTAGGTGATTGTATGTGTATTATGTAGATAAGTTGACATTGTAATATTTGTATCAACATTTTCAGGTAAGTCCTAAGATTCCGTTAACGCAGTACACAAAACTAGTAGCTTTGTTTTTTGTTTCGAGTGTGGCAAATAACTATGTTTACTCCTTGCATGTGCCTTCTACACTTCATATGATTATACGGTAACTTTAGTACATATTTTGATTAGTCTGGTAATGGTCATCATCTTCTTCCTGCCCTTTTCCCACACTACGTGGGGTCGGCACAACATGTGTTCTTCTTCCACTCTCCTCTATCAGCCGTCATCTCAACACTCACTCCTTTCTTACTCATATCATCCTTCACACAATCCATCCATCTTTTCTTTGGCCTACCTCTACTCGTAAATCCATCAACATTCATACCAAGCACTCTCCTAGTTACATGACCAATGGTATTGCAGGTAAATATTTTTTTCTTTATTTGAGCAATTTGCATGTATATTCCTACAGGAAAATATCCCTACCCGAGAAAACAAAGCCTACAAAACAAATCAGGGATTTACTATTATGCGTACTCTTAACCTTACAGTGGTTCAAGAGATTTAACACACATAAATTATTGGCCCGGGCTATTAAGTGGCAGAGGATAAAGACCATTGGAAGAGTTTGGGTGAGACCTTTGCCCAGCAGTGGGACCTGTGGAATGAGATTGGCCTCATGGATTATCAATCCATGAGGCCTTGAGGCCGCCTAAAAACTCTTTAGAGTTATAATAAAATTCATATAATAAATAATGCTGGACATTTCACACAGCATCATCTATCTCCAAACTAAGCAAAGATTACATGGGAACCAGATAACTGATATACTACAATACTGTTTGTAAATACATACATATTATAGGTACATAGAAACACCAAGACCCGAGATAAATATTGGCAGATCATACAAACATTTATCCCGCGGCGAGGATCAAGCCCGCAACCTTCTGCGTCCCAAGCGGGCTTTCACCCACCGCCACAGAGATCGGCTGGCCACTAACTCTCATGAACTTACTCATCTATATAAAGCAAGCTTAAAATTAGGTGCCCATATTTCAGGTCAGCATCATCACCTGCCAGCATGCTGGTGTACTGTTATGCCAAGAATCAGTACCCTAAACCGAACAAAGCGATTGGTTCCATTCTCATATCCATTGGAGTAGCTGTGGCTATGTATGGTGGAGCACCCACTGAGCAAAGTAAAGGTATATTTGTTCAGTTATTTTTGAAAATTCTATGGCTGTTAAACTGGTTCAGATTTGATGTTATATTATTATGTTAAATTGTACTAAAATGTTTAAAGATACTTATTTGAATTGCTAAGTAATTACGAAAGAATTTTAATTAGACTCTGAACAGGTTCATGGTTCTATCCTAGAACACATTATACCAGCCATTAGGTAGACCAGGTACATAGGTACCTACACAACTTTGTTATAGAGGTCGCAAAGACATTAATTATTATAATGATGCGTAGCTTCAAGGGCATACATTTATTAACTTACTTCTTAAAAGTTATTATATTTATTTATGCCATCTCAAACAATGTCCCAGACACTACAGTACTCGCACAAGGTGGGTTCCGTAGGTACCCTGGAACTCGCTTTTAGTACTTTCTTGAGAACGCTGATGTCATGAACATGATAGTAGTTGAGTAATATTTAATAGCGACTTTGCGTCATATTTAGGTTTATCTAATGCGAAACTTTGTTATGAATTCTGTTGACATCACATGCATACAATATTGTCAAATATCGCGCCTACCATGCACCCATGGTGCCTACAAGGTACAGCCCCAGAATTCTAGATTTTATAGAATTCTTTGGAAGCATGCACCATAAATAACACTATAATTTATCGATTTCTAAAGTTCCTTTTACCATTTCAGGCGAGTTCCTGTGGTGGTGTGTGGGTGTGACAGTACTCCTATCCACTCTGTTCACGGGAGCATTCACTGGCTTGCAGCAGGAGCTGCTATTCGCAAAGTATGGGAAGCATCCTGATGAGGTTTGTAATATCTACCGACAAAGCTGGTCGATTTGGACGCGTATTGAAAAAAACCGGCCAAGTGCGAGTCGGACTCGCGCACGAAGGGTTCCTTACCTTTATCTATAACGGAAAAAAAACACGTTTGTTGTAGGGGAGCCCCCAGATACAGCCTGGTGGCAGACGGACAGCGAAGTCTTAGTAATAGTGTCCCGTTTTACCCTTTGGGTACGGAACCCTAAAAAAAAAGAATCAATCATTTGATAACCTTGGTTGTTGTCTTACAGTGCTGGATGAGAACAGCATTCGATTGGAGTTGCGTTCGAGGGGAGGCTTGTCCAGCTGTGATCTATCATTTAAGCTGCCAATGGTGATGATACTTGGTGTCCTACTAGGCGAAAGCTAGGAATACAAAGTGGCCATACTTTTTTTCAACTATTTGATTTTTTTGTAACTTTAACCCGCCTAACGCTAAAATTTTTCATCCGCAGATGCTATTCTTCACGTACGTACTGCCATTACCATTATTTCTGGTAATATCTCCACAACTTATAGATAGAGCTGCAGATCTAGACTCAAGCATCTGGCTGCTGATCGCCTTATCTATCGTATCGCAGTTTTACTGCACACATTCCGTCCATGACTTAGCTACTAAGGAAAACTCCGTAACAGTGTCTTTTATACTGACCTTAAGAAAATTTATATCTCTTATGATATCATCCCTAGTTTTTAAGAATAACTTGACTGTTTTACATATTGTTGGGACAGTTTTTGTAGCTGTAGGTACGTACGTGTATTTTGATTACTTTTTAAGTCGAAAACAAGAGCCTGTGAGCTTGAAAAAAGATTAAGGTATATTCAGAGTTGATTCGAAGTTAAAAATTTTGAGTTCTTGTAGAGTCCTTGAGACAATATTCACTTGTGTAACAGACTCGTTTTTGTCATGCGCCCCACAAAAACTCTTCGATTTTATAGATATTTTGATGATTGCATTATTAAAGTTCGCCCAACGGATCTAGGCATTCGTTTGTCTGCGCAGATAAACGGCTAACTTCACGAATGCCTAGATCCGTTGGGCGAACTGTACCTCATCAATCTGAATGAGTTGAATTATTACCTCTCCAATCTGAATTAGCCCTATAATTTTTTTTATGGTATTTTATTGAATTTCTATTTCTACTTATTGTTGTGATTTATATCTACATTCCAAGATTTGTATTATTTTTTAAATGTCCTAAAAGTATAAATAATGGTTGTGTGTTATACAATGTTGTGAATAAAATATATTTTTATATTGCTTAGCTTATCACTTTAATTTAAAGTACATTACATAAATAAGTTTAGGTACTGCATTACGAATGATATAACTTTGTAGATGACTACAAACTTCTGTTCTATCCTATAGTCTAGCGACTTGTTAACATGTTATGCTGCAAATTTGAAGTATTAAAGCAAAAATATCCTAATTAACCTATCTCTAGATACATACACTTGCACTTAATAACTTAAATTACGTGTCTAACATTTGTCCGATTGTACATTTTATTCCTGGCTTGTTTGTTCAGTATCTGCAAAGAAAAAATATAATTTTAAGTGTTTTATTACTTAGGCCTTTACATCTATATTAGATGATTTATGCAGCGTCAGGAGGCAATCCATGCCTACACTTAACGGGACGCTGTAGTGCCTGGGACATTGTTTGAGATGGAATAGGCTTGCACAGCACCTAAACTCAGCTTAATCAGCCTGGCCCACAGGAAAGACGACGTCAATACGTGTGGAGCTGACTAAGCTGCGGGTTTCCTCACGATGTTTTCCTTAACCGTTAAGAGCTCGTGTTAAAGCGCATATACATTTTACGAAACGAAAAATCCATTGATGCACGGCCGGGATTTGAACCCACGACCTTCGGATTGAAAGTCGAGGCACAGCCCCATTCGACCAACACGGCTCTACACGGTTTATTACACCTATTTTATTAATTGGAGTTAATACAGAATGAAGGGGAGACTATTTAAAATAGTGTCAAGTGTTGTTATAAATATCGTGTGGTTTTCACGTGAACTGACAAATTGGGACTCTTTAAATGAAACGGTAAGCCCATTGTCCAAGACCAAATGAGATATGTTTTTGGTATAAAATTATCCTAAACTCACCTGTTTTTGCTGCCAGATCGTGAGCGTCGTTCACGTGACCTGGAACGTCTCACGGAAGGCGACCGTCGCCTGACGGAGGGCGAACGGCGAGGGGAGCCCGAGCGGCCGCGGGAGTACGAACGACGGCGGGGGCTGCGACTGCGCGATCTAAGAAATGTGGACGTTAGTCTTAAATGTGGAGCGGGCTTTGCATGACTTCAGACTTGATAATGAAGCATGTTATAGATTTGGTTACAGCAATATTTTTTTTGTATGATTAATTATAAAAACTATATTGATTTAAGACAGTTGGGTTTAATTTAGTTTCTTTTTTTTAAATGAAGTCATGTCTAAGCCCTTTGGATATTAGCGATGAAAGAGATGTTAATCTAAATTGTTTTCTTGGGGGCTGCAAATACTTGTAAGTAATAAAAATGTAAGTTCTTATGCACATTGTGATAATTATCTGTTAATGCAAAATTGATTTATGCGATTTTCACTTCAAATTACTAAACAACCGTTTGTTTCCGTCTCGCGCACCTCAGCATTTAAAACCAAAAATTATTTTGGATGTCTATTGTTTAAAGTGCGACTCTATAATCACGCGGCTACATTACTCTCCTTACGCCTCGCCTCCAACGTACTAAATAACTAATTACAGGTAAGGCAAGGTTCTAAGTAGGTATAGGATTCAAATAGTACCCAAACATGGTGAGCTGAAGGTTGACCGTTGTGTTGCTGTGGGGCCGAGGGGATAAACGAGCCCGTGTCTATCTCCGTTGAGAGGAAGCAAAGAGGGAGATGCAGCTAGGTCTGCTCGGTGCGGCCAGCGTTTGCAGTCGAAGCGTCGGGAGTTTCAATGTTGGGTTGCCTTGTGGCACTCTAAGCTCAAATCCAAGGATTCGACGGGATTAGGTGACAGCTGCTAGGACAGTTATGGGGGCGCAGATGGAGACTGCCGTTGCGCGCAGAAGATCGGAGAGTTGACGGCAGAAGTTGAGGATGTGGCGAGCGGCGTTCGCGGATGTCGATTTGGCAAACGAGCCGTAGTTGTGGTGAAGACATGTGGTGAGGTCGTTGGTGTGTTGGTGGTTGGTTGATAAAATGGACCTGCAAACGTTCCAACACCCACCACATTTAATTTTTCACTATTCCTTGTACAAACAGATCACTCAAATTGTTTACAGTTGGTATTTCATGCATATAGTATCAAAGAAATATGTTACATAGCATAGACCAGTTGCTAATTTAAATTGGATATTCAAGAATTGATTATATTTTCTTTTTCCAGGTGTGAACATTAGAAATTATAGCAATGAATATTTGAAATAGACAATGAAAACCAAGAATTATACCTGCGTTCTCGTCGAGTACGGCCATTGGACATTTCTACCCGAATGCGGGTCCCACAGCATCGGCTGAAATATATAATTCTTTATATAAAAATAGGGTACTATAACTCTTTAGAAGTTTTTTTATCATAATTGAATAAATGTTCCCCATCTCAAAACAATTGCTACCCATTAGGATAGCACATGTCAGTCTTAAATTGGAGGTATTGTGCTATTGCACACTTATGACTCAAGCGTTTCACATTGAGAATGAAACGGATCTAAGGAGCGTGCAAGAGCTACTGATGCTGGACAGTTGTCTTTTACAGAAGCTGCAAGTAGGTATGTCTTGTAATTGGTGTATTCATACTTTGAGAGCTAGTTGAGCTTTTTGCAGGATGCAACCTCTAGAAATGTGCTAGTGGCACATGGCGCATCCAAAATATTTTATCGTTTTCATTCAGTAGATAAGAAAGCTATAAAATTAGATTCAGGTCAAGTGAAATCAAAATGGCGGTTGTTGCTAGAAAATAGTATGAACATCGTGAGGCGGTAAATGGATCCGATCAATAGCAGGACTAGCTAAGAATACTCAGGAGAAATAATAAATACTTACGTTCCATCTAGGCCACGCGTCGCGTCCTCGGCATCACGGGGATCCTCAAACTCAACAAACGCAAATCCAGGCGGATTCCGTGCCACCCACACATTTCTGATATTTCCATATTTTGCAAAAACTTTCTCTATTTCATACTTAGAAGCGTTGGTGCCCAAGTTGCCAACGTATACTTTGCAAGAGAGATCCCACTCTCGGTATCTTGAAGACATCTAAAAAGAAATAACGTGGTCATTTACTTTACGACGCCATATTGAGCCAACCAGGGTGAGATGAATTATTATTCTAACACAAAATGTAACGTAGTAACACGTAGAAAATGCCATGCTTTGAAACCTAAAAATTTTACTTACGTTCATGAGTGAAATTATACTGGATCAGTGATCCCCGGAAGCGCTAAAATAGGCACAATTTATTTGTAATAAAAATTCAGTAAATGCCAAGCAAGGCGTGCTCTTCCTTCCGCGTCAAATTTGATATTGAATGAATGAATGGAAATAATAGAATGAATGATGATTTACAAAATTGAATGAACATAGCTGTCGCTGGCACACTGGTAGCAAGCTAGAGATTAAAGCATCGCGTCCACTAGGCGGACGCATCGCATCGGAAAAATCCGCCTCCTATACATTTTGTATGAAACTGCGTCCACTGCAGGCGGGGCGGGCCGGGCCGCATCGGAATCCGTCGGCGGATCGCTCGGCGAGCGTATTTTTCCGCCGATGCGGCCCGGTCCACCCCGCCCCGCCTCTAGTGGACGCAATGCGCGCCGCATTTTTTGTAGATCGTTGCTGCGAGCGGACGTATTTATTGAGGGAAAAACCGTAAAATGAACGAAAAACTACTAATATCTTTAATGCAACAATATTCTGAACTTTATGATAGGTACTGGAAATAGAAAATATCACGATGCGTTGAGGAGAAATAAGATTTGGACTGAATTTTTCTTGCATATGGTGCACCCTGACTTTATGTTTGTGACGTTTATTATTTTTTTGCTCCTCATCCAACAACTTAAATAAAAATAACTTCATCAGAACCATCCATCGTCACATACAACCGCTTGTTAGCTTGTCTTACGTAGGACTGGCTGTAAAAATCCGCCGATGCGGCCCGGCCCGCCTCGTATAGTGGACGCAGTACGCAAAAATGCTCGCCGATGCGGCCCGGCCCGACCCGTCTGCAATGGACGCCTAGCTTTAGATAGCGTAGCAAGCAAGAATTGACCACAGAGTACTAATTTTTGTTGTTGAGTTGGATTTGAGTTTGATTGAGTCTGACCAAACCCTTTGTTTTGCATGACAAAAAAAAGCTGACGGTAAGACTTTTTATTAGGGTTCCTCCATAGAGGAATAATATAGCGGTTCTGGTACCATGCTAAATCTATGTGTTATGCTATCATAATATCATTCGGTTTTATGAATTAGCTAGATCCTTTTTTTTTTTTAAGTAAAGCTAGGAATACCTATATTATGAAGGGGAAATTTTTCTGTAGCGTTATCTATCGACGGATTTAAATCAAATTTAAAAGGTACATAAGGACTTCATTCTACACAAGATGTTATGAAATAAAATAATAATAAAGATGTTATGAAAAAAAAATAGGTGGAGGTGGGGGAATAGCGACGTTTTTTCGTAAAATTTAAACCTACCTACCTATACTAATCAGACTACGAACGCAGACAGACACCAGATTCGACCACCTAAGACCAAAGGGACGTAAGTAATCACTAAAACTTATCCCTCTATATTGCTTATATATAAGTTTACATAGGCATAGGTAAGGTAGGTAAGTCTATTGGAAAATACAAAGCACCTGAAAATCAATTTGGTTCGCGAGGTCTACTGTTCTCACAGAACCACTAGTACCATGCGTACCATGCTAAGTCTATGGTTTTGTAGCTGCACCTGTCTGTCACAGTCAGTCATTGTCAAAATTATCAACATTGATTTCATTTCATTCAAGTCAACGAAACGAACGAAACGAAAATGAAAACCAAGAAAGAAATGTGAAGTGTTTTTATTTTCTATTTAGTTTGCAAAATAAATTGCAGAAATGGATGTAGTCGATCTTTTGACTAATATAAACGACAAATCGAATATGTTTGCCGTGAAAACGTGGACTGCCGAATGGTCTAGTAATTTCCAAGAAAACCAAGTACGTATAACTTTATTGATTTTTGATTATTTCGTAATGTTTTTGATAATACAAATACAGCCAAAAAACAGTAAAATGTAGGTACCTACCCCAATTTCTGTGTAGTTGTTATTCACTTTATACGTAGGTACCTACTATGATATTTTGTTATCGCATTACGAAAAAATATCCTTGGTTTCAATGTTACTATTTGATTAGCTAAAAATGGACGAACATGCGTTTCTGAAACCTTGAACGTTCGCTTTATCATCTGTCTGACTACATAAATTGTCATCAAACTAGAATTAACCTTTAGTGATTTTGATTCTTCAACATTTTATTTTTTATCTTCAATCAATGACTGTAAACAATGAAAAACCACACAATAGACAAAAAAATTAAAAAATACAATAGAACATCGTAAGGCCGTATCCTACCTTGGAATAAAATTAATCAGCCTTTATAAAAAAAAATATTCTACTTTTATAAATAATGCTGGACATTTTCATTAGGGTGGATCGACAATGTATGAAAAAAATTTTTTTTTCGACAATCGTTTGCTAATAGTGGGGGAAAGTTGTATTATAGTGAGCATAGAAACTGTGATTTTTTTCAGATTTTTAAAGTAACATCTAATGCTGCCGCATTGAAGTTGAAAAAAATACTTTTTCTGAAATTTTGCCTTACTCTCTAACATTGAAATTATTATTTTGAATATGATATTTTTATAAATTTTGTTATGAAATACAAATATAAACTGTATATTTAAATAATTAACTAAAAAAAATAGATATCACATTCATGAAACTACTAAAACTACAGAGCTAAGTTTGACCTAAAATATCTCTTTTTCTCAAACTTTGCCATGGCTTTGTGAGATTCTTATTTTGTTTGAATCAAGCTTTTTCTAGCTTTGGATGTGCAGACAGAACATAAAGCTTTTGTTACAATTTGTAAAAATTCATTCAACAGCTTGTATGTGGCAAGGTAGACTTGAAAAAGACCCATATTAAACATTTAGCTGATAGTTTTCGGACGTACGCCGCTCATCCGTTATCGAAGTTTTTCAGGATGAGCAAAGTAGCAATTTCTTTGGATTACTGGTCTTCTATCTTCTTTAGGTTTGGTGGGAGGTATTTAGAGTTTAATAATTGCTGAAACAGAGATGTTGGGCCCAGTATTACACGAAGAGTGTTTTTTTATAGGAACCACGTCTCGGTGCGTAAAGTTTTACTACAAATTTTGAAATTTTGGTGCGATATCTCCGTGAAAATGTAAAATCGTAATACGTATAGGAATAGCACGTGCTACCATGCGTGTGACAGCCTTTCAGAAGATATAATACTTTGCTAAATCGTCTGCAACATGGCTAATCGCAGAAAAAATATTCTGTGTAAACAAATTGATCAGCACTCAACTTAGATC
The DNA here is from genome assembly GCA_951394285.1 of Epirrhoe tristata. Lineage (NCBI taxonomy): Eukaryota > Metazoa > Arthropoda > Insecta > Lepidoptera > Geometridae > Epirrhoe > Epirrhoe tristata. The sequence goes on from OX596139.1 coordinate 10,975,415, forward strand.
ATCTGTACTTTCAGGCAAGGCATCACTTATACTCTGAAAGGATGTATAATAATGAGAATTTATATAATAATAACAGCTTGTAGTTTTAAAGTGCTTTACTCATCATCCCCACGTAAGAGTGTGGTCCTAAAGTTAAACCATCATGGTAAAGGCACAAAGGGGCAACTCGTTCATAGTAACTGGCAAATTATCCCCTGCATTGGTCTTCCAGTTCGTTTTTTAAGCAACCGAATGATGCCACCGTTGCATTAAGTTAGTTCTTCGTTAGTTCCATCACATTCTATGACTACAAGCTGCTTTTTGACGATATTTTTATAGTAAAGATCTGACTGACAACTTTCTCTAATAACTTAGCAGTATCTGCCATTATGCGGTGGTATATGACCCAAGTAGACAGATCCAGGCTCTTCTATTATTGAAATGTGATCCTTCACCATGATCTACTGGTAGTTCCGTTTATTCTTTTTTGGCATTTGCATCGTCCTGACTTTTTTTCCGTCAAGGAACAATAGTGCGAATAAGTTCGAAACATGCGTTTATGGGAACATTTTCACTAGTTTTCTCTTCGCACTTTGTATCGATGTATTACGGATATTTTTGAGTTTTGCGATGAAAACTTAAATTCTAATTCATTGTTCTACTCAACATCTAGAGAATAGTGTACTTAAAAACAAATTAAACTTAAAATGCGATGATCATAGATGCTCTACAAAATGATGAAAAATTACCTATATTGCAAAAGTTCAATGACCTTGCGGCGGCACTTACCCTTTCTTGATCCTAATAATATTTTGCACACTTTATTTTGAGCCTATAAGACACCTTTTTTTTGCTATTAGCAAACCATTTTCAAAAAAAGTGAATTTCGATCCACCCTAATTTTCATACAGCATCATCTAGCCCCAAACTAAGCAAGGCTTGTACTATGGGAACCAAATAACTGATAGAATACTTATATACTTTTTGTTTGTAAATACATACATATTATACATAGAAACACCCAGACCCGAGACAAATAGTAGGTCATACAAACATTTGTCCCGCGGCGGGGATCGAACCCGCAACCTTCTGCGTCGCAGGCGGGCCTTCGCCCACTGCGCCACAATTAAATTAAATGTGCTTACACACTAACAAGGTTGTCAATTTCTTATAGTATTTTTCACGTAGAATTTATTATAGTATTTTTCACAAAGAGAAGTAGGGAATGAGCTAGATACTAGTATACACAAAAATAAATTAATAGCTATATTATAAGATTTATTTACAGAAACTAAGCTACTACATATTTACATATAGTATTTATTACAAAATTTTATTAATAGCTTATATACAATCAATGATAATAAATAAACTATAGATATGTTATGTTCATAGTATCAAAGTTTAAAATTCGAGCTTCGAACATGTGACTGTCACTGACAAAAATGTCGCTCTGATGCAAACTGAAGTAAAAACTGCTAATAAGACTGTTTCGATTCTTCAATTTCCATGCACTTGTAACATATCTATATTTTTTAACATCATTGTATCCAATCAACAAAATGGTCCAGCAAGTACCGCTAATAACCGCTAGTAATATAATAACAGTAATAATAATTGAACTTCGGTCCAACAGTCTAAAGGTCAAGAAAATTTAACATAGTTTATTAGTAAAAATTACAATTCAGCTCATATTATTATATCATAATATACAATGCAAATAGTGCCATAAAGTAGTGGTTATTGTAAAAATGAACAAAATTCTGCTACTACATAACTGCATACATACCTAATCCATAAATGAATTAACATTAAAATTGCTTCTGCTTACGGACTAGTAAGATAGCATTATGAATAAGAATGTTAAAGCAATATTTTCATATAGACTCACGAGTTTTATAAAGTAAAACAGGTTCACGACTGTATCCCCAAGGTGCGGTAGACATTCTCTCAGATCTTTTTGTTACTTATTCCAGATCCTTTGAAGATGTCTAAGGGGGGTAGTTTTATAAAGTTATTGTAAAATTTTAGACTCTGAAAATAAGGAATCTCGGGCAATCATCATCATGTCGTAAAAATCTTGAAAATCACTAATGAGGTTGAAACTACTAAGATAGCAAAAAATAAATACCTATTATTGCAGACTGACAAAAGTCTTCTAAACAAAGAACATTTAGTTCCCACTTTGACAACAATCCTAGTTGCAGTTGGTGCATCGATTTTGCAAGTTGCAAATGTAATGCTTATAAAACCATGAAGGATGTTAGAGTTCAGTGACCTACTTGAGCACTAGGTACAGTCAGTATCAAAAGTTGACTAACATTTGAAGATTCCCAAAAAGGGATTTTTCTGAAATCCTCAACATCATGATCAAAATATTGACAAATAGTTGATGATTAACTCTCAGTCCATAACAATTTCCCAAGCAAAGTTTATTTTTTCTTAGTAATCGAAAAGAAATGGAGCTTTAAAAAAACAAACTGCTAATCAAATTTTGATGCTGACTGTACCTACATGTACAATACATGATAGTCTGAAGTCCCAGAGGCTAGTTAATATAGATTTACTTTAAGTTATTTCTAAGTATCTCATTGTAAATGAACCATTGTGTTTTTATGAGAATAAAGCTCTTTAAACCTATATCACTAGCCTAATTTCATTACATGCTAAGCTAGGACATGTTTAAATATTACAAAAATAATTTGTCAGTAGCTGTGGTTCTGTAATTCACTTTTCCAGGATTAAAAATAGCTTAAGTGCTATTCCACACTATTATCTATCTCTGTGTCCATTCAGTACTTTTTGCATGAAAGTAACAAACTTCCATACATCCTCACACACAAACATTTGCTATAATATTTGTAGGATTTTGAGAATAAATCAAGAAGACACTATAGTAACACAAGCAACTTATTTTAATCATTTCGTTATTAGAACTTCTCCTCTCTTTTCCGGATACATGTCCAATGGGCAGCTGTGACTTTAAAAGTCCCATAATTATCTTCCTTTAGATAAAAATCCTGGAGCATATATTTTTGTAACTGCCATGTTACAAAAGTTAGTTTGACCCAAAATTGACACTATAGTATATTGTGACATTATACTCAATTTCAAGCCTGTTTGCGTACGTTTTCTGTCATCTTAATTGTTTCGTAGGTTTATCACTCAATAAAACTTGACTATAAAAGCCATTATAAATTTTAAGACAGTATTCTACTTTTGATCTTTTGTATATTTGAATGCCTTGAGACCCAGTCACATGAAGAAACTTTTGTTCAGTAGTGTGTTCATGGTATACTTTCTTCTTATTTTCCTTAGTTTTAAGCGGACAAACCACATTAAAAACTGCTGCTAGCATTTCAAAATACAAATTTATAAACATTGTTTTATATTGTTTTTCTCAGCTGTTGAAATTTTTATGTTACCTACTCAGTATTCTGAATCTTGACGTATTTATTTATAGTACAAGAGTGGATAAAGTATTTGCAATTGACGTAAATGCTCTACGCTGTTTATTATTTCAATCTTCTTACTGATCAGTAATTATTGCACAATCTATGTTCACGAACTTTGTTTTCCGTTCAGCTACAAATCGTAAAAATTCACTTCACGGTTTTACTTTTGTATGTTGTATGTTCACTCACTGTATTACAAAATTTTGTCATAAATCCACCAGATTAAAATCACTCGGTTGTGTTCGCTCGCTTAACACATTTCCGCTCCCCAGCGCAGTTTAGGTCAGCAAACTCACAGCATCGAATCAAAACATTTAACTAAACAAGGATATTTCATTTATGGCACTAAAATAGGGTCTTTATGCCTCTAGTCTTGTTTTCCTTCTGAGCAGAGTTAAGAAGAACATAGGGTTTTATAAAATTACGTAATTGCGTAAAACTGGCATGTCTGTTATGTTGTTTTTCCCTATAATGACGTTTATTGGATTTAATTACGTTGTTTTGGATTTAGGAGGAAAGATGTCGTCGTGGGGATAAACGGGAAAAGAAAAATGACGCAAAGGGAAACGAATTGTTGCGACACTATATTCTGGCTACATCTAGAGTTCGTTTTCAAGGTCTTGTTTACAAATTTCGTTCTATCGTTTGTGCGTGACGGATACGGAGTAATAAAAATAGACTGGCTTTGTAGCTTTGTCAATCAAATAGGCCAGTTTATTTGTTTCCGGCGTTTTAAAATAATTATAATAAATGCTCTATCAGACACATTTCATCATAATATTTAGAACTTAATTGATATCGAGACAATTTTGTAAGAAAAAGCAGCTACTGCGCTTCGAAACGCCACGAAACCACGAATGCCTAGATCCGTTGAGCTCAACCCCAGATAATATAATACAAGGCTCACCGGACCCACCAGTACGAACCAGTACAATTAGCTTTGTTGATAAATACAGTAGTCAAAATGAACCCTTCCACAATGCATGTGGCTAGCAATGTGTTGAATGTGTTCATACAATCGTAAGCTTGGCGCTCTATTGATAAAATACTCCGAGGTTAATGGACGTGTTTTTGCCGAGGACTACATAAATGGTGTCTCTTTGTGCATCTTGTCATTTAAAAGTTTGTCCTTGTGTTGAAATGGTTAGGATTGTGATGAGTTTTTATTAACAGACTGTTGTGCGTTGATTTTCCGAGATGAATTATTTTGTGGTACGTTTTCTTAAAAAATTAAACAAAGAGTAACAACAATGCCATTCAATATTTGTGTTTTATTTTATTTTGAAAATTCTTACTAGTATTTTTGTTTACAAAAAGAAATGCGCAAATGAAGAAAAAAAAAATTCTAGATAAAAATATTTTGTTACAGTTGCTGTGGTCGTTCTGCGGTTGCCTGCTCGTATCCTTGATTGTTGTATTCTTCTATTATTACAGAAGATGGCGAAGCAAAGGTATGTTATAGTATAACTAAGACTTTACGTTCTATGTCATAAAAAGTCTTAATTGAGATAGTGACATACCGTCTTATTACAAAAACTAGGAACCGAGTTTAGCGAAGCACTAACTAAAAAACTGTCTCTCTGTCGTACTTAGAACGCTTTTTTGTGGTAACAGTTTTGTTATGACATGTGTCAACATGGTGTTCAATTATGGTTTTACTTTTTTGTAATACGGCCAATTATGTTTTAATAATTGTAGTATGTAAAGAAAGCTAAACTTATTATGAGACAGACCATAAGGCTATTCCAATCACTATTGGACTATAGTGTCAGGAAGACTGGAAGAAACATTGTTTTAGTCACTTACTTAGTAGTGTCATATTTTCGTTTCGTCAATATGTCGTATTTTCAAAAACGTAAAACTAACTCTGTTTCTTATTATGCAAAATGATAAGGAGCTCAGTCGTCGCGGGATTTACTATGTTTTTGAGCTCGCGTTTAATTTAAAAATAAATTAATCAAAAAAGTGCAGAACTTTCTGTCATGATCTACGAAGACAGGAATCACCTTAGCTAACAAAGTTCGTCAAACTGACTAAATTATAGTTGATTTTTTTATTCAAGAATATTCATAAAAACTATTGTGATAAAGGTAAGGTACCCAAATAAATTAAAGTTAGTATAATCATCGGATAAGCCTTTTCAAGGTAACTTTTAGCTCGTTGACCTAAGTCAACTTAGGAATATTTAACTGCCGGAAACGGCAATTCTTGGCCGATTCTTGAGATGAATTTCGTCCTTAATTAATGATTTCGAATCTGATAATGCGATATCGAACATAAGTGACGTTAGTACAATAATAAAACATCACTTTCCGAGGAAGTTCCTTGAATTGAATGCAATGAATGAAATAAATAACTAAATTAAATCAAAAGAAAAAAAAAGACTACCTCTGTGGCGCAGTGGGCTAAGGACCGCCTGCGACGCAGAAGGTTGCGGGTTCAATCCCCGCCGCGGTACAAATGTTTGTATGACCTACAGATATTTGTCTCGGGTCTGGGTGTTTCTATGTATAATATGTATGTATTTACAAACAAAAAGTATATAAGTAGTTTATCAGTCATTCTAGTACCCATAACACAAGCTCTGCTTACTTTGGGGCTAGATGATGCTGTGTGAAAAGTCCAGCGTTATTTATTATTAAAAAATAAAATAAATAAAATGATAGTGTCGCTCCCGTATCGGCCTTACTTGCCATCTACGTAAGTGCCGGACCTCCCAAACGAACGCTGCCTAAACCATCTCTCGTAGATGTATGAGGCCATTGATATATTGATAGACATAGTCCTCATAGAAAGAACGATTGGTGCTCTGTGGCGCTACTCTCTCTGTGTAAAGCCTGTTTTCTACAAATATACATACACTCGCGGCTTTTGATACAGTTGTAATCATTTTGTTCATAGAATTAGCCGGAGCAGCGGCAGCAGGCGCATCGGGCGAGCCAGCAAAACGTTTCAGGAAGCGAGACAAGATGCTGTTCTACGGTCGCCGTATGCTTCGGAAGGTCAAGTCCATCTCCAACTCCGGCCAGGGTCGGAAGCGCAGGGCTGTGATGCGGTTCGCGAGGAAATTGCTGCAGTTGAAGAAGGAGTCCGCTCCGGAACAGTTGAAGGTTTGTTGTTCAACTTATAGCTGTAGAGAAAACTGGATCATGATTGTTTTCTCGGAACGCGGTAGATATTTTATGTATTCTAGATCCTTTGAAAAAGAGCTGTGCAGAAAAATGGCCTAAGTTTTGTCTATGTCAACTTTATTCACCGTTTTGTTTTTACAAATGAAAAGATTTTCCATTCTTCTTTCCCTTTCTTCGCCGTGTCACTAGTTATTTCTCGCCAGTGTGTTGAAAAGATTTCAAGTGTGTTTTATGCAGCAACATAAGTCTATGAACGATTTGAGATTTTAGTTCCTTTTTAAAACGATTATCTGGGAATGTCTGAATATTTTGATTACAAATCCTAGATATTGCAAGGCATAGCATCAAATTTGCTAAATTGCAGCTAATTTTCAGCTAATCTCAAGATATAGACGATTGAAAAACATCAAAGTCCACGAACGTCATTGACCCTATGATATTTCTTGTGATATAATTACATTTGTCTCCCAATCTTTAGGTATTGGAGCCCCCAGCAGAATACCTAGAGGAAGACCTCACCAGCGACGACCGCGTCCCTCCAGATGCCCTCTATATGCTGCACAGCATCAGGGTGTTTGGACACTTCGAGAAGCCTGTTTTCCTTATGCTTTGCAAGCACACGGAGATCATTAACCTTTCTGCTGGCTCTTTTCTTTTCAAAGTTGGTTAGTACATTCATTTCTGGATTGGTGATTATATTAGTTCGAAAAGCCGGCGAATTTGTAGTTTCGGCACTTTAAGAATGTAAAGAATTCGTTGGCTCAAAAATATATGTACACTCTGGCCTTTACTCTTAAACGATGATGGAATGGAAAAGATCGCGAGGCTTTAACTATAATAATGAAAACAAATAACAAGTTCAGAATCAGAATAATTTTATTGTATTACTGCTGAGAAGTCTTATTTAAATTGAAAAAAAAAAGCATTAATTTTAATATAATATTAATTGAAATGTTTTTTCATTTATGTACACTTCTGCCCACAGGTGATACAGACGAGAATGTGTACGTGGTACAAACGGGGCGTGTCAATGTGTACATAACGAACCAGGATGGCAGTGGATTGTCATTGAAAGTGGTCAGAGCTGGGGAAAGTGTTACTTCGCTATTGAGTTTCACTGATGTGCTTACGGTAAGATACATAATATAAACACAAATGTCTTAGTTTATTTTACAACGGGTACTTATCATGTACTTATTATTTAAGATTCCCCTTCTTTTGTCGTCACCGTGTGGCAACAGAAATGTGGTGATTATTATTCAATAGATTTGAAGATAATGCTTGCATATTTGTGTCACTGATTATTTCTTTATTGTCGTGAGGGAGGTCATTGACCGTATTAATTTTGATCTAGGATAAAAAATCCATCTATCTATCTATCTATTCAGCCCGGTTACACCCACTGCTGAGTATAGGCCTCCTCTCTATTAGGCCACTCTTCTCGGTCCTGTGCAGTCCTTTCCCACGCTTTCAGCTACATTCACGATGTCATCCGACCATCGGGCGGGTGGTCTGCCTCGTGGTCTTTGCGCATCTCTGGGCCACCATTCCGTAATCGCTGTAGTCCATCTCCCGTCTTTCCGTCTAGCCAGGTGTCCTGCCCATCTCCACTTGAGACTTGCGATGCGCATACCCACGTCTACTAATTTTATAAAGCTGAAAATTAGAAGATTAGCGAGTTTATATGTTACGCAGCCCAAGACGCAACGTAATTTGTTTCGCCATCTTTTATGTAGTAAAATGTCTGTCTGTTTGTTACCCTTTCACGTCTAAACCACAGAATAGATTAAGCTGAAATTGACGTTGCTAACCTATAGCTGAGGTCGAGATGGCGCTATTATTGCATTTTTTTTTTATTTCAGAAGATTCTTGCAGTTTTTAGTACTATTTAGAGGTTTTCAAGTGTGTTATTTTGCTAACGAAGTCGCGGGTACCAGCTAAGCAAACGAACGATAAATAGCTAGGGCCTAGGTTATCGTTTATACTTGTTGCTACCTTACATTAACGATAATCTATTATTTAGAAGTTATTTATTGAAAAGTCGAAGGTATCAGCCATTGCTTTGATAATCCATTGAGGAACTAAACTGTCAACGCCAGTTGTTTGTTGTGGCATTATGAACTAATCCGTGCATCGGAGGGCGCGTTATGTTTGTCTGTCCGGGTATTAAGTCGTTAAGCTAGGACTTGTTTGTCCGGGTATTATATTGACGACCTCTGTAGCGCAGTGGGTGCAGGCCCGCCTGCGACGCAGAAGGTTGCGGGTTCGATCCCCGCGGCGGGACCAATGTTTGCATGATCTACAAATATTTGTCTCGGGGTCTGGGTGTTTCTATGTATAATATGTATGTATTTTACAAACAAAAGGTATATTAGTATATCAGTCATCTAGTACCCATAACACAAGCTCTGCTTACTTTGGGGCTAGATATGCTGTGTGGAAAGTCCAGCATTATTTAAAAAAAATAATATTTATTATTTATTTATTAAGTCGTTAAGCCATGACGGAGGCCTTAAGGCGGCCTAAAACCTCCGTCACAAGAGTTGGCAACTGACTCATTAGTTTTATTGTATTTCAGGGTCACTCCCAACCGTATAAGACTGTGAACGCCAAAGCGCTTGAAGACTCGCAGGTTATAAAGCTGCCGATGCGTGCCTTTCAAGAAGTATTCAAGGAATATCCAGATATATTCGTCAGAGTTATTCAGGTTAGTAATTTTACCTTATAATTATAATAATCCTTCCCGTAGTTGAGTTGTTCATTTTACCTTATTTATTTTGAACTTAAGATTATTATAATTTTTGCTTATAGTTTCCCCATTTAGGCAATGGTTTTCATGATTAAATAGGTGCTGGGTAAGCCTACTCTATTTTAAACCGACTTCAAAAAAAAGGAGGAGGTTATATGTTCGGCTGTATGTATGTTCACCGATATTCCCGTCAATTTTAGACCGATACCCAAATTTTTTTTTTTTACTCTCGAGGTGGTCCCATATAAATTTTATTCCTGAGGGATTGATAGTTTTCCAGTAAAACTTTTGGTAATTAATGCCTTTAGCCGGTGGTAGGTGGAGTCTAAGCGCTATCTTTTCATTCGATTTCTATGTCAATTTGTTTGGTGATCCTCACTTGACGCCCTGAGTCACGCCGCGTCCTGAGTCCGCGATTGAAGTCGGTTTTCTTTTTAGTTTTTCAAACGTAATTATCTACTTTAGAAACAATGTCTCAAACACTTTAACGTCTAATTCAGGAATTGGGTTCAAAAAATTAATTAAAAAAATATTTATGTAATGATTTTTTTTTGTTTTGTTATGAAAATCCCGAGAAAATTGATAAAGACTATCCTTTCAATTGATTGTTGCTTCTTGTATAACTTAGCCCATTCGTGATGTAGCTGCGCTACGATTGGTGGAACGTCTGTTCTCCTTGAAAATCATTATGCAACAATTCTAAAAATCAATCAATTATAAATTTTGAAGTGAAAACTTAAATGGACTTAGGAATTAAATTGATACGGTCAAACGTCTATTAACAACCCAAAACTGAGGCCCTTTCAGTTTGTGTAGTTTAAAATGAAAGACCCCCATATTGCCTCCTATCTATAGTAAAGAAATATAATATCTAAGTTTGAAGCTTTTTGTATTAATTAAATGGTTTCCATTTGCAGATTATTATGGTGAGATTGCAACGGGTCACATTCACGGCCCTACATCAATACCTGGGATTGAGTGCAGAGCTGGTCAACCCTGTAAGTATTCCTGTCTTTCATTACTCCCTCGGTAGGGCAAAGGAAACCCCCTGTATCTTCCACTCCCAGCTCTGTAAGCCAGACTATAAAACTGAAATAGCAGTTCCAAAATTATTTTTATATCCATTTTTTTATGTGACGCACTAAACTTTGCATTCCCCCTTCAACCCCTTTGTCATATTGTTAGGTCACATTACGTCGACGCCGTCCTTTGCCTGTGAAATCATTATGGAGATCTTTTATTCTGAAAATAAAAACAAATAAAAAATAAAAATAAATAAATAATGCTGGACTTTCCACACAGCCTATCTAGCCCCAAAGTAAGCAGAGCTTGTGTTATGGGTACTAGATGACTGATATACTACTTATATACTTTTTGTTTGTAAATACATACATATTATACATAGAAACACCCAGACCCGAGACAAATATTTGTAGATCATACAAACATTGGTCCCGCCGCGGGGATCGAACCCGCAACCTTCTACGTCTCAGGCGGGCCTTCACCAACTGCGCTACAGAGGTCGTCAAATGTGTAAAATGTAGAGAGAAAAAGTTTAAAAAGTAAATGTAACTTTAGCCTCTTCTTTTTCCATACCCAGCAGTGGGTGATAATAGGATAAATTGATTAATTTACAAAATGTATCTAGGGCCGTGAAAAGCGACGGCCTAATCAGTTCGGCTCGTCACCCGGCAAGTCGGCTAAGACGACGGTAGACAGCGGCACGTCCATGCATTCACCTCACCACTCTGAAAGACCAATGCCTGACCATTTGGTAAGCTTATATACTTTTTAGATTAGATACATAATAGGCTTATTTTATATGAAGCGCTGGTATAGCTTGCTCAGTCGACTAATTAGTCTAAGCTAAGCAACGTTCGAAATGGTCAGTAAGTGGATGACCACCAGTGGCAATATCAACTGAGCGCTTCTGTGCTTCAAAGGGCACGTTAAATGGTCGGTCCCGGCTATATAACTCATTAAGTCATGACGGAGGCCTTAAGAGTGTGCAGGAGCGATTTAAGCAATTTTGTAGTTATTTATATCAGAATCTGTGAAAGCTACAACCTAGCTATTTAGGGAAATGATACTTCAAACTTTATCTTGGATTACACGATTGGTGATAGTTTTCTAGATAATATATTTTTTTGGAAAATACATGTTATGCACACATTTTGCATATTTTTTTGGTGGGTTTTTGTTTTGTCATGAAACCTACAAGTATTTCTTTGTGTCTTTTTATTTTTTGATTGGTTGTTTTATTAACTTGTAATTTGGTAAAAAGTGTTTTGGCGCTGTAAATGACGTTGCGTATCTATAGCTCTGTACTTCTCACACGCCGAACAATCACACTCTCTGTCCCGCTTACAAAATGGCGACACTACGATAAACTAGCAATCACTGGAACTAAAGTGGTATTGTGAAACCAAGGTTTCAAACTTACTTCGTATGTAATAGGTTTGATTGTCCTGTAGAGGCAAAATTGACCGATTTTTGCTATCGCTGTTACTGAATAACCCTGGTAACACTTATTAAACAAAAGAGGGTATTTTATTGGGGTACTATAAAAAATTACATACGGGAAATTGCTAAATCGCTTGCTCTTTCTAGACATGTTTCACCGAAGCCTTATTCAATATCGAACCGAAGGTATACTTAGCACAACGGATTTTTAGCTCTCTGAAGTTAGGTGCAATAGACGATTGCGCAGGTTTGGTAGAGTGAGATAGCACAATTTTAGGCGTCATCAAAAATGGGTTCTGCGCAGCTACTTCAGAGAGCTAAAGAACGATTGTACGTATTATAACTAGGTTTTGGAGTGTAATTTTTATTTTAAGATCGTTTTTTTTAATCTAAATAAAGCATGGCATATTTTTATAACAATTTGTGTTTTTAAATTCTAACCATGATAATGGGTGTGAGTTTATTTTTATATCTCTGTCTGTCTGTGTAATTTGGTGATCTCAACAAAAGTAACACTATTTATATTTAACTATTGGTTTAAATATACAATCATTCATCATATTATGTTCGATGAATGTATTTTGCCTTTTAAATTGATTAAGATTTTTTAAAGTCAACAAGATAATATTCTCTAACCATTACTAAGTTCAGTTATATCTAAAACTGTACTCAAACAACAGGGTCTTGCTTGTTCTAGTGATATGATTGAAAAAGCCTGCCTAAGTTTTTACATTCTAATTTACAAGACAAATTTTATCCAAACCGTTGCTAGATTATCAGTTTAATGTAATTTGTATGTAACCCTAGGTTAGATTACCAGTTTTTTATACAGGATGTAAAAAGACTGCTACCGAAAACTAAGGGGTTGCAATCAGACCATGATTCTAAACATATTTAGCGAAAAAAAATCTTTGTAATTTTCAGTTACTAGTACAACATAATTAGACCATACCTATACCTACCTAATAATTTCATTTATAAAAGAAAAAAAAACAATTAAAACGCAAAATCACGCGACCGGTGTTTTCTCCGGATAACATTATTTTTTCGGAAAATCCATTTGGATTTGGTTGTGTGTTGGGATGCTGTACCCCTTTCAGCTTCGGTAGACGTCTTTTTACACCCTGTATGTAACCAAAACTAACATACCCTAAATTTTGGTTAAATGCATGTAACCATTAACAGGAGGGTAATCATTCCGTGTCGTCGCCTATACACATCCAAGGTCGCAAGCCGCGTCCCGACATGGTTCCCGATGTAACGTCTAACACGCCTCAGGTATGGTTTTCTTATACTAATTATACATTTTCATTTTGTTAATATAAAAAAATAAATGTTTTGAATGGTATGTGTGAGTTCTGCTTGCGGGTTTAATTCTACTAATAAACGGCTTGACCGATTTTGATAGTTTTATATCATACTTTTAGGAATCCAGAAGATCACGTAGTTAAAATACTACTCACTAAGAATCTAGCTTAGAAAAACCCAGTATTCATTTAAAAATATTATAATAGCTACGAGTTACAACGAGTAAGAGTTTACTTATAATAAACATTTTTATATAATTCAACCCCTGGGAACAAAGGGTTGAAACATATAAAAGGGAGTTTTAATGTAAAGCAATGTTGTACTGAAGTAATGTATTTGTATTTTTAGCAGCAGCCAGACGTCCAAATTACCTCGTCCCTACCGAAGTATAAAGAAGGGTCTTACAAGAAACACAACACCGATAATCTTGATGAACAGGTTGGTTATTTATACAATCCATACTCTAGACTATTATACTAATAAAATAAATAAATAAATAATGGTGGACATCTCCACACAGCATCATCGAGCACCAAACTAAGCAAAGCTTGTATTATGGGAACCAGATAACTGATATACTACTTATATACTTTTTGTTTGTTAATAATATGATATATGTATTAATATGATATCTCTATATATAAAAATGAATCCCTATATCCCTTGGTCACGCCATCACGCTTGAACGGCTAGACCGATTTCACAATTTTTTTTTGTTGTTTGTTATTGTCACAAGGTTCTTATGACAGAAAAAATTAAAAAAATTGCGCGGAAAATATGAATCATGCGCAGACGAAGTCGCGCAGGTCAGCTAGTATAAATATAGTATTATTAATGTAAGTAACTCGTATCTGTCTGTCTGTTTGTCACCTTTTCACGCCCAAACAGCTGAACAGATTAGGCTGAAAATTGGCATGGATAAAGATTGTATCCCAGGGAGGGACATAGGCTACCTTTTATCCCGAAAAAATGAAAAAAATCCCGAGGGACCGTAGGTCACACCGCGGGAGCGCAGCTAGTTACTTGTTTAATTTATCAATTTTTTTTTCATTTCAGGCGTTAGTACAAATAGCAACAGAAGCGTTCGTGAAAGAATTGGGTCTTGAAAACGATCATGTTTTGCGTGGACAAGTTCAAGTGAGGGATCTACCTGCCGGCACTTATATTATGAAGGAGGAGAGTCATAAGGTAATATTATATTCGTATTAAGGAAATATATGGAGCTGTATAGGAAATATATAGGGTCCTTCATTTTATACTAACTTTATTCAGGGGTTAAAAAAATATTTATGTAATGATTTTTTTTGTTTTATTATGAAAATCCCGAGAAAATCGATAAAAACTATCCTTTCAATTGATTGTTGCTTCTTGTATAACTTAGCCCATTCGTGATGTAGCTACGCTGCGATTTGTGGAACGTCTGTTCTCCTTGAAAATCACTATGCAACAATTCTAAAAAAATAATAAATGATAAATTTTGAAGTGAAAACTTAAATGGGCTTAGGAATTAAATTGATATTCGTCAAACGTCTATTTACAACCCAATAATGAGGCCTTCTCAGTTTGTGTAGTTTAAAATGAAAGACCCTATATAGAGCTGTATAGGAAATATATAGAGCTGTATAGTTTGCTCTTTATATTTCCTTTATGTTTTTTTTTTAAAGTTTTACTAACTAAAATAGCATAATGAAATGTATAGAGCTGTTGTTCTCTATAGTTTTATATAAAATATTAAGAAACAACAACGGTGGTTGTTTCTAGCCCGCACTGTCTTCTAATGGAGCGAGTTTTCTTTTATATAGTTTATATAGTCACAGTAATTGTTAGGCAGTGCCACATTTGATGAATTGATCTGATGATTAATGCCACCTTTTTAGTAAAATATTTTTACTTTTTACTAAAAGGGTGATGGAAATGGATGTGGATGGATATGTGAGTAGAGGTAGTCCAAAGAAAAGATGGATGGATTGCGTGAAAGAAGATATGGAGAGAGGTAGGAGGAGGAGAGATGATAGGGGAGAGTGGAAGAAGAGAACATGTTGTGCCGACCCCGCATAAGCGGGATAAGGGCAGGCAAATGATGATTTAGTAACATAATTTTAAAAATATTAGGGATGGGCCGAAGTTCGTTTCACATTCGGTTAAACCGAACTTCGGCAGCTTGAACCGAAGTTCGGCATTCGGCCGAAATTCGGTTCAAACTGCCGAAGTTCGGTACTACAAAATATAGTAATCAAAAGTACGTGAGTGCCGTGGAACACGAAGCAAAGAGTACTTTTCTATACTGAAAACTTCAAATTCAAATCAAACACACTTCCGTACTAACAATGTAACAATCTATGGACTGTTCGCGGTTGCGCGCTTCGCACTGTGACGATTTCGTGACGTGGCGGTCGTGACGGTAAACGAACGACATTTTTCTTCCAGCTCCAGCCTGTTTTTCTTCGATGCCGTCCCTAAAGGAACTTCGTTCCAATAACACAACTGCTTGACTAATATAATAAAACTAAACCAGTGACGCTCTACCAACTGAGCAAATGTGCAATCGACGTGATGGTTACTACACTTAAGTACATTAAGTGCATTAAGTATAAGTACTCCTACAAAGTTTCAACCATTACATAAACAGCTTTTCATTGTGTGTGACAACTCAATGATCCCTAAGTGTGAGAAAAAAACAGAACACTGTAAAACTAGTGATTCTGTGAGAGCAGAAGGCCTCCCATCCAAAAAGAAAGTCCGAATTTAATTTGTATTTCAGGTGCTTGAATTTTTCAAAAGTTAAGGTAGACTTTTTTGACGTTTAAGTACGTTTTAGTTTTCTCAATAGACGACGCGCGTTCCCTTGGTCCTAATAGGTAGAATCTGGTGTTCACTGGTTCGCCTCTTGAAAGCGGAGAGGACTGTATAGTCCCCCGTTTCCCTCCCATTTCACCCCAGTCAAACATCACGATCGACAAAAGTAACTATAAATCTTAGGCCGGCCTTACACTTGTAAGTTTTACGTAAATTTTACTCACGTAAGTAACTTACGTAATAAACTTGCAATACATTTGCAAACGTAAGCCGCCTTTACACTTGTAAGTTTTACTCATGTAAGCAACTTACGTAAAACTTACAAGTGTAAGGCCGGCCTTACAATACTACTTACGGAACCTATGTTCAAAGAAGGACGGCAAGATCGGACCTCAAATATTCCATAGTTAAAAAATATACCAATTCAGTACATTTTAGGGGTAAATAAATAGTCATTATTATTTTTCGGCTTGATAATAAGAAATTACGAATTGCATACGGCAAGTGGCTTCGTAAGCAAGAAATCAGGCTGTAGATCAATTCTGGAAACGATAATTTTTGAGCCAGGTCACAGTTTGTATGGAGACGACGACGTTCTTTACATCAAAATCGGTTAAAAAATGCGACCTGAATGACAGACAAAAGGATTTTTTTGGCCAATCTCGAAACTGAGACGCTTCGCTCACTCGATCAACTAAAGTCACACACACAGTTAACACTATAAAACGTTAAATCGGACGGTTTTACAGTGTTAACCGTGAGTGTTATCGATTTATGCCAATTAAAAATAGTGAAATGCGTCGTAGGTACGTACACGTACCTTCTGAACAGTCGTAGAATTGAAAATAAGTAGTTGTAACGACAACCCAATCATCCATAATTGTCACAGCGAAAAGCAGTACAAGCACTACACTACATCTAGGTACTCTAGAAAACTTCAAGGATCGCGTAAACAAGATTTAACGTATTTCTTTCGAGAAAATACAATGAAACTAGGTACCTACCGAACTTCGGCCGAAGTTCGGCCGAACTTTTCATTTTAACCGAATGTTCGGCCGAAGTTCGTATTCGGTTAAAACCACATTCGGCCCATCACTAAAAAATATATATTAATCTAGTCAAATATTAAAGCATGTCTTGACAGTACAAAATCAAGACTTAATGTCAACTTTGCTATGAGACAGATCAATGAACTTTAGATAACTTTTAATTTTGATAAAAACCGATTCCCTGTTAATATGTATATCCTGATCAAACACAACTAATGTACGATTGTGCTTTCTTCCATAAGCTGTTTTGTAATATCCCGGGGGAGCCAGAAATTCGGCAGGTACTGATTGTGGTGTGGGGTTTAAGCATAAAAGCGCTTCAAGTTAAAATTAAAAACCATCTCATTATAAAAGTCTATTGAACACAACGCATGCAGCGATTTTTAGCTTATTGGTGAAAGGAATATTAAAAGTAATAGCGACCTATAAACTAACAAACAAATCTTTCCTTCCTAGAACATAAATGTGCTAGACCAGACAATACAGGAAGTATTAATATAGCATTAAAATTAGGGTATTATGTTCAGTGGCGTAGCTACCGAATGGCTAGGCGGTGCAGTGCACCGGGGCCCCCAAGCTCAAGAGGCCCTCAGACTGTGAGTCCTGAGAGTCCGGAAGGTTTTGTTCTTAGGAAACTATAGGTATGATTATTTTGAAAATAAAAACAACTGCATTATTAGATTTTTTTAATAGTTACCCAGAAAATAACGAATCAAATCTTAAGTTTTACAAAAAAATAAATATGTTTACATTTTGCCACACCCAGCATATTTTGACTTGATAAAACCTAAACCGTTCAGTTAGGGCCCCGGTTTATTTTGCACCAGGGCCCTTGGCTACCTAGCTACGCCACTGAATGGTTTAAAACTAATGAAAAATTGTTGTGTGTTTGTTACTCCTTCACCCTGAAACGGCTGAACGGATTTGGATAAAATTTTTTGTAAAGGTCGCTCATACCTTTAATTAAAAAAGCTTTTTATCCTAAGTTAATATAGTGGTTTGAAAAGTCTGTAAAGTGTTTCACAATAGAACTCTGTCATTGACATTTTGACCTGCATGCGTTGTGGGCTAGTTGGACGCGTATTAGACGTATAGTTTTAACTCAAAATGTCTCGTCTAGCTAACATTAAGTAGTCCCTTGCCAACTTGTGTGTTTTCCTTCATCAATATTATACATATTCAAAAACAAAGGTAGTAAATTGTGAAGAAGTTTTGTAGATCTAGTATTAAGTTAGTCTTCCATATTTCAATCATTCAGAAAGATCCATTCTTTCTGCAGTCGTGTCAATCTTTCTGCTTTTATTAACCGCCCAACATCCTGGTTTAAGCTAGGTGAGAACGAGATTAAACCTACATGACGAATCTAAAACACATAATTACGTTTTTATACTAAAAAGAAAACCGACTTCAATGTTTGACTCGAAACGCGGTGTGACTCAGGGCGTCAAGCTGTCGATTCTGTTATGTAGGTAGTAAAATAGCATTAGTTGAGTGTACCCTCATTTGCCAGTCTGGAAATAAATGTCCTTTCAATCACGTCGTATTTTATTAATAATTCAAGAAGTACCTAAATACAGACTAGCTGGCGACGAGGATGGGATTTTCGTCATGTCGATCGGTAAAATCGTTCAGTTTGATGTGGATAGTGGAAACTGGACACTTTACTGCGAGCGGGTTGACCTATATTTCAAGGCCAACAGTATCAAGGATGAATTGAAGCTGCCGACGCTAATTACCCTAGCGGGTGATCGAACATACGAGCTCATGGTGAACCTGGCAAGTCCGAAGAAACCAAGCGAACTTACTTATGCAGAATTAGTGAAATTAGTGCGCGACCATTTACAGCCGCGCCCATCTGAAATGGCGGAACGTTATCGGTTTAGACAGCGGCGGCAGGGCACAAACGAGAACGTTACACAGTACATTGCAGCTTTGAAGCAACTGTCTCGTTATTGTGAGTTCAAGAACACCTTGGAGGAAAATTTGCGTGATCAATTTGTGTGTGGCGTAGCGAGTGACCTTATTCGTCAAAGGTTATTTGCCGAGGAAACTTTATCGATTGCGAAAGCTATGAGCTTAGCGAGTACGCTAGAAGCTGCGGAAAGAGACGCTGCGTCAGTCGAGTCATCGGCCATCAAAAGTACGGGAAAAACAGAAGAATCGGATATCCAGACTCAAGGAATAAACATGGTGAAATCAGGACGTGGACAGCGGTATGGAGCTAATAAAAAATCATGCTCAGCGTGTGGGAACACAGGGCATGAAGCTTTTAAGTGTCGGTATCGTAATTTTGTGTGCGATAAGTGTAATAAGAAAGGACACTTGAAACGACATTACATGACATTCTATTTGTGACATGGCTAGGAGGGAAGGTGTTTAGAGTTTTACGGGGAAACTATCAATCCCTCAGGAATAAAATTTATATGGGACCACCTCTGGAGTATACCCTTTCAAACATGAAAAGAATTTTGCAAATCGGTCAACAAATGGCGGAACAATCGCGTAACAAGATAAAAAAAAAAAAAAAAAACATACAGACGAATTGAGAACCTCCTCCTTTTTTGAAGTCGGTTGAAAATAACGGACCATCAATGCTAGATTCTAATGTAGCTCAAAAGTTGCGCAGGAGTGCAATTTATGGTTTCAATTTCAAATCTACATCATGAATCTTAGATTTCTCATATTGGTGCTATCTCTGGTTTTAATATCTAGTTTAAACCAAGACTTTCTTGAATCTTTGTTCAATAATAAAAGCAGAGGTTAGATTGTCGGGACTGTGTAAGTATTAATACGTATATTAAGTGATACATTTGTATACAGGATGTGGCGTTGGTATACCTTTTATCTGGAGCGTTGCTAGTCTCGCAAAGAGTGGCCGAGGGTGACGGTGAAGTTCACATGTTCACCGCTTATCCTGGTAAGTATCAACCTTATTACTTAATGCCTCACTGAAACAAACAGTTCGATTCCCACCTCGGGATAAATTATTATTGTAAAATCTGCTGCGATCTGCAATGTTCATGGTTAGATTAAATCCTTTACTTTATGTTCAAAGTGCGTCCACCAAGGATAGGCATAATTCATATAATTAGTGCGGTCAGTGAAAACAAATTATATCACCAATGAGTGAGTGAACGAGTGAGTGAGGGGACGAACGAACGACCCTCACTCACTCACTTCGTTCACTTTAATTTATATTTTCCAGGTGAAGTAGAAGGCGGTCTAGCTGTCCTAACAGGCGAGCCCAGTTTCTTCTCAATCCGCGCCAAACATTTCTCCCGCATCGGTCTACTATCCAAGACAACAGTTTACAGCATCATGAGAGAAAGGCCGTCTGTAGTGCTGCATATCGCCAACACTGTGGTCAGACGACTGTCGCCATTTGTCAGACAAGTTGACTTCGCGCTCGACTGGGTAAGATTGTCAGACAAGTTGATTTCGCTTGACTAGGTAAGAAAGAGATAGGTATAGTTATATGTCTATTCTTACACAGACATTTGTCAGACATCACCACATTTGTATGTACACCACAGTGTATAGTATGTACTCCCAATAAATTTCAACTCGTGCGTCGGTTGCCCGTTAGCTCAGTTGGTCAGAGCGATGCCACGGATCGGCAAGGTCGTGGGTTCAAATCCCGCATGGGTGCTAATTTTTGGGATACATTTAAAAAATCTTTAAATATCCCTAAGTGTGCGGTTAACACTATAAAAATATAATCCTTGCCTTAAGATTAATCACTTTGTATCTAATCCAGGTGTTCTTGGAGTCTGGACGAGCGGTATACCGACAGGACGAGGAGTCGGGGTCCACGTTCATAGTACTGAGCGGTCGGCTGCGTTCTGTGATAACACATCCCAATGGCAAGAAGGAACTCGTTGGGGAGTACGGCAAAGGGGATTTAGTTGGCATTGTAAGTAAATCATTTATTTACATTAAGTCAGTATGTGGCGCGGCATAAAAGAAAGCTAGGCCTATGTAGTCTTCGATCGTTAATACTATAGAACGTTATTAAACCACACTTAGGTATTTCATTGAGAAAATGAAAATTCTTATCAAAATTTTCGATTCCGACGGGATTCAAACCCGCGACGATCAGACGATCCCTCCTCAAGCCGGAGTGCCTTGAACTGCTGGGCCACAGAACCACTAACGTGGCATTTTAAATTTTTGATAAGCTCATATTCGGTTTTAACTGACCGAACGGTTCAAGGCACTCCGGCTTGAGGAGGGATCGTCTGATCGTCGCGGGATCGAATCCCGTTGCAGGGCAAAGGCCTCCCTCCTCATTTTCCAGTCTTTTCTGTCATTAGCTATAGTTGACCAGTCTGGTAGATGCATATCCAAATCGTACTGCCATCTCCGTGGTGGTGTGCTGCGCGGACGTTTTCCGTCTAAAAAATCTTCTTAAAATAAAATGAATAAAACTAGCTGCGCTAGAGTTTTAAAGGGAGCGTTAAACTGTTTAGCGGTTTGGGCGTGAGAGCATAACAAACAGACAGACAGACAGACAGAGTTACTTTCACATTTATAATATTAAGTATGGATTGTTTTCTAGGTAGAAATGGTGACACAAACCCGTCGTAGTACCACAGTAATGGCGGTCCGGGACTCCGAACTCGCCAAGTTACCTGAAGGATTGTTCAATGCGATCAAATTACGATTCCCAGTCGTCGTTACTCGGTTGATCAACTTGCTTGGCCATAGGATTCTAGGTGAGATTTTTTTAAGACTTGGAGTAAAGTAAGTAAAAGTAAAGGAGTTTTTAGGCCGCCTTAAGGCCTCCGTTAACGACTTAAATAGCCGGACCGGACAATTTAACGTGCCCACCGAAGACGGATACATGGAGTAGGATAGTATTTAAGAGATCCGAGAGAAAGATTCCTAAGTTTCACTATTTTTAACCGACTACAAAAAAGAGGAGGTCTTATGTTCGGCTGTATTTTTGGAACAAGGTTCCTTTTTGGAAGGTATCGGATGGAGGCTGGACAAAAAAAATGTTCTATTTTTGCGTCACGACATATGCATATGTCGGGATTGAACCCACGACCTTACGACCTTAGTTTTAAGACGTTTCAAAGTGATCCCAGCGGTCCTACTGAATAAATGCTTTTCGACTTTAACTTTGACTTTGAGACCACCAGTGCTCAGAGTATCTGATAGTCTCTGAAATCAAACAGCCTCTTGAATCTGAGTGTATTTGAGTCGTCGTGTCTATCTATCTATCTAATCAGCCCACATCCACCCACTGCTTAGTATAGGCCTCCTCATTTTCACGCCACTGCTTCCGGTCCTGTGCCAGTCGAACCCAATAATAAATAAATAATAAATAAATAGTGTTCTGTGACCTTCGCGTGGCCACCACTCGGTAACTGCCTTTGTCCATCTACCGTCTTCCCGCCTTGCCAAGTGTCCCGCCCATCTCCACTTCAACTGGTTTATCCTCCGTCCTCCGTCCTCCGTCGTGGATAAAGAGTTTATTTCCCAGGGTCCTGGCAGAAGCCCACAGCTGGTTTGGGCGGCGCAGCGGCCATGGAGTCCCGGCCTTCGCAGCACAACTTTTCAACAGTGGCCGTTGTGCCAGTCAGCGACGATGTACCGCTCACTGCCTTCACATACGAACTGTATCACTCTTTGTGTGCTATTGGTGAGTATTGTATTGTGTGTGCTATTATATACAATATTCATAAATATAAGTTACTAGCTGCGCTCCCGCGGTGTGACCCGCGGTCCCTCGGGATTATTTCATTTTTTCGGGATAAAAGGCCTATGTCCTTCCCTGGGATACAACCTTTAACTATGCCAAATTTCATCTTAATCTTTTCAGCGGTTTGGGCGTGAAGCGTAACAAACAGACAGACAGACAGACAGATAGACAGACAGACAGAGTTACTTTCACATTTATAATATTAGTATGGACTAGCTGGTACCCGCAACTTCGTCAGCAAAATAGCATACTTGAAAACCTCTAAATAGAACTGAAAGCTTCAAAAATGTTTTGAATTTTTTAAAATGAAATAATAATAATAATAATAGCGCCGACCTCAGCCATAGGTTAGCAACGCCATCTAGTTGCCTTTAACTGGAACTTCCAACTCCCCGTACAAACTTTCAACCCTTATTTCACGCCCTCCATGATTATTTTTGAAAAAAAAGTAGCCTATGTCCGTCCCTGGGACATAATCTTTATCCATGTCATTTTTCAGCATAATCTGTTTAGTGGTTTAGACGTGAAAAGGTAACAAACAGACAGACAGACAGAGACATTTTACTACATAACAGACTAGCTGCGCTCCCGCGGTGTGACCCGCGGTCCCTCGGGATTTTTTCATTTTTTCGGGATAAAAAGTAGCCTATATCCTTCCCTGGGATACAACTTTTAACTATGCCAAATTTCAGCTTAATCTGTTCAGCGGTTTGGGCGTGAAAGTGTAACAAATAGACAGACAGACAGATAGACAGACAGAGAGACAGAGTTACTTTCACATTTATAATATTAGTATGGATAGTATGGATGGCGACACAGGAAAAATTAGATCGCGCTATCGTTGCGTTTTGGCCTGTGTAACATATAAACTCGCTAATCTTCTAATTTTCAGCTTTATAATTAGTATTAGGGATGGGCCGAAGTTCGTTTCACATTCGGTTAAACCTAACTTCGGCAGCTTGAACCGAAGTTCGGCATTCGGCCGAAATTCGGTTCAAACTGCCGAAGTTCGGTACTACAAAATATAGTAATCAAAAGTACGTGAGTGTCGTGGAACACTCGGTTGGAACGAAGCAAAGAGTACTTTTCTATACTGAAACTTTCAAATTCAAATCAAACGCACTTCCGTACTAAATAGTTATTATTATTTTTCGACTTGATAATAAGAAATTGCGAATTGCATACGGTAAGTGGCTTCGTAAGCAAGAAATCAGGCTGTAGATCAATTATGTATGGTTGTGTTGTGTTGGTTGTGTTGAAGTTGTGTATGGAGACGACGACGTTCTTTACATCAAAATCGGTTAAAAAATGCGACCTGAATGACAGACAAAAGGATTTTTTTGGCCAATATCGAAACTGAGACGCTTCGCTCACTCGATCAACTAAAGTCACACACACAGTTAACACTATAAAACGTTAAATCGGACGGTTTTACAGTGTTAACCGTGTGTGTTATCGATTTATGCCAATTAAAATAGTGAAATGCGTCGTAGGAACGTACACGTACCTTCTGAACAGTCGTAGAATTGAAAATAAGTAGTTGTAACGACAACCCAATCATCCTTAATTGTCACACAGCGAAAAGCAGTACAAGCACCACACTACATCTACTCTAGAAAACTTTAACGATCGCGTAAACAAGATTTAACGTATTTCTTTCGAGAAAATACAATGAAACTAGGTACCTACCGAACTTCGGCCGAAGTTCGGCCGAACTTTTCATTTTCACCGAATGTTCGGCCGAAGTTCGTATTCGGTTAAAACCACATTCGGCCCATCACTAATTAGTATGGATTACAAACTTACTTTATTTACACCCGGCAGTTATCCCCTACATACCTAACTATCTATTTACCTATATTTTGTATTTGTTTACCTAAATAATAGCTTCGTGTTTAATTTTATATTCAATTTAATATCTTAGGTATTTTTCTGTCCATACTTTTTGTGCTACTTTCTGTTCGTGATATCACTTTTTCTCAGGTCTAGTCTGAAAATCAGCGTTACTCTGTGCCTTCGGGCATGGTAGTAACGATAAGCTGAGACTAGACCTATTTGGCTCACTACAGCACACAGACCACTGTTGCACCCACCTATGTAGGTGCCCGACTACTTGTATTAGGTGGTATTAGTTACGCACAGTAACAATTTTGTTCATTCAATTGACTGTTGCTTCTTGTATAACTTAGCCCATTCGTGATATAGCTGCGCTGGGATTGGTGGAACGTCTGTTCTCCTTGAAAATCATTATGCAACAATTAAACAAAAATCAATACATGATTAATTTTGAAGTGAAAACTCC
This sequence comes from Epirrhoe tristata, assembly GCA_951394285.1. NCBI lineage: Eukaryota > Metazoa > Arthropoda > Insecta > Lepidoptera > Geometridae > Epirrhoe > Epirrhoe tristata. Next base: position 11,000,354 of record OX596139.1, read on the forward strand.
AAAGGTTTAGGAATTAAGCTGATATGGTCAAACGTCTTTTTACAACCCAAAAATGAGGCCCTGTCAGTTTGTGTAGTTTAAAATGAAAGATTAGATGCTTTGACTAGAATGTTATTCGCAGGGCCAACAGTCCGTCTAACGTCGGATGTGATTAGAAAGCTGCTCGGCCTTACTATAATGGATCCTAACAATGAGTACAGATTGAGTTCGTGGCTTGCTCAACAAGAGGATAAGCATAAGGTATTTATCATCAAAGATTTTAAAATGCATCCCTTAAATTGCATCTTTGCCTTATAACCGCGACCTTCAAAGATCTGTTGTGACTAATGATATTTTAAATTAACTATGAATTAATATTATTAATAATAATATTATTAAATTAATATTATAATTAATACCATCCGTTAGGCCTGGCGCGGCGGCAGATTCGGCTGAGGATTTCAAAAGGCGCAAAAATATAAATCTTGATAGGGTTTATATATTTGGACCATTTGGGGTTGAGACCCTAGGTCCGTGGGGTTCTGGAGCCCTTCGGGTTTTCAAAAAAATTAAAAATAAATAGACTATTGCATAAAAAATATTAATTAGTATAATTCCAGGTGGCGCTGTATCAATGCGACCCTAGTCTAACGCAGTGGACACAACGTTGCATCCGGCAAGCTGATTGTATCCTCATCGTTGCGTTGGGTGACAAACAACCTAGTATTGGAAAGGTATATTTATTTGCAACATTGTTTTTTCAAGTAAAATCCGGTAGGTCCCATTTGTTCTATGGAAAAAAAACGTAAACAGGTTCACGCCTGTATCCCCAAGGTGCGGTAGACATTCTCTCAGATCTTACTTATTCCAGATCCTTTGAAGATGTCTAAGGGGGGTAGTCAGAGGCATCTCCAAACACATATTTGATACATTCATCTTGCAGAAGTTAGTATTCCGTACGTGACAGGTTGCAAGCCAATACTAGGTAGCAAGGTTCTATGGAATATGACGTAATATAACAATTTGAGAAAATATTGACCCTATTTGTACTATAGAACAGTTTGTACTTTTATTTTCTTTAATTTTTCAATACCAACCACTTTTTAGTATCAAAACTGATTGGTACATCCAGTGGGAGGTGCAACCTCGTTTTTCGTTCCTCGTGCTACAGCTTAGGTGGCATATTAACATATGCTAGGGCCGAGGTGTGCTATCAGAATACAGCACTTTTTTTGTTTTGGACAAAAAATGTGTGAAGCGTGGATGATGTCCTTTATCTTTTTTTTTTATTCGACAGATTGAGAAAGAAATAGAGCGTCTAGCCATCCGTACACAGAAGGAGCTAGTGCTGCTACATCGCGAGGGCGGAGCCCCACCCTTAGGCACCGTCCATTGGTTGAACATGCGCACCTGGGTTTCGCAGCATCATCACGTGCGATGTCCACATCGCATGTTCACGCGCAAGAGCCAGTACCGCATCGTACGTACCTTACAATAGAAAAAATAATTGTAATGTAATCTGGGTGTTTCTATGTATAATATGTATGTATTTACAAAATAAAAAGTATACAGCGTGAGGAGGCAACCTATGCCTACACTCAACGGGACGCTGCAGTGCCTGGGACATTGTTTGAGATGGAATAGGCTTGCCCAGCACCTAAATCCTCTCAGCTTAATCAGCCGCCCACAGGAGAGACGACGTCAATACGTGTGGAGCTGACTCAGCTGCGGGTTTCCTCACGATGTTGTCCTTCACCGTTAAGAGCTCGTGTTATAGCGCATATAAATTTTAAGAAACGAAAAATCCATTGATGCACGTCCGGGATTTGAACCCACGACCTTCAGATTGAAAGTCGAGGCACAACCCCATTCGACCAACATGGCTGATGGTTCTGTTTTGTTTACTTACCTTAAACGTTTGTAGAGCGAGTTATACAGCAAAGTGTTGATGTCCGAAGCGTCCGTACATTCTGACTTCTCCCGGCTGGCGCGCTGGCTGACCGGCACCTCGGTGGGACTCGTGCTGGGCGGGGGCGGAGCCCGGGGCGCCGCCCACGTCGGCATGATCCGAGCTATACAGGTAAACGTCATTTCTTCATCATTTGCGCAGTGGGCAAAGGCCCGCCTGCGACGCAAAAGGTTGCGGGTTCGATCCCCGCGGCGGGACCAATGTTTGTATGATCTACAAATATTTGTCTACTGTTGTGTTTCTATGTATAATATGTATGTATTTACAAACAAAAAGTATATAAGTAGTATATCAGTCATCTAGTACCCATAACACAAGCTCTGCTTACTTTGGGGCTAGATGATGCTGTGTGAAAAGTCCAACATCATTTATTTATTTATTTTATTCTCATTGATTTCTAAGAAAAAAAAAAAATTTCAAGGTACTGAAACTGTAGGAAGAAAGGTACTATTTCTGGATTTAGGCGGGGAACAAGCTACTGACTCCCCCTTAGACATCTTCAAAGGATCTGGAATAAAAGTTTGACTTTTACCCCTACTTTTACTTTTGTTTTACTTTTTATGTGGTGTGCAATAAAGTATTTTCTATCTATCTATCTACCCTTAAAAATTTACCCCTTTCTTACAGGAAGCAGGAATACCAATAGATATGGTCGGCGGAGTCAGCATCGGTGCGTTTATGGGAGCTCTGTGGTGTATGGAGAAAAACATCACCACTGTCACACAGAAGGCTAGGGAATGGTCACAGGTAATATAGATTTTTAACCGATTTAAAAAAAGAAGGAGGTTCTATACAGGGTTATTTGTAAAACACCAGTAACCTCTCTGTATTACTATCATCATAAATAACAACTTTTGTTCTATGACTTAAAAATTCATCAGATTTTCATACATAAATAATTATATTTAAATTTAACGCTCTAAATGTTACGAAGTCTATGCGAAGCAAAAGAAAGCGATAGTTCAATAGGGGAGCGGGGTTAGGGCGGCGGGGGCTCTTCGAGTTGAAATGTTTTAGATAGGACAGCGAAATCTTGAAAGGATTCAATTATGTTTTCCAGAAAATGACCCAATGGGGCAAACAGCTCCTAGACCTGACCTATCCAGCCACGTCCATGTTTTCTGGACGTCAGTTCAACACGACAATCCACACTACATTCGGAGACGTCCATATTGAGGATCTATGGCTGCCGTACTTCACTGTCACTACTGACATATCTTCTAGCTGCATGAGGGTGCATAGACATGGTAAGATTTAGGTTATTATTATCGGTTGGTCACGATATTTTATTTATGAAAGATTTTAAAATGTGCATTTTAAAATCAGATTTTTACTTTTAGCGATCCCTTAAGGTGTATTTACACGATGCGATTACAACCCATACGTTATCGTATCGCACGACAATTTTTCACGTGCAAACGCTCATCGTATGCAATTTGTCACGTTCAATGGGCTTAGGCTTAGCAAATCGTACGAAAAATCGGATCGTGTAAGTGCACCTTAAGTGTGAGATTATCACTATAAAAATATAATCTTTATCGATTTTAATACAAATTGACAACAGGTCAATTTGTATTACCGCGGAATAGTAGCGAATTTTAAAAAAAGATTTAACAGACTTTGCGTCTATTGCATTTAATGGGAATGCAAAACATTGGGGAGGATTTCGCCCAGCAGTGGGTCATGTTAGATAAAAAAAATTATTAAATTCATAATTTAACACTTTTGAAGTTGAATTTTCTTAGTTTAATTGGGTTTGGGTCTTAACTACTAACAAACTAGACTCAAAACAGGTTATTGTTTATTTGAGTATACATATAATATTTATATTTAAATTTTTAGCTAATGTTAATTAACAATTAAAAATAAGCACATAATTAACACAGCACATTCATGGACAGGAAAATATCAGTGTTTAAATAATATTTTGTTCTACACAGGTTTTTTGCTTCACGCACTTACTAACCCAAAAAAATGAACACTACTCAATTACAAAATGTACGCATGCGTTGTAGTGATCAAATCCGCTGACCGGATTTGATCGGTTGATCAGTATTTAAGACGCTTGATCAATTGATGATGATTGACCGCGTGATAACCAATTGGTTATCACGCGGTCAATCTACACTATCATTGATCATCAATATCTATGGTTGTGGCTATAGTTGATCAGTGATAGCACTATAATCATACAAAGAAACTGCATCTTAATATGCATATAATAACGCTTCTCTATTATTATTATGTGTCTATCACTTAAGAACAAATTGTCAAAGGCCTCTTTGTGTTGGCTTGGTCCGGGACTCCATAGTCCCGAGATGTTAAACTTTGACAAACAAATAATAATAGAAAGAGACGGTGATACGAAATGAGAGAGACATATATATTTTTAAACTCGCTTATAGCAGTTTTTTATAGAATAATAAAATTAATGATTGGAAAGAGCTGTTCATTTTTTTTTAATGATGATTGGTTCGGCCCTTGACCTCGAAACTTACACAGGCAAGAGTGAGGTCTACGATGGAGCGAGCTTACCCAGAAGGTGCCTATTAACTCTATTCTGTAAGACAATTTCGTCTTATCTAGCCAAGTAAAGTTTTATTCCTCTTTGTCAAATAAAGGTGAATATAACTTTTTACATAGAGAGAAATGAAAAGCTGTGTAAAATTTATTGCTTACTAGCTGACCCGCGCGACAGCCGTTCACGCGTGATGGCGTGACCAAGGGATATAGGGATTCATTTTTATATATAGAGATTGAATAAACAGCTCTTTACTAAAACAAATCTATGAAAGAGATCCAGGAAAAAAAAAACAAAATTAGGGTCAGTATTTTGTTGAGAAGTGTTATTTTCATTATGATAAAGTTTCTTTGGCCGATCAAGTCACCGCTACAGTACCTTTATGTTTTGTCCTTGTCTGACAACCACACTCACTTGCATTTTATATGTGTTGTATGTATGTTCGTCGTGTCCAAACAATATGTAATTTATGTATTAATTGGAATATAAGTTTTTTTTATTAATACGAATCCGATGTACGCTTTTGGGTTGCCATTACTTACAAAAATATATAAATATAAAAAACGCGCTTGTGATTGGTTTACCTAATAATGCTTTATTTATGGGAGTTTAGTTAAAATCCGCTCATAATGACATCAATAGTGCATCTTTCATTATCATGGTACACATTATGCATGAGTGTGGTTCTTAGTTTCCCATTTATATAGATTTATCCATTAGTTATGTAATAGCAAACCAACATATCGTAAAAATTATCTCTGCCCATAGTCACTTCACTTCCTAAAAAAAAATTGTCTATGGTCACGAATTAAAAATAGAACTCTTCCCGCGATAGTTCGCGAAAGAGTTCGTATATCATACATTTAGTCCATAGTCCATTTCGCTTGGTATGATTATGTTGAATCGATGTAGTTCGTAGTTTGATATTACCGTTACTAAAGCAGCTAAGTTACCAATATCGTTCCCGCTGCGTTACCGTTGCGTTATCGCTGCGTTACCGCTGCGTGTCCTCTGCGTTACCATTGCGTGCTGTCACTAGTCTCATCTGTAGCATGTATTGCATGATAAATTCTAATACCGTCCTCATTTTCGATACCATTTAAATATATTCGAAAGTAAGTACTATTTTAGAAAATAACCAGCATTTGGGTTGGTAAACCGTTGGTATACCACGTTCTACTTTATAAGATCTATCACCTTTTTCCTTTCCATGGATTGCGTCTTACGTTTTCAGCATCTTGTGTCACAGATAATAAAAAGGTGTTATGAAATTTTTCTTGGATCGTATCATCACATTAACAGGATTTGAGCAACAAACTCCTTATTGGTGAATTGGAATATGCGTTTATGACTCAATATTTCTGTATAATCTATCTACACCATGTTTCTTCCTATTTGCAATAGGTATTAGGTATCCAGATTGAGTAATGTAATCAATAGAATCTTCATAATTCTGATTCTAAATGCCTTAGGAAAAATTTAAGTAGGAAAAAGTAGAAGGCGCAAATCTTAACCCAAAAGGTATCCTCCAAAATTCATACGTGCCAAAGTATTCAGTAAAAGCCTCAGGTAAAAGCATTTTCGCGAACTGTCAGGTGCAAATCTCAACCCAAAAGGCATTCTCTAAAACTTATACGTGCCATAGTGCTCTGTTAAAGTCTTTTCGCGCGTCGCAGGTTCCCTCTGGCGATACATTCGCGCGTCGATGTCGCTCAGTGGTTACATGCCACCGCTCTGCGACCCGGTAGACGGCCACCTCCTATTGGATGGCGGTTACGTCAACAACTTACCAGGTAAACCAATCACGGAGCGCCATTTGTAAGCACCAATCGCGTTGGTTAGCAGAATTGGCTGAGTGGAAATATTTTATTGGTTTAGAATTTTTCGTTTTTAGAAAAAGTAGGGGGTTTAGGATGGTTTTCTAAGAATAAATGCTTCGTCAAACGTTAATCTCGTAGTATACATACCTACTTCTAGTTTGCTAGTCATTATCTGTGGCTCTGAAAGTTTCTACTACTGAACTGAACAGGTCATTGCTCTTTTCATTTCACTTCTTCCAAAGACACCCTAACATAAGCACGGCGCAATAACCTACAAAAAACCATAATCATTCTTAAACTAATATTCTTGTAAATTAGTTGAAACAGACGCTGCTTCCTGCGCCACTCCTCAAAATTTTCCAAATTATTAGAGAAAATAATCATATACTGAAGCTGATTTTATGAATCAGTTGAAGCAAGAATTGAAATTAGCTGTGTCGTATAGCACACAAAATGGAAAAACATGATCGAAATTTTATCAAAATTGGTATTGAAATATTTGCACTCAGTCTAAAAGGTAAGTGATGGCACCCTGAAGTTACCTTGGTTACACGGACTGTCAGGTTATGACAGTTCTGACAGCTGTCATGTATGAAACCAAGGGTAATTGTGGGTCACGTCAGGTATGCTTTGGCGATACTGCCGTGCGTCGATGAGCATCGCGGGAATTTTCCCGCCAATTTGCGACCCCATTGATGGACACCTGTTATTGGATGGATGCTACACCAATAATGTTCCGGGTATGTATTTCTTATTGTGTATGTTATATCCAAGCGAATCTTTCTATGTTACATTAAGTAGAGGTAGGCTAAATAAAAGATGGAATGTGTAAAAGATGACTTGATTAGGAAAAGAGTGAGCTGAGATGATGGCTAATTAAGGGAAATGGTAGAAGTATACCATGCTCTGCCGATCTCAATCAATGTAGGACAAGGGTAAAACGATGTTATCCCACACACAAGCTCTTAACAGTGAAGGGAAATATATTATACACCCTTATTTTGTAATAACCAAAAAAAAAAAATTGGTACGCTCAGTATCTTCAGTATCTCAAAATCAGTCTCTGTAACTGATCACATTTGTGAAAAAAAAAAAACAAAAAAAAAAGTAAAAATAGAATGTCCCTCAAAAAGGCTAATATTTGGTTAATCATTCGTCAATACACGTGGGGTTACTGACCGACTCCTATTCTTACGCCTACCTAGGTCCATTCATAAATCGAATTACCTACAATGCCCACTTCGCTCATGGCAACATACCTCCCCGCCCGCGCCCCGAACACTGCACTGGCGCCAGCGTGTCGGCGCCGGCCGGCACAGGTCAGTTGGCGCCAGCCGGTCTGTTCATTTCATTTTTTCAATCCGCGCAATCAAGTTAAAACAATTTCTTGTGTGGTTGCAAAAATGGCGTATCAGTTTTCCAACAGAGAATACGCGCTCATGTTACGCACGTATTTTTTGTGTGGGGAAAATGTGAGTGCAGCATTACGGATGTATCAAAATCTGTACCCTAACGAGCGACAGCCGCATCACTCCACGATGTCCAGCGTCTATCAGAGATTATTAGACAATGGATCTTTTTACGTGCCATCGCATGCGAATGGACGAGGAAGGGCTGCATACTCCCAGGACTTGTATGACGACGTACTAGATTTCTTCGAAGAAGATCCTAGGAGGACCACGTCTGATCTATGATATAAAAAGACTAGTGTATGTGAGTGAGCCGTCCAATGTGCAGGACCTGAAACAGCGCATGACAGACGCTTTCGATAAAGTGCAACGGCAAGACAACGTTTTGATTTCGCTGAAAAACAATCTACTCAAACGTGCGCGTCTTTGCATTGACAATGAGAGTGGGGATTTTGAACAACTTTTAAAGTACTTGTAGGTTAGTGAAAGTGTAAATACGTGCGTAGATGTAGGTAAGTTAAAACTGTAAATAATTTAATTGTTGTAAATAGCTGATTGCAACTTTTTAAATACGCCAAAAGAATTTTCCACGTCTGCTATTTTCCGTAATTTTTTCAACAACAAAATTAAATGGTGGAAAAGTATTTCAAACAAAAAATAATGGCTTTTTTTACGATACCTACCTAGACCTACCGACCTAAATGCCTTCTTAGATTATGAGCGAGAGCACGACGAGCGAGTGAGACAAAAAGATGTCCAGGATGGGGGTAGGACAGATAGAATGGAAAGAGAAATGAATGGAGTGCGTACAATAAGTAGTATCGTAGTATTTTCCAGTACTGTGTCCATAAAATTATGCAGGATTTTTGCTAAAAAGAAACCTCAATAACTTTGTGATAGTTAGATTAAAAAAAAATCTGACGACGCCAAAATCATAAGTAGCCTCTGCTGAAACTGCCCTTAAATTTTTTTTGGTAATTAAAAAATAAGGGTGTATACTAACACGGACATGCCCACGAGCACGCCCGCGGTTTGTCTGTCCGGGCATGTCTGGCGGCGCAATACACTACACGGACACATTAGTTGGTTTTAGACCGGCTACGCGATTAGTTGTGCACAATAAAGTGATGGCAATGAGAATACGAAATATCGCATATGCGTAGCTGCGATTGTAGTTTTAGACGAAAAGAAAAAGAAAATAGTTTGGTGCAAAAACTGGTATAGTAATAGAAACATATAATAGTCCTATCAATTTACTTAGCTGACGTTATCATTCTAGTGGATAAGCCGATTAAGTTGAAGGGATGATTTAGGTGCTGGGCTGCTGGGCAAGCATATTCCGTCATTCATTCCCAGGCACTACAATGTCCCTTTGAGTTAGGGCCTACCTATGATCCCTTAACGAGACGCTTTCTGATGCTGTATGAATCATCTAGTAAAGATGTAAAGGCCTATGTTTAATATTCATATTTGTACGCTTTCAGCTGACGTGATGAGATCTCTGGGAGCCAAGCACATCCTAGCCATAGATGTGGGCTCTCAAGATGACACTGACCTCACCAACTACGGGGACGATTTGTCTGGCTGGTGGTTACTTTGGAAGAGGTATCTCTCTTAAGACTCCTTCATTATATTGTTTCGTTAAAAAAACCTTGCAATATCTTCTAGACAGTCAAGGGGTTAATATGCACTTTTATTTCCTGGCAGTTTTTGAACTGTATTACAATTTTGTATAACCCAGTTCGTGCGTGGTTCATGGTGCAAGCGCTCGTGGTCGTGCTTGCTAAGTCGTTCTTGATAGATCGTCGAAGTTAAACAACGTTCGAAACGGTCTGTAAGTGGATGGGTGACCGCCAGTGGCATTTTCATCTGAGCGCTTCCGTGCTTCGGAGGGCACGTAAACCACGGTCCCGGCTATTTAAGTCGTTAAGCCATGACGGACGAACTTACCTACTTCAACCCAGTTCGTTATAGAAATGGCGGTGCTTATCATGTTCTCTCGCTTACACACTAGTGCCAATAGTGCCGTCACTAGTGCAAGTGAGAGATCATAATTATATAAGATATTTTATTTCTTGAAATGGATATATAATAATTTTTTCAACACACTTGCTCATAAAGTGGCTTTATGGTCACCGCAATTAGGCACATAATGACACCCATAATCAAACTGTGACTTTTTCATTACTATATCTCACTAGTGAGTAATAGATTTTTTTTTAAAATTTTATTGATTGAGTTGCTTTGTTCTTAAAAAAGTTTTTATTCAGAAAAAAGATCGTGTTCAACAGAACAAATAAATTAATGTTCCTATTGATTGCTCATTTTATGCAACTTCTTATTTAAATAGATAATTTTAAGTCGTACGTGTTTAATAAATAAAACTTTCACTCAAATATAACTTTTGTTTTCTCTGTAATAAAAGAAAACTTTAAATTCCCCATTTTGTACATGGCAGAATAGGCGCAAACCCTGTGCGCGGCGCGGAAATATAGTCTGTGGACGATCGCAATGCGCGCGCATAGGAAAACTGATTCATTTTTCCCGCAATAGCGAAACATTTTTCACAACTCGTTTTCACTGTTTGAAATTAGTTTTTATTGTTATTTTATTCACAAGTGTGTTGAAAAACGTCGTATGATACACGTGTGTATTGATGATTACCTTCCTCGGCTATATTAAGACCCTCGCCGATGGCTCGGGTCTCAATTATTTGCCTCGGCGGTAATCACCAATATTACACACTAGTACCATAATGTACTAATAACAACCCCTGGGTTCTGTTCTTTTGATTGGTTGTTTAATTATCTTGTAAGTAGGTATACAGTACGTTACGCTACGCGTCTAGACTATCGTTCTGTACTTCTCACACACCAAGCAAACCCACTTGCCGTCCCGCTCTACGATTCCAGCTAGGTTACTGTGCTTTTATAAGCTAGAGTAAAATGTTATAATTTCAGATGGAACCCATTCACGACACCAGTCAAGGTCCCCAACTTACCGGACATTCAGAGCAGACTCGCATACGTCTCTTGCAACAGACAACTTGAGGTAAACTAAGAGAATAATATAGAATTGAATTTTTTTAAAGTTTTTATGATATGTAACTAAAAATTTATGATTTTGTGTAAGAATTTGAACCAACGGCTAGGAAAAACGCCAACGCCCATATAATAAGACGCGCTCAGTTTTTTCATTTGATCGAAAATTATCAACGATAGTGAAATATAAAAATACATTTTATCTAAAACTTAATTTATTATTATCTAATTTTCTTTTAAGTTTGCATAGTTTACGCGTAGATGGCGTTGTTTATCTTTATCTTCATCGCTCATTTCAACTGGTCCCCAATACAAGTTTGCTTAGTTTGGGGCTAGATGGCGCTAGGTCTATCTTCAATTTAGCTGTATCAGCCAATTTTGAACATCTTTTGCTTCAAATCACAGGAAGTGAAAAAGTCCGACTACTGCGAATACATTCGCCCTCCGATCGACGCGTACCGAACGCTTCAATTCGGTTCGTTCGACGAAATCCGTGAAGTCGGCTACAGACATGGCGCTGCTTACTTCGAGGGGCAGAAGAGGGGAGGGGGTGGGGGGGTTAGCGGTGCCGCTTGCGAGGGAAAACGGCCTGACAACCAGCCTTCACTTACCGAGTGAGTATACACTACATAATGTTTGAATATTCTGTTGGTGTGATGTCAGCTATAGACATGGTGCTGCTTACTTCGAGTGGCAGAAGAGGGGAGGGGGTGGGGGGGGGGTTAGTGGCTTTTGATGGAAAACGACCTGACAACTAGCCTTCACTTTCACCGAGTGAGTAAACTATAACATGCACCGAGTGAGTATACACTACAATAATATTATGTTAGTGTGATGTCGGTCGAAAGGTGGGGTTGCCGAGTGAGTTGAGTATACCTACTACATTTTAGGGGTAGGACAACATTTTACCGCAATGAGGGTAGCTTTTTATTTGTAGAAGGTTTCGTTCTTAGAGTCTCGTTGAGTGTAGGCATAGATTGCCTCCCGTCGCTTTACCGTCGCCCTAACTCACCGAGATGCCATGGCGACGTAGCCATACAATTTATATTGAAATGTATGGCAGTTAACTCACTTGGCAACGGTTTGGCTGCAACTACTAGCAGCGAGTAATTGTTTTTCCCGAATGAGGTAAAATTTTGCCCCATCCTGTACTGAGCGAAGCAAGACCAAATGATAAGACCAAAAAATATATGATGGCTGAAACGTCATTTTGTGTTAAATTGTGCGTAGCAAAATTCAAACTAAAGTTAAGAAAACTTTTAAACAAATCCTTCTATCCCTTCCAGCTCGAGCCAGAAAATCCTTATGTGGGATATGTAACACGTATGATTCTTTCCTTCTTATCTTGTTAATAACCTGTTTTTCCATTAAAATACCTTTGATATTAATAATTCCCCTGACGTAACATTGTCTTGTACATAACATAAAGGTTTTCCACATTTTCGTTGAGCGAAAAGGAATAAATTATAATAAAAATCATTATAGAATATGTTATGTTGTGGCAGCTCATCATTTTTCAAATACAATCGTAATATGCATATGAAATTCCTGCGTGCGTGTATAAGTAATTATTCTCCTAGGCCCTTAAAATAAACGTGGTGTAAAGTTACGCCAGTTTTAAACTCCAAAAAATGTATGGTTACTCCTAAGTTACACCCGGCGTAACTTTACACCACGTTTATTAATAAGGGCCCTACAGATTTTGATATTTTTTGAACAACAAGAGTCATAGCATGGATACATAAGGGGTAGCCTTATTTTTGTCACATTGAAAACCTATTGCTAATTATTTTAATTCGTTCCTTTTATTCCGTGTTTGGTGGCAAAAATAAAATATTTTAAACCCACATTTTACGGTCGACACAAAATGTAAATCATCTTAGTATCCATATTAACATCCCTGTATTACCTTCCAGCTACACATTCACAGACCTAGCTCAGATGGTCTGTTCTGTGCGCACGGGGCGTGACGTCGACAACGATTCCTCTTCATCATCAGACTACGAAGAAGACCAGCGACACTTCGAGGGCTACGCGTCTGAGCCCAGCGCGGGTTGTTTAGAGGTACGTGAACATTTTTAACGGGTATTTAATAATATGTATCATCTTATGTTATGTTTTATATTATTTTAAAGTGTTAAACCACACTTAGATATTTCATTGAGAAATGAATTCTTATCAACAAAAAAAAGTGGTTCCGTGGCCGAGCGGTAAGGCACTTCGGCTTTAGGAGGATCGTCTGATCGTCGCGGGTTCGAATCCCGTCGGAATCGAAAGTTTTGATAAGTCTTCATTTCTTAATGTTATGTTTTTTCCGAAATTACTGCAATAGACGGTACGTGAACTAATTGCTGCCCGTATTTTCCCACAAAGCATGATAAAACTGAAGCTTCAAAATTCAGTCTCCAATTGTTCATGAACTTTTGTTGCTGACCATACCAACATTATAATGTATCCTATGATCTAGCTAGCTATTTCAAGTAATAGTTTATTTACAGAAACTAAGCTACTACATATTTACATATATTTACAAAATACAACAGGATTAGTCAAGCTATCTAAGGATCGTTAGAAACGATCTATAGATAGCTCAACTGATCCAGGTCACTGTCAGTCGGAAGCGTGCCCAAAACACTGGCGGCATTACCACGTAACGGCCTTACTAATAAACGTGGTATAAAGTTATTCCTGAGTTTAAACTGTCAAAATGTATAATTATTCCTATTTTATTCCGAGGAATAACTTTACACCACGTTTGTTAGTAAGGCCGTGAATGTTTACTATTAGATAATGCACCTTTTCAACACACTTGCTCATAAAGTGGCTCTATGGTCACCGCAATTAGGCACATAATGACACCCATAATCAAACTGTGACTTTTTCATTACTATAACTCACTAGTGAGTAATAGATTTTTTTTTTAATTTTATTGGTTGAGTTGCTTTGTTCTTAAAAAAGTTTTTATTCAGAAAAAAGATCGTGTTCAATAGAACAAATAAATTAATGTTCCTATTGCTTGCTCATTTCATGCAACTTCTAATTTAAATAGATAATTTTAAGTCGTACGTGTTTAATAAATAAAACTTTCACTCAAATATAACTTTTGTTTTCTCTGTAATAAAAGAAAACTTTAAATTCCCCATTTTGTACGTGGCAGAATAGGCGCAAACCCTGTGCGCGGCGCGGAAATATAGTCTGTGGCCGATCGCAATGCGCGCGCATAGGAAAACTGATTCATTTTTCCCGCAATAGCGAAACATTTTTCACAACTCGTTTTCACTGTTTGAAATTAGTTTTTATTGTTATTTTATTCACAAGTGTGTTGAAAAACGTCGTATGATACACGTGTGTATTGATGATTACCTTCCTCGGCTATATTAAGACCCTCGCCGATGGCTCGGGTCTCAATTATTTGCCTCGGCGGTAATCACCAATATTACACACTAGTACCATAATGTACTATTATCACATACATGTGTTAAGGTCTAAATAATTAAATGGTTTCTATTATAGGTTAATCTTTTCGATAGAAAATAAATTGTAGTGGGTTACTATCCTCGATCAAGAATTACTACCGTGTCGGTAAAAAACAGCTCAGGGGCAGTATTTGCGTTAATTTTTTCGTTCGTTGATCAATTTTCGGATGCTTCCCACCACTATTTCTGACTTCAAAGGCCAATTTTAAAACGTTAAAACACGGTCCTTACCTAGGACCAAATATTCCAAACCGAAAAATTTGCCCTGAAGCCAGAAATAGTGGTGGGAAGCATCCGAATATTCATCAAACGAACGAAAAAAGAAACGCGAATACGGCCCCAGGGCCGTTATTTTGTTTGGCATTTGACGTTTCGCGGATACGGCCCCAGGGCTTGTTTGGCATTTGACGTTTTTCGTGATGAATGATCGTAAGTATAAGATAATGTTTTGAGGATTTGTGTCTTTATTACTAGGTGTAAAGGGTGTAATTAGGTTTAACTTCAAACTTTTTTATCACGCGAACAGAATTTCGCATTTTTGTTGTACGTAGCATGCATCTATAGTATTCATGATCGAAGGTTACTATGGTTGAATTATCTTATAGATGTCTTCAAGCGTTGAGGACGGCCGCACTGCGTGGATCAGTGATACAGAACTGGTGGGCACTTACGGCACATATTGACGCTTTACACTGGTCTAGATATTTTATTTTATCCTTTTCGTTGTGCGGGCGCGGGTTTGACGTCACTTGCTATTGGCTGCATGCTTTTCAATTGTGCTGTGTCGGTATTTGGATTTTTTTGGATGCTTATGACGTGAGAATAATGGAAATATATTACTAACCATTATAAGATTAATAACGTGTAGTATGGAAATATTTAAGTAAGTATTACAACATTATAATGGACAAGGTTTATCAATAAAACGTAAACCTGTTGTAACTTAAGCCATATCTGTAGTCTGTGCTAAAGCCATGTTTCTTGTTGAACTGGGGGGTTAACATGAACTCTTGATTCCTGGCAGTTCTCGAAATAAATGTCAATTTTGAATAACGTGGTTCATTAAAAAAATCGCAGCTTATCATGCTCTCTCGCTTGCACACCTAGTACAGTCACTGATGTGCAAGCGAGAGAGCATGATAAGCGCCGCCATTTTAGATTTGTTTCTTTATGTCAAAATTGCCAGGCAGTTCAAAAACTGCCCGGAAATAAGAGTTCATGCTAAGCCACCTGAATTAAAAATATAAGGTCTTTCATTTTAAACTAACTTAATTCAGGAATTGGGTTAATCAAATAAATTGAAAAATATTTATGTAATGATTTTTTGTTTTGTTTTGTTATGAAAATCCCGAGAAAATCGATAAAGACTATCCTTTCAATTGATTGTTGCTTCTTGTATAACTTAGCCTATTCGTGATGTAGCTGCGCTGCGATTTGTGGAACGTCTGTTCTTGAAAATCATTATGCAACAATTCTAAAAAATCTATAAATGATAAATGTTGAAGTGAAAACTTAAATCGGCTTAGGAATAAAACTGATACGGTCAAACGTCTATTTACAACCCAAAAATGAGGCCCTGTCAGTTTGTGTAGATTAAAATGAAAGACCCGAAATTGAACGTATACCCTTCTTGCTCAGTTAGTCAGTTGACTACGAATGATTTAAGGTTCACCACCTCGTTGCAGTTAACGATATTCGTAGTCATAAGCACCCAAACTGCTGTCTTCGTATCTGGTTGTCAAAGATCACTGGTTTAGTTAATCAAGGTAGTAGATGTATAATTAACCACCTCTGGCATAGCAAAGCTAGTGGACAAAGATCTTGTAGCACCACCTCTGAATAGGGTTCTAAGTAATCTGTCAGTTAAACTGATAAGTACGGCTGACTTTCACCAACGCATAAACGAGCCGAATGTTATTACTATTTTGTCAACCGACTTAAAAGGAGGAGGTTCTCAAGTCGTCTGTATGTTTTTTTTTTTGTATCTTGTTACGCGATTGTTCCGCCATTTGTTGACCGATTTGCAAAATTCTTTTTATGTTTGAAAGGGTATACTCCAAAGGTGGTCCCATATAAATTTTATTCCTGAGGGATTGATAGTTTCCCCGTAAAACTCTAAATACCTTCCCTCCTAGCCATGTCACAAATAGAAATCGAATCGACAGCTTGACGCCCTGAGTCACACCGCGTTTCGAGTCAAACATTGAAGTCGGTTTTCTTTTTAATATTAGAACGTAATTATATTATTAAATGATCCAAATCTCCACCAGAATATTATGCCTCTTATTAACCATTGTATTTTCCAAGTAAAGTTATTTGGAGAGTAACTATCTATCTATCTAATCAGCCCACATCCACCCACTGCTTATTATAGGCCTCCTCATTTTCACGCCACTGCTTCCGGTCCTGTGCCAGTCGAACCCAATGTTTTCCTACCGCCTTTACCATGTCATCAGACCATCTGGCTGGTGGGCTGCCTGGTGTTCTGTGACCTTCGCGTGGCCACCACTCGGTAACTGCCTATGTCCATCTACCGTCTTAACTAATCAACACTTTATTCAGAGGTGATGACAAGCGCTAACTGTTTCCTGCACCTAACTTCTACATATAATCTGTAGTTCACTAGCTATTGCGCGGCTTCGCCCGCGTGGTACCAACATTTTGAATAGCCTAAGTGCTATTCCAGGTAACTATCTACGTCTATTCCACGTTTCATCTAAATCGGTTCACTAGTTTAGGCGTGATTGAAACACAAACATACAAACATCCAAACATCTAAACAAACTCACAAATTTTCAGCTTTATTACTCGTATATTAGTGGGATCTTTATACACTCGAGAGCATAAATATCGGGTCATATTGAAATATTAATGTTTATCATCATTTCTATTTTGGAAACCATTGTATCTTAGTGAAACAAATTGTTATCTGATAGTCTTAGTTTTTTTAACAGTAGGTCGTTTCTCTTTTCGCTCTCGAGAGTATAACTTTTGTACTAAAACAACTACCTAACTTTTTTTAACATATTATTAGAAGCATCTTATTTCATTAAAACTAATTCAGTGCTTATTGGATGGATTTAATGCTGCTTATTATAAAAACGTAAAACCTTGGTTGAACCCCATGTTGACACATGTCAAAACAAAACTGTTACCACAAAAAAGTGTTCTATATACGAGTATTTAAAAATCGTTTTTCTAGAGACAGTTTTTTAGTTAGACTTGGTCTAAACCTTGCTCATTTTCTTGTAATAAGCCCCATTAGTTATGGTCTATTTTTTTGAAAGATACAAGCTTGTGTCTTATTTTGGATTCAACAAAGAAGGATGAAATCCTTATCAGGAAGAGTGATTTTCACTTCACTACCATTAAATAAACTTTATTTTCCGCGAAATTTGATGATAAGTAGAATAGAATAGAATAAACATTTATTTGGCACAAACACACACAAGAAAGCACTATTTAAATAAACTATGATGAAAAAATAAAAAATTAGTGTAAAATATCGTCACTACGTGGCGTTGGCAGTTTGTTTTATCTTTATAGAACAAATCCATAATAAAAATATGCTGGATATTTCACACAGCATCACTAGCCCCAAACTAAGCAAAGCTTGTACTATGAGAACACTATGGGAACCAGTAACTGAAAAAAATAATATAAATGTATCATGTTCAAGTTGTTATCAACTTAACTTTAGTATTAATCATTCAACTGTATTTTAGTAATTAAGTGCAAAATACGCTTCTTATTGTTTAAGCTCATAATCCACATTAAAACAACGTCGCACAGTCATGTCTTATAAACATATTGGGGCTTATTACAAGAAAATGAGCCGAGCTTAGACCAAGTCTAACTAAAGAACAGTCCCTAGAAAAACGATCTTTAAATACATACATAGAATGCTTTTTGTGGTAACAGTTTTGTTTTGACGTGTGTCAACATGGGGATCAACCAAGGTTTTACGTTTTTAATAAGCAGCATTGGAACCACAATGGAGAGGGATATATGATGTAAATTGCATCATACAGACAAGAGAATCTCTTAAATGTATGATAAATAACTTTAAAATCATTAACCTTAACCCAACTCGTTCTATCTTGCATGAATTAGTTTTACAAGTAAACCACACAAATTTCAACCTTATTCCCTTCACAGGAGGGTCTTCGCACTCGGCGCGTTGGTGGCTCGCTTTCTCTCTCAGAAGACGAAGTAGACTCGGAAAGTGAAATATATGACCCTCTGAATAAAAGGGGCGGCGGTAGATGAGACACGACACTGCACGATCTGTGCAAAGCGTTGTATGAGTACGTGCAAGTCGTGCAAGCCAAATAATGTCGAGCAAACCGTGCAAGCCAAGTTTATCTCGTGCAAGACAAGTAGTCGTGCAAGTAAATATCGTGCAGACGTGCGAGCAGAAGTTTCGTGCAAGTCGTGTTATTGCCGTGCAAGCTAAACTATTGTCGTGCAAGCCGTTTGTAATGCAAGCTAGGAGGTCGAGAAAGCCAAATAGATGTGTAGAGCACATGTTATGCAAGTGAAGAAGTCAGATAAGTTTCGTGCAAGTAAAATTGACATGTAATTGAATATTGGAACGTATAACGTAGAGTAAAATAATATGAGGTTTATTTTATTTTCGCTTGAAACAAGGAAGTTTAAAGTGCAAGGGATTGGTATTATTTTCGTTTGGCTGGGTTTGATTGAGCAATATATACATTTTAATAAAGGACAATGCTCATTTTTGTATGGGGAGCCGTACCAGCTTGCGTCAAAGCCAACGTTCAAAAGTCTTCATTTTGTTTGTCTATTCGTTACCAATAAGAATTTAGATATTATTCACCCGCGTATTTTAAATAGATTTTATTTTAGTTTTCCTGTAGCTACAACGGTTAAGGTTCCGTCTCAAAAATCCACTTACCTATATGTATTTTTTTAAGTGCGGTTCAGAAAATGATTATTTTTAATAGTAAATTTTAGACAAAAACAAAAAAGTACTATGTAGTTAGTAGTAGGTTTAGTGACGCAACGGGGTACGGGCATTATCCTTTGGAATGGATGATATTTGATATACTTACTCCATGGATGAGTTCGTTTCAGTTGTCCCTAAAATGTTCGCCATTTTTTACCAAAATTTTCTAAAATATTTTAGTAATTTCTATAAGTAACTACGTTTGTCTCAGAATTGATTTTGTATGTGATTTCATATTTATTTTGTGTATTCCAAAGTGTACCTGTGATTTTGAAAATTATTATTAGTTGTAAATAATTGTCATTTTATTTGGTTGTGTGAATATAATATAAGAATTTTTAATTAGACATTTTGTGGTGTAGCCCAAAACACGCTTTTTAGTGTCTTACATTTCGTAAATCATTAAAAAATCGTGTTTTAGGCTTACTTTTTTTATTATATTCAAGTTTGATTTAAATCCTTTAGCTGTTGAGCCTTGAACTAAAATTTTTTACATTTTATATATTAGGATTATTTAGTTTTTTATCTAGATGCTCCGCAGCAATATCAAACGACTGAAGTCGATAGAATTTCAAAATACAGCAGTTACATATTCATAGTTGAAATATAGATGGCGCTTTTTAACTTTTACAAGCTGTTGTAAGTTGGTGATAATGACGTCCATGTGATATACAGGGTGTAAAAAGACTACTACGGAAAACTGAGGGGTTGCAATCAGACCATGATTCTGAACATATTTAGCGAAAAAAAAAACGTAATTATTATTAATAAAAATTACACCATAATAAGACTATACCTACCTAATAATTTAATTTATAAAAGAAAAAAACAATTAAAACTCAAAATCCAGCAATCTACGGATAAAAACGCGCCCAGTACATACGCAAACAGTAATCTTCAAACGTTGTTTTCTCCGGATGTAATATTTTTTTCGGAAAATCCCTTTGGATTTAGTTGTGTATTGAGATGCTGTATCTACCCTCTCCCTCTCCCTTTCGGCTTCGGTAGACGTCTTTTTACACCCTGTATATTCGCTATTTTTATCAGTCTATCTGTTCAGTTGACTTGACTGTGTTACTCGTGGATTTGACTTTACTCAAAACAGATAGCTGGAGGCACTATTATCACAATGTTATGGTTCATATCTCGCTTTGAAAATATTCGGGGCCTTATTGTGTAACTCAACTGGCAATGAACATCGGCTTCATTTTGACATTTGAAACCTAGCCTGGACTTTAATTGGGAATGGATTTCAAATTAGATAATAAGGCTTTGAAAATGTTATGTGTCAATCGTCAGCCTTTTAAGTCCAGATTTTTATAACAAGTTTTTTGAAAATGCTCTGTTATTATAATTAATTTGTCACACAATAATGACGAGTGCCAAAATCGACGGTTTTCAAAGGCTATTTGAATAATGCGTGAGCTATTGCTAACTTATTATGTACTGATAGTCTTAGTGTCACCAATATATTAATTACTTAACTTCAGCGCGCGGCTTCGCTCGCGTGGTACTAACATTTTGAATAGCCTAAGTGCTATTCCAGGTCACTATCTACGCCTATTCCAAGTTTCATCCAAATCGGTTCACTGGTTTAGGCGTCATTGAAACACAAACATACAAACATCTAAACATACTCACAAACTTTCAGCTTTATTATATTCCTTCATACAAAACGTCGATAAATAAATCCAGTAATTGAATGTTAATATATTGGTGCAAACTAGCCAGTTATTGTAATGCCTACAGCATATAGCAGCATGTTGAGTCTGATTGACCTAAGTAGCCTTAAGTTCTGCCAAACGGCACAAATGTATCGTATTATAATACCAAAATGTGTAGCTCAAACAAATTTAATCTATTAATAAAATATTATAAAAGATATTTTGTTTCAATCACCAAATTACTGTAAAAAATGGTTGTCTGTAAAGTCGGTTTACTGACAATAGTTGAACGTGACAACGCAAAGGCCGATTGTGCTTCTTTGTCGCTCGTTCCGCGCTCTCGCTTGCACTTGCGCAAGCCTTACATGGAACGCCCCAGAGCTAGGTAACGCCTCAAGACGTCATGTTTTTTCGTACGTGCAGCCGGCTCTATCGAATTATAAGACGTAGTCGCGTCAAAAATAAACTACTTTCTTAACAGTCTAAATAAGAATGTGTAGCAGGGTAGACCCTTTGTAAATGTCTATTTACGATTTATAGCAGAGTTGTGGCGTGATTTGTTATCTGTAAGATTTCCAATTGATAGCCTTTATCAAACGTTCCTTAACATCTTGAACTCTTCTAAGATAGCTATGCACGTTAACTACCTCAGCATTGTCACCGTAATCGTTCTTAATAGTCTCAACCTTCTCAATGCACATTGTCCTGTAATTATGACCTGTTTCGAGACCATAGCTTGTGGTCTCCGAGGTTCCGTCCCATTGCTCATGCGTCCTAATCCTAATACCCTTCACTTTCTTCTCCCAATGGGATTTCATATGATATCTGATGTCAGGACAATCGCATAAGTTGATAAGAACTTGCATGCATTTGAGTTGGAGCAACGGTTTATTTGGAGTATAGCAGAGACAGATTAGACGCTTCGTCAGCTCTACACTGCATTCCTTCGCTCGCCATTTTGATCGGGTAGTCAGTGTTGTATACGCAAGTAGGCCAACTGCACTGATCACCACTTCTATATGAGGAGAGATGAGGAATGGACGGAGAATGAATGTAAGATCGTAGTCATCTGCTAGTTTTTGGCCAACTTCATGTTTGCAAAGCTGTGCCATGCAATCCATGGCTTTAGCGATAATCCTCGGATCTGTATCTTCGAACAGAGTTAGCATAATTTGGAACGCATTTCCTTTCAAAGGTCTCACAGGATCCCACTCAATAAGGTTCTCTAACGTTTTGAGATGTAAAAGAACTATACCAGTGTGGTCATTCTTCACCATTTTGAGTAAGTTCTCAATAACAGTTTCGTTTTTCATGATCGTTTCGCTCGCGCACCGATCTCTGGCTAAGGTTCTCAGAGTGTATGCAGCAGCGTATCGGATCTCTTTCCTGTCCCTCATGATCAGCCATAGAAGGTTCTCGATGATGACAGGTCGAGTCATGATCCGCTTCCTTCCCTGGTAGTAGCTGGCGAGGTGTGTCAGAATCATGCACACTTTCTCCCTGATGATGGGATCTCGGTTCTTCATGAGATCTATGAGCCGGTATACTACGTGGAGATTAATGAGGAACATGGCGTTTTCGGAGATTTGCACCTGATAAAACAAGAATATTGAATTGAACTGCTACACGTGCTAACCCAGAGACAGAAAATTATTAGAGTTTTATCACAATATTTTTGATTTTTTAACGAAATTTTACATTGGAACTGACATGTACCCTTCGACCTTCGACGACGGATCAATGCAAAAGATCATATCGAGAAACAATAACTCAATATTATGAAGTTTAAAAGAGAGAGACAATTTAGTTTGATAGTAAAGTGTATGAACCATGGAAAAAAATATGTTGGCACCTGATCAAGCACGCTATGCAAAGCCTGAAGTTGAACGAGATAGTCTTTGGAATGCAGGTCTCTGTTGATCAGCCGAAGGCCAATTCTCCCGAAGCCAAGTCTAGCTCGGCTGATGTCTACGTGAGGTGCGAAAAGCGACGGCTGCATGGATTCTAGTCTTTGAGCAGGGGGTAAGTCTGGAAAAATAATTATCGTTTTTTTTTATACCTAAGCATCGTAACCCTAATACATTGTTCCTCCTTTCCTTCAGGTTCCTGGGATATGGGATACTTACCTAGAAATAACTTGAATTAAAATAAATAAATAAATAAATAAATAATGCTGGACTTTTCACACAGCATCATCTAGCCCCAAAGTAAGCTTGAGCTTGTGTTATGGGTACTAGATGACTGATAAACTACTTATATACGAGTACTTTTTGTTTGTAAATACATACATATTATACATAGAAACACCCAGACCCGAGACAAATATCTGTAGGGTCATACAAACATTTGTCCCGCGGCGGGGATCGAACCCGCAACTTAGGTACCTATCTTTAGCTGGTGATAATATATACCTTCGTGCCTTTTTCCGCCAGAGCCCACTGGTTAGTGAACAACCTATGTCTGCAATAACTGTAATGCCTTGGGCAATGGAGTAAGCTAGTCTAGCACCTATATCCTCTTAGCCTTGCACTGGTACCTAGGTCTGTATGAACTCTCTAGTATGATATGAACCTCTTACCGACATGAGGATCGAAGGTGAATCTTTGCATAGCCTGGTCAACAGCTTTATTTATTACTCTGGGATTCATGGAACATTCTAGTTGGAGGAAGGAGTTTTTGTGGGGACAAAACATGATTTACAAACTAAATTACGAAAATAAGGTTTTAGAAAATATTTGTACAATTTTTTTATAGCAAATGTTGTTGTTGTCAATCTTAGATCATTGTCAATTGATGAATTGACATGAATTAGACATTACGAAAATTTTATGTTATCTGAGAAGAAAATAGGTGCGCTTACAGCTAGATTAAGTAAAGTAGGTACACTAAGCACAACCTCTCTGAAGTAAGGTGCAATAGACGATTGCGCAGGTTTGCAGAGAAAGCGAGATATTACGATTTTAGGCGTCATCAAAAATGGGTCTGCGCAGCTACTTCAGAGAGCTAAAGAACGATTGTGCGTATTATACCTCCTTGGTACCTACTGAATCTATGGCAAAGAGAATAGTAATAATCTATGGTTTGCAGTCTTTGAATACGAATCGTATATTTTTCTCTATGAAGAAAACTTTCAACCACAGTGAAATGGTTTATTGTATGTATCTACAAATTACAACAATAATGCAGAAGGTAGGTAATAGTTAGATACCCAATTCTTTCCAAAAATGATTTGGTTGCTTCTCTATTCGCCAGGTCTTCAAAGCTCATCTCCTGAAAGGAGTCCTGAACCCTTTCCTCCTGCACTTGGTGTCGACGATCAGCTGCGCCTGCCGCTTCAGGTAGTTCCGCGAGGGTATATCTTCTTCTTCATCAGATGCTGTAACATGAAAAGTAAAAGTAAGTACCATTTTTATCATATTAATTACTTTATAGCTGTCCCTAGCGGTGTCTAATGTAAAAATAAATGTAAGCCTATGTTCATCAGGGATAATGTAGGATTCTAATGGTGAAATTTTTTTTTAAATCGGTCCAGTTGTTTCGGAGCCAATTCAATTCAAACAAATCTTTCCTCCTTATAATATTATTGTAGATAAACATCATAATATCTTTCATCTTTGCCCTCCTTTTAAATTAACACTTTTTTACGAATTTAAATTTAATTTTTTAGAGGTTTAAAAGGTTAGAGTCAAATGTGACTAGCTCAAGTATGCTTAAGTTTTAATGACTATCTATACATACATCTGTAAGTATAGATAGGCATTAGGCATCTATGAAAAGATTGCAGTCACTTACGAGGCGCTTTGACTGGTTCCTTCGTTAACATTTCCTTATACGTCGGCACCACCTTCTCCGTCTCCTTGGGGGTACTGTGGCTATGCATGCTGATGTTGGCTACCGAGGCTGCAGCGCTTGTTGGCTGAAAGGAAACTGATTTTTGAATTTACGATACCTAGATCCGTTGTCCGTATTTTACTAAACACGTGACTAGCTTTCCCAAGTACCTAAAATCCTTAACAAGAAGGAACTAGATCTTACATTAGAAGAAGGAACGGTTATAGTGGTGGAGTCCCTTTGCTTGAGCTTGACCTCTTCAGCTCTGACTGTCGCCTTCTCGAAGCGACTGGTCAGCACCATCACCAGCTCTTGGACATCTCGAGCTTCTGCTGTCCATTCCGGGATCGGGGGTTCAGGGATTATCTGGGAAAAATGTGGATTGCTTGTTAACGATCTGAAGATACTTTCACCGAGACATCTACCGATTCATAGATAGCGCGATGTAGGTCATCGCGCTTAGCTGACTAAGATAAGAAATATGATATCAAAATTACGGGACTAAAACCAAAACACAGGATGGCTTAACGGTCTGAACGTGGTCTTAGCAACCATAATTGTAGCTTTTAATGGTAGAGGAAAACATGGCAAAATCTGTAAAGAGTGCTAAAAATCCACAACCTTTGAATAGTCGCTGTGCTTCCTACTCACATCCAGAAGTCTACAAAGGTCATATAGCAGCTTCTTTATTTCTAGCAGCAACGTGTCCAACTCTTCTATTTTCGTCTCCATTTCAGCGTAGGCATCGTCCACCACTTTGATTTCAGCCTTTAAATCCTGGATCTGTTCTTGACCCCTGTAACACAACAGTTTGCGAACGAGTTTTGTGACGAGGCGTCAAGTTCTTTCGTGAACAGTTAGTTCTAGTTTTGGCATTCTATTAGTGCAAATAACTTCATTCTCATCAATCATTGATTCTCATTCTCTATCCATTTATCTTTCATAGGACCGTTCCGATAGAATAGAATAATACGCCATTTGAGTTAAAACGATTTCGAGCTTTATAGCAATTGTAAAAACGTTTGCCTAAACTCAAATGTTGGTACTATTTTCGACTGTACAGACTGTACAGTTACTGTAAGCAGCTATAAAAACTAACTCATCCTTATCCTTCACCGAAGCGAACTTAAACACCTCCAGGTCGTTTAAGAGGGTAGTCTGAGACTTTTCCAACTCGAGCTTTTCCTCCTCAGTGGTCTGCTGGAGGTATGCCAGACGCTTGGAGGTCTCTCGCTGGGCTTGGAACCGATCGAATACTTCCTCTGCTTCATTTGCACCTGGATACACAATAAATACATTTGGCAACATAGGGAAAAATAAACTTGTTACAAACATTGGTAGACATACACAATGTTGTTGCATTTTTCACCATTGCTTCTTTGCTCTTCAAAAAACTGAAGGCGCGATAAAGAGAGTTCAAATTGTTTGCTAGGTACCTATAGGAACTAGTTATATTTAGCGTCATTATGTTTTTCCACCTCTGGAGTTAAACCGTCTTATTAGGGGGTTACTAATTAGTAAGTAAAAACTTTTTTTTACTTATTAGTGACTTAAAATATAGGAATCGGTGAAGATTCCATAGTGTTAGCATTTTTGTAGGTTTACCTGTCAATTTCATGAACCTCTGGAAGATCTCCTCCATCTGCTGTATTGGAGACAGCTCCTCGGGAGCTGATTCCCCTTCAGTCGATCTTGTAGACTCTTGTCTTACGACCCTCGCTGAAACCGTACCACAATAATGTTGTGCAGTTCATACAAACATACATAAAATCACGCCTCTTTCCCGAAGAGGTAGGCAGAGACCCCGGCAGTTCATAATGATGAAATAATTCGTTCTCGTACATTGATGTTGTGTTTTAATTTTAAACTTCATAACAAATAACATAAACATACGATAAAAAATGTTCGCAACGCAATGCAAAGGCACTTTTTTTCTTATTCGCAAAATGATAGTTTTGATTAACAGTTTCAGCAACGACTCAACGGGCTGTAGGCAATGCTTCTTTTAGGATGTAGTCCAACTTAAAGCCCGGGGCAATCATCTGCTTCAATTCCATTGCATTCTTAATAATCTCTACGATTTTCTACCTCTCTCACCTTGCGGAGGAAAGACTCGCTTCTCCAGCTTTTCTAACTCCCGTTTCCTCTCTGCGAATCTCTGCGCGAAGAAGGCGCGTTCGGACGCTCTAGAACATTCTGCGTCCTGCGCCCGCGCAACCTCTGCTGCTGTGGCCGCAGTAGCCTTCACTCGCATGTCTGCTGCTTGTTCTCGGACACGCTATGAAGATTAATTAGCGTTAAGTTATAAACAAACATAGAAGTTCTCGGTATTGGACGCCTTTGTGCACACAGGTAGTGGCCAATAAATAAAAAAAAAACAATTTCAGTTTGAGTTAAAACTAGTTTTTCTATTGATTATTATTTTAGTTCGTAAATTGTGTCCCGCTGTCGAGCAAAGGTCTTATGTTATGAGGAGGTATGAAAACCATGTAACCCAAAGAGCTATGCATATGAGTGCAGCTGGGTATGCAAGAAGAGGAAGGCCGAAGATGTGGTTGGATTGTGCGAGAGATGATATGAATGTAAAAGGAGTGGATGCATAGTTGACGAGTGATAGGAGTGAGTGGAAGAAGAAGACATGTCCTGCCGACCCTTCTTAGCGTGGGATAAGGTCAGGGAGTTGATGATGTCGAGCAAAGGTCTTCCCCTTGATGTCTCTACTCATCGCGGACTTGTGCTTTACATATATTACATATATAGTGTCAAGTTCGTAGGTGATATGAATATCAATTAATGATGTTTAATAAGTAGGTAGGTACTTACTTCGAGCTTTAGAATCTCTTCTTTTTGTTTACCCAATAGGTCTTCAATACGAGTAAGAGAGCTCTCAAACTTTACTGAATCATCAATCAGAGCTTGTCTGAAACCATTAAAAACATATTTTAGACTCGTAGTAGTAGTATACTTATCTGGATTACCAAGGTTCTTAATTATGACTATTAAATATTTGATCCTGGGTGAGTTTTATAGTACCTAAGTTTACCTCACCTGATAGAGAAGTACTTCTTCTTCACCAGCTCAGCCTCTGTCCATTGGATCATCACTTTATGGATCTCATTTTCAAGGTGCGAAATGTGCTGTAAAAAATTAAGATAAATTCATAATCGTTCTTGTTTTATTCTTATCTATCGTAATAATTACAAGTATCAAGAGTGCTTCTACGTTGTGCTAAATTGAAGTCGTTATTCTAATTATAAAAAAAGCTTAATTATCATCTCTTTTATACCTTTCTGGCTCTGCTGGAAATTTTAGATTTGACCAGCTCTCCCTTGGTGTTCTCTATCAGCAGATGTTCATAGTCCTTCTCCAGCTCCGTTAGCTTCTTCTTTTTGTGGCGTCTTTCGTATTTCAGCAGGTCGAGAATCTTTCGCTGTTCTATCACTTTTAGGTCAAGGTTGTGGATTATCTGTGAAAGTAACCGATATTTTAAGGACTAGTTTGAGCAACTTGTTACCAATGGCAATGAGAACACTGGTGAACACCTAGTGGAAGCTCTGCCTACCGATACTAAGAGCGTGGGTTCTAATTCGAACCCAGACATAGGCCAATGAGTTTTCTGTCCAAAATGTTTGTGCACTATACTAGTGGTCAAATGGTTATGGATCGTGAGGCATGTTGTTTCAATATTGTCTCAAGGATAGTGAAAACCTTGGATGATACTTCTTACGTTAACTGATACTCTCATTGTCAAACCTGTTCAGCATTCTTGTTTCCCACTGGACAGACATCGTTCAGGTACTTTTTGACCTGAGCCTCCTCCTCCCCGATGACAGCCTTCGCCTGCGCCAACTCCGTGAGTCGCAGTTTCATCTCGTTCTTAAGGGTTTCGATGAGGTCGTTGTTGTGCTGCTTCTCTTGTTCATTCTCTTCGTAGCATGACTTTCTTTGGCCCTCTGAAATGGTGAAGGATAGTAATATAGTACCTATCATAAGCCCGTAGATCGTTGTACGAAAAAAACGAGGGTGAGAGATAGATTTGGATAAAATTAGTTGAAAGTAGCTACCTACCCTGGATTATCAAAGGCTTCTTAATTTTTAGCCAGAATTAGTGAAGTAGTCCCGTGGTGGGATGCTTACCTATATACTTATGATACTTTTAACACTATCATTAGTTTTCTTTCAGCTACACGTACCTGATAGCTGTATTTTCTTTTTGATCTCAAATATTTTTGTATTGATAGTAGTGAGCCGGTCCTCGGACTCAATCTCAAATGGATGTTTTTCATAACAAGTCGCCATTGTTACACGATAGTTATTTCTAATGCGAAAGGCAAAAAAGATGGGTATTTTAGTTAATTGAAACGAACATAATCCTTCTAAGAAATAGTATCAATAACTGGTTTATTGATCTAACCGTTTTGTTACTGTTGCTAGGAGAAGACTATAAAATACTTATAAAAAAAACAAGTTATTTTTTGAAGCAAATATTCAAAAGAAGCATCTGATTTAATTTGATTCATTCAATTCAACCCCTATATATTTTAAGCTTTGTAACTAGAAAGCTCAGACACCCCTCTGATAAATAAAATTTAGTTTAGCGCCATCTGTGCCGTGGTTGCGAATCAGCGAGATTACAAAGTTCAAAAGCTCGCCATTGGCTCTGCGCACACACCGCTTGATTTCTCTCCATTGAATCAACATTCCTTCGCGTATCCTTGTATGTGTGCGTGACCATGTTCTCACGGTGTTTTCAGCAAAACCTACGCTTTTCATGACTTAGATAATAAGTGGACTACAATAGTGCATCAAAATCTGTCTTCGGAATGGTATTAAAGAACTTGGGCTGTAAGTTTAGATAAGTTACAAGCTGCGCGCACGCACACACCCTAGACGGCGGCCATTTTGATTTTCCGACGCTGTGTATTTACGAACAAAGCCGTCAGATGCGAGCGGGACGCGGCTGCGCGTGATCCTACCGGGTTTACGTTGTTTTTTTCGAACGAATTTTACCGCTAAAATGTGCATAAACAAACGTTTCCGACGTTACAACAGTTCATAAACAAAATGAAGTGCCAGTTCTTACTTTTGGTTCCGTGAGTGTTGATAATTTTGTGTTCAAACGACAGAAGGAGTAAAAACAAATGTGTGTGATCCAAGTGTGAATTGTGCTACAAAATGTGGTCGAGGAACTTTATACCGGATTATGGGATTCAATTGCTCTGTATCGTCGTTGTGTTGACGCTGGTGACCAGACTCCCAGGAGTGGAAGGTGAGTGCTCTGGACGGTTGCAAGAGGTAGTTGTAGCGAGCTTATGAAAGCGCGGAGCAGGTAACGCGACCGCGGCCGGTTGGCGCGCTTACCTGTGGAGCTTTCTGCACCTCGATGTCACTTCCAACCGGTCGGATAACCTCTCGGTTCTCACACTGCAGACTTGTGAAACGAGTCGTTTTAAAACTGGAGTGAATTCAACGCATCGCGTTTTTTAATGTTTTAATGAGTTTTGTTGACGTTGAAGATAACTGAAACCAGAGATTGTTATGACATCGACTTGCAACTGCCGCCGTGCAAATATTTAACCGTTGATTGAATTACATGCTTTGATACTTCTGAGTAATCCAGTTTGATTATTCAGGTTATTTAGAACTGTAGTGCTAATGTAGCCTCCTCTTACTATTCGACCCAACATTCAAACAGCTTTTTAATTTAGTTAAACCTTTCGCTTTGACATATTTAATTTAAAATCTATTGTTATATCTGATCGCATAGCCTAAACATAACTTATTGTATTGTCTTGTAGGTAGAAACTAGAATCAGAATTCTGGTAATTTTATTTAATCTCATTATGGGCTGGACATGGTATTGTCCCGCCCGTTGTGGGTTTAAGATAACTATTAACCCTATTATGGTTATCGTCGTAGTTAAGTTCTTTATAATCTACAATTGCCTAGAAAGATGAACTGTAGATAGAGTTTAAGTCCTGTATGAATGTTCAATGCCAATAACAAATTCTAACACTGCTGTCCTCATTTCACTCATTACTGTTCCTTCACTGAAAGTTCTTTGCTACTTCACTTCATCTATCTGCTTTTATAAATTCACGCTTGTAGTTAGTCTGATCTAAACATTTCCTTAAAGCATCAGTTTCCCGAAACTAACAAGTCTTGAGCTGAATTGATGGCATGAAGCATGGAAATTAAGCGCAAGAAGTAATCTGCACTTACGAAAGACATCTCCAATATCATTGATATCAGGAAGATAAGAAAGAACAGTTTAATTCTATACATATCCAGCATTCAGCTAAGGCCGGCTAGGTGAATACTAATGCTCATATACATCGCTTTGTATTCGAACTGTATGCCCACGATTTCTGTGCTCGGGTACACGATAGGACTTTTTGAATATTGATCAACGTACAGCGTTATTTTATACAGTTTAGAGAAAATGTGACCACCTAAAATTTCTGGTCTGAGGGCTATGAGGGAAAGTTGAGCGCTGTCGTCCATTTTTATAGGTTTTTTGATGTTTACAACTTTGTATTCGGACTGTGGTTTAGAGTTATTGCCTTTTTGAATGACAGTCATTTTCGAAAGTATAATATTAATGCCCAAGTCCGGAATTTTGTGTTGTGAAGGGTTGAAAATATCCAATTTGCTTAAATCCTTATATATATATATCGTACTTTTAATACTAACAAAATTATCCTCTAAATATTTATGCAAAGTACAGCCAATAAAGATAAATCTGGGTCCATATCTAGCAAACCTATTTATGGAATTCCGTTATTGGTATCTGTTGAGACATTTCCACGAGATCTAGAAATCGCATGCCGGCTATTTCTAGTCGCTCGCAGCATTGATATCAAAATTATTACCTTCGTGGAATACTAAAACCAGGTCCACTTATCGCAAGGAAACTAATACCTAATATTCCTAACGGCCGCAAATTACTGTCACAAATAAGCTTTTATGTGAATTTTGAAGTACGTTTTCTAAGCAAGGGGCCGAATTTGATTGCATCTGTATCATTTTTATTCGGTGCAATAATGTACTGCCTGTCGTATCCTGTTTAATTTTCTGTAAAACAATTAGTTTCAAAGTCATATTGCCAGCGAACTTTTGCAAACAGACGCTTTTCACGCTGTACTCAAACATAAGTAATGACCAACTGTCTACTGTTGTCCTATTGGCTCGCCCCATCTACTTGCTGCGTATAAATCTCAACTAAAATGTTCTCTTATGAACAATTTCTCACTTAATCTTTATCATTTGCATCTGCCGTTCTATCATATTCAACTTCGACCTTATTACAGAGAGATTAAACCATAAATTTGCATAGCGCAGCTGCAGTGATAAGTCGGTCGTGTTTCGAGTCAATCGAGTTCGCGACAAGAAATTGTTCTGAGAACCTTTGCTTATTGGTACCGTCCTGGGTCTGAGAAACGCTGAATATTTGAACAGTAACATCAGGTGTCCCTATGCATGCATTCTAAGCCGTGTCAGACAGATTAGATTTACTGAGTCTGACTTTGTTTTACTAGTCCCACTGCCTTCTGACTTGCATGCAGTAACATGTTATTTTGAGATTTATAAGCTTCACGTTTATTGAAACTAAACATTCCCTTTTGTTTGTCATAATCCATCAACTATATTAATAGTTACCACAAGCTAGCAATTACCTTCCTTATACGGGACAGGCATTCAGACCCCACACAGTTTATCTAATTCATTCACTTTATTGCCAGATATTTAGGTCGTTAGCCTTTTTCGTGCTAAGCTGTCCATGTAACAGATCAACAACCAATAAATGCCTTATAAAACCTGCTTATTATTTGTACAGTGAGCCCATATTCAGCAAACTTCTTTTTACTTACAGCTCAAGTTTTATCGTTGAGCAAAAATTATGCAATCAGGATGCATGTTGAATTTTGTAGTTGGTTGAAGCTTTTCAAAGTTATTTCGTTCTAATGAGTTAAGAAAACATGCTTGCTAAGACGTATGCACGCTCGGTCAATAGATCCTAAAATATTACAGTCTTAGTAAGTATCTGCCAAGTACCTAAGTAGCTGCGAGCTCCACAATATTAAGAGTCAGTAACTTTGTAAATCTTAACCACAAAATAATAGTATTGTAAAAAGCTGTATATTTGATTTAGCATAATTGGGAACAACATAAAACTTGGCTTTTCAAGAAAATATGCCGTCACAATTATCCTATAAAGTTCTTCACGTTTATGGTGTTTTGATTGCATTGCGTTTGGATATTTCGGATTTTATATGTTGTTAACTAATTATATGCCTGTCTAGAACTACTTACAAAATATTCATAAACATTTTGTGTTTTTATTTGGCTTGTGTGTGTTTATAGCACGCCAGTTAATTGGGACTATATACATCATTGGACTATATTGAACTTGTTGAACAGAAGGAGTACTTACCTATTATGTTTTGTTTTCAGCCTGAATCTGCATGTTATTATTTTGGTAATAAAACTATATTAAGTGCCTTATTTTCGTCTTGCTCCTCTTTTAACATTCTCTCATCCCTTGTCTTCAAATATTTCAACCGACATGCGGGAGCATTGTAATATAGTGTTGAAGTTTTTAAGTCACCAATAACGCTGAGACATGCAATTTTTATTGCGCATTAGCGACAGTAGTGTATGGGAAATGTTAGTTTCTCATGCGAAAGTCTCCTATTGTTTAAGATTAGATGACTTAGTTCATGTACGCTTACAAATAAGTAGTTGATTTGTGTTTTTTACTTTGTTTTATTAGTCAAAAATGCTAAAGATTGTTCTTTTAAGAAAAGAGTTAATAGGCACCTTCTGGGTAGGTTCGCTCCATTGTTGACCTCATTCTTGCGCCTGTGTAAGTTTTTAATTCTTCATTAAAATCTTCATCTTCTATTTCTTAGCATTGATAAGTTCATTGTTATTACAAGATTGTTGAAACTTACAGCGTGTATTAATACTGGTATTGTGTTGTACATCATGCTTTTCATCCGTTGCATCCAGTTAAGCATACTCCTTGTTCACCTCTTCATAACAAGCAAACCAGTCTAACATCCGTGGTTCCATCCGTGAGCTCGGTTTGTTAGCCATGCCAGGTCGATGTTTTGTATGCAAACAAGTAGTTAACGCAACTTGGATGATGTTGAAATTCTGAAATGGAATTAAGAAAGATATTTAGTGAGATAATGCTTTTCGAACGAATCTTATAGCTTAGGTTTTTCAACAATAAATCTAATGAGATGAAGTTACAAAAACAAAATACTATTTCAGCTTACTTTAATCACCATAATGACTATTAAGAATTTCATTTCCTAAATAACGTCAAATCGCAAAATGAATACTACCTAGCTAGTACCTACTTCAGATTAAAGTTATCTGTCTATTATACAATCTGACCATTATATCAATTTCTCATTATTTAAAAATAAAGGCTTTGTTTTCTATTTCCACCCCAATTGAACAGTGGATGTAAGATACTTTAAAAGCTTTCATTATGAAAATCGAATATACATACTTAGTTCATTATCGAAACCAACACCATAATCGTATTGACATTACCGCAATTTGAGACGACTTTCATTTAAAGCTTCATAATTTAAGACCAACCACATGTCATGAAGTCGAGGATGACAATTTAAAATAGAAAATGCATTATTAATTTCAAGCTTAAAGTTGTTCTTATACGGTTCAATATAGTCTAGCTTATGTTGTGTAAAGAATATGTCCTAGTCTAGTGTTTACAGAGTATCGCCATGCATATGCACAAGTGGTTATCGGTCCGTCCGTCCGTCGTTTGCTTTAATAATAAGCTCCGCTTGCGCCGATGTCACGAACACCAAACATCGCTCCAGGCTAAGCGAGTTTCGAAGAGGGATTCAAAATGAAAAAAACCGCTAAATGGACGGCTGGTTTAATTTGAGTTTTTAACACGTCATTATTTTATACCTGAGTTTCAGATTTATCAGTTTTACAATTAGTTGTTCTGATGTGTAATTTTGTATTTCAAATTAAACAAAATATTCTCGTTTCTATGTTGTAGTTTCGGTTTTGACTATCTGATACATTCATATCATTTACGTAAATATTGAAAATCGAGTTGGAGTCAACATTTTAATCTCTGACCGTAATGAAATTCGATGATATATAAACGCCTCATAAAATATCTCAGTTACCTTTGTTTATTTGGCTCTTTAAGTTTCCGAGGACTGTGGGTTCTCTTTTCACGTATCGTATGTCTCAATTCACTCCCACACTTGGTAAAAACCACCAAACAGTTGGGTTCACTAGTTTAAAACCCTTTTTGTGATTTGAACCTTAGGCCTTGGACTTACGTTTCTTTATAAATTTAATCGATTGAATTATATCTGTTATCGATTTCAATGCACTTCCAATTCTCTGTTTGTATTCCCTGAATCAAAATGTCCGATAAACGATGACCTATTAGGATAGCTTTATTGCCGCGACGTCGTTGGAATCAATTGATATCGATTCCTTTGAGTTCGATTCGACGAACTAATTTTGTCGCACTCTTTTGTACTTTGCTTCATTTTGTATGTAACAACTAATTACTTTGCATTTTAAATCAAATTATGGGAAATGTGTCACAAGTGTTCTCACATAGCCTACTTCCTTTGTATTATAAATTTATTCCTTCAAATCATCCGTTTATATTAATATCAATCAATTTGACTCAAAGTTTTTTAATGTCTATTTCAAATTACCAGTTTGGTCACCTCCTAATTGCAACAGCGGAAGACGGACCGACCTCTCAGACGATCGTGAAAGTCTTATCTTCAAATACATCTTGAACTGTGGCAATCAATGTCTAAGATCTAATGTCTGGCTTGCATTTAGCTACTAAGCAGTTGTTTGCTTGTATATTATACTTGAATATTTGCTTTTGACTTACTTATCGAGATGTGAAGTTCACTCTTAGGTTATAGTTACAGATAGTTTCATTTTGCTTTTTGAATGTTAATTTCTATGTATGCGATAAAATCGAAAAATATTACGTGCTAAACATATCTGAGAGCAATTCTATCCAAAAAACTACTAGGTGTTTCCCAACTTACGTCACAATAAATTCTCAAATCTAATAAATAGAGGCACTGAGGAATTTCGAATGGAACCTAATTGATTTTAAATTATACGATAACACATTGTGTCGATTGACGTGGAAAGCATTTGGATGACCCGCGATAACTTGTAGGCGTTGCCGTGTGAGACTCGGTTTTATAGTTCCCGTAATATGCGACTTGAAGTTTGTAGTCATTTCTGTTCAACAACGGAGATGTTTTCGGTTCCCTTATCTTATCTTTTACCTTAAGCTTTCTTGCCTTTGGTATCTTAAACTTTGCTCACACGATGTAACTATTGTAAATTAGTATTCCTCTGATAGTCATTTGGATCCAATGCTCTCA
This sequence comes from Epirrhoe tristata, assembly GCA_951394285.1. Taxonomy (NCBI): domain Eukaryota; kingdom Metazoa; phylum Arthropoda; class Insecta; order Lepidoptera; family Geometridae; genus Epirrhoe; species Epirrhoe tristata. The sequence continues at coordinate 11,036,462 of OX596139.1, forward strand.
TTGTAAAGTTCAATTTATCATCGAAATACAAAACACCATCTGAAGAGTTGGCTATTGTGATCGACTGATGTGCTTTTACTTTATGTTCATTAACGAGAATCATTACTGGGACATTACCGGTGCTCAAATCATTAATCACTTGATGTATTGTCAGTTTTGAATGCTCATTATCTGTTATTCGTTTGTTACTCTTAAAGAGTCTCTTTTTAGACTGCAATTTTTACTACGCTGTTCATCATGATTGCTAGACCTAAAACTTAAAAGTCATATAAGACAAAGAAGACTATTGTTTAAAATATTAATGACCGTAAAGTTTTTGTATTAGTCATCGGAAACTAGTGGCGATCCGAGATCCGACTAACGGTTTCAACCTCTTGAGAGTAATCAAGAATGAATTACGAAAGTTGCCTAAGGAAGTGGTATACTTTTTAAATTATGACAAAAACGTCGGCTAATGAGACAAAAATTGGTCATCCAATTTGTAGTTTGTTATAATAAGTTTCAGAAGCTATTGCTTTCACCTACTTGCAAACGAAATTTAAGTTCATCTTACCTTAAACATTTGCACTAAACCACAATACAAATGTAGGTACTCGTACTTACTCAAATATAATTAATATTTTGATAATAAAAGTACCTACCTATTTGCAAAACTGATGAGCATAACTCATTGACTTTTTAAAACAGTGTCAAGCAAGACTGTACTTTAGATGCAAGACATTTTCTCCGATCATTAGGCTTTCCCTTCACTTTACAATCACAACAATGCCTAACTATTATAATATTATGTATACTCGTAGTCTAATTATATACAGGGTTATTTGTAAAACACCGGTAACCTCTCAGGTCTGTATTACTATCATCATAAACAACAACTTTTGTTCTATGACTTTTACAAAACATAATACAAGCCTTCAAGATTTCGTTGTCCTATCTAACACTTTTCAACTGTGTATTTAATATGTCAATTTCAAACACCCCCGCCGCCCTAACCCCGCTCCCCTTGCTCTTGTACTATCGCTTTATTTTGCTTAGCATAACTTCGTAACATTAAGTTAGAGCGTTCAATATTTATTTTTGTATGAAAAAAAATATGATGAATTTTTAAAAGTCATAGAACAAAAGTTGTTGTTTATGATGATAGCAATAACAGTCCTGAGAGGTTACCGGTGTTTTACAAATAACCCTTTATAAATAACTAGCTGCGCTCCCGCTGTGTGACCCGCGGTCCCTTTTTTCATTTTTTCGGGATAAAAAGTAGCCTATGTCCTTTCCTGGGATACAACCTTTAACTATGCCAAATTTCAGCTTAATCTGTTCAGCGGTTTGGGCGTGAAAGCGTAACAAACAGACAGACAGACAGACAGACAGACAGAGTTACTTTCACATTTATAATATTAGTATGGATAAATAATATTTTAATGATGAATAATTGAATATATTCCAATCTATGTAGATCAAGACAATCCAGCTGTCAAAGAACTAGATGCAGGTGTGAGAAGGTTACTAGACGTCCGAGAATATAATTGGATTATGAAATGTCGGCGCAAGTGGTGCGTAATGTCTGGCCGCAGTACTTGCCTATTGCCTGTTGGTTTTAACTCACCTATAGACGGTATTTTTTCACGCTGGATTTGCCTGTCATTATTGATTAGACTTGGCTATTTCAAATTTGAATTTATTGTCAGTATGCGCACTTTCTGCTGATAGTTGCTAAGCGATTTCGTCATTGATGAAGTTAAATGAATTGTTTTGGTGTGCTTCATGTTTCGAGATATTTATTCGATTATTAGTGAGTTATAGGTTTTAAACCAAATATATTTTTTATTGATCAAAAAAGTTACGGTTAAAATATCATATGAAGCAAATTGATCGCCTGCCCTGTGAGAATGCATTGTCCATTAAGTACTCGTACTGGCCGTTATCTGATTGGTTAAATATAACTACTAATGAATAAAATTTTAATATTAAATTAATTCTAAAACTAATTATAAATACAATGGCTCGACTATGCAGAGAACACGAGATCTTAATGGCGAAGGAAAATACCACGAGGAAACCAAACATCTTCGAGGAAAATCCAAAAATATTTAGACATCTTCGAGAGATCTGGGAATCTGGGATACATTAAAAAATATACAGTGGTGATCCTTTTTTCAAGTTGGTTAAAAACAATAGCCGTATCAGCGAACTGATACCGAGGCTTGTCAGTTTGTGGTGTCCGGCGGATGTGATAGGGTGCGATCAGGTCTGGACGCGTCTCCGACGGATACTCCCTCGGAAGTAGCCGTGTGAACATTCGAGTGACCATGGATAACATATCCTCTTAAAATGTGTTTCCGTGTAGCATGTGGAAAAAACAATCAAAATTATAGGGTAACAAATGATAAAAAATTGCTTTTGCTGGTTCATCTAAGTTTTATTAAAATCGTGAATCGTTCAGAAGACGCGATTAAAATATGAACTTTTTCAGATAATAATGGCATTGAGAAGCCTATCTTTACTCCAGAAGAACAAACATAATATTCATTCAAAAGAACTGTACTACGTGTAATAAAAATATTGAAAATACCTACTATCAAAATGTTCGCAGATAAGTTTTAGCAATACTTGAAAACTAAACCGTGCACTAAGTAGAAGTGTACCGCTGACGGCACCAAAACAGACATGCAAAAAAACCCCATTCAAATGAAGCACCCATTAACAGCAGTACTCTTAAAATAAAGGACATGGTCCGGAAACTCTCGAATCCGGCTAAATGTTGTTCAAACGTCAGGTGCGCCGTTTCCGACAATTCATGCGCCACAATGTTGTAAACAAAAGAGCTCTCGTAAACTTGCACTCTGTACCTGCAGATTTATTGTCTCTTAAAGCTTGTGGTGGTATTTAAAACGACCATAAACTTTGAGATGAACTAGGCGGGGTAACAGCGCGGGTAAACCCCTGTTTTGGAACGTGTGACTCCCTATGTTTTGAAGTTTCCTGTCTGAACATAAATCAAAAGTTGTAGAGGGGTTGTATTGATGTTGTACCACTTAAAAGGTCCGTTAGAAATCTCTAGGATGTTTAGCAACGTAGGCTAGTATTCTACATACTTCAAGGCTAAAGTTCATTCAAAAGCAGAGAGAGAACGCTTCAAAAATGTAAGGGAGAAACTAGTTGTACCGAGTTGAAATAGGACAATTTTTTAAAGGAAAGAGGATGCTGTTGTTTCAATATTTATATTTCTACTATTGAAGATTGCATTGCCAACGTTAATATCATTAATCGGTCACCCATCCTATAAAACACGAACCGTTTAACTGGTTCTGCGTTGAATGTCTAACCTGTTGCGCCACGAGCTATTTTTGCAAGTCCTTTTGCTGATAATAACATGGATTGTTCTAAAATGATAAAGGCTTTAAAATAACATCTGGTGCTCGAGCTTCGCCTGATACGTAATTACGTAATAATAAGGCTACTGAATCCAGAATGCCATTAGTTGACAGCAAAATGCATTGCTGATCGTGAGAGCATTTAAGTATTTAGTTAGCTTCGCTTCTGAGTTTATCGGGAAGACTGGATTACTTTTGCATTCAATCTTCAGACAGGGAAATTGTATCCTGATTACTTACCTGAAATCAGCAATGATTACATTTTGGTAAGTATTTATTACAAAAACCTAAAGATTTCCTAATATTTAGGGTCTCTCTTCTCTCTCTACTTCTAATAAGTTTCTAAGGGACAGGAATCGAGTGAGTATTCTTCACAGCAGCACAAGCCCTATGTTTCTTTCAAGATTTTCTATTGAACAGCAACAATTATTTCGACATCATTTGAAGCAAACTTAATTACGTAATATCATAGTATCGTGTCGGAGTCAAGTAATTAATACCTCTAACCTATTCCATGGCGAGTTTTTGTGTGTCGTTCGTTAATGATTTGTGCTGAGAACATTTCCACGGTATTATCAGCTTTTGAAGATTTAAAACAATTACTTACTTTCAAACTCTGGTATCCTATCGATCATTCTGAAGTGTCGCGTCTCTTACAATTATGTTCATATAAGTAAGAGGATTATCATTCGGAAAATATAAATTTTTATAAAAAGTTTTTGATTCTTTTATCAGTTTTGTTTGAAAAATAAATAGTCCTGCGTTTTAAAAGCAAAATGTTTTTTTTCATATTCCATGAAATACTTTTTTCAAATTGACTGTACAAAAACAGTCCAACAAAGTTGCATAGACGACAATTTTCTCAAACATTATCATTACAGTTAAAGCAAATTTTAAAACTGGTTCTGTTTCCCTTGGATATGAGATTTTGTTTCTATCTTTGAAGGGTAACCGTTTACCTGCTGGGTCCCTGCACCCTCTGAGATTTGCCGGGTGCGCGGCGCAGGTGCGCGACGCACGACGACCGACTAACCGTCTAATTTAAAAACAGCAAAACTACCCGGGATCCGTAGCGTCCAACCCATATTTAATTCAGCCGGGTTATACCATAAAAACGAAGAGAATTCGGTCGTTTCCGCTTTCTTGGAACAGTGATTCACCGTGGTTCTATGACACGCTGATTTTTGTCAAATATTAATTTGGTTAACAAGATTTTTAATAAAGATTTCAATGTTTGGTATCTTATAAAGTGTAAAGGTTTGAATATTAGATTCCGCTTTCACATTAAGTCACGCGATGTCTGGTTTACTACCTTTAATAGTTAACCAATAAGCAATAACAGAAGGAGAAATCTTGCCGTGTCTGGATAAGCTACGCTGAAAGCTAAAGTTATATCGAAGCTGTTGAGATTTTATCGCAATAATGTCATCGAAGGATTTATTCTCTTGAAGTTATCAGTACTTATCATAGTCTATCGAGATATTGAAAGCCATAGATTTTGTTTTCAATGAAGACTTATATTCCCTGGAGTTTAATTACAAGTTTTTGCATTAGATCTTTGCTTTTTAAATCGGTTTTATAAGTGCTCAAAATTACTAAGAAAATGCATGCCTTAGTCCACACTGCTATTGACTTTGTCTTTCCTGTTGACTATGTTGTCGAAATTTGGGGATAGGAAAAATAAATCTTTATTCCAGTCCAGTTAAATATTGTTCTTGACATCCTGTTAGAAGTAGATTTGTATTAACTCTTTTATCGGTTTTGAAAGAAATAAAAAGATTTCGGGAAGTAAAATCATGGAGTCATAGTAAATTTTCAATCCTTCCTTTGAATAGTCCCGTTAGTGCGAATACGAGCTATAAACCATATAAAGCTTCTAAAGGAATTCAGTATTGGAGCCATTTTCCATTCCAAATTACGTACATTACAGCAGAGCGTGAATCCCGGCTTATTGTGACGTATAAGGAATATTAAGGTCCCGAGGGCCGGTCGCTAAACCCCTGTGACCTTTTACGGATTAGATGATGTTGTCTAATTAGATGAAGAGGCTGAGATATGGAGTATAGGTACCTACTTACAGCTGAAATTTAAAATTTGGACTTGATTTTTATTGTAGTATACTTGTATCTTATGACTTGTCAGAACTCATTTTTGTAGTTTCGTTTTTATATTATTGTTTTAGTGTCTTGTGATTAGCAGAATCCGTAGTCTTTCTTAGTGTGCACTTTCTAAAATAACAATAGTCTCATCCATTTTTGCAAATAAACCACGCATATGAGCTTCGACGCTAGTTTTTTAAACAATTTAAGCAGCTACGATATTCTTTGGGTTCACGTGCAGCCCAGTAATTGGCATATGCAACAAATCTCCCTTAACTGACTCTTAGTCATTTCTGTAGTTCGCACGAGCGCTCGTTACTTGCCTGTCGACAGTTACCACTGGTTATGATGAAGGGATTTTACGCTTTTCAACTCCGAGTCCGCAAATATTTATTCTGAGCTTGCTCGTATGTTGGACCTCGATATATATTTCCTTGACCATATTTATGGGCGTGGTGAAGCTTAGGTTCATGGATTTATTCTTAGGCTTTTTAAATAGTCAATTATTTTTATTTGAAAAGCTAATTAAAAGGACCCTATTTTCTCTCCAATAATTTTTTTTATTCTATTCTAGGTTTTCAGACATAACTCAGACTAACTTAACTATAACAATAATAAGAAATCAGGCTTTACAATTTTGATTTCATTTACTATTTCTTTGTTATACTTATTCGATTGTCCTGCACTCACCTCAGAAAATGTACTAATTATCTTATCATCCTATCAGCCTAGCTAAAGATCTGTAAATGGATTGTACCGTGCATCATCATCATCATCAGCCTATATCAGTCTACTGCTGGACATAGGCCTCCCCTAGTGCGCGCCATTGCGCCCTGTCCTCAGCTCGACGCATCCAGCTTCTGCCGGCAGCCTTTCGCAGATCGTCACTCCACCTGGCCGGAGGGCGTCCTACACTACGTTTGCCGAGTCGCGGTCTCCACTCAAGAACTCGTTTACCCCAACGGTTATCGGTTCTTCGGCAGATATGGCCAGCCCACTGCCACTTCAGTTTGCTGATTCTCTGAGCTATGGCGACAACTTTGGTTCTATGTCGGATAGTACCGTGCGCTGCATATTTATTAACCAACTTATAACCAACCCGCTGGTCATTTCGTGCCTTTTGATTAATTAGTACACTCCAAATGCCGCCTCTTTCGAAACAAACAGTCGCTCCGATACCGTGAATGAAGTAGTGGATTAATTCGAAACGATTACAACTATCTCTTTCTCTACTAATTTGTGGAATACGCTCTCCACTCTCGTAAATAAAGATGTGATGGTAATTAATGGGGGAATTAAAATGAGTGTACCGTTTGTCGTAGCCGCTGAGCGCGTGACATTTCTCTTCCGAGTTAGTTTTAATGAAGCGGGTTGATGTTAAAGCTCTAATGTTTGAAACGAAGTTCTTTTTCGGACGGTATCGGATGGGGTTAGACGAAAAAAAGTGTTAGATATTTGCGTCACGACCTGTAAGTATATGTCAAATCATCACAAAGTGCGCAGTCGCGAAACAGTCCATAGATTGTTACATTGTTAGTAAGGAAGAGCGTTTCTAGGATTTTAATTATTGTCAATAATTTATTTGACAAATGCCAAATGTCAAAGATGAAACTTCGTTCCAACAGAGTGTTCCACGACAATCACGTACTTTTTATTTTATGAACTTTATACTAGGTAGTTCACTTTTATTTAAGCGTGAGCGTATTGAAATGTGAAATTCTTTTTGCTAAAAATATTACAAGTAGGTACGAAATCTAGCACGGCTTTCGCTATGTTTTTTATTGTAAAACCTCTGGAAGCACGACAGAATTTTAACTTTTTATTATTCTACAAACTTAAAAGTTATTATAAGTTACTTATGTGAATTTTAAAGCTTTTTGTAGAACTCTAAGCAGATACCAAAGCTTCAGAACAAAATGATTAACTATTCAAGAAACTGAGATGACAATCTGCAGCTATGGGCACATCAATAAAATAGATGTAACGGTGAAATACCTTTTGCATTCAAAGTCAGTATTTGCAAGTATAACGTGGACAATCACAAGCCAATCGAGGAGTCCCGTCTATTAGCGTCATGACGAATCGGAACCACTATTCTTCGGTCGGACCTTTGTGTGTGTTTGATGTGGCGTTTGGTTCAAGCAAAAGCATTTTACTTTTAAAATACCGAGATTTTAAGAGCGAACTGTGCTTATTATGGCTGTCTTCAAATCGTGTATATTTAGTATGAGGTATATTTTTTCATCGACTTTAACTTTATTTGTAACGATAAACCTTAAAAAACTGGAAATGTCTAATAATGAAACAGCAGCCATTTTGTTGGCTGGATATATAATACGATCAAGCAAGAAAAAAATATTTGTGAATAGTAAAATTCTAAATGGGACTTTATCAAGGCCTCGCGTCATCTCAAACTTTGAACCATACAGTCAATAACGGCTTTCGACAAGTCTATTCTAGATGATAGACGCTATTGTAGAATAAGTAATGATCCATCGTCTTCGTAATATAGGCTGCGGTGTACTTCAGGGTACGCCGCGATCACCGTTTCACGTTCTCATTCGAAAATATTATTGTTACATCTAATTCTGTTGCGGTTTCGTTGATACCTCACTTTGTGATTACTCATATTTCGTTTGTTTTGTTCAAATCTTTGATTTTACTCACAATATTATTCTCACTGTGAACTGAATTATCTGACCTTATTTAGTCAACGTTATCTTTAAAATAATCAGTTTAGTATAACCTATTCTAATTATCTTTGATTAGGCATTGTAACTTCTAATTGGCATTGAAATCAAAGGTTCGAACAAGGGAAGTAATTAGAGCTTATTTATTGTGGAGGCTTATCTGTGAACTGCACGAGCGACCATAGGGCAAGTAATTGTTTGCATGCCTGCACCATCCTATCTCGTATTGGTAAAGCACGTGTAGTACCATTGTCTGTTTGTCGAAATTCTTATCTTTCTAGTTAACTGTTCGTGAGACTTGATACCTTGAACCTACCTAATGAACATAAGTACGTGTGCAACCCAAAACTGTTATTTATTCTGATATCTAGTCAGAGTATGGTCAAGGATAGCTTAGAGGTATGTAACTACTAGACACAATACTGGATAAAGAAACGATAGACTTAGGTAAGGAAATAAGCAAGGAGATCTATAATCGACTACTTTAGTAAACCACGTGGTTTTCTTACCTTATTAAACGCTCTTTATTCTTGAAAAAAAAGATACACGGATGATACAAACTTGAGCACCCATAACCAAAAACAAGATAATGTAAACTGCATTTTTGTGCCCAATTCTCTCAAAAGCAAATCGAAATCTGGGGTAATCAGCATATTTAAAATCTTTCTCGACATCTGTCCTACACTGGGCGCTCTCATTTTGGCGGTTTTAATAAAATGCAACGAATTAACAAAGATGGTGATGGTAGCATACGGAATGTTTTTTTTACACTGTCTATGGTTGAGTGGTCTCAATTATTCCCTAGACCCTTCGTGACGTACACCGGCAGCTGCAACTAACGTACAACACTCGATCTTGCATCTCGCTCTAACATCAGTGTGTTATCTACTGTTCCTTTCGCGCAACGCATTTCTGTCATCCGGTCAAACGACTGTTGTGTTGATAGTGGTACTGTATCGATTTTTGATGTAATTTTTTTCGGTTATGATCTTTGTCTTGTAAAACCATTTTAACAAATCATTTGTGCATTATTTTGCTTTCATAATAATCGGGCGTTTTGTTAAAATTTATTATGTAAATAACATTAAAAGTTGATCCTGAAAGATAGAAAGCTAACTTCTTAACTTTTTTTCTGATTAAAATTTTGAAAATAATGGATAATACTTAACATAAAATATTATTCAAAACTGATAATCCACAGAACCATATTATGTTTAGTAGCGCACTGCACCTTTCCTCTAATCCAGATTCCTGTTCAATACGTGGCCACGTGTTCCACATCGGAAGGTTTTTTGTCCATATCGATCGTTTTTTGTGTTGGCTTTGTACACTTTTTTCTGATGCCATGAAATATAACAAAGGGACACACAAAAAACTGCTAAAAGTATAGCTGTGTTGTGAGCGTGACCTTTAGTGCCACAGAATAAATATAAATAGATTGAAATGCATGGGAGTTATGTACCCACCTAACTCTAATTGTTTCTTTATCTGTAGGCATAATAAAAATAATGAATGTTTTACTTGCTTAATTCTCATAATGTTGACTCTCAACAAGCTTCGTCTGGTTATCTCAATTTTTGGTAAAGTGCTATGTCAAGTGCTTTGTGAAATTTAAAAATTTTGAGTGTTTGCTACAAGTATATCCGCATGCTTGAAAACTTTTAACCATGACTCAGCAACTCTGTCATTGTTTGCATTTGTTTCTATTGTACTTTATTCTGGGATATTGTTTAAAAGTATAGATTTTACACCACCTACTTTACCGACTTATGGTATGGTTTAAATTTATCTACGGTAACTGTAATTAGATAAGTTTCCAGTAGATAATTTATTACGATTATAGTTTATTAAATTTGCCTTGCTATTAACATGGCTAAGGTTTATTAACATAATACTTATAGTTTTTTCACAATAGTTACTGCACCTACCATACCCACTGCACTTATTATCTGGAAGTAGATAATTATTATACTTATTGTAAAAAGCCGTGTTGGCCGAATGGGGTTGTACATCGACTTTCAATCCGAAGGTTGTGGGTTCGAATCCCGGCCGTGCATCAATGGATTTTGCGTTTCGTAAAATTTATATGCGCTTTAACACGTGCTCTAAACGGTGAAGGAAAACATCGTGAGGAAACCAGTTAGTGTTCTTATAGGCGGCGATGGCCTTGCAACCTGTCACGTATGAAATACTAACTTCTGCAAGATGTGGCTTGTATCAAATACATATGTATTTGGTTGGACATGCCTCTGACTATCCCCTTAGACATCTGCACAGGATCTGGAATAAGTAACATTAAAAGATCTGAGAGAATGTCTACCGTACCTTGGGGATACAGTCGTGAACCTGTTTACGTTTACTTATTATAGTTTATCTGTGCATAGCTCACTATCAAAACAAAATTCTTGGCGCCATATATAGCGCTGTGACCACACAATGTTTCTAGCTTCTAGCTTAGATCATAAAATCAGTAAAATTAATATCTCTTCTTTATATAAATATCCGTTTATTTAACTTGGATGTATTAACATTATTAACGTCTTCGTGAGAATTTAAGTCTGCTAGAACAATTACAATTTTTTTATCATACTTCTTTGGGTTTGTCTTTAACTTAATGTAAATTGGACTATTAAAATAAATTTTAAAACACGGCGTTTTTGCTGTCAAATTGAATGCACAATTATGTGACTATTATTATGTTTTATTACGTAAAACGTGCACGAAAGGAGCTTCTTTGAGAATCCTTTCACCACACTTGTTCGAAAGAACTAGTGACAGAGAAAGAAGAACATTTTCGTAAAACTTTTGTTTATTTACACTTTTTTATACATTTATATTCATCTTCGCTTGACGCATATGTGTTTAGTATGAACAAGATACGCGCGAAAAACATAACCCTTCCTTTGACAGTCGGGTAAAAAACGTCATGATTTTATCGATAACAATAATTAATCCAATTGTCATTTTAGTTTTGCTACAATTACCCTTGTGGCCATAAATGAACCACTAAAAATATATGAAAATAAGGGTGAGGTCACAATCATTCTGATATCCGAAACACCCGTCTAACTAGACGTATTGAATAAGCACATGTGCTTGGCCAGATGTTGAACACTTGAGTATGTTTTTTATCAGGACGGTGGGAAGCTCTACCACGTGGGGTGCACCGGATCAATGTACACCGAGCTTTAGTTTATTAATTTGAGGAGTCAAAGGATTAAGATGCGATGTGTTGATAATTATGATAAATGCAGGATTAATATTGTCGTCTAGATCATAAATTTAGTCATTATTTTCAGATATTTTCAGTAGTGTAATTTTTTATGTTTCAAATTTCATTTTATCTTTGGGAACATCCAGAATTCTTTAAATATTGTTTCTTAAGTCAGTAAGAGTAATAACAGGTTGTATTTCCTCTTCATCAATATTTTATCTGACTGTTTAGTCTGCAGTATGAATCCATGAATATAAACTAGTGTTCTCAAGTCTAATGAAAGACTAATACCTATTGTAAACACCTTCGATTCTCCCAGGCATTTATGAATATTGAATACTGAACAGATAATAAACAAACTTTGAGTAACAGCTACCGTTGCATTCTATGCATTAACATAATTGATGCTGTCCTTATCTTAAATTTCATCTTAAGCTATATCTTTTATCCATTTTGGAGGAACTAGTATTAGTCGGAACTTGATTGGAATATTGAATACCTGCTAAGATAATATTTTAATGATCCCAGTATCGGATTTCGCTGTGTAGGCGTTTGTTCCTAATTACCTATTGCTGCTTGAGTTTATATCTAACACGTTGATATGAACAGATTGGAGAGTTTTATTGGATAACAGTTTAAATTTTAATCTCATTGTTTGTTTTCTATTAAGTATCTATAATGAAAAACTTAATCATATCTATCTAATTTGTCAGTACAAGATTATACTATACCTTCTTCAATGTAATGATCAAAATTAAAAAAATATTTTCTACTCTTTTAACAATTTCGAAACTGATCCAATACAATGGTCTTCAAAAGTCCTTGTCAAACAAAACATTCATCACGTACAAATTACACGTTCAAGAGCTGAACTGGTCCACATAGCCAGTCATTAGACTCGAAGGTCGAAGCTTTGTCACTGTATTTAAATGCAAATAATGAAATGATTAAGGTCGTATTTGATTTCAGTGCTGCTGGACCAAGGATCTGTCTCTTATCCAACTCTGCTATTGGTAGGCTTAGAAGGTTTTTTTCTCTTCATGGCAACAACTAGTCATTCCAGCGAAAAAAAAGAAGTCATTTTTAAGTTAATATTTGAGTTATCGTTTAGAAATTCAAAGTCAATTGATTCATACATGTTTTTGTAACATGATAGATAATTTTTCTGCAAATATTCAGTCTACTTAGCAGTTGTTTACAATTCATCACTTTAAAAGAAACCTGTGAATAGTTTCATGTTTCCAATTAAACTATCTGGGAATGTTTTTGCGCTTCTGTCCAATCCGACTGCAATTGTATCACGTTCATCATTGCCGGTCTTAACAGAGCTATTAATAGCGAATCGAATTCGTCAAATCACATAGCTTTATACGAAATTGCTATGATCCGATTCGGCTTCTTTGATCGCTACTTATAGCCGCATCCTCATAGGAAACAGGTTGACGCTTGTCTGTGTATGGACACTTCGTAGTTTTGACCATTTTTATCAGTTTGTGGCTTTGGATGGTTTTTATCAACTGCAACATGGCTCTATTCAGCTATGTTTTGAAACAGTTCAATAGCTGCGATTTGTGGCTTCGAATATTTACCTACGACTGTACCTACTGCATAAGCTAGATGCTTATCGTCCGCGCTTGCTACCCGGTTTCTGCCCAAATGTGGCTTTACAATTAAAATTGATTCCATATTATTGTGTCTTTTTAGCTCTCAACAATTTAAAACTTTAATGTCTAGTTAATCAGTAAACCGTTCGATTCAAGTAATTAGTAGATCGTGGTTATAGTTTTAAATGCTGTTGATGCTACTAAAAGTGTTTTGAAATTTTCGAGAGAATTCATTAGGTACCCAATTCATTAAAATCGAAGTAATCAATTTTATTTGAAAGTTAAATGATTTTTGACCTTACATGAATCGTATAAAGATTTGATTCTTCAGCGCTTAAGTCTATTTTTATTTCCTTTTATCCAAGACACTAAACTTCAGAATACCAAGTATAAAATATCATATCCACGGTATGCCTACACCGTTATGTAGAAATTCTATAGCTCGTATTTTTAAAGACAATACTCATATCTCCAAACGTGCATTCATCATCTTGTAAAATCCGGTTCCACAATACTCACTTTGAATAAACATCGGTAGTCCTTGGCCGCGTGGGTTTGCGTAAATGGAGTAATTTACTATACCTTGGCCAGTAATCTAGAGATACATATGTACCTACTGGGCCTCTGACTAATGCTATTCTAATGAACTGGCGACATTTATAAACGGGCCTTGCTCCACACCCGTAATGAGCTCAGATGATGGAGCGAGACACTGCCATAGACTAGGCTCGCTATAGATACGGTTATCTGGCGCTGAATTTGTTTATGCTTGTGTAAATTATTCAAAGTTATGGTTTTAGAACCTGTGAATATAAAAAATAGTGTTTTGTTTTAATAATCCTTTTCAAATGTCATGGAAAGGCTTGATTGTTATTTTACACTTTATATGAATGCATTATTGTAACTGGTTTTTCTAAAACTGATTTTAAAACTATAATCAAGTCTAAGTCAATAAAGATATTCCAATTCAAATTATAAATTGAAATTGCATTACAAGAATCATTGCTCCTAAAATGTATTATTACTGCAATAACATGAGTGACATTATTAAACATGGTTTCTTGTTTAATATTTTTAGTACTAGTTCTTAGAACTCAACATCAAGGATGTAAGTATTTTTTTAATAGACTATTGTTTCATTGAGAGTTTTTAGATCACCGCTCAATCATAAACGAACATGAGTTCTAGCTTAATCATTTATCTCTGGTCTATCTAGTGAAACTTATTGCGAATTTATCTCGGCACGTACATTACCTATAAGTGAGTTCCAATGCTGTGTTTGTGACAAATCGTTATGTTGCACTCCGGGGCTATAAAGTATCGGACGATAGCTCCCGGGGCGAACACGACAGCGCGATTACAGGAACATGGGCGGACGAGACGACTAATGTAATGATGTTAGATGATACTTTATTTCTGAGCAACGAGATCAAAAATCATTGTAGGGTAGTACTTACTTTGACTAATTAGTGTTTTTGTGCCTAGCTAAACTTTGTGATGGGATGAAACTATTAAAACTGAAAATAAAGAGGTCGAAGAGGCTCAAGATTTGGCATATTAAAACAATTCAAGTGATGTGAAAGAATGATGTTGTTATTCCGTATAGTTTAATGTTGAGTATGTTTATTTTCAACTATAGAAGAACACTAGAACCAAATAATGTTAGCTATTATCCTTACATTATGATTCCAAAACTAACAAATTTGGGCCACTTACATCATTGTATGATCAAAGACGGTTGTCCGAATGTATCTCGATGTAATTGCATTCATGTTGATTACATTGCGTTTAGTCAAATAACTGGTTTTTAAGGCATAGGAATGTAGAAAAAGATGGATGATTGGAGCAATTTGCCTAATCGAACCGTTTTAGTGCGCATGGGCACAGAAGATGGGATGGAACAAAAAATAGACAGATGAGCAGACAGCAGAGATGTTTTTGAAAATATACGATGAAAACGATAAAGAGAAATGATGGAAAGTAAAGAAGGAAGACTAAAAGGAACATATTATTATTAAGTTATAAAATTTCCATGGAAACAATGAAGTAAAAAGATTATAAACTGTCAATTATGATAAAATTATAACTCAATTGACACAAGAAATGTTCATTCACGTCTCATTATACCAAACCCTTTCAAATAAATCAAAGTAAAAGCACAATGTGTATCAGACATCGAGTCGTTTGAACTTTCATCGAGGCTGGACCCGGCAGGGCCTTATATGGCGGGCCCTTATGGCGATATTATAAACGAGATTTCACCAGCAATTAAATAAACGTATCTGCAACTGGTTTGTTTGTTGTGTGGTTTAGGAGATGCCAGCTTGGCGTTGGTTCGCCAAAGTATAAACTAGGGTTTACCGAACGAATATAATGTAAATAAAGTTTTATAAACATTTGGGTACCAAAAAAATCCAAATATATAATCTGTTTTATGATTTAAATCAACAACTCCTGTATTACCATGTAGTTTTAGAAGCTGTTGTGAATCTTAGTTACAAGAGTATCAAGATAAGGACCCACAATCTAGATTTGAAGGCATGCGTTCCTTAGTAGTTCCTTACCTTACTAGTGGTGTATTTCATCTTATCAAGGAAGTCATTACCTCCAGAATTGTCTTCACCAACCAGTTCATGCATATCTTTGCGAAATAAAGGCTTTGCGACCTGATAAGGGTACAATGCTGGATACCGTTATTCCCGTGTTCGAATATAGTCAAACGCCATGTAAGAGCAGACTTGTAGCAATTTGGTTGAGGCTAAGAACAGCTTCGTGCAAACCTGCCTCGTAATTTTGAACTGTAGACCCATTTATATGAGGTCCACATTTGAGTGTAATGCCTGGGGTTAAAAGTAGGGTTTTGTAGATGTTCAATCAAGCACTAACTGTACTAACTGAAGGGTAGGTGTAGAGCAATATAGAGCGTTGGTTTAAGTCATCACAATAATCACATCAGACTATCACCATCATATCACATGGATCATGAGAATTCAAGCTCTCATGAACTTGAAGTCGTCTTCGACATAAATCTTGTGGCGTAGGTAGGCACTTTGTTAACATAATCATCTCTCGCGTTTCGCGTGACAAAAGACACAATGCATTGTTTGGTGATCAATGGATGATTGCTAGTGACGTATCGTGATTATCAGTGAAGTTAGTTTATGTTCCATTCTGCTGTCACATTTTTTTCACTTGTAAATAAAAAAAACAAATATTTAACGGTTCTAAGGTTTATATTCTTAAATGCACTCAAAAGCCTCATCACAGTCATCATTTTGCAAACAGTCCGAATCATAATTGGTTGACTGTCATTTTAGATTGTTTTTAGCGTGCAATAAGCGTTTTCTACTTGGTATGAAGTATTTCGGTCAGTTGACAGTTTTCTTGTATTTATCGCCTCTCATACAATGTCGATAACTTGTCCAACACTACCCATTGTCTGGTATTGAACGGACATTCATTAAGCGCTAGCACAATGCATTACGAAACTCAAGGTGTCTTCGTGTCTGTGCTTTCTCTAGTTAGTTATCATCTCTCATGCCCACGAACAATCGCTAATTTGTTATCTTAACAAAGTATTGATGACTATGTTTGTTTCTTTTGAAGTTTAATCTTTGTTACATAGAGAGAACAGTCTCTCCTGTCATTATTCACGAGTGTTTTTCTCTAAGTTGCATAAAATTATATATCACCACCATCCACTATGGCATGGCATAATAAATAAAATTAAATACACATACTGTACTCGTAGGTTGTTAAGCTCTTCAGAATCAGAATTTAATAAATCTCAGAAATTCACAAAACTTGTTCGTTTACTTAAAATGGTTCTGTCTTAAACTGTTCCAGTCATTTTGAAGTGTTAGTCAAATGCTTACCTACTTTCAAGCTCTCGGTAACCCACATACTTAAACAAATCGTCAAATCAGATCGAGTTCGGATCAAAGGCAGATTGTGTTAGCGGCGGATGTGACAATACAGCGGGGGCATCCGCAATTACGTTGTTGAGGCCCCTGTTACCTTCTGTACCTACTGCATGACGCTGGTCTGTATTCATATCTAGCTCTAAGTAGATTTGGGTATGACTAGCTTTGTTGTCGCTTTGCATAGGTATGTTCTATTTTATATTGAAATTGGTTTACTTACAGCCATATGGTGATTTTGGCATAAGTACTTTCATAGATTTTTTACTTCGAACACGCATTTTAAAACATTTAAGCCATTTAAGGTTTAACTAAGTGGTTTGGTTATTGCTTGTATCATTAACCTCAACTGCTAAAACACATACGTACCTAAAATCTTTGTAGAAACGGTACTCGGTATCTACGGTAATTAGAGTTTTTTTCTGGATCATGGATGAGCTAGGGTTCCTATTGTACCGAACAAGGCAGATGCTTCAAGCACCAGTATCCGGTAGCAAGCGCGGGCTGATTGTGTTATGATGATCCTTTTATTTGCTAAACTTCAGATTGATTTAAACTTTCATCTATGTTGTAATTTAGATGGTAGAATGCACGCAATAAAAAAAGGTTTGCGCAAAGCTGGCGCTGGTGGCGAACTCAATGTTGCTATTCCAAAGAGAGAAATCCTTTTCTCTTAATTTATTCTTGTTCCAAATATTCAGAATAAAAATTACTAAAGTTTACTACCTAAATACCAACAAGATTATTCCTATCAGCATAACAGAAGTCCGATTAGACCACGCTGTACCAGTCAATAACGTAATTATCAAAAACGAAATTCAATATTTGCTGTGATGATAACAAAGTTCCGTTAAAAGGATAGTAGCGAGCTTCTAGTAAAGATGCGCGTGCGCCGACACAGAGGGTGAGCACGACCCCCAATGTCAAGTCACCGTGGGGATAGTAATAATAATTTACAATGCTATGTTTCATATCGATTTTTGGAATAACTGCAACAATAGAGATAGGATGATTCAAGGTATTTTCTAGCGAAACGCAGGAACATACAAAAATACCTACTGTTTTTAGTTTTCCAACTTTACTATGATTCTATATTATCCTATATTTCATACAAACTCATTCTATTAGTACTTATATGCGCAGAGTAATTTCAAACGAGTTCTATTCAAAATATTTCTGAACTCGGATTATTTTTGAAATTACCTAAAGGTCCTTGGATCCTTATTCAGTTTCGTAGTAAGAATATAAACTAAAGTACCTATTTCAATAAACGTGGACTCGGTATTGTTTTTGATATAGCTGTCGGGTCCACCTTTAATCTTAGCTAATCGAGTAATCTATGACCTCAAGTTCACTTATCAAATGCATTACACGTCAAAGATTCTTAATTGTAGTTACATTTCTCAGTAGCGTTTGTATAAAGTCGTTTATCTTTGTCCTATTTTGTTTGTACGTTCATTTCTTTGATCACTTAATCATCATCATCATCGTCCAGTATTTATTAACCAACTTTGATGACTTATAAAATGCATTTTCCTGTTTTTGTACATTCAATTCTTATCTTATTCAATGCATCTCTTCACTCACACAATACAAACAAAAAAGCTTGAGTCATGGTTTTTGAATATCACTAAAAAATAAACAATTTCTGACAGGCATTGCTTTTTTGGTAAAAGCCATGTAAATATAGATCTTTACGCAAAACTGACAAATAAATATCACAAATAAAAATAAAAGTGGCAAGCGACGCCCACACTGCTAACTGTAACAGTAGAGGTCATCAATATAGCTGTAACGGTTGATGTAGATATGAGTTTTGAGTTCACCTGTCATTTGTATAGCTTCCTAGGTTCCCACTAAAGGTCATGAACATTTAGGTACTTTTTTTTTTTTTAAGTTGTATGTGTAAAATGTTATGGCAGTCTTGGTTTACAACGTAAAACCTATTAAACAGATATTGCAATTCTACAATAATAATATGTTTAGCTCATTAAGGACTATGATGGTTCGTGATTCGTGGTTTATTGTAAAACTTTTTTTGATTTCTAATTTAGTTGTCATCTCTCTTATTTTAATCAAGGCAATGATATCTACTCGTATAACAGGTAGGTAAGATTATATCATTATCATTCGCAAATTCGACATTATTTATTATAATGTATATTTTGGAGTTAAAATCATAGTAGCACATTTGATAAAACTGTTAGATACATTTCATTAAATGACATTAATGATGTTTACGGAACACATTTAGATAATATGATACGGCAGCTTTACAACCTAATTGTAGACAAACAGACAGTGAGTCATAGGCAATTTGTAAATATGGAGGTACATTATGGTCATCTATTCTATTGGAATGGTTTTTATAAGTATTTTCTTTCTTTCTTTTAGTTTGTTGAGTTAATAATTCTTTTTGGGTCTTCTAAGGGTGACATTAGCGTATCACATAGCACGTACAGCTCTTAACAATATCCCCCGGGCACGGTATACACTTTCACAGATCAAGCCATTCAACATTCTTTGAAGGGTCTAGCTAGAAGCAAGTCCAATTAGGCACATGCCATGCTATATTATGCAATGATGTGTCATATAATTGTATATTATCTACCATTTAAAACAATAGGCTACCGTATGAAACTTTCTATTGCACGCGAGCTGAAAGGCGCTTATTCCAAATACCTCTTCCATGGGAACTCTTCCGTCAAACGCAGATTGGCGTGAAATCAAAGATTTGGCTAATCGTTTGATATCTAGCGGTTTATTGATTGTGAACACGCGATTCTTGACGAATTCGGCGCCAAAGCTTTCCGCTGTGTGGATAACTTGCTGCGTCACATTAGTTCATAGAACAGTTTAAAGTAGCCTTAAGCTAACCTAAGCCCATTTTAAAAGATCTAGTAGCACGACAATAAGAGTTAGAAGAATAATCACTGCTTGAGACTTGTCACTGATCACTAAATAGTACGTACTTACAGCAGTGGAAGTATAATCTCAGTTTAGATTGATTTTATCGATAACACCATTGCCTATTATACTAGGATGTTTAAAAAAGTTTAAAACTAAGTAAATATTATTGTAAATTGACGTTTGTTTACAAAGAAAATTAGTGCTTACAATGTGTCGATAAACTTTATCGATGATTCTGCGGTCGCCGGTCACGTTCCTATGTATAAATTGTAATCCTAAACCAGAATTTAGTTATAACTTAACAAACAGTATCACTTCTCACGACTTCGCAGAAATAGTCTCAGTTTTGTAGGCGAATTTTAGTTAATATTTTTGTAACTGTTATCAGGCACCCAACATTCCCACGGTGTCGTATCGTTATCACTTCCTCAATGATTCAGTGGACTATTAAAATAGTTATTGTCATTTTTAGATGCATGTTTTGACTTGTTCTGGCTCGAGAATCGGTATCTCTTATCACTAGGTACTCATAGGCGGAAATAGGTACTTACCTACTTCTATTTTTAATTTATTTGTTATTATTGAAATAGGTTTTTTTCGTTTGATTTTTTTAAACTTTTGAGCATAATAATATATCAATGACATTCGACTTTGACTTGATCTTCATGACAATTGCAAGGAAGTCAGAAATCACAATTTTTGTATGGAAGTCTTGTATCACTCATTGTGTTGACAGTTTCCGATAATTCTCATCCAGTTTCGGCATCCAAGATTTATAGCGTCCAACAGTAGAACAAGTTCATGACATGTGATTATTTTAAATAACCATTCTTCGAGGAGTTGCTGCCATCGATCAAAGTCATTTGCTCTTAAATAAGTGTGTTGTCGTCTGTACAGAGACGATGCAGGTTTTTAGTATCAAAATTGATCGAGTTTAATGTCCTTCTTTTTTATATACTTGTGGGCAATCAAGCGTGCTTCATTATGATTTAAGAGCGTGTTTCTTGACTCGAATTTGTCACAATGCAGCGCGTGTTCCGGTTAATTTAGTGAACATGATCATTTAATTTTTATGTCTTATAAATTAGTAAAAACGGTAACTAACGGTTTTAGCTCAGAAATATTTACACACGAAACGCATTTTATAGCTCATTTGGTAGTTATTCAAAGGTTTGTTGGCTATAAACTTCTTAATGTCAGGTTGGTCCGGCTCTGCGTCGCTTGGTGCAAAAACAATGGGTGACCTTATAAGGTGATGCCGCTTGTCGGCCGGTTTTTGTCGAACCACTCGAACCTTGCTTTGTGGAAACGAGAAATTGGGAAGTTATGCGAAAAAGAATGAGATGCACTCCAGTCCAGACCATTGTGGTCAGGTAGTGGAGACTTTCCACCTCTATTCTGGCCTAAGGTCGATTATTTTAAAGATTTCTTATGACATGTGGACATGTTTATTTTTGCAAGGTTTTTTGTATTCTCTTGGATACAATATTTAATTTAAGTTTGCATTTAAATCTTTATTATTATGGATTTCTTCATAACCTTCGAAATTGTGCTTTTTTTTTGTATGGTAAAAAATTTAGGTACCTTTTGCATATTCTTGTGCATTACGTCACCAAATTTCTTTTTTCCTACGGTTTCTATAAATTTCATTATAACGATAGATCATTTTTATGAATTGGTATTTACTTAAGTTTCCAAACTTCCCACGTAAGAGTGTCAATCAAAATTTGTGTACTCATAGTAAAATGTTTATTTTGATAGCACTTATCAGTCATGTACAATTTGCTTTCGTTGAAAGTAAATTGTTATTTTTAGGTAATTTAAATTCGGTATTTTGAGTACAGGGAAATACTGCAAGTTAGTATCTGCTGTGTTTGATTATCTAAACTCTGGCATATTTACATACCGATATTTATTTAGTTTACTGAAAGTATCTAATATTTACATTTAATATTTTATGAAGACTTAATATTTGATTAAAAATCAAATAAGTATAGCATTTCCTGATTATTTGAATACATGTTTATTTGTTTGTTTTCCCACGCCATATAACCCACCTTTCTTCATTTAAAAAAAAAATTGCAAGAGTTTCTCAATATCCAACTTGCCGCTGTACTTAATTACTCAAGATTTACTTTATGAGGCTGTTTAATATATTGGTCTTACTAAATCTTCGCCTTGTGTACCGAGATTGGGTGGTCCCGATGTTGATTGATCGATACATCGATATCTCGATCACATCTCGTTACTTAGTCCGATAGTGTCGATAGCACATTACCGGCTATTTTGTTTTGGGTGCACTGACAGCGCTACTTTTTGTCCACTGAGTGATGCACACCGATTTCCTGCGTAATTATTTTATTTGGCAGGACGCGGCAAAAAGGGTTACATTAAATCCTTACCAATTTGCATAAATTGTCTGATTGAAAAAGGTCTCTTGATACCATTGCTCACGGTGAGGTTATTGAAAGGGGTTATTACACCTACATTTATTATTCAATATTTCTTCATAGGTAGTGGATAATTTATGCTGTATTAGATCTGATTCAAAATTTTTATGACTTAGCCTAACTATTGGAACAGTTCTGCATAAGTTCTGTATAAATCGTAATATGTGTCCAAATTATGTTTGAAAGGAACATTGTCAAGATTATGTTAGCGTAATTTAATTTATTTGCTTTATCTTTGCAGCATTAGCAGTTTTGACCTGAATGGCCTTTTATGGTGTTCCATTACAAACATGGTTTTTACGCTTGTTCTCATAACTGCTTCTGTTTCAAACATCTACCTAAATTCTGAGATCTAAGACAAACTCAACTGAAATCAGAGCTGTGTTTCAAACACGAGCTTGGTTAGAGATCGCGTCGCCATTGTTCTTATTTTCCTTTACATTTTGCGTTGCTACTAAAAAATTAACCTTATCGATATCTTAAACGCCTACGACAAGATTTAGTGACGTTTTTGTCTTTTACAGCTTCCTCAACCTCAGCCAATTTGGTTAAATTGCATGCGTATTTTGACTTGAGCCGGCGATTTTCATCTAGAATACTTTTTCATATGTTAATGTTTTTTATCCTTTTCAGGTTTCGTGTCCTGCTCTCCGTCGCCATGCAAGAACGGTGGCACTTGCCTGTCCACACCGCGAGGCGAATATTTCTGCAAGTAAGTGCCACATTTATCATTGTAGCATTGACTGAGTGCGAACGTGAGGTGTTTTTATACGTTTTTCGACTGCATTTTTGCATTTCGTCATTATAATTTACGTTATGTTGATTTGTGCTTGTATATTTTTATTGGTTCACAATCAAATATTAGCTTTTATATATTTGATAAGTACAATCGAAATTATTTTCGTCTCATGTAATTTTTCGATTCCAAAATTAGCAAATACTTTAGAATATGATTATTACTACTTCATATTTTCTACATCAGTGACTGTCTAGGATCCATATGTCGAAAGGACCGTTAGTTTGTAATTAATGCGAGTGGCGCGCCCTCTGCCCGGGCAGCCCACATGGTATCGCCCCTGCAAATTAGGGCCGTTTGTTGTAAGCAACAATGCACTCAAAAAATGCATAAGCAGAAATCGATACATTACGGGATTTTACAAGTTTTTTAAATAGACGGAGGTTGGCAAATAAATACTCCTCACCGCGCAGGTGTTGTGGCTTAAAACATTACTGAATTACTGAAAACATTACTGAATTACTTTTGAGA
The DNA here is from genome assembly GCA_951394285.1 of Epirrhoe tristata. Lineage (NCBI taxonomy): Eukaryota > Metazoa > Arthropoda > Insecta > Lepidoptera > Geometridae > Epirrhoe > Epirrhoe tristata. The sequence goes on from OX596139.1 coordinate 11,059,990, forward strand.
GAAGATGTACCCACCAAATTAATTTTAATACATTAAATACCTACAAAATAAATTATAAGTAGGTACCTAAATCCTTTTTTGTTACATTTTTTTAAGGTCTGTAGCAAATGTAGCTATATACCTACAATATTCCCAATTTACTATTAAGTTCTTTATTTCAGTGTGTCTGTTTCATTGTCAAAGTGTAATAACACTTTGACAATGAAACAGACACACTGTTCTGACAATAGTCAGAACCCGGAAAAGCTATAACGTCATAATCCGTTACATTTATCGATATTTCATGGACAACCCTAATGTAGAGTGCATTCAATTTGCACCGCATCGGACAGATGTACACGCACCCTTACTGGAGAATGACCTTTGATTGTTTAAAAAATGAACATTTATAATTATGACAATATTGTCTGTGAAACTCACACACAGATTCTACTTATTTGATTTCTTCCGATTGCAATTATCAATTAAATGTGCAAATATTTTCATTTCATAACTCAGATGCGCGCAGCCGCGTGATCATCGATAACTTATTTTTTCGCTCGCCATTATACTTCCATACAAAGCGTACCAGGAATACTTCGCTCCAGGTATGTGGGCAGATGACTTGATATCTCAGCTCTGCAGGCTGAGCGAGGTCGATGCATTGCAATATCCTTATAGTGATGCGCGGGTTATCGATGTCGATGTTACGATGCAATATTTTGACAGCTTAAGTGGGCTCAATCTCTGCGAATCCAATGATACGTTCTGTCAAGCTTAAGATTCTTAATGGTTCTTTTTACTGTTTTTTTTTAAGTTATACTCACAATGCATACAAGAACATTATTTTAGGCAACGCCAAGCAGGCTTCCGTGTGGTGAAACAGCCTCTTCTCGCCCCATAAAGGGCTAACGATTTTAATGAGCTCCATAAATGAGAACAAAGAGTCTACGGAACACCTTCGCGATTTTAAATTGGAACGATCACTGAAAATCTTGTAATGGCAACACTGAATAAACTTTTAAATCCAAATTTTTGTCTGATATGTCAAAATGACAATTATTGAAGTTTATAATCGTGGTCTGATCGTTAAGCTTATCATATTCAATCAGTACCTATCAGACGATCTCCTTCATAAGATGCAAGTGTCGGTGCCCGCTAATGGAGGTGGGCGGCCGTCGGCCCATATAGCTGACGTCATGCACTACCTGCCGTAGTACTCTTCAACATAGAACTGACGCATTTTGTGTCGTTTTTGCGTGACTGACACGTCTCAGATTTTATCTGTTTGCTAAAACGCGAGCTTTCAAAGGCAACAATTACGCAAGTAATTTTAAAGATGCAATTAATAAAAGCAATAAACTATTGAGTTAAGATTTACATTTAGTAAATAATAAAAGTATTACAATAAAGAGCGATAAAAGTTTGATGTAAAGAGATATCGTGTAGCTATATTAGATCAACAAACATTAAAAGGATGAATACTCCCCTTTCTAACACTCGATAACGCAAATCCAACATTATTATTATTGCGAAGGGATGTACGGTACAGCTTAAATAAAAATAACAATTAGCTACCCTTGTCACATGAAACACGTGACCAGGCAGTACAGGGCCCAGGGCCCACACAAGATACACCCTCTGAACGCACCTTTTAAACATTATTATCAATTTTCGAACGATGATTCTAAATTCAAAAAGCAATATTCCCAATCGAGGTCGTTGCTTAAAAAAAAGGTTTTACTGTCTCTTCGACAGAACCCACCCACAAGAAAGGATAAAGATAAAACAATAAAAATAAATAATGGTTCTTACAACCAATTTAAAATCTCATTCGAATTTAGCTTTGTCCATCACATGTTATTGCTTGAGACTATTAGAAAAGTATTTGATTGAGATTGAAACTCGTTCTATTGTTGTAGCAAAGATAGATAACTCATAAATTTAATCTTTACAAAATTTACAGTAAACGCCTAAAACACATAACCTTTCGATAGCAATCAAACGCGACGCATCATAAACATTTGTTATCATACACTGCTTCGATCATATATGTATATGATCGAACACTGAGTTACCCTCTGGATCACGAGGCCCTGAGCGGGCCAAAATATCTGAGATACCGTTGAGGATCGCGAGGCCCGCTCCGGGCCAGACCGCTCAGACCTATTCAAACCTAATTTTAAAGTAATAGAGGTCACTATGGCTTATAATACCTGGTTGAAATCGGAGTGAGTCACTTTGCTTAGGTTGAATACAAGCATTTGCCATAAACCCGTAAGAATGGATATAGTTTAGCCAGTCACCAGAGAAGTATAACTGATTGGCTAGCTATGCTGGTTTATGATTGGATAGCCCTCGGCGTATCTCGAGCGGCTATTGAGCCTTATAAACCATGCTTAGCTGTACAGGCAATATATTTGATCCTATTATTGGTAAATTTGTGGATTTCCGTAGACTTACAAAGGTAGACTGGCCTCATTTACTCGACTGCTGAGAAGGATAATGTTTAATGATCCTTTTGCTCGCTAAATTACCTTACTAAATTGGTAATGGCATAAGTAAATAAAATAAAAGAAAAAAGTAAAAACTGTTTTAGAAAAAAAAGTGTACCTTTAGTTAAGTGGGATACGAGCTGGAAGATGATAGTTTTATTTTAACGAATCAGCCGTATTAAGTTTGAACTTATTTTCATAAACGGGTAGGTACTGTAGGAATGGGGTTGTGCCTCGACTTTTAATCGAAGGTCGTGGGTTCGAATCCCGGCCGTGCATCAATGGATTTTTCGTTTCGAAGAATGTATATACACTTTAACACTAGCTCTTAACGTGAAGGAAAACATCGTGAGGAAACCCGCACCTTAGTCAGCTCCACACGTATTGATTGACGTCGTCTTTCCTGTGGGCCAGGCTGATTAAGCTGAGAGGATGGTTTAGATGCTGAGCAAGCCTATGTCCCAGGCACTGTATGAATAGATAAAATCAATTCAAAATACATGAGATTAGTTAAACAAGGATACACAGAACACTGCTGTTGGTGTGAGTTCAAATAATGATTTGTTATATTGCAAGTACTTAGTCCCGTTCATAAACTGGTCTAACGGTGAGATAAAAAGCTCCCGTAAAAACTCGAGTTCAAAGTTTGAAGTACCTACTTTCCAAGAACCAACAATGACCCTTCTTATAATATGTGCTGTAGCAGGTCCATTATGACCTAAACAGTTATTTTCTTTAAGGCCATTTTTCTTGTAGTTTACGAGAATTCACAACCACTAAACCCTTTAATACCGTTTGATTAAAATGTTTTGTACAGATTTAGTCAACTATACTGTTCTTTTTAATCTCGGGAACCTGGTCTAATAATCACCGTTGCTTTATATGACATAGTAAGGTTAGACGTAACTATAGTACCAGTTTCACACGTTATTGCGTACTTTGTAAAATTAGTTAGTTCAATAAAACTGTCAGGTGTGTAGTCTTTCGTAACACTACTATTAAATCGTTTATGCTGTAGTTTGTCCAATTTAATGTTGTGCGAATGCCGCGTGGACTCGAGACTGCTCCAACTTTGTTTGTGTCAAAATTCTACAAGTGAAAATGGAAATGCAATGTGAATTGAAATTACACTATTAGAGCACCGTGTGAAACTTCTGTTCTCATTTGCCAATGATGATTTGAAACCAACTCTAACTCAATAAAATCTTTGTAGGTTCTGAAAATTTTGATTAGCATTATATTACCGATGCATTGTCGACGTCAGTCTATTACGAGTTCATCAAATCTCCAACAAATCTTGCCGCTCTATAACTAGTGCATTTGGGCATGATCCATTAGAACCGTTGTAATAACAGGACCACAAAGATGCATTAGTATAATAGTACCTTGTTACAAGTAAAAAAGTCTGTTTGACGTAATGGTACTTCCTCAAATCTCGATGCGTGAGAGCTACATTTCGGGATTGTTCTCGTGTCTCTTGGCGTAAATGTGTATTACATTGTGTCATCGAGTGTAAATTGGAAGTAAAACTGATTCTCCCAACACCTTGTTAGTGTAGTTAGTAGTTTTGGAACTAAGTTCATTTTCGGACGGTTATCGGATGGGGGACTAGACGAAAAAAGTGTTCGATTTTTGCGTCACGACACATGTTTATGTCAAAACGTCACAGTTCGAAGTGCGCAGCCGCGAAACAATCCATAGATTGTTACATTGTTATTACGGAAGTGCGTTTCTAGGATTTTTATAAATGATTTACTTATTTGACAAATGTCAAAGTTGAATCTTCGTTCCAACCAAGTGTTCCACGACACTCACGTACTTTTTTAATTTACTATCTAAGTCAAGAAAATAATGCGTGTAAATATGATTTCTGGGATAAAAAGCGATGGTTCATCCACTTAAAAATATTCAGCACCAGCGTCTTGATGTTTAAATGCAAAAGATATAAAAGATAAGCTCTGAAACTTAAAACCATTAAACCAGGAGCGCACAGTCATGTCGACTAGCAAATTACTGTCCAAGTTAATTGCTCGAAAACCTTTGAACGAGGAAGGGGAGCCAACTAATTCAGCTTCGATCTACGATAGCCTATTCAATGTAATCTAGCATTTTAGTACTGTTCCCATTGGTGGAAAGCATCGATTTTGATGCGCGATTAGTACTTTTACGATAGTTAAGATTTTCGCTGCCTAATTTGTATTAACTGATTGTACCACGTGGGCATGAAAGCTATAAATGATTTGTTTTTAAATTCTTCAGTGCGGCCTCTGAACTTTTTAAAGTGGAGTTTAGGGGTAAGAAATTTCTTATACCGTAAGTTCAGAAATAGGTTACTTGAACTTGGATGAAACTTCAGTGTTATTTTCTTTGATACTTTGGCCCATTCATAATAACTTTTTCCATTGTGTACAAATCGCGTGCGCACTAACCGTGTAACCATTTGTACCCTCTTATTACCTCATGTGAAAGGCAATGATGATAATGGTCAAAGTGAATATGGTGAGAGTATTGGACCACCGGGGGACAGACTGCTTGTATGGAGGAAAGAGATATTGCGTGTCTACTAAGTAACAGTTTCCGGGTTAAAACATTTTTGCCTTAAAAGTCGAAGAAAGGAATAATGCGGATAATTGTTGATTGTAATTTGTCTCATTAAAAGTCAAAGTGAAATGCCTTTTAATTTTATTCAAGACAACTCCCTTAGACATTTTATAAGAGCCCTTTTTTCTAGATGAAACCTTGGTATTTATAGGATACTATGATCCTACGATCTGACTATCTATTTGCCCATTGAAGTGTCCAATGGTGGAAGTTACGCCTACAGTTTTCATAATTGGAATTCGGTAGCAGAACCACCATAGACAGTTCTAGATTTATTGACCTTTGTACACTTTCCGAACAGAATTCTTTCGTCTTAAAACTTGTGGCATGTCTTTGAAGGACCGCGCATGCGTAGTGCTAGCTGTGGGTAGCCACTGCTAGTTACTCTGTGGTCTGGGACCGGTTTAGGCGAATTTGAACAATCGTTTCTCAGGCATACGTGTTTCGGTGGTTTCGGGCAGTTTTAGTTACAAGTTTATCTTTTACGGAGATTTGGTGAAGATTCTTCCTCATATGTATGTTTTTAGGAGTATGAGATGTTTGGAGGATGAACAAACGGACTTATATTGCCTTGAATATCCGTCAAAAATTGTCAGACGAAAAGTTTGTAGTTACGGTTACAATGTACCTACGTGCCATTGAACATAAAACATACTCGTATAAGTTCACGCTGTTGGTGAGTTGCTTGTGGTCGTGATACTGAATATTTTTAATCATCATTATTATTGGTCTTTATCCTAAATAATAATTAGCAAAAAATGTGCTTCAAAACTGAATCGTTACCATCCAAAATATTGGAGAACGTTGCGAAGTTAATGATAATCATTGATTACCTTTGTCACACCTTTCCCGCTCCAATAAAACTTTTATCCAATGAATAATAATAAGCCGTAAGGTATTGAACCATGACTTTATGCAATAAATAACACGATATGATCTTTGCTCTGCGTCGCTGTAACTGCCTACGTGTTTTAGCCAGCCTAGACTGTATGAGCACAGTTTAGTCTGAATAATGGGTGCATGAACTCGTCCTACTTCTGATAAAATTTAAAAATAGAAATGCAATTTGACGATCGAATGGTAATTTGAAATTTAAATGTTTTTCGTTCTAATTTATTTTCGAACTGCACTCTGAAAACAATCAAAACCTCTCTTTATCAAAGACTCTTTAAAAAAATAAAACTAATTAATGTAAAAGGAGTGGATGCACAGTTGACTAGTGATAGGAGTGAGTGGAAGAAGAAGACATGTTGTGCCGACCCCACTTAGCGTGGGATAAGTCAGGGAGATGTTATGATGAACTAAAAATTTACAGAGGGCAAAATTATTATTTTTATTCGTATTTACTGTGTGTTTGATAGTAGTGGGATAGTAGTTAATATACAATATAAATAATAAATAAATAAAACTATTTTATTAATTACAGTCAGCAAAAGTTGGCTGCTTTAGTTAATATTTATCTAGAACCTATTATCTTAACCTAAGAATAGCCAGCAGGGTTTTCAGCATGGCCTTTAACCATTTGAATGCAATCCCTTTAAAGAGCGATCTGATTCTATCTCAATTTATATCTCTGCTATTTCGTAAGTTATCTACTGCTTGTCTGTCCACAAATTCCATTGCCATGATACTAGTGTTGTCCCTCTATGTTCAACTAAATCTTCGTATAAATCTTTGTCCACTAACTCTGTTTACTCGTGTTTGACAAATTCGACTAATAAATTCAACTAAATACTGTTTGGACATCGATATCATTGCATGAATACAATATTGTTGCTATTGATAAATTATTTAAATAAGGTATTTATGAAAAATGTTATTTAAATTCTGATGCCACCTCATGTGGGGAGAAAAATTAAAATTGTCATTTGATTTGAATTTTATTGATGAGATGCTCGTGTTCCTATAATCAATGGATCTACCAATTTATATAATGAAGAGAAAATTAGCGTCCATTTTGTTTTAAAGCTTATCGAAAATACATTGTAATTCAATGGGCAATTTATTCGAATTTAGAATGGAAATAAATCCTCTTTTTTTTTGCCCGAAGGCGTTTGAATTTCAATGAGTTCGGCAGATGGGGAGCTGATTTGTAAATTGTAATTATCTTTTTGAGCTTGCAATATTTTTAATTGTTTCAAAATGTGTCAGTATCATTTTTTATTTGGATGTTTCCGGATGAGAATCCGTTAAGTATATGAAAAAAAAACAGAAAAAAAACTTTTTGCTTTTAACCACTAGCAGCACATTCGGTAACTTACATTGATCCCTTCAATTAACCTCTTTAATTAATCTGTGTAGCGTAGATTAGTCAATTTTTTCTTTTTAAATCCACGTTGTGTTTTGTTTTTTGGTGCATGATAATGCTTTTATCAATGAAGCGTTTTGGTGAATGTTGTATTCTTCGTACAATCGACCAATGACCTTAGCCTTTTGGTAAGCATAGACGTGACGTTACAATTTATTGCGATCACTTGCTTTAGTGTTTTTCTTGTCTTGAGCTTTATCGATAGTTTCACTCGCATTATTAACCTTAATGTTGATGGGCTTGCCTATATTATTCTTCTTGTATTTGTTTCATTCTGTCTGTTTTCAATTACCTGTGTACCTACCTATTTATGTTCTATCTTATTTTAAAGTTCCGTTCTGTGTTGTTTGTGCGTGTCAAATAAAAATCATTCTATTCTATTCTATTCTATATTAACTACATCGTTGTGAAAATATGGTAGTTCTGTATTTATTTTTATGCTTTACAGCAATTTATTATGTTTTGAAGAATATTATTCAAAGTTTTATTCGAGATTTATACTAAAACCTACCTGATTTGCTATTGCGTTATAAATTAGGCGTAGAAATCTTTCTATCACTTAAGTAGGTACTTTAAATCTTAGTTTCAATGTCTAGATCCTACAGCCTTTATTTCTTCTTATATTATTCATCGTCTTAGTTATTGCAATTGTTGCTAGTTCTTTTACTTTTTATTACCATTTGATAGATACAGTGGTAATAATTTATTAACTGCGTATCCATTTATCTTCTCTGTATGGATTGCAAAAACTGTTTTCTGAGTTATATTATACTTGCTGCTATTTTGCTTTATCGCTCCTCATTCCATAAAATCTTCAAGAATCTGCTGCGTTTATCTTTTATCTATTTAGTGCTTGTCCGCGGCTTTTTTTGCGTAGTACCAATATTTTCAATAACATGAGCCGTACGCGTACCATTAGCCGGACGCATACCACCTCTTAGTAAACAATTCAGTTTTGGTAATACCGTTTAAAGTAAACCAACTAAACGCATAATAAACGGTCCAGTTTAGGTTTTGAGTTTTCGTATGCGAGTGTCAGTTTAGTTTAGGAGCTAAACTGGATCGCATTTAAAGCTCATGTTAAGGCTAACTGCAGAGCAGTGTTTCCTTTGTATAGTATTTAGAATCAGATCAGTTATTTCTTACAAACTTAAAATAAGGTTTCTTCACTAAGGCAGGAAATATTGAGCTATAACTACGAGTACCTTTTGTTCTAAGAAGTAAATAGTTGAAAATCTTTCTCATAGCACTTTTACAACATTTAACGTCCTGTCTCACAATAATCATATCTCCCGAAATCTTGATGACAATACGTGTAATAAAGAGCTTGGTTTTACCCAAAAAGGGGCTTTAACTGGCCATACGAAAATGATCTTTCGGTCGTTGATAATAAGGTCAAAGTGTGTTGTAAATGTGTAATGTTACACATACGTGAAGTCACCTGCGCTCGCGCCTATCACGATACCGTGGAGCACGTCTGAAGGGTAAGACCATTGGCTTATCTGGTCGCTATGCCTTAATGGCCTTACTAACTGTAAGACCACATGAGCTTGCACGAGAGTAATGTTCCATTCTTCTTGCCGTATCACTTCTATCAAACCAGTGTGTTTCGGCACAGTGTGGTGAAAGGAGTTTGTTTGTGCTACAAAGAGGCTCCTTTTTGCACTACGTCTCATGTCATTCGTCTTAAACAAGAGTAGTCAAACGAGATCAAAATCAGTTTTGATAGATTTTTTGTCTTTTCTTAACATAATTATTATCATGTCCAACTGCTTGGCAAAGGTCTCTTTCTATACCTACCGCTCCCTGTCCGCTTGGCTAAGCTTTTTGAAGTTAATATTTCTTTAGTCGCGTTGGGCATTTTTTGAGATGAGAATAAATTCTTGGACTCGCTTCAAAAAAGACTCGTTTGTCTAGCAATGGAAGAAAATAGCTTTACAAATTCTAAGTTCATTCATTTCCACTATCTATATTTAATGTGCAATTAAATAAAATCACCCTGATTCAGAGTCTATCGGTTCCGACCAGTCCGGCTACATTCCGATTTTAAGTCTCTATTTACTTATCCGAATATCCGGTGATATGCCGTAGAGTAAGAAATGTGGCTTTAGCTGTCAATACATTAAATCCCGTTTACGTCTTCAACTTCTATAACAATGAATTATGAAATGATAGATAGATCCGAACATTTAATCATTGAATGAATCATGAACATGTACCTACAGCAAAGTAAGTAAGTAAGTTACAGCACTAAGTCACAGCACAGCCTAAGTGTAAACTTTCTGTAACGCCACATGTCTGCCATCCACAGATGTATGACGTGTTAATAAGTGTAGTACGAGTAAAATATAGTGTAGGTATTTCGCATGCGATATCGGAATACGCAAAGGTGAAGACAACAATCTATAATGGAAATACTAAGAAATCTGTTAAACCACTTGATTGAACGCTTCCATTCAATTTCTTAAACTTGAAGCATAACACGAGCTATCAATCTAAATGTTACAACATGGAGTCATCAATTATGAGTAAAATAAAGGTATGATTCTGAACTCGGCAACAGGCAGCATGCTGCCGCGACAACTGTTGCTCTGTTCGCATAGAAATTCATCTTATTTTGACGTACTGGTCTGTTGCGGCGGCGGCATGCTTCCGATGCAAATAGGTGCTCTTTGTGCCAGTGCTATGCTGCCGAGCTCGGAATGTCTCATATAAACCTATGAAGAATATATGGGGACCAGTAGTGTCGCGGCAGTATGCTGCCTGCTGCTTAAAGATGTAATGGCGGCAACAGAAAGCCGGTGACGGCTCCACGAAGGATTGGAGCCATTGGAGGAAATGCCTAATTGGAAATGTATTCTGAACTATAGATTTCAGATTTATAAAAGTTGAACTCGGTGCGTTTGTTGAGAGAAAATTTTCTATGATTAGGCATAAAACACACGAAAAGAAAAGTGAGATAGAGTGCCTACTGATATTATACAGAATATACCTATTCTCTACTTTTCGTGTTATTATTATGCGACAAAAAAAAACATTATTAAATTACAATTACATTAGTAATTAGGTATTAGCAGTATTAGGCAGAGACGCGTTCCATTTTTCGCAATATTTAGCTTGTAGGTTAGTAAAATGAGTAGATACCTATAAACAGTGCTAATTGTGAATCGTGATTTGCTCTTGAATGTATACATTTGTTCTTGATTACAGCATTTTATTTAATCCCAGACTTGTTATAATTAACCTCAAAGAATAGTTTCACTCAATAAATCACCACTTTCAAAACCGCCGCCATTGTTGAAGTTCCAACGTCCATTAGCACGTAAGACAAAAGACTTGTCCATCATCGCCAAAGAGGCATGTCGTACATTCTTTGTGATTTTGGCCGTTGATTTGAATATGTTTAATGCTTGTAGGAAAAGTGTGGTCGAGTCAAGTTTGGATGAGTCACGACTGAGTGTAAAATGAATGCTGATTATATCTTTAAGCTCTAGGCAATGGTTTTCGTCATAAAACTTTTAAAGAGAAAAATAATTGAAACACGACTGCACCAAGTATCATCATCATCATCATCATGTCAGCCATCTAGTGTCCACTGCTGAACATAGGCCTTCCCCATCGATTTCCACAGCGATCGATCTTGTGCAGCCTGCACCCAACGGCTCCCAGCAACCATTACCAGATCGTCTCTCCATCTAGTGGGGGGCCATCCTTTACTGCGGTTTCCGGTGCGTGTGCACCAAGTATAAAGAGTCTTAATTATTTCTAGGTATAATCAGACTGACCAGATTTACACGATGAAAGGGTTCACTTCCTTTTTATATATTGCTAGCCATCGATGAAAAAATGTATCAATAATAAGTGTAGGGGTCTGATGGTGATCCCCATACATGATAACTTGATGATTGATTGATTTGATTAGACTGGAAAATGCTATTAAATAAAACGACCGCTCGACTCGGAAGTGAGTTTGAAACTGAATTTATTGTAATAAAAATTACTTGCTATGCACAATGCATTTAGTGCTGAATGTGCGGGTTGGCCCGTACAATAAGTACTTCTTTCCTTAAGTGAAATTGGATACGGTAGTAGTTTTCTAGTCTAACAAAAAAGCCTTCACCGGTATATATTTAGTCTTTGAAGTCTATTGCTGTGATCAATGCCCAGTGGTTCCTAATCACCGGCGTTGTTGCCTACTTTCTCCTAACACTGATAACACAGCATCGAAGATAATAGTATCTGCTAGGGTGTCTGAAGGTACCGGTTTTCACTTTGATGTACTTACTTGACATTCTAATTTTACTTTTTCTTGTTCGCTCCTTTTCATATTTTATTCTAGATTTATGAGCATCACTTGCTTGAAAGTTGAAACTTTCATGTTTTCCAGATACTTCAAATATCTATATGTAGGTATATTTTCATCCAGATACGATCATCTAAAACCCAATGGTTTTCCTCCCATGTATATGTAATGTATACTTAGTACATTCTATGTTTTATTCTATACCCCACGTGCTGTACTCTAAACATCACCTGTCAACGGCACCTTCATTATGACTCATTCAACATCACCCTAACAAAATATCTTGAACTTTGACTCCGTGGAACCTCTATTTCATCATTTGTCAGTCAGCAGACATGCAGAGTCGATTTACATGGATATTGTAATACTGGCATGCAGGTTGTTGAACTTTTATGACTTTTCAATTTTGTTTTCTCTTAGATTCTTTTACTATTCAGATTATACTCTTCAAAATGTATGTTAAAATTACAAAAAAAAGGAATTTGTTATTAAAAGAATTGAGAAAATACAATTAATCTAAAAGCTCCGTTAACATCTTGCATCGTCATGAAACAAGTATCAAATACTAAATTATAATAGTGATGTAGACGTCTGCTTCAGATTATTCTTCACAGGCGGGCAGTTCCTCATTGTCCATTAAAAATCCATAAAAAACTTCAAAAGAATATCGCTCGATCAACAGTGTAAATGTTTTATTGATCTTGCAACGTGACCGGCGGTGAGGCAGCGTTCCCGACAGCTTGCGACAAAAAACAAACTAATTTAGGATTTAGATTCGAGCCTGACCGTAACAAAAGTTCCCAAATCTGTTTGCTTAGCGGTGCTGGTTCTTTACGCACGATCTCAAAGAATCTGTGATTGGTATTTGAACGCGTATCTGGCTATTTGTTTTGGTATTTTATCTTGAGCAGAAACATTTTTGAGAATTCTGAATGAATCATCTAGAATTTGTTTTAATTATCCAGAAATTCGGAAATTATTTGTTATCATTGTAATTTAAAATAGGCTTGTGCAGATCGGTATCAATTTTAGAACAACTCTAATCAGATAAAAAAAAATTGCTATACCTAAAGTCATTCATTTCGTATACGTGCTCTCAGAAAATACCTAAGCTAGTTAGTTTAATTGTTGATCATAAAATATCTTGTCTTATGTGAGACATGTGTGACTTTAAGGATCATCATAGATATTGCAAGTTCAGTTTTACAGTTACTTCGATAAGACCTACGGAACTTTACTATCCTGTCCAATCAAAGTGATTTAACGAAACGAGCCGGCACAATAATTTACAATCCCAATCGGTCGAGCCGCCATAATTTCCAATTAGGTGAATGTCACAGAATTGCAAGTCAATGGGTTGGAATTGATGACACAAAAACCTCATAGTAATGGCATCTTATTGTCGTTAGAAGCTTGTGCAGTTCCTATTAATATGGTCGTGAGTAACTGCAAGTATCAGCATAAATGTTTATAAAAATGTATTTGCCACAAGAATATTATGATAAAGAAAATTGGCAAATTAAATGTTGACATAAAAATTGGTAAATAAAATAGAATCTAACATACATAGATATAGAACATAGATTCATTTCAAAACAGTTTTTCCAGCGCAAATAGAAACGCATCTTCAAACACTGAATATGAAAGAGGTTCTAATTAACTTCACTATGATAAATGAAGTAAATTAACATACGAAGGGAAATAAAGAAGCCTGTCGTGTAAAAGAGAACATTGTAAGTGACGGAGGGTCTAACAAATATATGGAGTGACATTTAGTGGTACTTAAAGTGCCTGTTAAACAGACGCATCAGTAAAGCGCGGTGCAACTGTTAAATTTAACTAATTAGTGGTAATATGTGTAATGTAATGTGGTAGTAAGGGCTTCAATTCATTAGAATACTATTGAAACGTAGAATGAAATGCAAGTAATCAATTTTAGACAGTAGGCAGTGTGGGAATTTCTGATAGGCATAATTTTATATCAAAGTTTAGGTTATTACACAAATTAAACTTTCGCGACTTGATAACGTACATATTTTAAACGAAACAAACACAACATATTGTTTTCGAAACGTCTTAATTAATTTAAAATAAAGTTTAATTGTTTTTATTCATTAATCTATTATACATTTACTGTGTATAGCAAACAATACAAAGACAAAATACATAAATCAAGTTTTAAAAATACTAAATTTTCGCAATTCTTACAAACAAGCACACAACGTACAATTGTTTACCCTTTTAAACATGAAAACATATTGTTCCGAGATCTGAATGCTCATGCTCAACCCGTGATTACATACGCACATATATCTGTGTAGGTATGTCTATATCTGTGTACGTATGTCTGACCGAGCGAGCCTGACACGCCCCGCCTGATCGAACAATGCTTGAATGTTTTGAAGATTTCAATGAGCTCTGTGAAAATATAAAAACTTCCTGCTTGGTTAATAACTGATGTGGTTTAATGTCGTATGACTATCACAACATCTTTCTCGCTATTTCTTTGTCTTATCTATTGCCTACTATCGTTTCTACTTTTATTGCTTTTACTTCAACAATCCTATTAGTGACTTGATCTATCTTTACCATATTATCTCCTCTGTTTAAAATATACAGGGTTATTTGTAAAACACCGGCAACCTCTCAAGACTATGTTACTAACATCATAATCAACAGCTTTTGTTCTATGACTTTTAAAAATATTTTAGTTCATTAGATATTCTTTTTTCATACAAAAATAAAAATAAAAATTGAACGCTCTAAATGTTACGAAGTCTATGCGAAGCAAAATAAAGCGATAGTACAATAGCGAGGGGAGTGGAGTTAGGATAGCGGGGGCGCTTGAACTTAAGAGTTGAAACGTGTTAGATAAGACAACGAAATCTTGAAGGTTTGTTTTTGGTAAATGTAAGTACATATTATGTTTTGTAAAAAGTTATAGAACAAAAGTTGTGGCTAAGGATGATAGTAATACAGTCCTGAGAGGTTATCGGTGTTTTACAATACATATAACCCTGTATATTATATCAGGAGTCTTTCTTAATCCAAATAATCAGCTACGGTAGAAAGTTATTAATTAATATCTATCAAATTTACCCTTACGATATGGTGCTAACAACATCGTGAAAGTCAATTACTGCTCAATTTCCTGTTCGAGACACTATTTCATCGCTAAGATTCCCGTTTAATGTTTAGAATAGATGACCAGACGGATGTCATCGCCGAAACCTGCTGCAGACAAAACGGAACTTTAACAATGTAGAACTAGAATACATTTTCATGCAACAAGTGCTCTTATGCTCAAACGCCAGCCACTTATAGATTCGACTATGCTTGCTAAGAAATAAGGCTTAGGTTTGTAGCGACAGTCACAGAATACTGGAATCGATTTATTCAAAACGGACTGTTACTAAGTAAACATTTCGAGATGAAGTCTCAAACCGATTCCGATCGATGTTTATTTATAAAAATTCTTCATGCTTTTTTTGACGAGTTCGTTGTCCACCGATCGAGTCGATGGATTAAAGTTTGACATCGAGTGCTATGTCGGGATCTTTAAAATATCATGCTTTGAACACTGTATCAACATTATAGTTTTCAATGTAAACAGTCAGTACACTCATTAGATCTGCTTGTATTTTTTGGTTCATTACAAAAACAAGCATAGAGATTTATGTGAACGCTCTTAATGGTACCAAGGAGTTAAATGTTAATATGAATGACGCTTATAATCGAAAAGCGGCATCACAAGAAACAGTTATCTTCATTGATATGTATTTTGGTAGCAGCTTCCTGTGCGTTAATGTCTCCTATTAACATCAGACTCATTAAAAAGGTCAAAAGGTCTCAAAATGAATACGGTTCTATCTTATTTGAAGAAGTATCCATTAGTAGTTACGTATTCTCGATATCGTCCATTTTGGATCATGTACCGAGGTTGGATTCCAATAAAATTGAAATGAGTTTCGGATAACAAGCGGTCAGTATAAATGGTTCAAGTGCAGGAAACGAAGCGATGGATCCGCTGATAGATTGCTTTACGGTGTTTCTTACAATGTAAGTCGCTGATAGCTCATCGCTTGAAGCGAACGCTATTAAAGCATTAATGCGGTGCCGACGAACGATTACCAACTTCATTTAAATAAGCCCCCGCAATTGCATCGAATGAAAAATAAACACTTGGAATGCCTCAATGCGGGACAAATCAGGAGTCGATAACAAATCAGATGTAAGTATTCAAGACGAGGCTCTTATTGGTAGATGGGGAGATAATGCGCGATTTAAATCTTAAGCTGCTCAAGCTGATTCAAACCTATTATGTAGTTCCAATTAGCAATAAAACAACTTTTGTTTCATTTTATCAACGGGAACCAGCAATTGAAATTATAAATTCAAATAGGTTTCCTCAAATAATAAGCTGATTATACCAAGATATTCACATCCGTGTACAATTAAAAAGAGATACATTAATGCAAGAAGACATATTATATTGGGAAATATCCGTAATCCATAAATCAGAGTCGCACGAACGATCCAATAAAAGTTGAGAAACCAATTGTTGTAAAAGATCCAATACATCAAAAGCTTATCTCGGAAACATTTGAATATGGACGATACCGCGTTGTGTTGTGTTCTTTTATTAATGTGCTTCCATTAATGGACTTTATTGCTAAAGGAACGAGTATGCACAAATTGGTCCACGAAGCGATTAATCTTTAGTTTTATGATCAGATTTACATATAATTTTATGACAGTTATACTTTTTAGTCTTGTACCGATTGTTTCACGAAGCAAAATAATACGTAAGTCAATAGCAGCTTGCCCCGACTTTACTCGAGTATATATTTTATAATCTTTAGAATATTTAAAATTTTTAGAATATTTTTACTTTTCATTTACTTATTTACTAGCTGACCCGCGGCAAACGTTGTTTTTCCATTATATCGCTATTAAAAAATAAGGGTTGATCGTAGAATGGTGAAAATTGAGGATTGTATGTATTTTTGTATGTTGTATCATAAAAAAATAGAAATTAAAAATTTTGTCTAAAAAATAAAAATTTAGGGGTGCACTACCCCTAACATTTAGGGGGATGAAAAATAGATGTTGGCCGATTCTCATAGATACCGGATAAGCACAAAAAATTTCATCAAAATCGGTCAAGCCGTTTCGGAGGAGTATGGCAACGAAAACTATGACACGAGAATTTTATATATTAGATTTATATACATTCAAGAAACTAAATTTGCCTTTACATCTAGGTATATAGATGATTTATTCAGCGTCAGGAAGCGTACATTTTTTGAGATGCAATAGGCTTGCCCAGCACCTAAACCATCCTCTCAGCTTAATCAGCCTGACCCACAGGAAAGACGACGTCAATACGTGTGGAGCCGACTAAGCTGCGAGTTTCCTCACGATGTTTTCCTTCACCGTTAAGAGCTCCTGTTAAAGTGCATTTAAATTTTACGAATACATTCAAGACAACTTATGATAAATTGTCTTAGTATCGAACCGCCTAAGCTTAAGTGTGGATTACCATTATCTTCTCTCAAAGTGTTAGAAGCACGCTAATTATCGCTCGAAAGTTCCAATCCCTTTTAATTATGACAAGTTGAAGGCCCGAACAGGTTTCACTCTGCCTCTTCAGTGTTAAGGGCAAGAATTATCTATATTTAATACACATTAACTATGAGTTTTAGCATAAAATATAATTTAAAAATATTTTATACAAGTATGTTTAGAATATTTAGTTATTTACATAATATGGCGAAGTTTGTAAATAACTAATTAATGTCAGTCAATTTATGTTATTAAGTTCCTGATATGCACAAGTTCGAGAGCCGTGTTGGTCGGATGGGGTTGTGCTTCGTTTTTCAATGCGAAGATTTTGGGTTCGAATCCCGACCGTGCATCAATGGATTTTTCGTTACGTAAAATTTATATGCGCTATAATACGAGCTCTTAACGGCGAAGGAAAACATTGTGAGGAAACCCGCAGCTTAGTCAGCTCCACACGTATTGAAGTTGTCTTTCCTGTGGGCCAGGCTGATAATGCTGTGGGGATGGTTTAAGTGCTGGGCAAGCCTATTCCATCTCAGACAATGTCCCAGGCACTACAACGTCTCGTAAGTGTAGGCATGGATTGCTCCTGACGCTGTATAAATCATCTAATATAGATGTAAAGGCCTAAGTATGTGCACAAATATTTAATTTGCATATTTTTTGCAGTTGACTTTTCGTGTTATCTTTTAATGCATTCATTTATTTTGAGGACTCCTTCTTGTGTGTTTGTGTTAAGCATGCCTTTAATATCTGAGGGCAACTATATTTTCTCTTACATTATTATACTTGAAGTATCCCCTCACCTCGCCTTAATGCAATGCACGTACCCTATTATTTGGTGATTCATATATATGAACAAAGTTGATGACTACACGTTGATCCCAACGAAATTTATTCATTTCTTATTTAAAATCTGCGTTTATTATTCCAATGCTGTTGGAAAATGTTGGGATATTCTCACAGAACATTGTTCTGATCTTGATGATGATAAAATCAGGATTCCTGTAGACAAGAGAATTAAAAAAAAATACATTTGCAGTTGAGTCAATTTATTACGAACAACATTGTCTCAACAGTGGACTGTGTACTTATAGTATAAGGATGCATATAATTTTATTATTATACTTTTCAAAGTGTAAACCCACTCACATGTTACATCCTTTTCACGTCAATATGTCTAGACTATAAAGACAAGTATTAAGAGTTAATAAGTTCGTCTCAATTCACAATATCATCGTCGTAGACTACAAGTGATGCAATCACTGAGCATGCAAATTGTTGGTGCTGAGGTCATCGACCGGCTTGTTTGTCCAGCATCAGTGCAATGGGCTTCCATTGGCCAATGATGGCCTATGTCACTCTAAATTAAGCTTTATCGCAACTTAAATAACAATTCAAGTCCTACTCAATCATTCATTTTGTTATTTATATCTTTATTGTGTTCTTTAATAAGTACTAAGTACTTAGGGTTTATTATCGTTTAAGTGAAACTGCACTGGAAGTATTACATCTTATTCTGTGAGCCGATGGAATCGATTCGTAACATGCGCCAGCGCAGATAAGGTCAATGTCGATACGCCTTTAATCCGCTACTGATTCAGATCTGAAGCCTTTCTTGTTGTATTTGTTTAACGAGCTTTGTCTTTCTACTCTTTATTTTTACAAGATGCCCAGTTTATCTTGCCTACGTTTATAAAAAATACCCTTATATACAAAAGTCAATATTATACGGTCATCTTACTGTTCACAATACATTTTCTTTCTCTTGTTTTCATCAAATTGTTATGTGAAAAAAAAACTTATGTGCAATATGCCAGTACTCTCAAACGATGAAGGAATACATCGTGAGGAAACCGGCATGTCGTAGAACCTATAAAATTCGAAAAACATGTGCCAAGTGCACGAAAGGAGCCTCTTTGAGGCGCACTTAAAATCCTTTCACCACACTGGTTCGAAAGAACTAGTGACACGATAAGAAGAAGATCTAATTTTTGTAGATTTATATTTGACGACGAAGACATTATTTAGGTAATTGAAGAACAAACATTGAAAAAGCTAGACAATAAAATTTAAAAATATGAAACCGTAGAGGTTAATATCAAAGATATTTTCCGTAATTATCATGAGAGTTATGGGCATCATGGCAGGCATAAGCTGAATAAAACATAACATGCCTGTGCATCTAGTAACAGTTTACCACAATGCATATTTGAATCTGTAATGCTGGCTGCATCTTACGTGTCCTGATAAAACGAGACGAAAGCTCTAGTTGATCTACTACTTTGATTCACTTTTTAAAATCAACCATAAGAATCTTAAAATCAGTGTCATTGAATTATAATGAATTTTCTCTTGAGTTTTGTAGTACCAGTTGCATTAAGTAATATTAGTATTACCTTATTCTTTAGCGAAGTATTCACCAACTACATACGTTTTTTTATTTATTAAATAATTAATTATTTAGTACGTTGTTTGAATGATTTCTTTCTTGATTTGAAATAGTAGTGCAACGCAAGCTGTCTTGAGCTATGAATTTTTTTAAATAATTTTTAAAATGCTTTGACTCTGTTTGATCTTGTCAAAGAGCATTTATTCAGTAGGACCACTTGGATCACTTTGAAACGTCTTAAAACTAGGTGATTCTACTCCTGTTCCTTCGCGACCAATACCGTGAAGAACCAGGGCATTGTATAAACCTTTATCTTCTGTTTCTTTCTTAAATTAAATCAGTTGCTGTTTTTTAACACGCTTTTATCAGTTTGGTATTATTGTAAAATTTTCTTGTATCTAGCCGATCTAATTTTCTAGTTTGTAACCAACGCTTTCTGTTATTCAAATCCATACTAATATTATAAATGTGAAAGTAACTCTGTCTGTCTGTCTGTCTGTCTGTTTCACGCCAAACCGCTGAACAGATTAAGCTGAAATTTGGCATGGATAAAGGTTGTATCCCAGGGAAGGACATAGGCTACTTTTTATCCCGGAAAAATGAAAAAACCTTGAAGACCGCGGGTCACACCGCGGGACCTCAGCTAGTCTTACAATAAAACAAACAGTGTATCCGAGTGGATGGTTAGGGCCGGGTCGGATGGCCGGCGGCTATAGCGAGGCCGCAATCGGTCGCAGGGAACGCGGCCTGGAGGGGCTCCCAGGCAAAATTCCCATCGACTGATGTAACTGCCAGCGTTTTGATACCGTTTCCAAATCCTTTCCGAGGAACTGCAAGTTCATTTGAAGCGCTCGTGGTGTAGCTTAATCGTTCTTGATAGATCGTCGAAATTGAGCAACGTTCTAAGCGGCTGGTTGATGGGTGACCGCTAGTGGCATTGTCAACTTTCGTGCATTAGAGGGCAGGTTAAATTGTCGAATTTTTTGTCGTATTAAGGTCATGCGTGTCGAAGATCTTCAGGCGGGCTAAAAACTCCGTCACCAGAGTTGGCCACTGACTGTTATTGCTCTTACTTACTTTATAAAAAAAATCCAGAGATGTTGTGTGTTTAACCCGGGACCGTCACCCACGCTTGAATGTTTATTGATCATTTGGTGTTGTTTTCTTACTCGACAAACACCTGTTCAATCAACGAAAAGGTGCATTTCGTGTAACTGCATACGAACGGCCGAATTATCCAGTTTATCAAAATCTCCGTCTCTTCAAAGCATTCACTAAACTCGTTGACGGAAACGGATATTGTTATTGCGTTCCATTTAACTAGGTGCCACATAGTTTCTCTATATTTGTTATTTACAAGCTAAATAATATTGATCAAATCAGCTTTCACTCAATATAGCCATGTCCTTATTCTGAACGAGACCATTTCGCTGGTACTGGTAAATCTGATTCGAGATCAGATCGCATTAATTTCAATGTTTATAATCCTGATTCCGCCGCCTTTCTCTCGTTTGCTCTAAAATACACGTGTGATGTCCTCGTTAAGTTTGTAAGTAAAGGGTACATCTAATTTCAACACTTAAACGCCTGTACCACGATCAGCGTCTCAGAATTGGGTGACACAAGCTGCTCAATTGTTGTTTATTTTGAGAACTTTTCGCTTGATGGTGCAAGTCAGTAGAGCAGAGACTGCGCTGAATATAAACTAAGCTCGCTACAAATATTATACGATTTACAAATTGCTTTGCAATGTTAGAATGGGTCATGAATTTGATTTCGCAACTTCGGAGATTTGAAAATGTAAGCTCTCTGAGTTACCGCTTGTGTTCAGAACTTGAGCCTGCGGGGAACGGTATGTATTTGCATATAAAGCCCGCGCGGCGCGACCACGATGTTAGATCTAGAGCACAGATCCGAGCACATCGTGCTGGGGACCGCTTCATGCATCATACGCTACGAGTCAATCACAACCTTGTGATCAAATATTTGCTCGCTAAACTCAGAAGCTAATAATTGCAAATAATCCATAAAAAATACAAGTCTATTGACTATAAGCCTCATTAAAGTTTGTATGAGTCAGCCTCTCGAACGTCCACTTTGATATTGATCGCTATTCGGCAAAGTCTTGAGTTCAAATTCAGATGATCTTCACGGTATTGGTCGCGAAGGAACAGGAGTAGAATCACCTAGTTTTATGACGTTTCAAAGTGATCCCAGCGGTCCTACTGAATAAATGCTTTTTGACTTTGACTTTGACTTTTGAGATGTGAGTTGGCAAACATAGTTCCAGCAACTCCAGTTGGAATCGCTCCGTTTAGCGTTGACCCGACCCTGAGCGTGCACCGAACAGTTTTATTGATCCGATATGAGATTAACTAGTTCGATGTTTCCATTTGAATTCGTGGTGACGCTCGCTTGAACTCGCACCCGGATGTCATGTTCGATTTACATTTTGTTCTCTTGTTGCCGCCTTCAATAGAGATCGTGCCTGAGGGGTTTGCGAGCGTCTTCATGATTGACGGTGTTTGTTGGATACACCAGTATTGTTTGTTTTAGATGTTATCATCATGCAGAAGTTAATTTATTTCTAGATTTTACGTCACGAATACGAATAATGTTCAAAAGTTCGCTAAATTCCTCAAATTAAAAAAGGAATTCTATACTAATAACAATCCTCGTGGCGTGTTTCCCCGCGAATTAGTATTCGCGTCATATCATAAGCCGCGTGTTTACAATACGGCATGTCTCATAGATTATGTTGCTAAACCGTTCTATTGTTTGATAGCCAGTGAAGCGGCCTTGGAGGTGTTGATCCGTTGAACCCTAGCGCCCCAAAAAGAGAAAAAGTACAGATCCGTTGCTAAGCGTGCGTTTCGGTGAGCGCCGGAGGGCAATCATGTCTGGCCGTAATAAAGGGTTGCGATGGTCCTTTCGGTCTCTAGATTTATGGTCGGACCGGTCCAATCGCCGACGACGTGGGTACACCATACGTTTGTCGCACCATTATCACGATCGGATGCTCGCATCTTCAATAATTGCTAACACATGGTAAAACTCTCGGCGCCAACAAACTAAAAAGTTAGATGCACATTAATCGTTGTAAGTGCGACATGACACGACGACGCCCATCTTCATATTTATGCCGATCGAGATCCGATATCGATCAGACGTTTTGTTTTATTGATTGCATGTTACATTCATAAGAGATTTCGATTAATTGTAATCAATTCAGAAATTTACTTTCAATTGATTTATCTTGATGATATTTTGGTGATGCCAAAATCGTGAGTTGTTTTTCAAAGTGTCGGTGCGATATTATCTTTGATCTGGCGTTAATCGGGCCCATCTGAGAGCATTTCAAGCTTGGACGCGATTCTCGCAAGCCGTTAAGTGGTCTTATTAATCTCACTCACCGGTTTGTTTACGTTAAACAGTTCAGCTCTTATGGACGCATCTCCTCTTGCCTTGTTTGTTTTATTTTCTTTTTTAATCAGCTAATTGGTCTGATAGACTCACTTGGCTTCATCATCAATCAAAGCGTTGCTAACTGTAATGTGTGCATCACAATGCCAAAGATCTGCTTTTCAATAAGTTATTCTTTGACAGTCATTTAATTTTATAGTTGGTGTGAACTTTCCATTTAAACGCTACTTAGTTGTCCTATAAAAATAAAGTGCGTTTTTATTCATGTAACACTTCATGTATGTTATTGCTATATGCTTGTAAATTCCACGCCTTGATGGCATTCAAAGCACTATAATTCCTATCTTCGAACATAGTAACACCGTCGCAGCTACTCAAACTCGCATTGACATTCAATCCCGACATGACAACACCATTACATAAGGTAATAACCATGACAGACACTGCAGGGAAATTTCAAAACGATGCTCTTGCGCACACCGTATGCACGTGTAGTAACCTGATATACACACATTGTGGAACTTGAGGGGTAGTCAGATGAATAGATCATTCTTCGTTTGATCGAACTGATAAGTGTATGATGGTAATTATACAGTGCGTAATTAGAGGCTGTCTGGTACGATGAATCGTTTTCGAAACTAAGTTCTCTAAGTTACTCAACGGTTGATTCATCTTTTCTACCGGTTATACACTGTCCGTTAATACTACTTATTTTCGCAATTTTAGACTTGCTATGTTTCAGATCTTTCATTGTATCTGTTTTGAAAGTAGTTTGAATTGTTATATATATTATGCTAATTTAAAAAGCACCTAACAGTTCAGATAATGCAGTTCAAATCAGCAATGTCAGTATTTCACCTTGAGCTCAGTTTCGATTGTCAGTTCACCGACAGACGTGTGACGTTCAATAAAGATCGCCGGATGTTCATCTGCGGGCTGTCATAGATTAGTTCGCAGATGTACTACTGCATCTGTACTTTCATCAGGTGATACTATTGAGATAAAAGGGTCATTGTCATTTTCACTGACAGATACTGTTTTATTAGTAGCTTCGATTTAGATAAACTATTTCTCGCAAACATCCAAAATTTCCAATAATTATTTCTAATATTTATAATCAGCACCCATCGTTAGATATGAGTCTCATCTCTATAAACTATAATTTTACATCTCTTTCCGTTCTGTAGTTCTCTTAACCACCTTATACTTATTAATGGTCACTAACACCATACTTTTATCTATGATCATTCTTCTTCTTCTTGGAAGCAGTAGTGAATTAATTGTGATGACCATTCTAACATCGCAATTTCGCTTTCATGCAAATCATGAGAGATTACCTAAATCATCTTCCTACTTCATAACAATATTTACTTCTATGTCTACTAAAGTCTACTAATCTTACATATTAGCATCTTCAAGGCAAGTCGCAACAAGTCCGTTACACGGCAGATGTGGGCTTCAGAACATCTGCAACACCTAGGTGACCTTGTCACGACCGGTCCCGGGGTGTCCTTTTGGAGATTAAATTGATTATCAGCCTGTTTAAAATGTTGATGTACAGTTATTGACTATACTTACGCTTATAGGCTTCTTGTCTTGCGTTCTGAAACTTTGTATTGTTTCCGCAAGTTTGTTTGTTTTCCTTTATTGTGTGTGCATTATTGATTTATTTATTTTTAATACTCTGCTTATTTTAACTACTCCTATATACTCTTTGGTTAAAAGGTTCAAAACATTTTTGAGTACGTAATTTATTTATTTTTGGATGGAAAGAAAAATGCAACCATTAATGCATACCTAGATAATCAACCTTCGTAAGAAATATAGGCAATATTTTATTCCATGCAAAAATAATTCACTTCTATACACAAAAGGAAAAAATAACCTTCCGAAAGTTGAACAAACGTCAGATAAATACCATAAAATGATCTTGATACCTACTCTTTGGGCGCGGGGCGCAAGCTGCTCGCGCGTCGCACGCACACACCCGCAGCTGCGCGTGCGCGTGTGTGCGTGCGCGTGGGAACGGGCGCGACTGACGCGTGCGCGGATTGTGACATGCCTGTATTGTGTTAATCTAATATTTTCCTTCATTTCCTAGAACAGCCTTTACTAAAAAAAAATGAGGTATTAGTTACTTGATTCGTAATAATGTTTTTGCTAAATCTTGTTCTTTACCTTTTACCGGTTAAAATATAGATTCCGATTCTTATAGAATTGGCTTGCTTGAAAACTTCTGAAGTTGACCCAATTCATAAACATTCACGTTCGTCTCTATCAAACAAATAATAATATTTTATATTTTTATCATGTAGGTTTTGTATTTCATCCGTTTAAAGCTTTAACCTTAATGTTTATTGTTAAAATTAACTTGAAATATTATTAATAATACACACAAACTATATAAACTATAACAGGTGTCTTTTATTAAAACTGTAAATCATTAAACTAAAGCTTCAAGATCTTATCATTTCTCACCTTGACTTGTTTTTGTTGCAACATATTTAGCAGCCAAAATAAACTACTTTGTTTTTTCCCATTCACTTCCCAAATTGTTTATTTGACAGAGAACCATGTTTATAGGTTAAGCTATCTTAAACAGTGTCATATATTTCCTTAAGAGTATCCACAATCTGTAGAAGAGCATCTACAACTTAAACTTGTCAATATTTTCTAACTCTGTTATCTGGTTGTGTACTGCCCATGTCGGACTATCTTAATTTCTTTTCGAAATTGTTCAAGTCTCACTTATAACCTCTGACCTCGATGTAAATTTATGTATTGACCACGATGGTTAATAATGTTTTACACTGTTCTGATTTAAATTTAAACAAAAGGTTTTGCCATGAAAACGAATTATTGTTATGGTCACTTTTAAATATTACGCCAGAGTAGGGACTTCAGTAACATCCACACGATCAAGGTGCTTTATAATGCTCTTGTGAGAAGCAGGCTAGAGTCCGG
This sequence comes from Epirrhoe tristata, assembly GCA_951394285.1. Taxonomy (NCBI): domain Eukaryota; kingdom Metazoa; phylum Arthropoda; class Insecta; order Lepidoptera; family Geometridae; genus Epirrhoe; species Epirrhoe tristata. Next base: position 11,086,020 of record OX596139.1, read on the forward strand.
GGCTATGATTTGGAGTCTTCATGAGGAAAACTACATAAGTATGTGAAAAAAAATGCAAATTTACTAGGTTTTTATATTTAAAATTATATGGAGTGTACCCTTTTTATCCACTAATGTACCCTACGCTATTTGTTTTAGCATGGTAGGTTACAATAAATTGTAAGTGAGGCGGAAATTATTGATAAGTAACAATATTGTGCGTTTGCTCAGAGGTATGGTGCATAATCCGCGAGTGTTGATGTGTGTCTGTCTGTACGTGCCGGACAAACATGTGGGCGTGCGGCAGCGGCCTAAGCTGCGGATGATCCCGAACGCAAGGACTAACCTCCTGAGCAAATCACCATTCACGCGAGCCCTAAGTGCTATCAATAGTTTATGTGCCTCTCATGATATAGAATATAGATGTTTTTTTCCACCTCATTGGCGAAATTTACAGTCGCTGCTACACGGTATTTATGTTCTTAGTAATTCCATTGTTGCTTAAGACAATGTACTTAATTGTTTTTAAATAAATAAAAATAAAAGTGGGTAGGTAATATTGTGAAACGTAACTAGTGTGGTCATAACGCTTATTTTCAGAACAAGCCAGAAATACCTGCACGTTTTGTTCCAATAATCGATTTCATCATAATTTCGCATTGTCTTCAATTAATATGAACAGCTATTGTACTAATTAAAGCGGAGAGCATAGCCTTTTGTTCGCTTGAACAATCTGCAAAGTTCCATGTGCCATTGTGTCCTCGAGCATTTTAGAACCATGTCTGCGTCACTTTGAATCAGCTCCAAAAATATGTTGACTTACCCATTTAAATTAAGATCGATTGTAATTGCATTAAATAAGAAGGTGGCTCAGTATAGGTAGGTATATAATAATGTTATCTGCTGGCTTCTTTTTATATGGATACTAATAGCATATATTCGATGATAGATGCTTCTTGTGATCCCTTTACCTGGTTTTTAAATTATTTGTATTTTGATTGTTTATTATTAGAGTGAATCTTCTGTCTGTATGTATGTACTATGTCATCTGTGGTATTTGTGCCTCGAGCGATTGCAGACTCACGCATGCAATGCTTTATATCCAAGGGTTTATTATCTTCAGCATTGTGTTTTATTGTTTTGTGTCTGGTGTATATTTGGACCCTTTAATCTTTATAAAATCGTTTGAGCTTAACTTGACTGTCTTTGTCATTGTATCTGAAGAGGCTTTAAAATTTAATAAAGAATTAAGTAATAAAATTGTTGGTAAAATATATATTTAGATTTTTTTTTATTGATGAAATAATTAAATTGCACAAACATTATCTCACAATAGTCTACATTCTTAGATTACTAACCATTGCATATCCAGTGATAGAAAATTGTTTTAGACATCAGTATTCCCGATTCAATTCAGCAGCTGCACTCGATCGGGTAGTAAATCTAGCAGAACTATAGGTCAGATGTCTTGTGTAAATCTAGTCCCCCCCACCGGCACGCCTACCGGCAAATTGCGGCGGGCACTGAGCGAGCGAAACTCGCTCGCCCAATCACGCGCCACGTCCCAATTCTCCGAATCAAGATGTCTCTGGATATCTTTTGCATCTATTATTTAGGAAGTACAAGAAATTGTATAAGTTCGTTGTTCAGGTGAATGTCCTGTTCATCATTGTTTAACTCTTTAAGTTCTCTTAAAATGCTGTTCTTGCTTACCTTATCACTAAGTTTATTGCTGCTAGAAATTTGTAAAAACCATTTTGTAAAAGTTTATTTATTATTATACAAATTATTGTACCTACCTCTATTTTGATAAAGTTTACTTTATCCATATACCTTTCTGTTCCTTTAGTTATTGTTATGAGATCCTCGTTACTTTTATCAAACTTATCTATTTTACGCTCTAGGAGTCCTAGGACACAAACTAGAGTTATAACCGGGTCAAAACCCTTAGATTTTCTTATTATGTCAATTACGTAGGTCGTGGCTGGCTTATCTCATTGTGTCGGTGCTATCGGCAAGATTTACAGGGAGTCGGTAGGTCTGGGACCCGACTCTACGCTGGTAATTGTATATGAATCTTCAGTAGTGTTTGCGATCGAAAACGCCTCTGCAGATGTTACTGTCATTGTGCTTTGAGTTTAATTTGAAGACTATTGCATTTTAATAATTATTCGATACTTTTCTTTTTTATCATTCGTTTTTGCATAGTAGTCTAGCCTTCCCTAATTTGTCGATCTTTATATCGATGGGCTTTTCCACAGATGCCACCTTAATTAGTGCAGGTCTCCTCTCTTTTCAATGACATGAGAGCGATAAGAAAAAAGTGAATTGTAAAATGGGGTTAGTTCAACACTACACTTCAGATTTAATTGAAATATCTACAATTTTTCCATTATACCTAGGCATTGGAAAACATTTTATTTTATTTAAGAAATGAAAAGATTTACATTTTCAATACCATTCAGAATACACCCACTGATCGAAAAGCAACAAGAAGGAACCCCACTATTTGCATACAAAAGCCAAAAGATTTATGCGAAGAAAATAAAGGTATTTATTGGACAAGGCAGACTGCATCGGACTGAAGTCTTCACAATGTAAGAGCTACGGACCCAGCTACTGTTCGCTTTGTAGCTGCATTGCCTCTAATAAACAGCTTATGAGTTTCTCCCGTGAATTTATGTTTATTTTCTTCTCATCGATAACTTCATGCTATAACTGCAAGAACTTTGATATAAGTTCGCCAATAATTAACCAATTTTATTGTCTTCAACAAAAACTCCGTCACCCTAATGTTCTCGAACTTACCAAATTCCATTGGCTATTTCAATCTATGAAACGAATAAAAATAATACGTTTATGTAATAAAAGCTTAATGTAATCATATGTTAATGCGTTTTATAATATACTTGGGAACTGTGACAATCTTAACTGCACTCTCAAACAGTTATGTTTAAGTATGGAAGAGACTGTGACAAATTATTGTTTTTTTGTCCTTTTTCCATCCTTAGCTGGACATGTACTTAACTGCACACGTCCATACATGCGCGAGCGCAGCTAATAACGACAGGAACTAAACTTGTCGGGATGACATCTAGCTCTATATGGGAAAAAATGTGGTAGAAACACTTTTTGTGATCAAATTCTTGAACTAACAGGGGAAATAGTTATTTGTAACGAGTTGCATTCTAACTGTTTACGTTCATATTGAATTTATTATTAGTAGGTACAAGTGTATTCAATTCTTATTTGGCATCACAATCTTTTAAAATTGTGTGTGATTTTGAAGATTACTGTCGACTATAACGAGGTAAAAATACCTACCTAATTTTTTCATTTGTTAATCCTACATTGTTTATTTGTATTAAGTTCATTAAAGAGTACCTATCTTAATCAATAAAGAATAAAGGCCCAAACCTTTTATTCTCATCATTGCAATGTTTGTTTATTACTTGAAATGCATTTGAGTCGTAAAAGCCGTCAGTAGTTTTTGCTAAAATTATGTGTTTCTGGTAACCAAGCTTAAGAGTTTACCTTCCAATGCTTAATTTACCTCTTAGACGAAATTAGGTTCATAAACATTAAATCGCCTTGTGCATTTACTTTGGCACTCAGCTCTCAAACACAAGTTAATTGTTTAGTTCCTAGAATCTAATTTAGCTTCATAGACCGTTATTTGGTTTTAGTACCATAATTTCTAAGACCATAAAGTTCGGAATGATCATCATAGAGATCCGTGTTGCTAGAGTTGAGGGGATGGATAGAAATATAGATTATGAAATACCAGAGCCAGATTTTTTAATCACATGCAAGCCTTAAAATAACTAGATTATCATGGTGTATAAGTAATAAGAATCAAGAGTAGGTACCTAAGTAAGATGCAATTTTAGTGTAAAGTTCCTAAAAACTCTCCTAAAAGTCTTCAGACTCAGTTCCTAAAAAACATGGGATCTCCTTTTGATGCTCCAAAATCTGATTACATCAATAGACATCTCATTAGAGTTAAATCACAACTATGCGTTCTCGGAACAGGCGTGCGCGCTATCAGATTGAAGACGCGCGGCGTACGCACTGTATCTTTGCACTCCATCGGCTTGCACGATGAGCTTTGGCGACAAGCGAGACGGTGCTTATTTATGGTCTTCAGTCTTCGCGAATATTGAATTTGTTGATGATTTTTTAACAGGTTTGATATTAAATTTGGTTAGAGACGGGAAACGTGAAAAATTATAATTTAGGAAAAGTGAAATTTAAAATTGTCATCACTGTATTCGCCTAGATAATTAGGATAATGGTTCATAAGTTCTTATTATATTGATTAAATCTGTTCTATTTATGCAATTCAGAATCTTCCCACATTAATTTGGGGTGCAAAAGTCCCTCTTGCTCTAATTTTGAGAATTTAAATTGGCACAAAATATACTGCTAAAAGTTCACATTCACAATACATAAAGCCGACAGTTACAAGTCACACGCAACACTATTTATTTACTGCGGGCGCTCTGCGACACGGGATCCCCTGTCACCACTGTAAATAATTGCAGCTTCGGCCAACCAACCTTCCTATGCTTTACAGGCTAAGCAAGGACTAGGCGAGTCGGTAATTGAGAAATTTCACCCTGCCGTGCCAATTGTGTCTAGGGACAATCTTTTTCACAAACCGTAATTAGATCTACGATAGGTATTAAATTTATTGCTTGCTCCATAATGAAGATTTACCTTCGAGAAAACTTGAGGCACGAACAAAGCCCTATTTCTTGAGCGGTTATAATTTTTAAAGATAATCTCCGCTGCGGTAGCCGCTGTCATCTTTTTGCGTCGCCTTATTGTCTTAGCACATATCGCAATTAACTGAGACCGGTTTTGCTTCTCAATTTATTTTATTGGCATTCATTTATTTAGCAGGTTTCATTTTAGAACTTTGTTTAGTTACGTTGACTTTATCGTTACTAAAAGCTATAAGCTTGAGCGTTTCAGTTACACTTAAAGTTTTAACACTATGACTTAATATTGGTTTTATTTATTTATTACTTATTTTTAGCCTGCATCGTCCTACTGCAGGGCAAAGGCCTCCCTCCCCTTTCTCCACACCTCTCGTTCTTGAGCCAAACTGTGCCAGTCATCTGCATGACTGTCGAGATCGTCCTGCCACCTTCTCCGGGGTCTGCCGCGACGTCGCCTGATGTGTGGCGCCCAATCTGTAGTAATTTTAGCCCAAAAATTTTCCGGAATCCGAACCACATGTCCCGCCAAGTCCCATTTTAGTTTTGCTGTTTTGTAAGTGACGTCAACAATTTTTGTTTTTGAGCGTAATATCGAATTTCGTATGCGGTCTGTGGGTCTGACTCCAAGGATACTACGCTCCATGGCTCGTTGGCAAACCTCAAGTTGGTATCTCTCTTGAGCTGTCAGGGACCAAGTCTGTGCCCCGTACGTGAGGATCGGAAGAATGGGTTTTATTAGACAGCTTTATTCGATTTCTAAGTAGGTACCTAACCTAACAATGGAGTGGAATCATGAAAAGCATACAAGTAAATATCGCAATATCATCCACGAGCAGTAAATGCAGGCGCAGTTGTTCCGTACCCTTGCCGAGGTCAACGCGTGGGTGTGACAGGCTCCGGTGTACTCCGAAACACCCACGCCTACAGGTTCCTTTCAAGTTTAATGTTAAATGTCGGAAACCGACGATGCATCTATACTCTACACCATGCGCATTCGTCGATACCTTTTCAAAAGTAATAGTAAACTCTAGAATGCATATAAAGTTTATACTAACGATAAAGATAAATTAAGTCTAAAATATAAAAGTGATGAAAATGTAATTTCTAAAGATAGACTATTTCAGAACATTAATGCTGATAGATATTGTGATAAAACATATATCTTAAATTTAAATAAACAATCCATCCATAAACGAGCAATCAAAAGCCCAATATGATTTTATAGGCGAAGATTTTGATCAGCTGCTTCATGAATACGATCCTACTTAAAGTAAAACTGTTTATTTTCCCACAAACGCCCGAAGTGTTACTATCAAACTGAAGTAATAAATGAGATTTAGTTCATTAAAGTAACAGCATTAACATAAACGTGGGTGGGGATTGCATTCGGCGCGGGGCAGTGCATACGCGTATTATGATTACGTTGTATTAGATTTTACAGACGAACGCAGCATCTATCTTATTCTGACACGGTTTTCCTTTCTTTCAGGATGTTGTGTCATTGGTTTGTCGAAATGTTGAAATTTGCAGCTTGTAAGCTGTAAATCAACGGCTAGATTGTCCAATAGTGATAATATTTTAAGAATATCATTCGGTTATCATGTTACGATAAAATATTGTGAGATTATGGTAATTTCAATGGGTTTTGTGAAGCCCAAGCAGTCACTGATGTAGGTAGAAGTTTTTGTCCATTTCTGATGTATATGAAATTTTAGAAGACCAGGAATTTCACACATGATTTATTTGACGCAGCTTTTCGGGTTTTATGAATAATTTTGTTTAGTATCCCACAAGCTGAATCTTTGTTTATGTTAATTTATGCGAATACAGAATCTTAAAATATCCCAAAACTCTTGCCATCGTTTCGCAGACCTGAGAGTGACAAGGAAAAAACCATTTTCTAAATTGGCAGGACAATATTAAATTGGGTTTATAGCAAGGCCTTTTCTAACATCATTATAAAACTGTCTTGAAAAGTTGCAAGTTTAAAACGTCAAGTTCGTTTACACTTAGCTCCAAGCGAGTGCGCGGGCGCACGTCACGTGGTCGTGTTGCGACGTATCTGCGTTATTTATTGTCGTTGTCCGGCGCTGGCCACGACAATGCAACTTCTTGCTTATCTGTGGGCACCCACAGGGTGTAGGGAATATGTGAGAGACGGTGGCTTCTTAGTTTTGTTTCGTTACTAGAGTTGCATGGAGTGGGGCCTCTATAAAAATGCTATAACCTCTCCCTTTGACGACCTCTGTAGCGCAGTGGGCGAAGGCCCGCCTGCGACGCAAAAGGTTGCGGGTTCGATCCCCGCGGCGGGACCAATGTTTGTATGATCTACAAATATTTGTCTCGGGTCTGGGTGTTTCTATGTATAATATGTATGTATTTACAAACAAAAAGTATATAAGTAGTATATCAGTCATCTAGTACCCATAACACAAGCTCTGCTTACTTTGGGGCTAGATGATGCTGTGTGAAAAAGTCCAGCGTTATTTATGTTAGCCATAGTACACATAATGCATAAAAATTAACTATAGTCTTGGTAGACACCGAAATGCTAGTAAAAAAAAAACTAATATAGCACTATTTCATGGATCATGTAAAACCATTATTTTATTAGTTAAAAGCATAATTACTATCGCCATCACTTTGCATTAACGTTTTTATACAATTAATAATCACCATCTACTTTATAATGATTTTTTAATCTATTTATCATGAAACCAGCTATTTTCATTATTTTCGTTTTGCACATGACTATTACTGTTCATGTATAAATTATGCGACATTGCCGTGGTCTATTGTATAGCATTGTATATTGGACCTCCTACGGCGCGTAATAGGCTAGGCTTAAATGATTTTAATGGAATCCCTTTGGGCTCTGTTTTGAAGTGTTTCCTTCTCTGTACCTTTTGCAGTAGGTATATTATGGGATTTATTGCAATTCAATTTGTTTAGTGGTTGTATCATTTCACTGTTCAGTGTGCAACTTAGATTTGGCCCTATAGCGAATGGACATATTATCAGCTAACTAGTAAAATTGATTTGTTGTCCAAACGCTCGCGCGGTCCTAACCCAGCTTCTCTAGCAAGACAAGGTTTTTTTAAAATGATCCCGTAGAAATACGGGATCATTTAAAAAAAAAAACGATATTACGGTCACAAAAATTTCGAATTATGAAATAAGATTTTGGACCTGTTTCCCTTGACTGCCTAAAATATACCTACTTCTATATCTGTAACCATTTGTGTTTTAGCTTCTAACATACTCTCTTTCTTTCCAGTTGCACCTCAAGATTTGCCGGCGAGTTCTGCCAACACCTCAACCCCTGCCACAGTGAATCATCACCACGCTGCCAGAACGGAGGCTCGTGTCGTGTCCGGCCCGGTGTCGGCGGCGGGCCCCCGTCCTTCGCCTGTGACTGCCCTCTTGGCTACAGCGCCTCGCTCTGTGAGATCAGGATACCAGCTGCCTGTGATTCTGCGCCATGTCTGAATGGTGCTACTTGTAGGCTTACCACATTGGATACGTTTGAATGTGATTGTCCGCCGGGGTATACAGGTTAGTATTCTTTAAATACCTACTGTATTTTTTATTATTTTGTTTTGTTCTATTTTGTTCTGTAATTGTATCTGATTCTCTCTCACTTGAGTCAGTAATGCTCTTTGCGATATTTATTTTTACTACACTATTTTCATTCGAGATAGTTACTACATCATTTGTTGATGACAGAAGTGGTTTCTTGAATTTATACATTGTAATTTTCCTTAGTAAGTATTTATTTTAACAAGTCTAGAATCTAGAATTCCCATCACAGGTCTCAAGGATATCTCCACCATAAATACGCTCAAATACATCATGTTCAGAAACACAAAGATCCTTATAAACCCGTAAATCAATTTTGTCCGAGTATGACATCATTGATATTAAATGCGCTAATCAATTGTATGTCAGTCGGATTGTATCAGATATAGAATTATTTCAATGAGTAAGCACGACAGGTGTACCTTACGAAGCCTTATTTAATTACTGAACCATTCTACAACTTTATATAAAATCAATCAGAAAATTGCTATTAGGTATACAAACAAAGGGTTAAGGTTTAAAAACAAAAAGTATATAAGTAGTATATCAGTTATCTGGTTCTCATAGTACGAGTTTCCATAGTACAAGTTTTGCTTAGTTTGGGGCTAGATAATCCTGTGTAAAATGTCCAGCATTATTTATTTATTATTTATAAATGATTCATAACTGATGAGAATTCATTCATATTATGTTCTTCGTCTGGATCTTAGGAAATATTAGGTTTCGTAAACATTTTGTCTAAGAGTTCTCTTGGGTTTTGTAGCAGTAAATTGTCTAGCTCAATAAAATGTATACGGCGTGTTTATTCCCAACTGGCTAACACAAAAGTGAGGTCAGCTAAAAGCGAAATTACATTGCTTAAGGCTGTCTGTAAACTAACCCATTTAAATGATATATTTGTCTATTATAAATGTCGCATGAAAGGAAACAATATACCACTAGTTTTGGAAAGTCAAGACACGTTTGCTTCAATATCAGCTGGTGAATTAAGCTTTATAGGTTACATAATAAAGTTTAAATTCCTCTGATAATTAAAGTGCCTCGTAATAGTACAAACTAGTGCAAAGTTGATTTAAAAACAAGTTTTGTTTGTGGTAATTAGAAAAAGTGCTTTCAATTTTTAAGTTCCGGTGAAACGAAATCGATTTAGTCATTTCGTTTTTTTGCGTCTGTCTGGCAAAGAAACTGTACCAAAATTAATTGCTCACCACTCCTCTAAACAGCATAGGTACTTAATAAGTTCGAAAGGATCATTAATAAAGGCTTTACTAGACGTTTTATACTATGAGACAATATGAAACTGTAATAGCTAAGTACCTATATTTTTATTTATTACTGAACTTCATCATCATCTCCCTGACCTTATCCCACGCTAAGTGGGGTCGGAACAATATGTCTTCTTCTTTCACTCACTTCTATCCCTCGTCAATTGTGCATCCACTCTTTTTACATTCATCATTCATCATTCATCACATCATCTCTCACACAATCCAACCACTTCTTCTTCGGCCTTCCTCTTCTTGCATACCCACCCACACTCAAATTCATAACTCTTTGGGTAACATGGTTTTTATCCCTCCTCATAACGTGTCCATACCAAGATGTATACATACTTACTGAACTTAAAAATAAAAAAATTAGAGAATAAAAGCACATGCAATTAATACTAAAAGTGAAACGGAAGCTCTTTCAAGTAATGAAGATGTAAATCTAGTCGTGCAATGGGAACAGCGTTATGTTCATCGCACAGAGACAGGTGTTGCACTCCTAATTGCTAATTAAGGTTGAGATGATGCAAAATTAAACGAAAAAGATGATTTAAAGGCTGAGAACTCTGTAGATAGTTCAAGATACAAAAATAAAATAAGGACAAATTAGTGTGAGAAAAGATGTTCTATAATTAAAGCAGATAGGTGGAACTGATAATAAAGTATGTAAATATTTTTTTTTAAATAAATAATTATTTTTTTAATTAAAAGTGTGATTAAAGAATAAGGGTCAACCTGTACATGATACAATGCAACAACTTGATGTAAACATACAAATTGAACCAGTCCTAAATTTCCAATACCTTCTGATCCTAAATGGCCACATGGAGGGAAAGTACCTTGAATATTGTACATTACATGAGATACAAAATTTGATAAAAATGATAATGTCAGTTGTATGTCCTTACGGCAATGTCAGCTTTTAATTTTTTTTGAATAAATTTGTATAAAGTTTCCTATTTCGACTAAGTATTTATTCTTGACTGCAAAACATAATTTTTATCATTTTGAATTCAATTTGCATAAGTCTTAAATAAATTATTAAGTATTTTTTATAAATTATCTATTACTAGTAATAAAAAATATTCCTAATCTCGGCCATGAAATAAATGAAAAATTTCCAATTGATGATCAATAACATTATTTATTCCAATCGAATGATCAATATGAAATTCAATGAAATTGCTCCAAATATTTCGTAGCTCACAAACACGTCAGGCAAGACTGTTCGTAACACCAATTGAGCTTGTTTCGGCCAATCAAACGGAATTGTTTTATACTAGCCTCCGCCCACGTCTTCACACATGATATAGCTTAAATAAAAACGTAAAAAATCAGGTTCACGACTGTATCCCCAAGGTGCGGTAGACATTCTCTCAGATCTTTTTTTTTTATTTTTATTAAATAAAAAGTTGCCTAAAATTAAAATATGATCTTTTATGTTTCGCACCAGCTTCTTTTGACTGATATAGAATGAAAATAGGATAACTAACTCCAATTTATAAAACAAATTCGTAGTTATCATAAATCAAAGTTAACAAAAATTAGTCTTATCGTAATAAAAATAAGGCCTGTCGCCACAAACAATCAAATATCTTAACATTATTTCAAATTACAATATTAGACAATCGTCAGTGTTTAGATTAGTCAGCGTTCCAATTGGTGACGATATCTCGACCTTAGTAAGCTTGTATCTTATTAACGCAATGACAATTGAACCAAAGCATAAATAAAACATCTTAAGGCAGGAAACTATACATTAAGCTGATCACTCATATCGCAGCAGATGCAAGTAATTACCATGAGAATCGTAATCAAGCTGATATTGAATCTGACGTGAAGATAAATAAAGAAGAATCCTATCTTGATCAACTTTTTAGAAAAAGTAACAAAGCAGAGCTACTTACGATAGTAAAACCAGCAACCTAGAGTTGAAAAAGCAAAATGCTGTTTCACGTTAGGTATACATAATATTTGAATCTTATTCGTATTAAGTCTTAAATACAATAATATTGTTGCCAAAACGGTTTATGGACCAATAAACTCAAAAAAAAAATCCAAAACCAGTGTTTTTTTTGTAGATAATAAAGTTATCTATACAATAAGTTGACTATTTCGCAAATGGACCATTTAGATAATATACGTTAGATGTGATATGTATGATAATTTTTGTATAAAAACTTGTTTATAATTTTATGTGTTTTGATTATTTATCACTATGATGATGGGAATTCGCTGTCTTTTATTCATTTCGAGTTCACGACCTCACTGTTTATTTATGTTAGTCTTTCTTTTGTAGCAATCGTGTGTCAAAATACTATTTATCATTTTTATTAACTTCTTTTAGTAGTTTAGTTTTTTTAGGCTTTTAAATGTAATTTATTCGGAAGCTATTTTGTTAAATCGAATGCCTCAAAAAAATGATTTATACAGCGTCAGGAGGCAATCCATGCCTACATTTAACGGGACGCAGTAGTGCCTGGGACATTGTTTGAGATAGAATAAGCTAGCCCAGCATCTAAACCATCTCACAAGTATATTTTTACCAAATGAAAAATCCATCGATGCACGGCCGGGATTCGAACCCCCTTCGACCAATACTGCTCTTACACTTTTAATTTTTCAATTGAACATACATACATAAAGTCTTTCTTAGTTAGCAATACTTTTTATTTTGTCCTCAGGCTTAGAATGCTCTCACGAAGACCACTGCGCGTCACAACCCTGCAGAAACGGCGGTCGTTGCGTTGCCGACAACACAACAACTGCTGGCTACTCCTGCGTCTGTCCCCCTGGCTTTACCGGCTCTCGTTGCACAGAAGATGTCGTCGAGTGTTCTAGTGGTTCCGGGGGGTCTGGACCTTGTCATCATGGGAGATGCTTCAACACCCACGGGTCTTACACCTGTGTGTGTGAGCCGGGGTATACGGGCCGAGATTGTGATGCGGAGTACGTGCCGTGTGAACCGTCGCCGTGTCTCCATGAAGGAAGGTGCACGCCTCTAGATCAGCTGAGATATGAGTGCGATTGTCCTACTGGTGAGTAGTTTTATAACCTAATGTTTCCAATACCTACTGGTAAAGCATTTTCACATCAGATGAGTTAAAATGTATAACTGATCAGGAAGCTGTAGTGGAACTGGTAGGGAACTCTCAACCTTCGGATTTAAAGTCAAGAGTACGTCCCTCAAAGCCAAAACTCTTATAATTTAATATCATCTGCAGAAATACAATATTTATGCTGTCTCGTCATCGGCATCCGTGATCTTATGAATGCGTCATTCCATTAACGGGATCAAGTTTCCGTTTACGTCTAGATATTGGATATTAACTCCTTGTTGTATAGTAAGTCCATGTTTGTAGGCTAATGTTACATTATTTACCTTAAACGTTGCATAGTTATCATAAAATGATTGATTCTTTGTGTCATCAACGTTTAATTGTCGGTCCCGGCTAAGACGTGAACCATGAGGACTAGCTAACAGTTCACAGAAATTTACTTATACTCGTAAGTAAAAGGTTTTCACATCTTTCGCAATTTGATATACATTTACGGACATTATCGTGTTATTTACAATATTCAAATCCGACGTCGTGGTCGTTGGCAGAATTTTATTCATCAATTTACTTCATCGTTTTGTAAGTTAGTCTCTGCCTATGTACTTTTGTGTAACATCAAGATTCAAGAGTATATTGCACTCTAAAAGTTATCTTCGCAAATTATGAAGTCCGTCCATAATCTACATTCCATATTTTGCCTGCAGGTATGAATATCTCATCAATATCATATCAGTGCTATTTTGAATCTTAGCTGGTTGTGATAGAGTCTATATATTTTTAAATTCTTCACACATTGCGTGCTTGAGTCATGGAGGTTGAAAGTCGAGCGAGCCTCAGGCGGACACGACTTGACCAGCCCGCACTTAGCTCAATCCTAGAGTAATGTTTGTATTCATATTTATGGCAATGTTATATGTTATTTGGTTTGTGTAGGCAATAAAGATCGAAATGTAGCATTTGCTGATAGGCTTTAGGTTTGTTGTATACAGCAAACTACTTTAGCGAGTACCTAATAGTAGGTCAGAAAATTTAAAGGCTAGTTTTTGCATACTAAGCGTACCAACTTGTTAGATTACACCAAGACTGTTAAGTTACAAAAGTTTTTAGAATACACATTAATAAATATCATAGAAATGTACCACTGTTGCATTATCTTTATCAACTCCATCCTCAGTTAAATCTTCATTAAAGAAACAATCATCAAGCTTCCTTACCGTCAACCTATTTCTCACATCTTGCAACCGGTGGTGAACTGTTGCCTCACAGTAATGGAGCTAATGAACCAACCAAGAACTAAATAAAAATATGATGTAACTCCTTTCGCAATGCGCAAATTGTATGAACGAATGATGTTATTATTTTACTTCAATGAACGTGCGGGTCAACTTTGGCGATCACCAAAAATTGGTCTCTTTTCTGTTCCTTAGTTCCGGTATTTCAATTGAAGATAATGATGGGTTTGTCATTTTCGCACCATCATTTTTATTGCCATCTTGACTTAACCTGCCTTTTTTGTTGTTGATTGATCCGCTTGTATTTTTCATTTCAAACTCAGATTCAATATCATCGTACTCTATTGATCTATTTTAGGTCTTGAGTTCTTTCTCTTAAGTTCTTTTCTTTCTTGTTTTCTTTGTACTGTGATTAGAGGAGTCAACGTCGACTCCTCAACGACTCCTCCAAGACTACTCTTTAATAATAACCAAGAAAAAATTCTAGATAGAAGTTTAGCTATATTGTGCGTATGATTGTAGGTAGATATTGCTTTATCACCTACATTTATACTAACGGCTTTACTAATGATTGAATGAATGTCAAAATATGTGGTTATTTTTAGTTTATTCCGAGGAATAACTTTATGTCACGTTTATTGGTAAGGCTGTAAGTATTTACAGCGTCATCACTAAACATTCAAGTATCGCATCAACATTTTGTATTTATTTATTTAACACATTCAGTTCATGAACTTCCTATTCCATAAGTTCCTTTACATAAAACGACTAGTTGCCACTTAAAATAGATTTCGTCATGACGTCACTACAAGTGTGGGAACAGCCTATTGATTAACACCCAATGTTAATGGATACTTTTATAGCCTCTTCAGATAATTGAGAAAATAGCACCGAATTGTTTTGGACATCTGTTTTATATATCTCATATGTCGTTAAAGAAACCCATTTAGGTTTTTTATCGACAAAAAAAGACTACACATAGGTATATAAAAACTACACATGAAGAACTAATTTTGTTTTTATTCTTGATGTAAACTTTGATCGTGCTTAAAGAGATCGAATAATTTGCTTCCGTTTTCATTATCATTGAAAATTAACCTATCATTCGTTTCCGTAGACATTTACTAAGTGGTTTGAGTATCTCAATTACATACTCAAATGCAACTTTAAAATTATCATCAATCAATACGCAGGTCTCTCACACGATGTAGGTACGTAGGAAAATATCTCAGACACATAGAACTTTTACGTTTCACGCTGTACAACAATAAACATTTTTGAAATAAATGAAATCTATTGATAATACTAACAGATACAACTTAAAAAAAAAGATTTTGTCTATTTCCTTTTTAATAGTTTCAGAAATTAACATAAAAGAGCCTTGTCACGGAATCGTTCATATATGAAAAGGACTACTTATAACAGACCTTGCTCTTCTCAATATATTTATATAAAAGCACGACGATAAACACACACATTTCCAATTTATCAATGAACATACCACATGTCTAAGCACTTGTCGCGACGATGTTTCCGACGAGTCTATCTTCACCATATGTTTTATGTTCTAAAAATATAACTTCCGCGTAGCATATTGTCCATTTCTGGGAAATATGAAGAGTTGAACTCTCACACACACTAATATGTTAACATTACTGTCGATAGCTACAAAATATGAAATTATGAATACATTTTATCGACTCTTATCGACTTTATTGTAAAGAATTGGGTACTTTATTGGGGTCTTTGATTCTACGTATGTTACTTTGCATAAAAATGTTTATGTTTACAAACAGTTGCTTTGTAACGTTATCACCTTAAACTTAGGATGGCTAAATAACATAATTCCCAGCTACAAAGGTAACAAACTTTTTGTAAACAGTTTTACTCTCAATGCCCCTCGTGTTTGTACAACTTTCTGCATGTGTTAGCAAAAAGGCGTCGAGAGATTTAAAACCAGAGACCGTTACGTTTTTATTCCATAAACAGGCACATGTGGCTCGCGTGGGAACTGAACCTAATGAAGGTAATGAGATCCAACAGTTGCTAATCATTGCTTCTGTATGATGTGTGAACCTTTCGACACCAGCAAACAAACTCTGTTTGTTCCGTTGATGGAGTTAAAGACATCGCTTGTACTGATTGATGTAAATCTTTATATGATTAAGGGTTCGTTCGTACTTATCAATGGCTGTACATTTTTCTGACGATCTCTCACAGGAAAACTTTGAACTATTAAAGGCATATGATAGCCGCTGTAACAATAAGAAAGTTGGAAACTAAAATAGATAAGACAAGTGCTTTTTTGCGAGTAGGTACTAGATACCTACAGAACTTTTCGTCTGTAGATCCCAGTCGCATTTTATTTATAAAGCTTATTAATAAACTCATTTCAATTACGAATAAGCATGTAACTTTAGAAAATATTGATGTTTTTATTGCGATATCATAATTATGGACTTGTCACATTTAATTAAACAGGCTTATCTCTAAATTAATCCGAGTTTATGATAAATAGAAATAAGTAGAATATTTTGCGTTCTAGGTTTACGATGCTTAGTGTATAAATCATTTGGCCTAAGAGACGTTTTAATTTATTTTATGACTTAATATATCACCGGCTCTATTTATAAAACTTTTTTCGCGGATAGCAGATGTTACAACATAGGAGCATGTTGGATTTTAAGAAGTAATTAAATGACTAATTATTTTTCCAGAAAGGTTATCGCGGCCAATAACCTCATTCTCAGATGGTTTATGTTTCAAATTTATTAGCACAGATCCTGTCCATGTTTTTTAATCATTAGTTTGGAGCTTTTTATTATTATTTATCATAACCAATGTTGCTACGATACGTTTAAGCTCGATAAATCAATTTTAATTAATAATTTACTGTCAAAATGCGATAATCCGCATGAGTTTTTAAATACTTATTATATATAATTTTCTTTAGAAGGGATTCGAACCCTCTAAGTATATCTCGCCATCAGTAGCGACTATGCTTTATCCCGCTGTGCTATCAACCAATCGACGTCATGGTTGAATTTTTTTAAAGTTTTTTTTTTATTTTTGTTATTTTTTTAGGCTATCGAGGGCAGAACTGTGAGATAGACATCGATGACTGCCCCGGTCACCTCTGCCAGAATGGAGCTACCTGCGTTGATGGACTAAACTCTTACACCTGCGAGTGTCCACCTACCTTCACTGGAACACTTTGCGAGACTGATGTCGACGAGTGTGCTTTACGGTAAGTTTACAAATTACCTTGATTGATTAAAAACGGTCCGAAAATCGCGCCTTGCGTAACACCATAAAAAAGTGTGCCAAATAATTGGCTGTTTCAAATTAACAAACTCATGACTCACTTCACTCAGTTTTAGAATTAATTAGGTTTGTATAAGCTATTACACAGTTATATCTCTTAAATTACATCACGTATCCTTGCAAGTTAAATTGACCGCGATGCTATTACTTAAAGTTAGTTATTCATAATAAAAACTTTGGGATTGTAAACCTAAAGCTTCGGTAATAAGGTTTTTTTATCTCCTTGGATTCTGTAAATGGGATTTGGCAGATATTACTCGCTTGTCAAGGAATCGGCGCGGTCCAATTAAGCAGGCATCCCGACGAAACAAAAGACTGGAACGGATCAGATGATTACACTTCCAAAAAACATCAGAAACTTTGTAATTTTGAACCTAAACTGCTAGCAAGTAAGGCTGAAAGCTGCATGAATGGATCGAAAATAAATAATATGATCGATCCACGAGTAATTCAATCTCGGCCGCCATTTTTGATTATTAAGAAAATGCAAGTACTTACACCATTGTGTTTTTTTGCAATGTTGGTAATACATAAATTGATATTAAATTCCCATCTGAACGTTGGCCTTCCTAAACGATTTAATTATGTCTTTATGAAGTTGTTTTTGTGTGGATCACCGTCTTGATTGGGTGTTAATTACAAAATAGCTCGACAGAGTCAACGATCTCACACCATTAGCGATTCTCAAGCCTGTCAAGTTTAGTATTTTTTTTAAAAAAAACCTGTCCTTGCATATTTAGACAAACATTTCCACTTTTATCATGTAACTATCTTTATAAATTTCCTAATAACAATATATTCTATATACCGATTTGATATAATTTTCGCGGAAATATTTAATATTTTAATCCGCTATTCACCAGTGACTTGATCAAGATCAATGTCCTAAGTCGCCATGTGCGGCGTTCCAACATTAATTGTTCTGTAATGATTGGTTATAAAAAAGTGTACGTTCGCACGGTAATAGTAAAGAAAAGCTCGAACGCTCAGTCTAGCGTAATGACATGCATATGCTTAGTAAGAGCTAATAGTAACATGAACGTTTTCTGTATAATTATCATCTAAATACAAACCTTTCGTTTCTCATCTCTTTCTTCATTATCAACATCGGAATTCATATTAACTTTAGTGTCACCAAGCACTTTATAGAAATTTGATATAATGAATTTAACTACATTATTATTTGTAAACTAATCAGTAGACTCATTAAAAGCATTTAAAATGACATTACCACAAACTTAAGTCACAACATTTATTTTCACTAATTAAGTTTACCATTTTGTATTTTTATGTTTGTTTTGAACGTCATATTAATGGTTTTAACTATCTATATTTACCGGCAACTTAGATACTACATCTACATTAGGAACATCTACATTAGGAATATATTTTTCTAAAGAAACTTTGTGATACTTATTTGAATCAGGAAGTGAGAACGAATGATGGCTTCTGTTTGCGCAAAAAAGTGCAATTGGAAGCCTTATATCCGAGTATCATCCCCGTGAGATAAATAACGCTTTTATGTTCATCCGGTTTCTACTCTAGCTGGCTTCATTCACTTGAAAAATCTCATTACTTACCCAAAGTTTTCAAGTAATTTGACCCAACTCAATATGTTCACCTTCCGATAATTTGAGCACTCAATCACGGATGATTTTCTATTTTAATTTAATATTATTACCCGTTTCCCCAAAATTAATCGTCACTATACAAACTATTAATATTTCGACCAACCATGGACAAGTCAGACCGCCCGCTGCAAAGGCCTCTTACGAAACGAAACTAAGTTTTACTTGATTTGGCTGTTTACTTGAAACTCTTATTTTCTTTACCAGAAAGCTCACATTCCCTTAAGTTTGCGTTACTTAGACGCAGAAGCATCATTGCCGGGACACACTTTAGCTGCTTAGCGTTGTTCCTTGCCTCTTATTTTACATGTTCTGTCTTCTAAAAGCTTTCGTAAGCTTCTTCGATTTTGTGCTTTATTGGTTTATGTTAGAGTATATTTTGCTTTATTCTATTGTTGTATGGGATAGTGTCATACAATCCGAGCCATTGGCTCATGAAACGCAACAGATAAATGCATGGTCGATATCCAGTTACGTCTCGGGATTTTTTTCATTTTGTTTCGTCTCGAAGGTGGTTGGGTTGCTTGCGGTAGAATAATGTGTATTGAAAAACTATTATAGGTTAGTGCAAATCATAGGAGTTTTTATGATACTTATATGTTAGGTACCTACTATTATCAGTAGGTATTTCAATATTTTTGAAAATTTTGCCTGCTCGTTTATGTTGGATAAGATCAAATTACATTATTTTAGAATTTGCAGCATTTTAGTTAAGCAAACATTTTTTATTTTCATATTTTTTTTTATGATGAATGGGTCGGCTCTTGACCACGAAACTTACACAGGTAAGAATGAGGTCTACGATGAAGCGAGCCTATCCAGAAGGTGTCTATTAACTCTTTAAATAAAAATAAAAGGGTCGTAGCTCAGCGGAAATACAGACGCTGGAAGCAGATTTAAAATTGTTAGCAGTGCGTATAATGAAAGAACTTTGAAAGCGCTTAGTCCTAATAGATGGAATATCAAACAAGTGAGGATGATAGTCAACTATGCGTCTGAAGTCCCTGTAAAAGAACAGTGAAGGCGGAATAAGTTCGTGCTCTCCTGGAGCACACACATAGATGATGTTTACTAGAGCTTCGACGAACAGTTTCTTTTGCACGGCTTTGTTTATTTCGCCATACAAATCTATAGTATCAGGACCTCCTATATTGAGACTTGAAAGCGCAGTGACTCTGGGAACGGAATAGTCGAGGACATCGTTATTGCCCGAGCCGTTACAAGTAGTCACAACAAGATTTATTACGTGTAGAGGAGGCAAGTTTTTACGGCAACTGCCTTGTTAAATCTGTAATTTTGTTTTTCACTGCATTTGACCGTGGGTACGGAATTGCCAGCATACCTTCTCTTTTATCTATTTGTAGCTCCCTAACAACCTAGAAGTTTGTCGTTATTATAACTAACGGTTCTGTGTGGAAGAGATGCTCTGCTTTATATTGTCTCGGTAAATGTAGTCATGATCCTGTATCCTGATTGTTTTTATGGGTGGAATTAAGCTGCTTTGATAATTACATTGTCTACAGTACTAAATTGAGTTGTTTTCCTAAAATACTTCCTAGTAGGAAATAGATTTTTAATAGGATTAGGTTTGAAAGTCTTCATTACTCTGATCAAGATCCGACGCATCATTAGTTACTGACAAGACCGTAGGTAGTACATTCAATTTGAGATTATCGAGTGATCATCGATCATTTAAATCGATTGCAACGCGGTACGACACAAAAAGTGGGGTTTATTGTTTCGTTTTTATATTTGGGCTAGATATTATTAGCAATTATTCAGTTACTATCTATGAACAATTAAAAAAAACATACATACAGCCGAACATAATAAACTCCTCCTTTTTCGGACGGTTAAAATAAAGAAGAGCAGGAATAACTACGGACTTTGTAGACTTCAATTCTTTTTAAATATGTCTATGAGGTGTTTAGAATAAGCACCTAATCAATGTTGATCACATACATGAGAACAAAATGTATCCGATGGTGATAATATAAAAACTTTTTTTTTTAAAAGAGAAGTGATAAAAGACTAATTAAGAAGACAACTTGTCTCTTGAAATTGAATTGAAACCAACACAATTGTACCTATACATTATTTTTGGTCTGTAATTCTCGAAACCTATCATGACTGAAACACCCGTGAAACCACGTTATTCAAGCCTTAATACTCGATTAAAAGTGTGATTTTTCAAGGCTTTAATTTTATTGTCTCATGTAATTTTGGTCCTTTTACTGTATTTTTACGACAAAATGACTTGAGTAATTTGCGTGATCGCAGGGTGCCTGTAGATCATTAAAGTTAAGTTGCGCCTGCGCATGTCTGCTACCGGGTGCGTTGGTAGCCGCATTGGGTGCAAGTTATGATGGCTAGGCGGGGACGACATAATTTTAATGTTGTTTTAGCTAAGTAATACCTATCCTTGCGTAAACTTAGCTAGTGCTCAAGCTCACACTATTAACTAAAATTTTGTATGAAAATCCACTAGAGTAATTTTTAAATTTATTGACATCATTTTGGTTAGGTTATTGTGATTCGAAAAGAAAACATTCCTTATAAAAAAAACTCCCATACGTATTACCCTAACAAGGTCACAAGACAAAACTGAATCTTGTAAGTAAATGAATAGTCAGAATACTTTTACATTAGATACCTAAGTACTGTAGCATTCTCTCAAATCATCAGATGACGTCTTAGGAGAATTTATATGATAAGTATCCTAAACATTATTGGATACTTTCTTCCAATCATCGCGGATTCCTAGTACTATGCTTTCCTCAGCCTCTTTCAACTCAAATTAAGGTTCATAAAATAGTCGATCGGCTGATCATCGCTCACCTATTCAGTATCGCAACTTACAAGAAAAGTATGATTAATGATGATGACCTGGGTATCATCTAGTGGGGAGATGACGGCGTCCCGGTAAGGGTCAATGCCACTGGACTACTGTTATAGATTACTGTTTATTTTATTGATACTCTGGTATACAATTGCCTTTAACTGCCGCCAAGACAACAAAGAGTAAATTTGTATGACCGTGAAAGCATAATATGAATTTTTGGATCGCCTGATGTCCTCAGTCATCCATAGGCTATAAAGTGACGTATAATATTGTAAACACGTTCTCTCGTCGATACAGTCTGATAGCGTGCTCCATTCATGCTTTAGTATTGAAATAAAACATCAACACAATAATTACCAACTGACTCAAAGTCAAATTATTCAATCAATAAGGTTCACGACTGTATCCCCGAGGCGCGGTTGACAATACTCTCAGATCTTTCATATGTAGGTAGGTATTCTATTTCATAAAAAAAAAAGAAATAACGACATGGTACTAACCATCATTTTGTACATAAAATCTCGAACCAATTTAAATCAATCCATTTCCATGATAGTTCAAACCCTTATATATATTTAGATAGATCTTGTTGTAATATATCACATATTCATAAACCATCTGCCTCAGAGCCATATAACTCCCTAAAATCTGAAATGCTGATACGTTTACGATGGATCATTCACACAGCTATGTCAATATGACCCTAGAGCTCAATTTATAGGGACCTCGGCGGAATTTACGATCCAAAAGCTATTCGGTTAAATTCGTGATGGCCCTTCGACGATTCGAATATTCATATAGAGTATTTTTATGTGGGACATAAAATAGGTAACTGGACATACCTAGACAAACGCTGAAGCATACTTACATCAAAAGGAAATGATAAATCAAGAAGATGTTCCTGCCTATAAAATATAATGCAGGTTTAACTTTTAAACTAGGTAAGTACCTCTGATTAGGCAGCTGTTCATAACTCAAGAAAAGCTTATTAGTTCAACAGTCAAGACTAAGCAGAAAGTGGGTAATTAGGTACAGACTAAAAATTATAAAGATAGGTATTTACTCGAACGAAAAATGAATCCCCAAGCCAGCTATATCTAGTCTGAGGATAAAGAAATGATCATCAATGTTTAACAAGTAAGGCAATTGCTAGATCTTTCTGTAGGTGTTGAGTAATTTTACGATTACCTACATTACAAACGCGTTTGCCCCTGTGGGTTCAGGAAAATAACTAAACTATTTACCGGTTTACACAGCAAAGCCTGTCAATACTAGATAGTAATCCTGCGCGTAAACATTTATCTAGATCTTATGTAAGCAATAAATCTCTCGAAATAGAGCATTTTGAGTACCTTTCTCTAACTAACCTCTTGTAACCTACGCTTTAATTAGTTTAAAGCTTACAATAAAGATTCTAATTTATTGGGGATAGAACAGAAAACATGAGGACATCAATAATCGATGGATATCATGAATAATATATTTTTAATCACTGAACCATCAAAAGATAAGTCATTATCGGAATTTTAATGCAATGAGCTAGAATTACCCAAAACATTAACATTTCCTTTTAAAAGATGATTATAATTTTGTGTAATAACCAGTTTGCCATTTCTGAATAGCAAGGAATTGTTTTTCCTCACAACCAAGCCTTGTTAGGGAGTATTATAAGTGCAATGAGTTATGAATGACAAAGCCACTGTAAATTGTTGTCATTTACTTAATATAAAAGAACAATCGCGCAGTCTCATTATACCAAGCTGTAATTTCGCGAAAGCATTTGTCGTATGCTAAAGAGACCTATTTAAAAACGTTCAAATAACTCTGGGCATAGTCATCTGACGTGTCGGTTCTTTTGTACAATTTGTGCGCAGAATTTTGAGATTTTACGCTTTTTACGTGTGCTGTTTCTAATTAGCCATAAAAGTTTGTAGAATCAAGCGTTTGTAATTCACCTTAATAATCATTTTGGCTATATTTTACGCTTCATAAACTGTGTAGAAAAATAACAGATTCATCCCAATGCTCTACACTGTTTAGAACTCTAGTACGATTGTTCCAAAACGGCCAGAATTTAAACCAAACCTTCCGATCGGCACTTGTATGCTTGGCCAACACTTTGTGTTACTGTTGCATAATGTAACCTATTTCTTCCTCAGGCCTCTAGTCTGTCAAAACGGTGCCACCTGCACCAACTCCGTCGGTGGCTTCTCTTGCATCTGCGTCAATGGCTGGACCGGACCGGAGTGTTCTGTGAACATCGATGATTGCGCTGGTGCTGCCTGTTTCAATGGCGCCACTTGCATCGACAGGGTCGGCGCTTTTTACTGCAAGTGCACCCCTGGAAAAACTGGTAAGTGTTTTAGCACTTTGAACACTAATACGGCGTTTTGGATTGAAAAAATGAACCATGTTTTTCCTGGAACAATGTACTAAACACGTACCTTCGTATGAGGTAGAGGCCATGGAACGGAATTTTCAATTCACCAGAAGGCCTCCGTCATGGCTAAGTAACTTATTGAAAGTTCTTATAGATAGGAAAAAAAAAAACTTAGGCCTTTACATCTATATGAGATGATTTATACACCGTCAGGAGGCAATCCATGCCTACACTTAACGGGACGCCGTAGTGCCTACTACTAGATAGGCAAACACGATATAGATTTCAGTCAAAAGTAATTCTGGTACAAATCTTCACACAAGCTTTCTTTCTCCACAGGTCTTCTTTGCCACCTCGATGACGCGTGTACCTCCAACCCGTGCCACGCCGATGCGATATGCGACACCAGCCCCATCAATGGCTCCTACACCTGCTCCTGTGCTTCAGGGTACAAGGGGCTGGACTGCTCTGAGGATATTGATGAGTGCGAACAAGGTTGGTGAATTCATTTGCTCATTAATTACCGACCTTCATTTTAAAACAATAAAGTTTCAAATTGTGATTCTATACGTAACCAGCTCATGTTATTTCCCCGGAAAAGTAAAAGAACTCTTCAACCACGGTTTTCAGACTTTTGCAACAGGATTAGTAAGTTAAGTACTTATTGCAGAATTAGTCTTATTATACCTAAAGTTACAAAAAATTTTAATATTAATAAAAACAATGTACTTTATCTCCTGTAACATCTAAGGATACCTTATTCTTACAAAACTATGAAAAAGATAACCATTATCATCTTTCACATCATCATTGATTCTCTAGAATCCTTTGTTACAATACTGCCAACATTGGCGTTCCCTCACCAGTCCTCTCATTCTCAGGTTCCCCTTGTGAGCACGATGGCATCTGCGTCAACACTCCTGGCTCCTTCGCCTGCAACTGTTCCGTTGGCTTCACTGGTCCTCGCTGCGAGACCAATGTCAATGAGTGCGAGAGTCATCCCTGTAGGAATGATGGCTCCTGTCTGGATGATCCAGGGACCTTCAGATGTGTCTGCATGCCTGGTAAGTTTAGATTTTGCAACGATTTCTAGTTTGATTCTAAGGATATTTCAGACTAAAACTAAGTACAAAAATTTTAGTGAGTTCGAAAATAATTGAATCGACATCCTCTTCTAACCCCTTCAAAGTTGTTCAAAACCTTTGTAATTTTTCTTCTGGGGATGCTTTGAGACCTCAAAACATTTCCCCACACAAAGTTACAGTTACGTTAAAACACATAGAAAGTTGCAGAATGAAACGGTAAATTGCGCAGGCGTCGCTAACTTACAATTTGCTCCCGGGTGACGTCCGTGGTCGCTTGATGATTATCATTAGCATTAGAGAGGGATAGATAGATGCTAGGGTTGGTTAAGCTACATCCTCGCTAGAAAAAAATATGCAATTTTGTATACGAACTTACATACTTATACAATTTTTTCCTTTTTTATTACTGTAACCGTAACGAATAGCTAGCCGCAAGATTCTAGTGGCTATCAATTGTTAGAGATCGGAAGGAACGTCATACATACATACATACATATAAATTGTGATAAGGTTAAGTAGGTACTTATTAATTAGAAGTAGCAAGTACGAGTAGTTGCATTTGCAGGTTTGCAGAACCTGTAACCATTAAGGTTCCTGAACAGCCTCAGGCAGAAGAGATAGAATGTGAAATTGCAGCAATTTCCTTGAAGGTTGCTAGAAGGAATACATTCAAGTCTTATTTGTGTTGTTCTAAAAGCTCACTTAGAAGATGGGTAAACAAAATAAGCACTTCAAAACCACGTAATTGCACTCACGATCAAATCTTATGACGTAACAGTGTCAGCCCTATTCAACGCGTTCCCATGGCGATGAGACGTTTCGCATTGTCTTCTGATGCGGAACCAACTGCACTTAGATCTTATTACAGTAAGACAAAGCTTATTTTCGAACCAAATTATTTGTTACTCGAATTCATTTAGCGCTTATTCCAATTACGTAAAGCTCAACTTTGTATAAAAAAATGGTAAATCGCAATAAGTATTATATCTAATTGCGTTGCAATAGAGTTGATTTTGCAATATAAAATTAAGATGTTTTAAAATACTTCCCCTTTGATCGATATTAAATTCGTTAAAAGTTATCAAAAATGTTGCTTATAGTGCTTCTTGAACTATTATAAAAAAACAAAATTCAAAAACAGAACAATTACTTTTTTAATAATTCACACTGAGGAACTAAACTTAAAATAAAAAGTAATTTCATTATTACATTAAATCTCTTTGGATCGTAACTTTTATCGTACATTTCGGCTCAACGTAAAACTATCTAATTAATTTAATAAATAGGTTTATCACCCATTAGATTACTAAACCCGATTAGCTCGTGTTCATGTGACTATCAAAACGTTATGACCGATCATAGGTTTATTCGCCATAAAACTATGGAGTCATGGTTAAATTAATTAGAATAGCGTTACTCTGTCAACGATTTAAGAATTTTTTGGAACGTTTTTTTTTGTAAAATTTGTCTTTTTTGAATTACATTTGAGAATGAAATTTGTTTTAAGGAATCAGCAATAGAATTGTTCATTTTATATCTACGATGTTCAGTGAAGACTTCGCTAATTACCTTTGAATAAAAATAGGTACATTATACTTAATACGTTTTATATCAGAAATTAACAGTTAAATTAATAAATGAATGGTAATATTTTCTCCACTATTCGCAATTACCATGCCTTAAGTTCAATTGTACCAAAGACAGTAAAATGCGATTTAATTTTAACGCTTAGTAAGCTCAGCCAATCTGACGGAAGATGCGTCGCGTATTATCGGTCGCGTAAAGCCAGAACAGACAATTATATGAGAAAACATTCTGTTTGTTGGTGGACTGTATTTTGGGGTGCTGGATTGATGGTAAATATAAAAACGTAAGTAGGGCGAATTCACCGAGTTTGTTTAACTTTCTGTTACGTACAGTTGCAAGGGTTTCTACATAGATTCAGATTCTACTCTTGACAGTTTGTTTTTATTTCTACCATAGACAAAAATATAGTTCTACAAACGATAAAATTAAAAATAATTTAGTGTTGTTGTTGCAGTCTAACAACACATTCAACCTTTCACACTTGATACGCGATAATGATAACGAAGACTGCTGAATACGCTCGACGCATCTTCCGTCAGATGTGAATCGACCCTTAGCATGGCGATTGTCTAGGTACCGGAGAATAGATAAATGACAGTAATGACATTAAGAGTGTGGATAAAACGGGTAGAATGTGGATAAAGTTACTTGTATCTACACTCTAATGTCATTACTGTCATTTATCTACACTCCGGTACCTAGACAATCGCCATGACACGACTAAAAAAAAATCACATTTTTTAAAATAAATTAATTAGGCTTCTATTATCAAGAACTGCGGGAGGGCCGCTAGTGTTAATAAAAATGTACAATCATAACAGAATTATTAATTAGTTTTTATGAGAAGCTATCAATTAGCCCTACCAATAGGGTTAAGCATCATCCCATGGAAAAAATGAGTGCAAAGACCTGAATGCGCGTAAAAAATATGTCGTCATACCTCGCTCACTCGCCTGTCCTTATTGGTACTTGAGCCGGCTGGATGCAACCAACTGGAACCGTGTATAAACCTAGCTTGTTCATAAAGGTCTCGATCTCACTTGCTGACTGATGGCCTATCCAAAATATATAATAAAAAATAAATAACCAAAGAATTTCGTATTAAAAGCTTCCTCGGATTTCCCGATTCTTCGGAAGATTAATTAGATAATTATTGGAAAGACTTGGTGAAAATTCAAGTTCTCTCGCAAAGTTTTTATTCCTGGTTTTTCTTATCCGAAACGTAAAAGAAAATAGCCTGGCAGGTAATCGAACTCAACCTTAGATCTGGGGCCGTATCCGCGTTCCTTTTTTCGTTTGTTTGATGATTATTGGGATGCTTTCCACTATTTCTGACTTCAAGGGCCAATTTTTCAAACGTTAAAATACGATCCTAACCTATATTCCAAACCGAGAAATTGGCCCTTGAAGTCAGAAATCGTCCCTTGAAGTCAGAAATCTTGGTGGGAAGCATCCGAGTATTCATCAAACGAACGAAAAAAGGAACGCGGATACGGCCCCTGAGCTCGAAGACTAGGTACCTCCCAGCTTGCTAGCGTAGGTCCTTGTGGTACATAAGTTAACCGCCAGCATAGGACTTTCCGTAGCAAGTAGGTACCTATAGGTACCTATGTACAGAGAACGAAGGTAAGGACTAAGGTAATTACACTAAAACGTCTCTTACCTATACCACCTCGCATAAGAAGATTCTAAACAGACTAGAATAAGAATTACTTTAGACAATTACGCAGGAATGTAGACTCCATCTCCCACATAATTTACCATGGGATATTTTTTTATAAAACGGTCAGTCTCTCAAACAAGTTTCTCTTACATAATAAATAGGTTTTACTATTTTTAGCATGGCAATTGACAACTTTTTTGATGAGCTGTTGATACTGAACTTCTTGTTAGACTACAGAACTTCTTGGTAGTTTGAATTTAGAACGCATTTAAAAAATAACATTTAGAAAGAAAAACAAAGCAAGATCGATTTTATTTCTGAGCACCAAGTTTGTGTTTCATTTTTGTTGGATAGCATAATTTTTTATGAAGTAAGTGACAAATAAGAAACGCAGCTTAGATAAAATGTTTTTGAAGCGTGAGTTTTGAACTTTTCCTTATTGAAATTCTAGTTATTACCGTAACTTGTATATTATTCGAAGCAGAACAGCTGGTTTCGGATTGTATTGGTTAAAGTATGCACAAAGACGACATTAGCATGCTGGACATACCCATTGTGGCTGTGATACAGAATCGTGATGTTTGGAATGGTGTAAGGTACGACCGATGTACTAATTAGATATTTGCAACTAAATGGCCGTTCATTTCATTACACAGACATCCTTTACTAGATTTATATAAACAGCTCGTGCCGCTGTATGTATGTAAGGACGTCAATGATCAAAAAAATTTAGTAAAAGACGTGTAAGTCTACGGACAAAAACAAAGCATTTTCCCTTGCGTTTGAGTTTAAAATTGTCTTTTTGACACCTTAAGAACAGCTGAATTACCAATTAGAACAATTTAGTTCAAAAAATGATTCCGCTTGTCTCTTAAGCCTTAAGCCGTTACAGATGAACTAAAGGTACTTGCGAGGAGGGCGTGTCCCTCCCTCTATCAAAGCCGTAACCACAAGCACAGATAATATTATATTCCACAACCACATGGGTTATAGAGCAAGAATTCTTGCATAACACTGAGATCGCTGTAGCCAAGTCGGTTTAAGAAGTCTTACTTTTAGAGCACTCAAAAGACTCTTTTTCACATAAAGAAATCGATTTGTACAAGTAGCTAAAACCATTAGATAATTACTTAATGTCTGAATAACATAAAGTCCTTGTATTTTTAGCAAGTTTTATACTTTTATCAACAATGCCTTTACCAAGCTATAAAAATTTGTGGCACAGCGTATGCTCATTCATTGCTACGTTTGTTTAATGGTAATTGTTAACATAATGGATATTTATTTGAAACTCGTGAGAGATTACACGCTGATTGCGATTTGTTGGCTAATACTTGTGGTAAAGCTCAATAATTACAAAAGACTGGAATGATAGATACGGGTTTCAATCGAAACTAATTCTAATAAACTTCAAACAGTTTTCAATAATTTTCGATCTCTATCAAGAAAAAAGATCATCTTCCAAAGAAACGTAAGCCAGATAAGTTTGAAGTATTTACTTAGTTTTTAGTTGCAATTTAGAACATAGGTTTCAAAATAGAAGTCGTCTCAATAAGGGACAGTCATCCATTTAGGGTCTAAACATGATTAACCTAAGTAAGGTATAACCTATAAACAACCTTATCAACCGCCTCTAAAATAGAGTTCCTTTTCACTTGAACTTCCATTTAGGTTGCTTGACCAGTCCCGTGCTATAAAATTAAATAATGCCAAACGAATATGAGTTCAAAGCTGTCGGGTATAAAACTATTTTGGAGTAAGTGTTGGTTTTTTATGGAACTGGAAGGTCCCAATTAGCATTCTTGCACGAACAGCTACTTCATTGGAATATAGAAAACAAATCTGTTATTTCTATCATAAGTCATGCCTTTTGGTAGGTACATTGTTGCACGAAAGTAAATGATGAGAAAATGCGTACCTTTGCAAAAAAGGAGCATTTGAAGGTGATCAGAAATTTCTTAAGAACGAAGATGCTATTAGTGTTATCAAACAGGATAAGGGTTAGTTTGTTGTATTCTCTCAAATTGTCGCCTGATGTTTCTTTTCTCTACATCATAGCATCGGTTGTCCAATTAGCTCAGTTGCTTAGTTAGAGCCACGGATCGGAAAGGTCGTAAATTATCAACGGGTACAATTTTTGGGATGCATTTATAAATATAAATTGCAATCTTTTTTTCAGGATTCACTGGAACACAGTGCGAGGTGGAGATAGACGAGTGTGCGAACAACCCCTGCCTGAACGGAGGCGTCTGCCACGACATGATCAACGCCTTTAGATGCACTTGTGTTATTGGGTATGAAAATTTACATTACCTACTGTACAAAACGCATTGCATGGAAGAGACAGTTGAATTATTCAATCCAGGTTTTGGAAAAGCAGTCAGTCTTTATCGTAGGGCCAGTGAAATTGACCGAATATTGGCATTTTTGTTCTATGCTTAGGTTATGTTTATTTCAGATTCACTGGAGCTCGCTGTCAGGTAAACATCGATGACTGCGCGTCTAGTCCTTGTCGGAATGGAGGAACCTGCCGAGATTCCATCGCTGGGTACGACTGCGAATGCCAACCAGGGTACAATGGTGAGTGGTATTCTATTGCTGATACAGCCTGCCTTGACTCAGCATATTTTTTTGAGAAGCATCGCGTTGTTAACCATCTGCCTTTCTTTTATTAGACTCTCTGAAGAGATTAGGATTTAAAAAAGTCTTGCGAATTATCTTGGTTCGATCGGGACTTGATTGTTTAAAGGTTTTTGGATAACCATAATCTTACCTCGATGACCCTTGTCAGTTTGGAGGGGACTGGAGTGGCAGGATTTGTCATTATTCGTCTGTGGAAAAACATTGACTTTAGTTCGGGTTCGATCCCCGCCGCGGGATAAATGTTTGTTTGTATGATCTGCAAATATTTATCTCGGGTCTGGGTGTTTATATGTATATTATGTATGTATTTACGAAAAAGTATATAAGTAGTATATCAGTTATCTGGTTCCCATAGTACAAGCTTTGCTTAGTTTGGGGCTAGATGATGCTGTGTGAAAAAGTCCAGCATTATTTATTTATTTATTATTTAGTTATTTATTACCTAAAACAGTCATGAGGTCTCTTGGGTTTTTATCGAAAATATTTCTTGTGATAGACATTTTAGTACTCACACTATTGATTGGAGTTTAAACTTTACTGTAAACCGATTAACCAACAGGTATGTCGTGTGAGACCAACATCAACGACTGCCTCTCAGCGCCTTGCCACCGCGGCGAGTGTATCGATGGAGACAACAGTTTCACCTGCAACTGCCACCCAGGATACACCGGCAGGGTTTGTCAGACGCAGATCAACGAGTGCGAATCTAACCCTTGTCAGTTTGGAGGTAAGATCTACTTTTGCTTGATTGATTGATTGTTGTAATGTGATACTTCATCGTCTTCTTGCTCTTGTCACATTATGTAGAACGGCAGAACATGATTTCTTGGTCCATTTCATATTTTTATTGAGTTATTAATATTTCTGTTTCTGTTG
This sequence comes from Epirrhoe tristata, assembly GCA_951394285.1. Lineage (NCBI taxonomy): Eukaryota > Metazoa > Arthropoda > Insecta > Lepidoptera > Geometridae > Epirrhoe > Epirrhoe tristata. Next base: position 11,117,889 of record OX596139.1, read on the forward strand.
TGCTATGAAAGGTTTTTGAGGTAGTTACTTCTCAGTTTAAATTCCGCTCAAATTTTACTTGCAACTTTTTCGTGTTTATAATTCTGTCCAATCGTTTTCGTAACTCATCTCCGTAGTAAACTTCATCAAAATTAGGACGTCATTTTGTATTACTATAACTTTTAACAATATCTTTATCTTAGGCCACTGTGAAGATCTGATCGGTGGCTACCAATGCCGCTGCAAGCCCGGTACCTCCGGCCGCAACTGTGAGATCAACGTCAATGAATGCTACTCCAACCCTTGCAGAAACGGTGCCACTTGCATCGATGGCATCAACAGGTATGTCTATTCTCTTTTAATCTTCATCTTGTTCTCTATTGTTTATTCTTCTTAAATGTTTACCTTCATCAAATTTTCTGTCTGGTGAAGGTTCGTTTATGTGTTCATCATCTTATTGGTCATTGGATGCTATGTTAACAATAATGATGACATCATATTCATCTTATCTCTCTTTAGTTTGTCTCATATTATTTAAAGTGCTGATTTGTTGTATGGGTCACTTTTTACTTCTATTATTTTGAAATTAGTTGCAGCTTATTATTAACATCTCATATTATAACTAACGGTTCATCAATAACTATTATACTTATACATTTTTGTATTTACCCACTGTTTTTTTCGTGCACCATTTCTTGCTTTTCTAATCTTCTTATTATTTCTTTTACACGCAGCAATAACTATTTTGAGTAAGTTTCATTTATTATTTGCACGTGCTTTTTAATTGATTTTTCTAAGCCCCCTTTAAAAAGTTTTGTGTTTTGACTAACCTATTTAAAGTTATTTAAAATGCTTAAAGTTATTTAAAATTAATAATGCTTTTACATTTGTCTTTGCTTATAATTTATTTAAGTTCAATGAGAGTTTATATTTCCACGTCACATAGATGTTTGGGTTTTTGATTAATATTCAATTTTACCTCAACCAATATCTAAAATACTTTTTCAGTTAAGTCTCTAATTTTCCAGATATTTTTTTCGAGAAATCCTTTATCATAATTAATCAAAGTCAATTCAATTTTTTTACTAATTATCATAATCTTCTGCGCGATTCTATCATTAATCTATTTCATCATCGTATTCACTCCTTTATCTTACACATTTTACTCTCCAAAATAGATTCTTAAAAACATAGCTACATAACAATCTATTTCAGGTACACCTGCGAATGTATCCCTGGCTTCACTGGCCAGCATTGCGAGACTAATATCAATGAGTGTTTGTCCAACCCCTGTGCGAACGGAGGGAAGTGCATCGACAGAATCAATGGCTTCCGCTGTGAATGCCCTAGGGGATACTATGATGCTAGGTAATATACGACATTGTACCTTAATACCTGCTATTAGAACTAAACCGTCAGCTAAATAGGGTAGTGTCTCAACATCTGATTCGTAAATCCAGTTTGAATCCTGTCCGTGCACCAATGATTTTTTTCTGAAAATGTTTATGCAATGTGACACGAACTTAAAACTGTGAATGAAACATGGAGTGAACTTAAAACGCGAGGAGTCAGCTACAAAGTCACTGACCATGTCTTTTCTATGGATAAGGCCGATCAAGCTTAGAAGGATGAGTTAGGAGTTTTATCTCAACTATGTCCATTACAGCAACAACCGCCTTGATCTATTGGTCGCCTCGTTATTGTAAAAGAAATACCTACGAATGATAATTTAAATTCAAATTGGAAGCTTTACCATCTAGCTTATAAATATGATGTTGTTTATAGATGCCTATCAGACGTCAACGAATGCGCTTCGAACCCTTGCATCAATGGAGGCTCCTGTGAGGATGGAGTCAACCAGTTCATCTGCCACTGTCTTCCTGGTTATGGAGGTAAGGAATCGCGAACAGGAGTAGAATCACCTATACTACAGCTAAATTCGATATGGAATTTCGTAAACATTGGAGATCAACTGATTGCTGAGTTTGTCAAGGGTTGTCACATGTTTAGTGCTCATCAAACTATGATGTTTTACTCATGCGTCGGTTGCCCGTTAGCTCAGTTGGTTAGAGCGATGCCACGGATCGGCAAGGTCGTGGGTTCAAATCCCGCATGGGTGCTAATTTTTGGGATACATTTAAAAATCTTTAAATATCCCTAAGTGTGCTGTTAACACTATAAAAAATATAATCCTTATCTACCAAATTTGTTACAATTTTCAATGTTTACGTCACTGCTATGAAGATTCTTAATAATGGAACTCACAAAACTTCACTAAATTACCGTAAACGAAAATATAAATCACAGAGTTTTCATCTTTTTATTAAAAATGATAACCCTAAGGAATTTCCGTTTTGACGTCTTATCCTCATTGGTTAATTTCTGCTGTCAAGTGAAAGAACTGTCAGTCCAATGTTTACAAAAATCTATGACCAATTTGGCTGTAGTATAGTTTCAAAGACAACTAAGATTTTTAAGTGATTCTAAGATATCTAGCGGTCCTACTGAAGAAGAATACTAAATAAATACTTCGCTGCCTCCGGGGAATAAAAGGATAACTGCAAAAACACAACTTTTCAGGAGAAGCAAAAAACATGTTTTCTTTAATAACTTCACTAATACTGGACGTAGACGGATGGTTGATAGCTTTAAGCATAGCTGATTTTTTATGAAATCTGAATGTTATGCTGACACACGCGTAATTTATGCGTAAGAAGAGATATTTTGAAAACAAGAAGTTATCTTCTTGTTAGTCAAAATTAATCATCGTCCATGTTGCCTAATGTCGGTTATCATTTTATTCACCGTATTTTCTAGCGTAAACCTAATATTGTACCACGTGTACCAAGGTCCTACCATTTTATTCAACGCTTTTTAGGGTCGAAGTGTATATGATAATAGGTGATTATAATTCTAATCTCGTAAATATTGTGTCACTTCGTTTATGTTAAGCGCTTTTAAATAAAGTTAGGTAGAAGTAATCACCTATTGTTTTATTATTTTCAAGAAGTTTTTGAGTACTTTTTAACTAGCAAACCTCTTCAAAACTGTTCTAAAGTATTAGAACAAGGTTACCTTGCCTTGAAATAAAATACTGATGAGTAAGAAATAACCATAACTATTTCATAAGTCTTTTCAAGCCTTCAGCTATGTCAAGTATTAAAAACTTCTAGATTTTCTTTGATTTTTTTATAATAACGATAAAAAAAATCAGACATAAAATCACATAAAAATATTAGCAATTAGCATATTTCATCATCAACATTCCCCTGCCCTTATCTCATGATAAGATGGGTCGACACAGGGGGTAGTTCACGCTCTGGTCCATGCCATAATGTTATTCCTCCACTCACTCTTATAATTCGTCAACAGCTGTGCATCCACTCGTTTTACATTCATATCATCTCTCACACATTGCAACCACTTCTTCTCTAGCCTTTTTATACTAGCATACTTCCAGCCACACTCATATTCCACCTCATAACTTGTCCTTACCATGCCAATTTATTTGGAAATAGGTGCCACTTTCAAACTTCCCTCCCCGTATATTGGTACTCATTCCTTATCTTACTTACCCGTTAACATGAGCTCTTAACGATGGCGGAAAACATGGTGAAGAATTCTGTAGCTTAATCAGCTCTAAACTACGTAAATATAAGAAGAAGTTGTCTATACGTGCTAGGCAAGCCTCAAGCCATCTCAAACAATGTCCCGGGCATTACAGCGTCCTATTGAGCGTAGGCATAGGTAAGTTTCCTCATGGCGCTTTATAAATCATTTATTAAAGATGTAAAAGTTTTTCTTATCTAACCATGGGTGGGATACACAGGCATACATACATCCAACTCATTTGCATCGCGGTAACATGCACTTTCCTTTCATCCATCTTCTGCATTTCCTAATATCCATCTTTTCCTTGGTTTGCATATCGTCCCTGAGACCTGTGGCAACTTTATTCATCACGTATTCATCCTCTTTAACGTCTTAGTCAATATTATCGTCGTTCTGGAGAACACATCAAGGAAATTACTTAAAATCGAAGTAGACTGGACATAGGGTTTCACAATCTTGTCTACAATTTAAAAGTATGGTGACAGTGAGCTTCTGATAATTTCGCTGTCACCATATTGATGGAGTGAGGAGTTGTTCAACAGAACTACTCAGAAAATAGTCCTATTGAGTTGGAACTTAAGACATCGTTCGAGTTTCAACTCTAATGTTTTAAAAATATGGTGACGATGAGCTGATGATTAAATCAGGAGCTGTTCAATGGAACTCCTCAGTGAGTAGCAGTAAACTACCCGAGTTTGGGCTCATATTAATCAGCCCACGGTAGTCCATTAATTGTATGTTAGTTGTTGACTACCATGATTGGTTTAATTTAAAATAGAACTAGGTACCTAACAAAATCTTATAACCATTGATACATACCATTGATTTTTTTGCAAGTTGACGTCCTAGAATGTTCAAAATTGCGTTAGTCGCATTTAAATGTTGTCAACCTAACAAATACGGTTATTATACACCGCTTTAACAATCAAATCTTATGACGGTTCCCTTTTGCACAGACTCTAACAGCGGTATTATACGAAACGTATGGACATGTTTTCACGAGAATAAAATGATAACCTGCGTTTACCATTGTATAGACGAATATTTCTTACGTGAATATAATTGTATGACTCGTTGTCATATTAAAAGGTGTGGGTACATTTTGATAATATTATATTACAACTTTATTCTTGTAAGTTTAGGCATGTCTAGAAACATCGAAAAGTATTGTAATATTTTGTATCTCCGTGAATAATTGTACGAATGTTACGAAAAAAATTGAGCAGATGTATTAGCACCCAGAGATCCCAAATATGGCATAACACTAAAACTAAGATAATGGCAGTTATCCGTTTATTCCCCGGAGGCAGCGACTTCTTGACTTTGACTCTGCAAAGTTCTTTCTAAATGAGCTTTCTACATTATCAAATCATTTTCATCTCAATTTCTAAAACATGGAGTCTCTATACTCCTATGAATTCTTTTATCACACTGGTTCGAAACTAAGTGAAGCGAAAACTATTATCATAGAAAACAAAAGTCTACACAGTTTTATCATATTCCTGAGTGTATTTTCACACAATGATTATTATCTTTAGGTCAACGTTGCGAGAGAGATATTGACGAATGCAGCTCAAACCCCTGTCAACATGGAGGAACCTGTCATGACAGACTGAATGCTTACAAATGCGACTGCGTTCTTGGATTCACTGGTAAGCATTGTTGCAATCAGTATTGACTTATGGTATCAGCGCCTGGGGTATTATTAATAGATTCTCTTCGTATTCTTCCAATCTAACCTATCTTACGAATCGCGGCTTTAATATATCGACCCTTCTAGCTTGTAAACGACAAAAAAAATTCTACCCTTACAGGCTATCATCATCATTATCATTGGCAGCACAGCCTTATGCTTTACATAAGCCTCTCAAACAATATAACAATATGCTGAGTGGCGGCCAATTTTGTTGTCATTTAATTATTACTTCATTCTATGTATTTTATTGTTTTTTTTTGTGTGGCACAAAATAAACTATTTTATCTTATCTTATCTTATCAAACGCTATCTAATCGGCCAAGTTCTGTTCGCATCCAAGTCTTTCTCCTTAGATGCCTCTATGTTTTTCCCTATAAGTAGGTTCAGATAAGCATCTGGTTTTCCCTCTATAGCCAGACTATATATTTTTTAATTTCAGGTGTAAACTGCGAGACGAACATCGACGATTGCGCTGGCAATCCGTGCTTACATGGCGGCTCTTGCATCGATCTAGTTGACGGATATCGCTGCGTGTGCGCACCCCCGCATTCCGGACGCAACTGCGAAAATACGCTTGATCCTTGCACACCTAACCAGTAAGTCATCCTACACGGTATTGACGCGAAGGAACAGGAGTAGAATCTCCTAGTTTATAAGACTATTCTAAGTGATCTCAGCGGTCCTACTGAATAACTGCTTTTTGACTTTGACATCATCATTCATCTCCTTGCCTTTATCCTTACTTTTATGTGGGGTCAGCATAACAGGATTATCTCTTCAACTCTGCTCTATAAACCGTCATCTATTACGAGTATTTACTATAGGACACGCACTCAAAAGCTCAAACGTCATATGCTTTCTGATCGAACAAACAAGTCGTCAACAATAAAAGTACAGTCAACCGATCTTTAGCTCTCTGAAGTTAGGTGCACTAAACGATTGCGCAGGTTTTCGCGAGTAGGCGAGATCGGACGATGCAACAAACTAAGCAAGTGAGCGAGGCAGCTATACTAACGCTGTCTTCGTCTTTTAGGCGTCATCAAAAATGAGTTCTGCGCAGCTCCTTCAGAGAGCTAAAGATTGTAAAGTGAAGTACTTACTACTTTACTACATTACTTATTTTAGCATCACCTTCATCAAAGGCATTTTATAAATCTCAGTTTCTGAAAGCTTAAATTTTTCAGTTCAAATCTGAAGATCTAGTTTCTAAAAATAAAAAGCCCATAAGAAAGTTCGTATGAGTTAGTGGACAACAACATTGGTGACCTATTTAGGCCGCCTCCGTCATGGCTTAACTTAAAAGGTGGGATCAAATTCTCCTTCTTCTTATCGAGTCACCAGTTCTATCGAACCAGTGTGGTGAAAGGATTATAAGCGCCTCAAAGAGGCTCCTTTCGTGAATGTGCCCTATAGTCATATAAGGTCCCAAAATTTGTTTTCTTTAATGAATTCCAACAGATTAACAAATTCTTTCCACCAGATGTCGTCACGGAGGCCGTTGCGTAGCCGAAGCATCTTACGCAGAGTTCACCTGTCAATGTCCCGTCGGTTGGACGGGAGCGTTGTGCGAGCGCGACGTCAACGAATGCGAAGTAACCGCTCCCTGTCATAATGACGCAATTTGTATCAATACTGATGGGAGTTACGCTTGCCGCTGTGCCCCGGGCTATGAGGGGAAGGATTGTGCTATTAATATTGATGATTGTGCTTCATGTGAGTATATTATCTTCGTTATCTCTATTGTCTTTATTGTCTACAATATCAACTCTGACTATACTGTCTACACTGACTATACGGTCTACACTTATCTACATGGTCTACACTATCTGCATTATCTACAATTTCTACACTATCTACACTGACTATACTGTCAACACTGTCAACTCTGTCTTCACTATCTACATTGTCTACACTATCTGCACTGTCTATACTGTCTACACTATCTATACTATTATTATTAAGAGCTAGGTCCTAATAATAGGTATTTCGATTCCCGATTCCGTGAAACAAAATCTCGGAATATCGCAGTCTATTAATAAAAATAACTCCATATCAATAAATGTATCTCCACAGTTCCCTGCCAGAACGGTGCGACGTGTCTCGACAGTATCGGCAACTATAACTGCGTGTGCGCAAGTGGCTTCGCTGGGAAGAACTGCGAAATGGATATCGATGAATGCCTCTCACGACCTTGCATGAACGGCGCTACGTGTAACCAGGTGAATATTATTCATATCATCACTCAATCTTATCTGAACATCTCACAAAATGTCCTTCTTACTAACTAACCGGGTGCAAGTGTGTCTAAGCCTCTAACATGATAGAGCGCCATCGGTTTGTGTCTTGCGCTTTCATCTTGTGGTTTAGGAAGCACTCGTGGTGTAGCTTGCTTCCTCGTTCTTGATAGTTCATCGAAGTTTGGCAACGTTCTGAGCGGTCAGTAGTGGATGGATGACCGCTAGTGGTATTATCAACTCAGCGCTGCCATAAATTTTCAAACCCTGGAAACTAAATGTAATTTTTTTTCTTACCACCACCTTATAGTGATACCTGCCGTGCTTTCAAAAATTACTCTACTCACATAAATTCACAGAGAGAGAGAGAGATTCCTACTTTCTTCTAAATGTATAAATAAGGAGCCTCTACTCTAAAAGTCGTACTTATAATCCTTTTACCACTCTGGTTCCAAAGAACTAGAGACACGACATAAAAGGAAGATTTTTTTAACATCAGTATGAATTGGAAATAGAAACGTCTAAATGTATGAAGACGAATATTATATTGGACAAAATTCGTGTTGGTCATTACTTCTACTCGTAGTTGAACATTTTTGATTTTGGACATTAGTCGTGTAACCTTACATGGATGTGATCTTCCTTACAGTACGTGGCATCTTACACCTGCACATGTCCCCTCGGATTCTCCGGCATCAACTGTCAGACGAACGATGAAGACTGCACCGAGTCCAGTTGTATGAACGGAGGCACCTGCATCGATGGCATCAACTCTTACAACTGCTCCTGTCCTCCTGGGTAAGTGGAATATTTATGTTCTCCACATACAAATATATGAATTTGCAATAAAAAGTGGCCGAAAATAGGGCTCCTCAGCATTTGTTTCAGCAGCTCAAGTCTTCTTTGATCTGAGATTTTAATTCTAGGTTTTTATGAGAAACGATATAGGATGCTATTACACTCCTGGGTAAGTAACATTCTTCCACCTTCCACCTCTTCTAAAACGTGATGTTGTGAACATTGAAGAAAAGTAATTTTTTGGAAGTCGTCATCGAATCGATGCCCATTTAAGTGTAAATAGGACACAGTAGACATTCTTTTGGATCAAGTCAATCAAGACAATTATTTTTGGTTCAGAGGTTGGTCATTGAGTGGACGATAATATACTATTGATTCAGTTTTGGACAAGACATTATTCAAAGACAAGTCGCTCATAAAGATATGACCGCCAATGTTGGTCATATGGATTTTTTCGTAGTCATTTCTGCATGTCTTATTTTCAAATTACTTTCCCCAGATACACTGGTTCCAACTGTCAGTTCCGTATCAACATGTGTGACAGTGCACCGTGCGAGCACGGAGCCACCTGTCACGACCACGTGACACACTACAAGTGTCACTGCCCCCATGGATACACGGGGAAACAGTGCGAGGACTATGTTAAATGGTAAGAATACCTATCTTCACATACTCTGTGGAATCTCTGCTTATAATATTGGAAAGCTGGGAGTCATTGTGATTGGTCTAAAGTTGTGGGAAAAGTGGAAGCAAAAACCGTTTATCCTGCAACTATAGCCCTATTCCACTCTGATCCACTAATCAAATCTATTACTGAGGGAGAAACTTTACGGATTTACGTCGAGCAGTCTGACTTCGTTCAGCACAAGTGTATGAGATGATAACATAGGCATGAAAAGAGCCTCTTTGAGGCACACTTATTTTCTTTCACCACACTAGTTCGAAAGGACTGGTGACACGACAAGAAGAAGGCTCAAAATTCTAGAGAATTTTACAAACTGCGGCTATGAACTTGCCAAGTTACTAGTCAGGAAAATGTCTTCTTCAGTCACTTCTTGATTTCCCTTTCCTGAGCTATCTGTAACCTAATGTCTTGGCCATAGGTGTGAAGACAGTCCTTGCGAAAATGGCGCCACGTGCTCTCAGAAGGGACCGCAATACACATGCACTTGTGGCCCAGGCTGGTCCGGCAAACTCTGTGACGTCGAAATGGTGTCTTGTAAAGATGCAGCACTACGCAAAGGTAAGGATTTGACAAAAAGATGACAAATGAAATAGGACCATAACATTTAGGACTAAAGTTCTATATCTTTCTGCAGGGGTGAAACTAAAGCAGCTATGTAATAACGGATCATGTGAAGACATCGGCAACTCTCATCGATGCCACTGTCTTGAGGGCTATACTGGCTCATATTGTCACAAGGAAATCAACGAGTGCGACTCTGCTCCTTGTCAAAACGGAGCGTCTTGCAAAGATCTAGTTGGGACGTACCAGTGTCAGTGTGCTAAAGGTTTCCAAGGACAGAATTGCGAGTTGAACGTAAACGATTGCTTACCGAACCCGTGCCAAAACGGAGGCACCTGCCACGATCTCATCAACAACTTCTCATGCTCCTGTCCATTCGGAACTCTCGGGAAGATTTGCGAAATCAACGTTAATGACTGCAAACAAGACGCCTGCCATAACAACGGAACTTGCATTGATAAAGTTGGAGGTTTTGAGTGCAAATGCCCTCCTGGCTTCGTCGGGCCACGATGCGAAGGTGACATCAACGAATGTCTCTCAAACCCTTGCTCCACCCCTGGCACACAAGACTGTGTCCAACTAGTGAACGACTACCATTGCAACTGCAAACCAGGATTCATGGGAAGACATTGCGACGCCAAAGTGAACTTCTGCGCAAATTCCCCCTGTCAAAGTGGTGGAATTTGCACAGCAATCCAAGGAGGTCACGAGTGTTTGTGCAATGATGGTTTTTATGGCAAGAATTGCGAGTATTCCGGCTACGCTTGCGATTCTAACCCTTGCGCGAATGGAGGGTACTGTCGGACTTCAGAGATAAACGGATATGTGTGCGACTGTCCGTCTGGTTTATCCGGAATCAACTGCGAAGTTGACTCAATGAACGAATGTCTCAGTAACCCTTGCAAACATCCCGAAGCGCGCTGTATCGATAAGCCTGGAGATTACCTCTGCTACTGCCCACGGCAATGGACCGGAAAGAACTGTGATATCCGCGACCCTCACTCCCGAGGTGGTTACGGAAGCCCTATCAATGGAGGCTTCAGCAGCAACAACCCTAGTCTTACCCTACAAGAGCTAGACCTAGCATTCCAAAGAGAACAGTGTGTGAAGTTAGGCTGTAAAGAAAAACAAGGAAACCATCATTGTGATGAAGAGTGCAATACGTATGCATGTGAATTCGACGGCAATGATTGCTCCCTTGGCATACCGAACCCTTGGGCTAACTGCACAGCTCCGATTAAATGCTGGGAGGTGTTTATGGATGGAGAATGTAACGAAGTCTGCAACACTCAAGGCTGTTTGTTCGATGGTAGGGATTGCCAGAAATCTCTACAAAAATGTAACCCTATTTACGATGCGTACTGTCAGAAGCATTATGCGAACGGCCACTGCGACTACGGCTGCAACAACGCTGAGTGTAACTGGGACGGTCTTGACTGCGAGAATGAACCGCCATACTTAGCCGACGGCGTGATGTCGGTTATTCTCCTCATGGACATAAGAACATTCAAGGAGAACTCCGTAGCGTTCCTTCGTGACTTGGGCCACCAGCTTCGAACTACTGTTCTGATAAAGAAAGACCACCTTGGGAATGATATGGTGTATCCATGGAACGGATCAGCAAACCTTGGCCTTCAGGATACAGAGTTCGGAAAGAAACACAATATCGTCATAACAGAGAGAGGACAGTCAGGTGTCCATGTGTACCTAGAAATTGACAACAGGAAGTGTACAACGATCTCCACATCAGAATGTTTCTTCTCTGCCCAAGAAGCAGCCGAGTTCTTAGCTGCGACAGCTCAAAAGCATTCCCTTTCCCCCGACTTTCCGATCTACCAAGTGAAAGGCGTCAACACTCCCGAGGATGTCAATGTATCAACAAACTCCAAATACGTCTTCATCGGGGTGATTCTGGTACTTTTGGCTGGACTTCTGATTGGGGTACTAGTGACCGCTCAGCGTAAACGCGCGGCCGGGATCACTTGGTTCCCTGAAGGGTTCATCTCAAGCAATTCCTCCACCAGGCGTCGCTCGCGCCGTCGCGGTCCAGACGGCCAGGAAATGCGTAACTTGAATAAGGGTTCCATGGCTGGTATTGATATTGACGTCAATGGTGGTCACATGGGCCCTCCCCATTGGTCCGATGAGGATGATGATGGAGTAGCCCCACCGAGAGCTAAGAGAGCTCGTGGACCGGGAGATGCGAATGGAATGCCGGGAGGGTATGCCTCTGACCATACTGCGATCACGGACTATGAGGAAGCAAACCATGATCGGAACAGCATTTGGACTCAGCAGCATCTTGATGCAGCGGATATACGGGTTCCACCTAGCATGATGACACCGCCTGCTATCGTAAGTATTTTATCCAATACATTCTATATCTGTCATATCGATCATCATCATTGGCAGCTCAAAAATAAAGCCCACAGCTGGACATAAGCCTCCTCTCTCAAACGCCACTTCGATCGGTCAATACTGTATAGAAAATAGATTATTTTGTCCTTCTAAACCAACCCTAGTGAATTCGGCACAACAGTTTCTCTTTAGTCCTCTCATCTCCTGTCACTTGTTGTCTCAGTTGGTACTTCCACTGGCATGACAAAATGCTTCTTCACATATAATAGACTAGCTGGTACCCGCGACTTCGTCAGCAAAATGACATAAGTAGGTACTTGAAAACTTATAATAAAAATAAACGAAAAGTATAAGCAAAAATCTCCTTTTCAAAATCGATCGTATCTCTTCCTCCGCTATAGTAGAAATGCCACCTAAACTGGATTGCAAAAAGTGGCGGTCACCCATCATCTTTATGACCGCGCCCAGCGTTGCTTAACTTTGTTCCCCATACAAACTGGCAACCCTTATTTTCTCGCCCCCTTATGATTATTTACAAAAAAAGCAAGCCTTTGTCCGTCCCTGGCGTATAATCTTTATCAATGCCAAATTTCAGCTTAATCTGTTCAGCGGTTTGTGCGTGAAATGATAACAAACAGACTTACTACTTTCACATTTATAATATTAGTATGGATAGTATGAATACTTCAACATGCCACAGTCTAATCAACCCCCCTTCCAGCATGACCACGTGGATGTGGACGCTAGAGGTCCTCTCGGCATGACCCCCCTCATGGTGGCTGCGGTTCGCGGCGGAGGACTAGATACAGGCTCCGATGCGGAAGATGAACAAACAGCGCATATCATATCCGAGCTGGTGGCTCAGGGGGCGCAGTTGAACGCTGCTATGGACAAGACTGGGGAAACTAGCTTGCATCTCGCCGCTAGGTAAGTTATTTAAGTTAGTTATTTAAGTAGTTTATCAGTCATTCTAGTACCCATAACACAAGCTCTGCTTACTTTGTGGCTAGATGATGCTGTGTGAAAAGTCCAGCGTTATTTATTTTATTTATTTATTTATTTAAATATCTGTAGGTAATACAAACATTTGTCCCGCGTATAACGTTGTAATAACGTTTCTCTTGAGATAACTATGGGAGAATTCGTTTTTGCATAACATTTGAAATTGAACGGTATGGTCGCGAAGGAACAGGAGTAAAATCACCTAGCTTTAAAACGATTCAAAGTGATCCTAGCGGTCCTTCATTGATCGTTTGGATTCAAAGCGCCTTTCAATCATAATTTACAATAAAACGTATTGTACATTGTACAATACGTTAGCTCAGTTGGTTAGAGCGATGCCACGGATCGGCAAGGTCGTGGGTTCAAATCCCGCATGGGTGCTAATTTTTGGGATACATTTAAAAAATCTTAATTTAGTTCACTTTTAAAGAATCGACATTACCCCAATCCACAGATACGCTCGAGCAGACGCAGCTAAGCGCCTCCTGGACGCGGGCGCCGATGCGAACACACAGGACAACACGGGGCGCACGCCGCTCCACGCAGCTGTAGCAGCTGACGCTATGGGCGTCTTTCAAATACTGCTCCGGAATAGGGCTACCAATCTCAATGCCAGGATGCATGATGGAACCACACCGCTTATCTTGGCTGCAAGGTAAGACTTGAATTTTTCTCCCTTCATTTTATAAGGTACTAGCTGCCGCGGTGTGACCCGCGGTCCCTCGGGATTTTACAATTTTTTCGGGATAAAATGTAGCCTTAGGCCTTTACATCTATACTAGATGATTTATACAGCGTCAAGAAGCAACCTATGCCTACACTTAACGGGACGCTGTAGTGCCTGGGACATTGTTTGAGATGGAATAGGCTTGCCCAGCACCTAAACCACCCTCTCAGCTTAATCAGCCGCCCACAGGAAAGACGACGTCAATACGTGTGGAGCTGACTAAGCTGCGGGTTTCCTCACGATGTTTTCCTTCACCGTTATGAGCTCGTGTTAAAGCGCATATAATTTTTTCCAAACGAAAAATCCAGTGATGCACGGCCGGGATTCGGACCCACGACCTTCGGATTGAAAGTCGAGGCACAACCCCATTTGACCAACACGGCTCTTCAAATGTAGCCTATGTCACTGGGAAACAACCTTTATCCATGCCAATTTTCTGCCTATTCTGTTCAGTGGTTTTGGCGTGAAAAGGTAACAAACATACAGAGTTACTTTCACATTTATAATATTAGTATGGATTTTTTCCTTTATTCATTTTATCGGATATGCAAGGAGTGGATTAACAGTTGACGAGTGAGACCATGTTGTGCCGACCCCACTTAGCGTTGGATAAGGGTAGAGTAATGATTATGATAATGTTTGTACGGTTTCACCATACATTTGCAATTTGCGCATGCGGCACTTATTTTAGTCGCAGGCGCTGCACTTTAATTTTAGTCAATATTTTACATTATTTTACGTTAAACCAACAGTACGTGACCTACTCGCGCACAAGACACTACTCAAGGGAGAGATTTGCCTATCCTTCACTTGTGTAAACAATCTTAATAAACTTTTTAGCACTCGGCACAAGGACAAATTATATGCTCCTCCGTGCCGGTTAAAACTTGTTAAACGCAATGTCTGTTATCATGCCATTATCATTTTCAACAAATTGCCTAAAGATATTAAGGATCTGCCTCTTAATGTTTTTAAATGGAAAATAAAAAAATGGTTACTAGACAAATGTTTTTACGACATTAATGAATACTTAGATTATAAGAATTGACATTTTGTATACTAATTCAATTTATTTTAATAATGCCTGATTATGCTACTAATACTTTATACCTACTTAATTTATTTTTAAAATTTGCACGCCTTAACGACGAGGCAGAATGTATAGGATCTAGTTAAGTACTCAACTATTTAGCAACACCTATTGTACCTACATTCCTGCGAATAAATGATTATGATTATGATTATGATTATGATTATTTAACTTAGTGAATCTTGTGTTTCACGTGCTCAGTGTAACATAGAAACAACAACTACTACCTGTAAGGCCCTAGAGCACATAGGCTCTTACAATGTTACCTATGTATCGTGAAAACATAAGTTGTGTCAATCATTTTCAACTTATCTTGTTAGTGGTTTACTTCATAATCTCTGAATCGCCATTTTGATTAACCGATGGTTCAATGACGATTTCAAAATATCGTGTTCCTTCAAAACATTAATACGTTCAATGAATTTATGAATGTCATCACAATTTCTCCCGACAGGCTAGCCATAGAAGGCATGGTGGAGGATCTAATAAACGCAGATGCGGATATAAACGCGGCCGACAACAGCGGTAAGACCGCTCTGCATTGGGCCGCCGCCGTCAACAACGTGGACGCAGTCAATGTGTTACTGGTGCACGGAGCTAACAGAGACGCACAGGATGACAAGGTAAAATATTTTGGACTCTTTAAAATCTGCTAACGTTAATTTGAATCTTTTGTGATGTGTACTGGGGATGGCGAACATAATTGAGACTTCACCGATAAACAGTTTTATTTATTTCTGATGCGTAGTAGGTATTACAAAGATATTCACTGCATGGTGGTTAGTAGAGACGCGCAAGACAATATTACGTATCTGGCCAGTTCATAGACAGATTAGATGCAGCTTTTATTTCGTGAATCGCCTCTCTGTCACTTGATCCATATAATAATTGTCACAAATGGGGATCCAATTACAACTTCTTAGTTCAATTTGTATTTCGTGTTGTCGTTTTCATTCATTTCTCAAAGAAAGAACTATATACTCTTATTTTTCATAAGTCTCTCGAAAACAAACGAACTTAAGACTTATTTTAACGTTCAATCTTCAGGATGAAACACCCTTGTTCCTTGGCGCACGAGAAGGTTCATACGGGGCGTGTCGAGCCCTACTCGACGCGATGGCTAACAGAGAGATAACGGATCACATGGACCGACTGCCGCGCGATGTCGCCCAAGAGAGGATGCATGACGATATCGTCAGGTTACTGGACGAACACTGTCCGAGGCCGCCGCAGCACCATCATCTCATGTGTAAGTATTCCTATTAGAGTAAACTTATGAAAAAGTTAAAGGATCAGAAATTCTAAAGGAAATGCCACATAGAATTACTTGGTTTGGTATCCTAATAATATCCGAAAGTTTGTATGTTTGTGTTTCAATCACACCTTAACTTGTGGACCGATTTGAATGAAACTTAGAATACTTAGGTGTAGATTGTACACAATATAGCATATTTTTTTTAAATTGTGTACCACGCAAGCGAATCTGCGGGAGAAAGCTAGCTCCAACAGAAAGTAACAAATTATAAAAATACTAAAATCTTTTTTTTTGCTACATGGATCTATGACGATGTCAGGACGACATCTTCAGTTTACCCTTCATCAAAATTATAGTTCTGTCTAACTCAACTGTATCTCCACAGCGTCACCGAACCCGCACCCTCAGCTGATAAGCCAGCCTACAGTGATCGCGACGGCTGCTAAAGGCAAGCCGAAGAAGTCTCGCGCAAAAGCCGGCCCCGACAGCCCGCAAGACCAATACGACAATAACAACTTGCATACGCAAATCAGACGGTAAGTCTCACCTCCTTGAGTCGTATTCAACAATAATGAGGATCGTAGCCTCCTTTAGGCGTCACCTTCTCTCTGGTGATTTTTCTTCCTCTGTGTCTGACAGATTAAGACTTAGAATTTACAGAAATATTTCAACCGATACGATTTGGCAATTTTTTAAATGCATCATCGCATGCTAAAAGATAGTAAGTGCGACGTTCGCCCGGACGCTAAATGGCATTGTGTAAATGCTCCTTAGGATTTTTTAATTTATGTATCCCCCATACTTGCAAATCGTCTTCATCTTCCTTATCTTACTAAGTGGGGTTTTTCCCTTCTCCATTTCCCTCTGTCACACGTCATCACAACACTCCACTCCTTTCACACACTCCATACAATGAACATACTGTGAAAAATAACATCTATTTATCATGTATTTCTTGCAATAAATTCTACTTTACTTTACTTTCCATCAATATTTTCTTAGGCAGAAATAATTGCAAAAACTGTAACCGTGGGTAGGCCTAAGAAATTGCACCATCTTTGAATATAATCCTTCCAGATCTGAGCAATTTTAACCAACTGAGCTAATGAGCAATCGACGCTTAGGCTGGATGAATCGCTACAGAACAATATTTTTCCAACCTCATTCGGGTAGACCGTCATCGAGCCCTTTTGTATTAAAAATCGTAGCCGTCCGAGAGCAGTCCGGCACCAATCGTGTTAAGATAATTCGAATGAATTTGTTTATTTCAGAAAACCGAGTGTAAAAAAGAGCAATAAAAAGGTGGCGCAGGAGGTGCCACAGAGCGTTGAGAGCCTGGGCTCGAGCCTCAGCCCTGTCGAATCACCGCTACAAAATTTACAGGTAAAAATATTTGTAAGTCAACTTTTATTTTTACTATTTCTTCTGATATTTCAAATTAAAACATAAAAATGACGATTCGAATTGAAAATTTAGATTTTAATCTAAAGCGATTTCATTGTCTTAAAGTGAATTTTAATTCGTCAAGATGCAAAAAAGCTCCACACGTATTGACGTCGTCTTTCCTGTGGGCCAGGCTGATTAAGCTGAGAGGATGGTTTAGGTGCTGGGCAAGCCTATTCCATCTCAAACAATGTCCCAGGCACTACAGCGTCCCGTTAGGTGTAGGCATAGGTTGCCTCCTGACGCTGTATTAATCATATAATATACCTAATATGTAATACCTAAGTTTTTCAAGTTAATACTTCTTGAGGCACGTTGGGCATTTTACTACATATTTACATATTTTTACAAAATACAACAGGATTAATCAAGCTATCTTAGGATCTTTAGAAACGATCTATAGATAGCTCAACTGATCCAGGTCACTGTCAGTCGGAAGCGTGCCCAAAACTGTTAGCTTAGTTTCGTATAATAAAATAGATATAACTTTTTAAACTACGAGTATCATGGTTATCAACACTATTAACACTATTAACGGGATATTTACCATGATTCAATTTATTTGAAGTTTCCTGATATTACGGCGCACACGCAATGATATGTGTATGTCCAAATAAATTGAATATAAATATCCCGTTAATAGTGATCTGTAATATTGTACAACCTCTTGACGACCTCTGTGGCGCAGTGGGCGAAGGTCCGCCTGCGACGCAGAAGGTTGCGGATTCGATCCCCGCCGCGGGACAAATGTTTGTATGACCTACAGATATTTGTCTCTGGTCTGGGTGTTTCTATGTATAATATGTATGTATTTACAAACAAAAAGTATATAAGTATTCTATCAGTTATCTGGTTCCCATAGTACAAGCTTTGCTTAGTTTGGAGCTAGATGATGCTGTGTTAAAAATGTCCAGCATTATTATTTATTATTTATTTATTATTGTCAGGACTTGCCGTCGCCATACGACGCGACGTCATTGTACTCGAACGCGAACGCGATGGCGCAGTTTGTCGGCGTGGAGCAGCTGATGCAGCACAAGCAGCCGCCCAGCTATGAGGACTGCGTCAAGGTATACTGAGCACAACATTAGGCGGGGCCTAGATGATCAATTAAACTGTAAATTAAAACTGTACACAAGTATGACCATACTTACCTAACTAAGTAGATAGGTAGAAACATTTGGCTCGCATTATACGACCACCTATCTGACGCTCTGACTACCTTTTAATTATTGTATATTTAGTTACCTATATTTTTATCTCTGTTATACTCGTACTACTCGTAAACCTATCTAGAAATAAGTTGTTGTGCCCTCTATTACGCATGTTGTGATACCTTATAATTATAGGAACACTAGACCTAAAACATTTTGTTTTAACCCGTGTTGGGTATAATAAATAAAATAAAATAAAATTATATTGCGCAATTTACAGAATTGCGCAAGATAATTGACCGTTTAGGGTTAATATTGAAGATTGTGCAATGATTGAATAAAAGTTTGCGCGAGCTTAATTTTTATTGCACCATTATTTTTTTTATTGCGTCGTGTAGGGTCAGTATTGAGCAATAATTTCATTCAATCGAACAAGAAGTTCCGGTAGCATTCTGTCAATGTCAAATTCTGGTTCAAATGATGTGTCATTCCCCCCGGCTTTAATAAAAAAAAAAAAAAGATTTGAGTTTTGTCGTGACGTGACGAGGCAATTTCGAAAAATTTGAAAATGGAAATCATTGAGCAATTCTGCAATTTGTATTATTGTACAATATCATTGATCGTTTGGATTCAAAGCGCCTTTCAATCTTATTGGACAATAAAATGTATTGTACAAAGTTATTGTAGGTCTAGGGGCCACCTTAATCGTGTCTCAACATTTAAATACAGTTGTGGACACATAATTAGAAACATTGAGAAATGAAAAGTCTTACCAAATTTTCGATTCCGACGGGATTCAAAAATATAAATTACTAGCTGGTACCCGCGACTTCGTCAGCGAAATAACATACTTATTAGCAACGCCGTCTATTGCATTTAACTGGAACTAACAACTCCCCATACAAACTTTCAACCCTTATTTCACGCCCTCCATGATTAATATATAGATTTTTTCTGTCATAAGAACCTTCTCCTGACAATAAAAAACACAACAAAAAAAAATAATGAAATCGGTCCAGCCGTTCACGCGTAATGCCGTGACCAAGGGAAATAGGGATTCATTTTTATATATTAGAGATATAGGGGCTTATTACAAGAGAATGAGCCGAGTTTAGACCAAGTCTAACTAAAAAACTGTTCTTAGAAAAACGATCTTTAAATACTCGTACATAGAACACTTTTTTGTGGTAACAGTTTTGTTTTGACATGTGTCAACATGGGATTCAACTAAGGTTTAACGTTTATGTAATAAGCAGCTATAGATTTAGCTAAAGCGACATCTTTTCCAGTCCAGCATTATTTATTTATTTATAAAATGTTTGTCCACAGACGGGTCAGACGCTGCAACAGTCGTATGGCGGCGGCGCAATGGGCGCGTCGTTGTCGCCGCCCTACTCGAATCATTCCCCCACGCATAGTGCGCATACTTATATAGGTAAGTACAAAAAAAAAACTAAACCTGCAAAAAGTTATGTGTAGATTTGAACCTGGTATCGTTTCCATATCAGAACGTACCGTCTGATTGCTACCACGGACGTATAGATAACATTGCTCTATGATGTTTTTTTTCGACTAACAAGGTGATAGCGAATGTTTTTTATACCCTTAGGTAGTTTCATTCCGCTCAAGAATTATTATGTTAACTTTAAAACATTAAATCATCCCTCTTTCTCGTAGGGGTAGACAGATATCTCAGATTTTCTCTTGCATCTGACATACATTTTTCGTCTCATTCTTCTGTAAATATACAAGCATTTATAGGCTTACTAGCTGCGCTCCCGCGGTGTGACCCGCGGTCCCTCGGGATTTTTTCATTTTTTCGGGATAAAAAGTAGCCTATGTCCTTCCCTGGGATACAACTTTTAACTATGCCAAATTTCAGCTTAATCTGTTCAGCGGTTTGGGCGTGAAAGCGTAACAAACAGACAGACAGACAGAGTTACTTTCACATTTATAATATTAGTAGTCTTCTTTGTGTACTTACTTACTTAGCATTTCTATATTTTATTTAGAAAATATTTTTCTTGCAATACTGACTACACTTAGTTTTAAAATTAAGATTTACCGTAATATTAAGATATACTGAATGTCCCCTTTCTCCCCAGGCTCCCCTTCCCCGGGCAAGTCGCGGCCCTCTCTCCCCACGTCCCCCGCACACATGGCCGCCTTACGTCACTCACACCAACATCAACTGGACGCGTACTCGGCGCTTGCGCATCTAAGTAAGTATTTATTGAATTTGCTGTTGTATGTTGTATGTTGGTTTCGTACCTCAAAAAAAAATTAACCACTGCTGTCCGTCTGTTTTATGATATTCCTCTGAGGGCTAAATAGGAACTTTTTACTTATGCGAAGTAGCGGCCATATTTGTTTTTATTTTATTGAAGTCGTTTAAAAATGATCCACCCTTTTCGACATTTTTACATAAATCTAATAAATACATCTTGAATGCATGAAAATATCTGATAATGTCTAGGTAATGATTGAATACCTACATATAATAAAATTATATGATTAGAGGTACAGTCAGTAACGAAAGTCGATTAACAGTTGGACTTTTTAAAATGGTTTTTGTTCTCGAAAACAAAAAAATATACTTTTCTTGGAAAATTATTATGAACCAAGGCTTTATCTTCAAATATTAGTAAAAATTTTGGTCACGATGTTGAATCAGCGTACATCTGGTCAACTTCCTCGCTAGTCGATTTAACTAACTCGCCAGTTTACTCATGAGACAGTTTCTCAGAGTAAATTTGTTAATTTACTTATTTGTCAGTTTCACTAAGTTGTCAATTTCCCTATTAAGTTGGTTTCCTGATTCGCAAGTTTCCTTGTTCGTCAGTTAGTTTAGATTGTCAGTTTTTCTATTTCGTCTTCGTCTAAAATCGCAATTATTTATCCTGATTCTATGAAAAATTTAACTAACAGACCTATAGCATAGGTTGCGAGGAGCGAAGCGACGAGTGGTTAGGTGTATAGTGAACAACCACGCACGAGCCGAGCGAAGCGTGCCGCGGTAGCGGCCGGCGAGTGCCCAAATAACGAAATTAGCGGATCGCAATACTGTAAATTTTGCAAAACTGACATCCTAGCAAAACTGGCAAAGGAGGAAACTGACGAATCAGGAAAATGACGTACTAGCGAAATTACCAACCCACCGAAACTGTCTAATGAGTAAACTGGTGAATTGATAAAATTTACTAGCGGGGAAATTGACCAGATGTACGCTAATTCATTTCAATGTATAGATAGATAGATAGATAAACGATTTATTTGACACACATAACATAACACAGACACAAAAACAAAGAAAAGTAACAAGTAGGTAGGTGCATAGGTAAACAACAAACACGTAGTCGGGCACCTACATAAATAATAAATAAATAAATAAAAAGCTTTATTGGAACATAGGTGGGTGCAACAGTGGTCTGTGTGCTGTAGTGAGCCAAAAAGGTCCAGTCTCAGCTTATTGTTCGTATTGTCCATGCCCGAAGGCACAGAGTAACGCTGATTTTCAAACTAGACCTGAGGAAAAGTGACATCACGAACAGAAAGTATGAACAGAAAAAATACTAATAACTACCTCCTTCAGGTGCAAACGGTCAGCACAACGCGCAGCTTCAGGCGGTGATGAGTCACGCGGCCGCGTTGGGACAAGTGCAGGGACAACATCCCATACTCACCAATATCATGCCAGGTTTGTATGAAAATTGCTAAATGTTGTAGGTACATTTAAACTTAGGGCTTTACATCTATATTAGATGATTTATACAGCGTTAGGAGGCAACCTATGCCTACACTAAACGGGACGCTGTAGTGCCTGGTACATTGTTTGAGATGGAATAGGCTTGCCCAGCACCTAAACCATCCTCTCAGCTTAATCAGCCGCCCACAGGAGAGACGACGTCAATACGTGTGGAAATGACTAAGCTTCGGGTTTCCTCACGATGTTTTCCTTCACCGTTATGAGCTCGTGTTAATATACATTTTTCGACACGAAAAATCCATTGATGCACGGCCGGGATTGAAAGTCGAGGCACAATCCCATTCGACCAACACGGCTTTTTTACTTATACACCCCATAATTTAAACATGGTCTCGCTATCTGTTACTGATTCTGTGTGCGTAAGTGTCGGCGTCGGTACTCTCACTGACCAATGAGCGCTCAGTATAGCTTACGCACACAAAAACAAATCTATCACCGCCTACAAGAATAGGTTACTTATTTTATTTTAATAATATTTTTATCCCCTACAGGTCTATACGGAGGTTGGGGCATAGGCGACACATTCCCCACCCCCTCCCCCGAGTCCCCGGACCACTGGTCCTCCCCCTCCCCCCAAACCCCACTCACACAATCCCCGCACTCTGATTGGTCGGATCGCGCCGCGCTATCCCCTAACGATATGCAACAAACGAACAAGGGAGGCACTGAGGCCATTTATATATAAATGTGACGACTGTCAAAAATAAATATTGTTACTGTAAGCATTGCTTAAAGATTTGGATTTATAGATATTTTGAAAATGTAGGTAAGTTTGCTGTATTTGCTGAAGCGCGTTAAAATTTAGTTGCTGAAGATACAAACTGTAATCTGATTTAGCAGAAGGCATAGGGTAGGTATGACATGAGGTACAGTCAGCAACGAAAGTCGACTAACAGTTTAGATTGTTTAAAACGCTTTCGCCTTTCGATTTCTAATAAAAAAATTAACTTAGCTTGAGAAATTATTATGGGCTTAGACCTTATCTTCAGAAATTTATTAAATTTTGGTCATGTTGATATTATGGATTTTGAAAATATTCCAGTTTTTTAAATATCAAATAAAGGATAATCGACTTTCGTTGCTGACTGTACCTATTCTAACCTAAAATCTGATTTAGCAAAGAACATTAAACTCTTTTCTTTCAATTGTTTGTGACTTAAGTGTAAGCTCGCACACTAAAACAATACAATACGTAAACGCATTACAACAAACTTAACCAAGATTTTGTGAAATCTAATAACCTATTACCTACTGCACCAATTTCGGCTGAATCTAGGAGTATTTATCATGAAAAAAATCACAGTACCTAGGTACAGTCAGCAATGAAAGTCGCTTAACATTTGATGTGTCACAAATCTCAATATTTCCAAAATCTAACAGTAACATTACGACCAATATTTTGTCAAATATTTGGAGAATAAGCGTCAGCCCATGTTAATTTCCCAGGATTTTTTTTTTTATTAGAAATCGAAAACAAATGGCGTTTTAAGAAATCAGACTCTTCTTTCGTTGCTGACTGTACCACGACGTCCGTTAACACCTTCACTGCCCGTGACATAACTGGTATCGTGCTTTAAGAACTGCGGCCTCTTTGACCGCAGAATGTGGTTACACGCGCCTCCAACGAAACACTTCAACGCGCGTAACTGCCGCGGTAAAGCTATTGCAAAGCATTTTTTATCAACTTATGCAATTATAATTATTTATTTATTTTATTTATGCAGTATAATTTTTCCTTTGTTTTTTTTTTCTTTGATGTAACCAATGCCACCTAGAGGCGTGTTGCTGAACTAAAGAGACAAGCGTGATATTTCAAAAAGTCATTAAAAGTTCTGCTAGTCATCGACAGATGGCAAAACTAAAAAGTATCACCGCTGTGCCGGTCGGAGTGGGGGGTGTTAGGTTTTATTTTCGTTACGGAATTTCTGGATTCGGTCTCCACGCTCAAGGCCCGCGATAGAAGCTATGCAATAGCTTAAAAAACCATGATTTCATGATAACAAGACTTTAAGCAGTGTATGTAATTAAATAGCGTCTAATTAAGAGGGCTGTTCTAGATGATTTTTCACACGAGATGCAAGTGATCGAGACATAACCATTTTAAATTGAGGACGTTTTGCTGTCAGAGCATTTTATATTACAGTCGATGTGCACTTAAGAACATTTAGCTTCCAAAACCTCTTGATCCTAATTGTCATTTTAGTGGAACGTTATTATGTTTAGTTTGATTTAATCTGTCAATTTCGGTAGCAATTTCCAAATAAGCTCGATTTCATAGATATTTTATTCAAACTCTTATTTGCTAAGCTAGAACCAGAGAAATAATAAACTATTCATTTCTCTGGCTAGAACAATCAGTGTACAAAACCAACAGATTTGGGCATTCGTGAAGTTAGTTCCACATGCGCAGTAGCGATTTTCATACTAATTTGTTTACTGCGCATTGAAAAATTACTATAGGTACTACCTATACCTAACCTATATTAGGATATAGGATATAAGATAAGATTTATATCAGATAAAGGTTTACAATAGTTTATCTTAGCTAAACTATACTAGAGTAGGCTCTAGTATACTATAAATGTGTACTATTATAATATTATAAATGTGAAAGAAACTCTAACGGAAAAGTCTATCTGTACAGACAGACAGCTGTCTGTCTGTTTGTTACGCTTTCACGCCCAAACCGCTGAACAGATTAAGCTGAAATTTGGCATAGTTAAAGGTTGTATCCCATAAGGACATAGGCTACCTTTTATCCCGAAAAAATTAAAAAATCCCGAGGGACCGCGGGTCACACCGCGGGAGCGCAGCTAGTCTGAAATAAATCTTATCTTTTTTTAAAAAATTGCTTCATGCATCCTAAGTAGATCCATCGGCAATAATGTAAACTATCAGATTCATTCATTTTATAAACGTATTTAAATAATGTCTCGATCATTCATCTTACGCTCTCTTCTAAATCAGCACCTTGAAAATGATATGAGAATTGTGAAATCTCGAGGTGCTAAAGTGCCGTAGATATAGACTGATTGTACAGCCATGACTTGTATATTAACTCTAGTTTAGTCCACGCACTAACATTGACAATCTCGAGTGACAGTTAAGTTCGGTGTTTTTTGTTTCATTTAAAAAAATATTTTTTAAAGCACTATAACAATTTCTGACCTAAAGTTTTCTTAGAAAATTTACTTAAAAATAACTTTTTATTTAGTAATATTATTATTACACAAAAAATGCAGTTTTTTTTATATTAGTTTTTGAGATATATTTTTTTAGTTTATTTCACACACCGAACTTCTAAATGCATCTTTAGATTATGAATAGTAAATTGTTGCGTTGTTGATTTTTAAATAATTGTTTTTAAGTCTGTTTTGAAATAATTTTAATGAACAAAAGTAAATGAGATTGTTAACAGGCGCCACGGAAAAACTTTCAGGTAACCTCTGTGGGCGACTGTACTGTGAAGAAATTATTTATGTGTGTGATTCACTAGCACCTAGTTTCGTGTATGTATACTTTAGTGTATAGTTTTTTTTATTAAATTTGTTATAAGATCAAGGTACAAATAGACATTTCAAAAAAACATTACATTCCCAAGCATTTGCTCGATTCCGGTTTTTGAAAGTAACTTCACCTACCTTGGTTAAGGTACATAATAATTTTACTTAATATTAAGATTATGACTAAAGTTGATCCCTGTCTGAGAAGTTTTAAATGAATATTTTCCTAATATAATTGCAATAAATATATTTTTATTCGCATCGACAAGTATCAGTTTTAGTCGTTTTAGTTTTTCTATTAATTATTTCCTTCGATTTTTATCATTCCATATTTGCTTCCATTTGGTTAAAATACAAAATTGCGTTAAAAAATGCTTTATTTCAATCAATTTTCATAAACATTATGTTTATAAAATAATTTATTTTTTTATTGTTATAAAAACTGCCTCACAATTTTCCAGTTAAGTAAGATCTCATCATTCCAATCGCTTTAATGTTAAATTGTTTTTTCTCGGGACCAGAATGCTCAATTGTTGTTGCCTTTCCTTTACTTTTGTAAGTTCACAGTATTTTATTTCCAACATAGCCGTGTAAGCTTCGACCTACGAAAAACATATCGCCTTTCACCTATGATCTATAGAACAGTGACCATTTAATACCTTGTATGTAAATACTCACACACATTAAAAATAAGTTCAATCGGTCGAAGTATTACAAAATGTAAATATTCAATTTATTATTATTTAATGAGTAAAATGATCTTCGTAGTTATAAATTTAGTATAATTTTTTGTGTCATCGTCATGTGCCAAGGAGCAAAATTGAAAACTAGAACCGTTTCGTCAATCAAAAACAGATTTTATAGTGATTATTGTGTATTGCTAGTTGTAGATGTAAGTTGTTACGATTAAGCGAAACGTGTGCTTCCTCTATGCATTCTTTTAAATAATTGTAAGTGAATGGAATTTAATATTGGATGAAGTACAAACAGCTCAAAGGATTTGGCACAAAAATGTTAAGAACCGATATGTAAAAGGCACATCATGTTAAATTATAAATCTAGGTTTTGCCAGTCGGGCGAAATTATCTTGTAGCGTGCCTTTAAACTTAGGTTTAAATTAGACGTAATTTAAAATATTTAAGTAATTTTAGTTTTAAAAATGTAAATATCTTTTATGAAATGCATTTCTTTATACTGAACGTAAATTTTTGAGGAGAATTACATTTTAAAATTTTCCCCCTTATTTGACAATAAAGGAATAAATTAAATTAAATCTTTTCATTTTGACTTCAATTACCTTTCCTTAATAATGAAGTGGCAGTGGGCTGGCCATATCTGCCGAAGAACCGATAACCGTTGGGGTAAACGAGTTCTTGAGTGGAGACCGCGACTCGGCAAACGTAGTGTAGGATGCCCTCCGGCCAGGTGGAGTGACGATCTGCGAAAGGCTGCCGGCAGAAGCTGGATGCATCGAGCTGAGGACAGGGCGCAATGGCGCGCACTAGGGGAGGCCAGCAGTGGACTGCCATAGGCTGATGATGATAAATAAATAAATAAATAAATGACGCTGGACTTTTCACACAGCATCATCTAGCCCCAAAGTAAGCAGAGCTTGTGTTATGGGTACTAGATGACTGATAAACTACTTATATACTTTTTGTTTGTAAATACATACATATTATACATAGAAACACCCAGACCCGAGACAAATATCTGTAGGTCATACAAATATTTGTCCCGCGGCGGGGATCGAACCCGCAACCTTCTGCGTCGCAGGCGGACCTTCGCCCACTGCGCCACAGAGGTCGTGATGATGATGATGAATAATGTTAGAATAGCCTAAAAAGAAGTATTTACCCACCTAGACTAAAATAAAAATATTCAGAAGAGAACTAACTTCACTAGTAACAATTCATATGGATTATAGGTATTTTTTATATTCGTCTATGTAAGTCCCCAGCCTAGCTTAGTAGGGAACTAAGTAAGGTAGTTCTACAAAATTGAACTCAGTTTTCTTTTTAAAATAATTAGGTAGACCTATGTGGTAAATAATTTAAATAAGTGAGTACAGTACGCACAACCGATCTTCTCTCTAAAGTTAGGTGCACTAAACGATTGCGCAGTTTGCGCGAGTAGGCGAGATAGGACGATGCAACAAACTAAGTGAGTGAGCGAAGCAGCTATTCTAACGTTGTCTTCGTTTTTTAGGCGTCATCAAAAATGGGTTCTGCGCAGCTACATCAGAGAGCTAAAGATTGGTTGTGCGTACTGCTGTAGGTACCTACGTGGTAGCTCTCTTTCAAAAACCATTTAGCTCATATTATTACATGAGTAGGAATATACCGTACGTAATACTGGAATAATACCTCATTTCTATAATTCCGTGAATTTAATTAATGACAATAATTACCGACTTTGAAAGGAGTGACAGCCAATCTGACAGATAAATTGCGAGTTTTATTGACTACCCTCAAAATAATCAGTAAATCAAAAGTAATTGAGAGCTTCATAAATACTGATTCGTTAAATTAAATAAATTATTATCGTTAAATTTTATTGTTATGGGTGTGGTGTGTGAGTTTGATAAATTAACATTGTTCTAAAGACGACTTTTGAACTTTTGTGAAGGAAATATTGGTAAGTGTTTATAAAATCAATATGTAGTTTAATATTGTACCTCAGCTTTTCGCTTAGCCTATAGTTGCATATAATCAAATTGAATGGTGACCCATTCTTTTGTTAAATAACAACTTAATTTTCCTAATAGGGCTTAAAAAGTTTATCTGTCAATTAGCGAGGACCGTGTTGTGTTCAACAAAGTTTTGTAGTGAAGGTTTGTGAAAGAATCGATACCGCGATATTTATTGTAATGTCTAGTTCTATTTCTTTTGTAGTTCGCAACACTGCGAGACGTCGATAACCTGGTGGGCGGGCGCCGTCGCCATGGCTGCTATAACGCTGGCGACCATCGCTGGCAACGCCGCCGTGCTGGCCGCGCTCAGTCGGCTGCGGCGAGCGCCCGCGCACTACCCGCTGGCGAGTCTGGCGGCCGCTGACTTGCTGGTCGGGCTCTGTGTGTTGCCGGTGGCGGCGGCTAGGGAGCTCTTTGTGTTCCATTTAAGTACGAGTTTAATATTGTGTTCAGGACTATTTAAGAAGTAGGTCTCCTGTCTCCTCTAACGTCCTGTCAGTACAAGACTGGTCTAAGTTGATAAAAAAAACCGGCATTTTCTCCTTAAAGCCTGCTCTTCTTACGGCAAGGACGATATCGTCTATCTTTTAGGTCCTATTGTTACAAGTGGCATACTAGATCGAGCAAATCAACACGGCTAGCCATCATCTTCTTTACCCATTTTTATGTGGGTTTACTCAGCAAAAAATACAGACTTTCATCTTTCCCAGACTGGATCATCTGCTCCTGCTGGAGTACTCTGGACGTCCTCTGCTGCACAGCATCAATCCTCTCCATCTGCCTCCTCGGCTGGGAGCGTTGGAGCGGCATCACAGCGCCTTTAGCCCGCGCGTCGAGAGCCGAACGCGCGAGGTTGTTTGCTGTGCTGGTATGGCCGGTGGCTGCTGCCGTGGCGCTGCCTACTGCCTTCGTGCCTTCGCATGTGCACCATCTGCCTGGGGAGAGGCCTATGGCCTGCTCTGTTAATACTAATGTTGTGTGAGTTATTATAGGTTAACGATAAGCCTTGAATAAAAAGCTAAGAGTTTGCAAAATTAACAGCAGGATATTAAAAAAGGTTGGTAAATTCCCTCAAAAACCGCATTAAAGTAAGATATTATGTGATGTGTGATTTTCAGCCATTAAATATTTACCTACAATTTGTTATAATTTATATGAAAAAAAGGTGGGAGACATTCTCTCAGAACTTTTATGTACAGTCAGCGTTACCAACTGGTAAGTAGTGGACCTAAGTACATCTGCCGTACACCTACTCCCGGCTCCCTTGAAAATGTCTAAGGGGGTATGTCCGTCCATGTTATGGAAATTTCTTTATCTTATTTGCAGCTACGTGTTCGTGAGCACATTCTTCTCATTCTACCTGCCAGCGTGTGTGATGCTGGCCATGTATGTTCGCATCTTGCGTGCGCTGGCCGCTCCGCCGTCCATGCTGATCCGAGCTCATCGTGGTCGCTCACCTAATGTGAGATTCTGAAGTTTTATTTTTATTTCTTCAATACAAGCTTTTAGTAACGGTAAGCTGATTGAAGTGAACCCAATCACGGATATTTAACTGTTATTCTCTGAGGACTTCCATCACCAGATCAGCTCGTTGTCATTATATTATTACAGTCACCAGACTTATGAGTGCATGCTTATTTACCACCGCATCCCACAACTTAGCTCCTCGCGTATTGACGTTGTCTTGATGAGGATTAAGCTAAGACGATGGTTTAGATTCTGGGCAAGCCTTTTCCATCTCAAACAATGTCCCATGTACTACACTTTTTTTCAGGATAAACTGGGTCCAACCAAAGAAATACCAAAAACGCCAAAACCTTCATCGTTCAGGGCAATAATACAAAAAACTACAGTGTAAGTAGAATCATAAAAATCTAATAATAAAAAAAAATATCAGTTTGCTGTCTGCTGTCTGTTCGTCCAAAACTCTAAATTCTTACAGATTTATCTCTCCGAAAGGGAACCATTTGTTTTTCCCGGGAACAGAAAGCAAACCCTCGGAAACCAAGCCGGTAAAGCAATCTGAACTGACGTAAGTTAAACTGTTCTCATTCATAGTTTTTCTTATGTAGCTTATCTCTGAAACTAACATAGGTAAGTATAGTATAGTTTAAGTACCTACCAGGCAACTTAAAACATCCGAATTCTTAAGTTTTTTCAAATACTTATAATTATTATTCTAAATATTTTTGAATGAATTTTCGTGAAAATTCGTGAATATTCGTGCAAATAAGTATAGGTAGTCCTTATGCTCGCGTGACGTTCCGCCGCGGAACCGCCGCCACAGTTACGCTTCTCATTCTCCACGTATCGCAAGTACTAAGCACACGCTCACACTGGCTAACTATTGCAAAAATGCTGAGTGGCGACCATTTTTGTGTTGTATATTGATCGCGGCGAAACCCATTCAGTGGTTCCGCTGATTTGGTTTCGCGGCGGAGATGTGAGTACGGCGTGAAAGGTTTTTAGAAACCGTGGGTGAGCCAATAAACAAACTGCAAAGTTGAACTTGGATGTGTCTTTATTTTGGATGTGTTTGTCCCAAGAGTCTGCTTCCACTCTCGCCAGCAACGAGCCACGCGCACCATCGTCATGCTGATGTCGCTGTTCCTCTTCTGCTGGACGCCCTTCTTCGTCATGCTACCTCTTGGTATGCTATTCTTCATCTATTATTATCAACCGATTAAGATAGGATTTTTGAAAATTGTACCTACCCCTAAAGGGGGTGAACAATATCGGCAATGGATCAGATTGGCACAGGATCGTGGCAGATGGCACAAACTTAGGGAGGCCTACCCAGCAGTGGGTGAAATCGGGCTGTGGATGATGATGATGATGATGATGATGATGAAGGGCACAGAGGGGAAAAACGTTATGGACGAATTATAAAGAGGTTCTTCATAGTAAGTAGGTACCTACTGGTCGCGAAAAAACAGGAACAGAAGTACCTACTTAGATCACTAGCTTTTAAGCCGAGAGCTTTTGTTATAAGTGATCTCAGAAGTCCTAAAACTGAATGCCAAGCATATGAGGTACCTTATCTAAGAATTAAATGTCCGATTAAAAAAAAAGCATGTGCACTATGGCCAATGGATCTAGCTAGACATTCACGTGCATTAGGTAGATGCTTTTAGTCATCTTTCAAATACTTTAATATTCTTCCTCTTCCAGACTCCCTATGCGAGTGCGTAAGAGACATGGCTTGGCGCTGGTGCTCCTGGCTTGGATACGCCAACTCAGCGTTGAACCCGCTCGTGTACGCGGCAGCATCGCCCAGTGTGCGGCGAGCCTTACACGCCTCATTCAGTTCAACTAGCAGTCGATCCACGGATATACCATTATCTATGAGACGGCCATAGACTAGATTACATGTAGATTTTAGTCTTTGAGTTAATAGCGTTTGTACACCAATGAATGGTTAACACGTTCAACGCCACCACCTCGGTGAGTTCACATAAATATATCTCAGTGCTGGTGAGTCGCGTGGTGGGTTCAGTGCTTTTGATTTCTACCATGAAATGTAGGTGGCACGCGTAAATAAGAAAATTGTAGTGGCATTGAATGTGTTAAATCTGGGTCACCGCTATTACCAATAATCGTATTCTTCATGCTCTTATACCACTAGTTTTCTTTTGTTATTTTTTTTCTGTTGCTTCTCCTTTCACACTCCAGAATTTACTCAATCTATTCATCTTCTCTTCTTATCTTACTTTTAGTGACCTATTTTAGATTTTTAGTTAAGTAGCTAAGGATGATTTTAACTATTGACTTATATTTATACTTACCTTTTTTAAGTTACAATGTGCTTTTATTTTTTTTCCTAATAATTTACATTTTTTAATTACGTTTACGACAAAAAATTGTGTTGTGGCCCTCTGGTTCCAGGGCGTTGAATATTTAAATGTTTTTCAAATTGAATACCTATCACACTTGTTTTGACTAGGAATCTAGGAATAAGTACCTAACCTAACCTAAGCCCTTACCTACTTTGTTATTTTTTTTATCTTATGAGGCTCCTTTCAATATTTAAGAGTAGAACAAGAAGTAGAATTAGAAAAATATCTATCTATTTGGGAAAAATAAACAAAATATAATAAATAATCTTTATTTACACAAGGTAGGTAATAGTGTACACTTCTTTGGTTTGTAATCTACCCATTTCATCTGAAACAAATCGATCTGACGTACAATAATAATGATTGCCTGTGCCTGTTCGATTTGCACCAGAAAATTATATTAACAGAAAAATTGCACTCACAAAATACTGTTTCTACGTGGAAGATGTTTCATCTACTCTTAAAATATACTCAACAAAAAAACAATTAGTAATTTTTATATACAACTTAAAATATACTTTGAATAGACTACGAACAATTTAACAAACTTAATACTATTTTGTGCTGTTAGTTTTAAAAACTGAACATTTCTAAATATACAAGGCATTTTCTGGTTTAACACGTTCCCAGCGTGTCCTGCCCTTCATTAAGCCGCAGGAACGAAATAAATCACGAGCAACATGTGTTTCCTGAGCACTGAGGCCCTTATTAAACGTGGTGTAGGTAGTTACGCCAGGTTTAAACTCCAAACATTTTATGGTTACTTACTCCTATCTGTGTGGCGCAGCAATGTCCACCATTATTTATTTACATTATTACTTATGTACGAGTATAAGTTACACCCGGAGTAACTTTACACCACGTTTAATAATAAAGGGCCTGAGAGTGTTAGTGCTTAAATTTAATATTGAAGTAGTTTGTAAACTGTTTATGTATTTGAACATTTTACTGTAGAATCATTTATTACCTACGCATTCTTAATGCCTTGGTTTTAATCTAAAATACTGGTACTTAAAACCAGGTCACTATAAAAGTATAGCCTCTTAAACATTACCTAGTTTTATCGATTTTATCAACCTTCAACTGTACAATCTCCAGAAATCCCTTTGGCTATTACCTGCCAAATTAAGTTTATCGATAAAATAATCGACTACGTTCTCGACTCTACTCCAAGATGGCGTCGTAATTTTCCAAGATGGCGTCTAATACCTCAAAATGGTGGCTATAGACAAAATGGCGGCGACTACAACAGGCGGACGGGAAAGAGTGCTGGCGCCGGAGAAGTCATTAGCGTCGGGCGCGCAGGTCTTACAGGTGCAGCGGCCAGAGAGACAGTAGCCGGGCTCGTCTTCTTCAGATACACATTCCTGAAACAAAGCAATGAGTTTTATAAAAAAGCCAGGTTGCGTAGGAAGGTAGCTACGTGGTACCTACCTGAAATTGGCAAGTATGAAGAATGTAATGAAAGTGAATGTGGCGAAAGGTTGTAGGTATGTCAGTATCGTAGGAAATAGAAATCTGTGGTCATAAGAGATCATCGGTAGATTTCCAGGTTCAGTGCGACTCAACCCTAATTTAATAGGTATAAAAAAATGCCCAGAGTGTGGAGATTTGACAGCTTAGACAAACAGCGTCTCATCCCGTAGGCAAACATGCCCTGTCCTCTGGCCGCTCACCTCACATCCGTTACCTCGTGACCTGTTGTCTCATCATCATCAGCCTATTCTAGCCACTAACCTCATCCCGCCTGCACTCCTGCCCCGGTCTCCTTCTATGCCAGCACCTCGCCGGCGTACCTGCTGCACGTGCACTATACGCACACATGCACTGTCCACCGAGGCACAGCGCGGCGCCTGGAGACTTGGCGTCGCCAGCTCCGGCCAGCGCGTCGCATTGCACGTCGTATTCGCAAGAGTCGTTTAAGGCTTGAACGGCTGTGGATGAGATAGTGTTTTAGAATACTTTCGTAGCAAAAGACTTGCATCTTTACAAAGATTGTAGTAAAGCTCTAGACGCCATTTAAATTGGAAAACATTGGACACAAACAAAGATGCCTAAACACGATGCAGGTGTTCCATTTTGAGGGGAGAGAGGAACAACTCACATTCAACACAGGAGTTACTCTCGTTATGCGCGACCCACTTGTCGCGACAGCGGCAGGTGCCGCGGCACTCTAGTCCTGCGCCTGCGCACTGCAGCTGGTCTTCGCACGCCTCGCCCAATACTGCATCGCGGACACACCTAGAAAATGTTATGGATTTTAAAATGAACTTGAACCCACGACTTTTACCGATCCGTGGTAATCTTGAGTGATCCTTAAGTGTGGGTTATCACTATAAAAAATATATCTTTATCTATTTAGTTAGAGGTTTAATAGTTTCGACAAAGACATTAAGGATCCACCTGGAACACAGCTTCATGATGAGACACATGCTGTATTTATGCTTGGTTATGCAGATTTTATCCTATTTAAAGGTATTGCGTTTTAGAATTTCCGTATATTGCAGGATTACGTGGATGCGACTGATTGCGACTGTATCTAATCTGTACTGTATCAGGTAGGTTACGCGAGCGGCGAGAAACTCTCCTTGTGTAACAGCCGCTTAGTGCTAGTAATGCTGGTGTATAAGGTTTTTCTAAGATCCCATAAAAACCAAGGTATCATTGAACACCTAGGATTTACCTAGTGCCGTTATCTCTGGGGCTGAACTGCAGCTGGCAACTGCAGTATCCTCGCACGCAATACGCCTGTCGTTCCACCCCTCGGTCTCCCAAGAAGCAGTTCATGTCAGTCTGACAACGCTCTCCGATCACTGGAAATAATATGAAAATATTAAGAGCAGGGAGCCTAGTACCATGCCTCAGATGTGCCAATCTGAGGCATGGTACTAGGTACAAGTAGGTAAATGTTAACTCATGGTCATGAGATGCAAACAAATTGATTGATGTATTAAAAATTGGTTCTTGAACTCAACAATCGTAATTTTGATTGCTTTTTGTCGGATCTGAACAATTGGATGGGTCGCTTCAGAGTAAAAGTATAGCACGACGTTCATCCAATGACAACTTGCAGTCAATCAAGTTAAAACAATGTTAACTTACCAGCAGTTTCGTAACACCTATCATCTTCCAAGTGAGATGTGACAGAGCAAGCACAGACGCCGCCGCTGCACTCTGAATGTACTCCCATGGTGGAATGGCATTGGATGTGCTGCACGCATTCCTCTCCACTTCTAGCCTCTGAAATGTCAATAAATCGTTAGATCACATTAATTTCGGACAAAACATTCGTATTTAAAGTTCAATAGAACACAAGTGAAGTGCATTTAAAATTGGTCAAAAAGGTTGAAAGCCTCAATCAAACTGGTTTGAAAGAGATTGAGAAGAGGATAACATTCAGGGATCCTCACCTTTCAAACAGCCCTTGCTAGTACTGTTGATGGCAGCATACACGAAGCCATCTTTACAGACGCAGTAGCTGCTCTGTCTACAGAACGCATTGTCCGGACAGTCCATATCCACTCCGCACACGTTGCCTGTTCGTCCTGGAAGAATTGATTTCCATATGCTTAATAGAGAGTGATAACAGTCTAACTAATTTCATCACACTGGTCTAAAAAGTAATGACCCGACAATTGGCAGTTTAAAGGTGTTGATTGTTACCTACCTTCCTTCAAATAGTAAATTCGACGTAGCCTACGTTGATATCATTTGGTTTTATTTTTGGCAATTGGCACATGCTTACAAATGCATGACAGGTTGCAAGCCCATCACTGGCTAATCTACTACCTGACTGCTTTTCTCGCGATGTTGTCTTTCATTACCTACATTTCGTTATAACTCGTGTTCCTAATTCAACCAAACGCGACTAATCCATTTCATTACGTTCCTGCTCATTCATGCAAATTATCTTTAATCGGTTTTCTATAATAAAAGAATGTTATCTCAAGCTATCCGCTTCATGTACCTACTCAATAAATGCACGTGAAGTAAATATCGAATCTAATTTCCTCAGCTTTGTCTCGCTTGCTCTGGGTATGCGGAACGCTGATAAGATTGGCAAAGATTGGTTCAATTGTATTGTGACATAGTGATACACGGCGTTTCCACCTTCATGCAAGAACTACGAGAAATGTCCTATAGTATGTGCGACAGCAGATAACAAAAGTAGGTATTGCTGTCACGACATCACACGAGCGAATGCTCATTCTACTTCACTTTGTCTTGTCTGACAGTGGATAGCAAGTGCTGTCGCGACAGCACAATTATTTGACCTACACTGAGACCTACACGAGCGAATGTTCATTCTACCTCCACACTCCAGAGCATGCTACAGAACTAAATTGTCTTCCATGAAGTGCAATCGCAAAATTTCTGGCTGAAATTATGGACGACTCTAATCTAGAACATGATCTTCATCATCCTTTTATTTTAAAATGAACAAAGATCTTCAGATTGTTATCAGCTGTTTTACTAAGATAGCATAGTATACTCACAACAAACAAATACCAATACATCTTCGTGTTTACCTATTTTACCACTGCTTCCAAGGTTAACTTGAGACACTTTTTATTATATTTGCGAGCCCTATCATGCCTCGAGATTTGGTAACTAAGAAATCTTCTATCATTTTAATCTACAAAAAACAAGAGTGTTTTAATAAAACACTTTTGGCAATGAGATAACACTAAAGATAAAGTACCTACGTAATTAATAAGAGATTTTAATACAATACGTTTTAAAAAAAATTAAAACCCCTTGTAGTTGATACCTTTCCCCTCATCATCCTAAAAACTCCGACTCCAAAAATAACCATTCGTGTGAAGACAAGCTCTTTACAGAAACTATCCGTAAACGCACTACATACCATCTGTGTCATCAATCATAATCTACAGAAACGGAATGCTATAGCAATTCGCGACGACACAATGATCATCATCGAAATAATGGCGGACCGTTAGATTGCCCGATTGCCCTCTCGTCTCAGGCCATTGAATACGAAACCAGAGATAATGGATCACACCTGTCGATGTCTTTGAAGTTATTTCGACTTTACTTTGTAAAGTTTCACTAGATTTTAAATTAGCCCAGTTTAAATTAATAAGACAAGCAGGGCACAATATACCACTATCGCGGTCGGTAAATCCTTCTTTTTATAATCCTTCAGTAAAATAGTTTCTAAGTATAGTACGTCAATGTTTACAGTTCTTACTTAGGCCTTTACATCTATTTTTTTTTACTCATCTTGTTTGTATTCAAATAATATAGTTTTTTTACATATATTTACAAAATACATCTATATTAGATGATTTATACAGCGCCAGGAGGCAATCCATGCCTACACTTAACGAGACGCTGTAGTGCCTGGGACATTGTTTGAGATGGAATAGGTTTGCCCAGCACCTAAACCATCCTCTCAGCTTAATCAGCCTGGTCCACAGGAAAGACGACGTCGTTACGCGTGGAACTGACGAAGCTGCGGGTTTCCTCACGATGTTTTCCTTCACCGTTAAGAGCTCGTGTTGTAGCGCATATAAATTTTACGAAACGAAAAATGAATTAATGCACGGGCGGGATTCGAACCCACGACCTTCAGATTGAAAGTCGAGACACAAACCCATTTGATCAGTTCTAATTATAAAAATAATGTGAATAAAAGTAGAGTTAATTTTTTACATGAGTCAGATTAAAAAAAGGTTCACAAGTCGAATGGAAAGTTAAAGACAATTAGAACGAGATAAAATAGAGGAAATAGCATCTGTGCGAATGACAAGCTCTTTGTATAATAAAGTCACCTTTAAAACTCATTGAACTGTAGATATACTCGTAGTTAGCAAAACATAAAAACCAATGAAGGCCACAGTTTAATTACGTACCTACGGCATGAAGTATTTATACAATCGCGGATTGCATCACAGGAAAAAAAATTCTGGAAAATTGTGAAAAAATCTTTTCTATGATATTTTTGTCTTAACGTAAGTAAAAAAATAATACCTACTTACGATTATTTGGTAAAAAAAAATTTGAAAAGGATGACCGCTCGAGCATTTTTTTATGTTTTTTACCATCTTAAGTCATCGCCAACTGTACCATTCATGTTGAGTGACTGATTGCCTTATCCGACGAAGATACTCACATCGGGGGCATAGTATATGGTGTATTCTGTGGCAAGTCAAGTCAACATATTTACCTAACTAAATGAATGTAGATCATCATTGTGTCTTGTGATAAGTATGATAAGTAAGTTCGTATGAGTCAGTCAGTGGTCAGTGGCCAACTCTGGTGAAAAAGTTTTTAGGCCGCCTTAAGGCCTCCGTCATGACTTAACGTCTTAAATAGCCGGGGCCGACAATTTACAATTGATTTTTTTTTTTAATTTTTGAATAATTGTTGCTCTAACGGCGCCAGACTTGCTTCAAATGTTTGAACACAAAGTGTGGCACGAGAGTTTGTAGTCAAAGTCTCGTGCCACACATGTGTTCAAATATGTGTCCAAACATTTGAAGCTAGGTCTGGCGCCGAGGTAATGCATCTACCTGGTAGGTAAAAATGTCAAACAAATGCCAAATTTTTGGTTTAGTTCAATGAAGTCTGGAAATACGTAAACATCAGAACCCTGTGGCCAAGCACGTAGAGACCTGGATGCTATCCTAATGTTTAGTGAATCGTAGGTGACGCAGCCTGGTGTGCTTTCTCAAAATGCCGGATTGCCTTTTACCATATGGTGAAAAAATATACATTTTAGTGAATATCTCTGCAACTAGACCGTCACAAATAAAAAGAAGCACACCAGGCTGCGTCACCTACGAGTCACTAAACATTAGAATAGCATCCAGCGGCCTTATTGTGTAATTCAACTGGGAATGGACTTGAGCTTCATTTTGACATTTGAAACCCATTCTGGACTTCAATTGTTATTTTCCTATCATGTGATTGGTTGAGCTCTATTGGAATGACAAATGGGAATGGATTTCAAGTTAGACAATAAGGCTGCTGGTTTATTACAGCAAAACATACAAACAATTCTTAACTAAAACTTAAAGATAGATAACATAAAAAAGAGAAGACTTATAATTAAGTATGTTGTAGTTTGCTGAGAGCTGATACAGAAGTGGGGGTATCTGATAGTTTCCTCACTAGGCGACGCCTGTATCGAGGAAACTAAAGTACGAATCAATCAGGTAGGTAATTACAAATCTTGCGACAGGTTGAATTAACAAAAATAAATAAATCTAGCAAAATTAATTAAATATCTACTAATTATATCTAATAATTAGATATCTACGTGCTTGGCCACAGGGTTCTGATGTTAACAGAAATACCATCTAACTAATAATATTAAGAAGACAATTGCGCAACCTATTATTAATACGTAAGTATGTACCTATAGGTACCTAATAGTGATTATTGCGTGTCGAGGCGACCTACACTAAAAACAACATCGAAGTGCACGCTTTCTTTTGGTAAGTAGTAAAAACTACTTATAGCAAAGCGGAAATAGGAAGTCGATGGTTCGATGGTATTTGTATGAGCTGTGGGAAATGTGTGTAGCGCCACAAATATTGTGCGACTCGGCAATTTTTGTCCACATAAGAAAGCGCGAATCGCATTTATGCGGCAACATCGAATCTCGCAAAATAGTGGAATGGCAGCGGATGACTATTGGTTTCTTATAGTGGTCGCAGACTTATCCGCGCCAAACTGTCAATTCAATAGAAGAAATGGTGAGACATAGGTAAGCCTAAAGTAGAAAAGCAATGGCGCGTACAGCATGGACAAATGTGCGTCAGCTTAAAATCGAATAAACTTAGCTCAACAAAGCACGAAGTTTGCCGCAGGCGCACAATATTCCAGGTACTAATGTAGCCTACTTTATATAAGTTATTGAGTATACTTTCACAATCAAGACCTATATTCGCTTACAGCGATAAGACCACCCATTGTACTAATATCCTCCTGTATCTTTGTTTGTATTTTGTAATGTCCTTATGGTGTACCATAGAGTAATTTCTATTCTTTTCTATATTTATTGACACGTGAATAAGGTATTAGACTATCTTCATATTATTTTATACTATTCAAATAATATGAAGTAAATTACGCGTTAAACCGTGTCAATGTTCTAAAACACCATGCCATGATTCCATCACCATAAAATTAGATGTACTTAACTAAGTTTGTACCTATGAGTTAAATGAGTTAGGCCAACTATGGTGTCAGAGTTTTAGAAAAGGCCACACTCAAGGACCGCCCCTGCCACTAGCGGTCTACACATTTGGACCGCACAGCAACTTAATTGCTATGAATTTTTGTAATGTCCTGTTTATTTTTTTTATTGAAACCTGTGTCAATTTACAGAACAAAATGGCTCTAGAGTCAAAGTCAAAATGCATAATTATAATTAGTGGGACCGCCGGAATCACTTAGTCTTAAAACTAGATGATTCTAGGTACCTACTCTTGTTCCTTCGCGATCAAGTAAAAATATGAAAGTACTCACGTTTTTCTGGCCCTTGTCCAACGGCCAAGCCGATCAAGGCCAGCTGCAGCAAACAAACGCCCCATGTTCCCATGACGTCACGAGTCCAACACAACCTCCTTCTACGACAAAAAGGTTTCAATGAAATCACAAGCGCCGAGCGAGATTAGATAACGTAATTAATGTGATAGGAAAAATACTTTGTCACGAGATGAAGGGTCTTATCATTGTGTGTAGGCACAACCTAGGCCGTGTAAAGCAAAGGTGCGTTTTGGAAACACGCTTCATATTTTTTAGTCTGCACTGTTGCACTGTTTCAACAATTACATTTTTCATTACTGCCTTGCCTACTCGTAGTAGGTATACCTACACACTGTCCGACACGTGGCCTGACATGTCCCGTGGAATTTCCATTAAAATTTCAAGGTAGGTACCTATTAAACCTAGTTCAAAGAAATCGAAGACAGCTTAATCGATTGAGCCGCTCCGAATTTTTTGCTTATTTTTAGGTAATTTATTAGTTATACAAAATACTTTTGTTAGGTAATAGAATTCTAAGAATTAATGAATAATTAAGCCCTGAGAATAAATAAGCACGTACGTTCTAAACGAAATTAATAAAACTTATGCGTGCGTATCTTTAGGTACCTATACCTACCCACTTCACCCAGTCCTACATGCTTGATACATAGTTTATTTGATTCTCAGAAAACTGATGAAGCAATTTTATAAAATAGGAAAGATAGATAAATACCTAAGCACGCATAACTACCTATGTAAAGTAAGTAGGTAGGGAAAAATATAAAGTCGAAGTAGTAGGTACCCATGTATTAACATTATAATCAATCTCGTGATCAAGGTTTTACGACAACTCATTTATCAAAATCAATCAAGGTGTTTGTTAAACCAAAGCCACAGACTACAGATAGCCAAAGCCTATCTTTATATTACCATCTTTTTTATTACTAACATTCTTTGTCCTGACTGACTGACTGTCAGCCTAAGCCGCTGGTCGTAGAGATTTGAAATTTTGAGGGTATGTCTGTCTTGGTGCGTAGGGATGTACATAGTAAGAAGGGATTTTTTGAAATTACACCCGTACAACTTTTGTATGAAAAATAGTAGATACCTACTCCTGGCACTTAGAGACATGAAACTTAGAATTATTATTGTTCTACAATTTTAATGAAAGTTACTAGGATTTTTTAGTACGTGATCCGATTTGCTTGAAGCTCGGTACATATAAATATTTAGTAGCGTAATTAAAAAGTACCTAATCAGTATGATTTTTGTTATAAACTACCATTCAAAGGGGATGAAAGGAGTATCAGTTGCTATGGGAACCATAAGTCCTAAAAACTTGAAACTTAGAGGGTAGGTTAGGTACAGGTACATTCTTCTTCTGATACTTAAACGAATTTTAGGATTTCGTAGGGGTGGGGCGAAAGGAAAATGGCAAAAAAAATTGTTATGAAGGGGTGTGCTGAACGGGTGTGTAACGAGTTTTTATGAAAACCGTATTTCTGGTACATGTAATAGGGAACTTCTTTGTGAATACTTCGTAACTCGTAAGTAACATTTTTATCTTGATCACAAAGGACCTATCAGCTTATTTATTAGGTAGGTACAGTTCATCCAACCTACTCCCAGAATGTATCTGAAACAATGTAAGTACAGATCATCTAACGGATCTAGACATTCGTGAAGTTAGCCGTCTGTCATTAACCGCTTTTTCATACAAAATTGTGTTTTGCGCAGACAAACGGCTAACTTCACGAATGTCTAGATCCGTTAGATGATCTGAACTTACATTGTTTCAGATACATTCTGGGAGTAGGTTTCTACTCTAATTTCACTCACTCAGTTTACATAAACCTATAATTTTGTTAAAAAATTCAATTGCTCTTAAATATGATGGATAGCAAGCATGGCCCCATCAAATACCACAAATTCTCCGATAATCTATCCAGTGGACCGTCGCGCGTCGTGAGAAATACTTTACTTCGTCCAACCGTGAAGGAAACCTACAAATTATACATAGGTTAGGAGCCAGTGACCAGCTGACCTTCGTCATTTTGTAAAGACTGAAAGTTATAGGTATTCATAGCCCCAGTATAGATGAACGATTCTCGAATAAGAAGTTCGGATTGAGTGCCTTTGGAAGATTGAAATGGCAAAAGAGCCAGCATCCCAAATTCGTTAGGTTTAAAGAATTTTTTTCTCAAAAAAAAAAAAAACAAAGTCATATACATGAGAAAATAATAGGTTCGTTACAGGTACCTACTTAGTTTAAAAAGCTTGGGAAATATAAAAACTATAAATTCCATGCAGATGCT
Source organism: Epirrhoe tristata (assembly GCA_951394285.1). NCBI lineage: Eukaryota > Metazoa > Arthropoda > Insecta > Lepidoptera > Geometridae > Epirrhoe > Epirrhoe tristata. The sequence goes on from OX596139.1 coordinate 11,161,094, forward strand.
TCTAATGGTTACTTTAACTTTTCAAACAAGCTTTTTGGAATCATTCATACCTAACCTACCGCCTATCTACTGGGGCTATGTTTTTTTTTTAAGTAAAAATTTATTTATTTGATACAAGCAAACATGTGTAGCCCAGTACATTACGAGTAACTTAACAAAGACTATGTAACAAAGCATTCATTGAAAATAATAGGTTAGTACTAATAATATACGGTGCAATAACAAATAATAAAATTCGTGCACTGTGATGTGGGTACCTACACAGACTTCAGCCTTTACAAAATGATGAAGGTCTGCTGGTCGCTGGCTCTTAGGCTAAGCATTCCATTGTTTTTTTACAATTTGTTGAACATGTTGTAATTTGTTTCTAGCGATGTATCATTTAGAAGATATGGATCTTTGGTGGCTAATTGAGATTTGATGATGGCGTTATATGAGAATTGATGGACCCTCGGTCTCCCCCTTGTTTAATAGAGGTATGTACCAGCAAATAGAAGGCACAGCACATAATAAACTGACATAAGTTTTGTTAGGTATTTGATGTAGGAGTATTGGGGTCATTGACTAGGGTTGGGACAGCACGATGGATGCGCAGCACAAACAGAAACTCAGCTAGAGGTTAACTCTACTGACTAGTAGAGACAGAATACCGAAAGGAAGAGTAAAGAGTGGTAGAGATCTCATTACTGTTTGACAGCGAACGAAAGCATCATTCTCTACTAGTAGAGATCTTACGAAAGAATCATGAACTTGTTTGTAGGTAGGTACCTACTTATAGCGACTTGTAGATTCTTGGCTACCAACTATTATGAATGTTTTTGGTGGGAACTAAACTGTGCCAATCTTTTCTCTTTCGATTTATTTGAGCAATCAATTCAATTTATAGCACGAAAGCAAATTCACCATTTAGCCAATTTCGCAAGCCGGATTATATTGAAATCGCATTACAATACCCAATAACGCAAAAACATGTGAATATGCAATCGCAAACACTAGGGTGTTGTAATTGGGATATGAGAGTGGATAGGTAAAGATATCAGATAAAAGGTAGGTACAATACGCACAACCAATGTTTGTCTCTCTGAAGTAGCTGCGCAGAACCCATTATTGATGGCGCCTAAAAAACGAAGATAGCGTTGTATAGCTGCCTCGCTCACTCGCTTAGTTTGTTGCATGGTGCTATCTCGCTTACTCCACCTTACCTGCGCAATCGTTTAGTGCACCTAACTTCATTGAGACAAACATCGGTTGTGCGTATTGTACCAACTTTTATATCAATTTTACAAACAATAATCTAGGTATATCTATCGATCCAGGTCGATCCAGATCGATATCCAGATCACTGCCAGTCGGCAGCATGCCCAAAACACAGGCGGCATTATAACGCTGAACGGCTATGCTGACTGATCCTTTGAGCCGAAAAATCGCCAGCTCTCGAATCACGCGTCGCTTCGACCACTTGGTTCTTAACTTATTGAAACGGAGAGCGCTGCTGGTCGTCAAGTGGTAACAGCCTTTCTATCTTAAGGTGGAGTCTAGTCTAATGAAGCTTTGAACTAATGAGCTTTTATGTCCCAAAGCGCACGTGGTCGTGCTTGCTTAGTCGTTCTCTATAAATCAAAACGGTCTGTAAGTGGATCTGTGGTGGAAAATGCCAGTAGCGGTCACCCACCGCTAGTGGCATTTTATAGCTTCCGTGCTTCGGAGGGCACGATAAATTGTCAGTCCCGGCTATTTAAGTCGTTAAGCCATGACGGAGGCCTTAAGGCGGCCTAAAAGCTACGTCATCGGAGTTGGCCACTGACTCATACGAAATTACTTACTTTTAGTTCCAAAATGTGTATGTACACAATTTAATTTGACAGTAGGATCTACGGTCAATCAGCGAAGAAAAACAGCGTGAGGAAAAGGGAGCCTCTTTCTAGTGCACTTAGAATCCTTTCACCACAATTAATTAATTTAATTAATTTAAGTAGTATATCAGTCATGTAGTACCCATAACACAAGCTTTGCTTTGGGGCTAGATGATGCTGTGTGAAAAAAGTCCAGCATTATTTATTATTTTATTATTATTACAATGGATGGAAAGAACTAGTGACAAGAACAAATGCTATCCTTTTTTTCTAAAAAAAATAATAATTTTCCCGTGTCAAATTTTATTTAAAAAAGCTACGTTTTTATGAATGAAATATTGCGGCCCACTTGTAACAAAAGTCATTAAATCAGCATTAGGTATCTGGCTATTAATATCCAACCGGTTTTAAACCACGCAAAAACTCGAAACCTCTTGTCTTTTACGGCTAAGGAGTGAGTATACATTACGAGTGCTTCTCCAAGGTCTACGGGAAGTCGGGGAAAGTAAGACACGTTTAATTTGTTGTGTGCCACATGTCATCGGTACAGCAACGTCATCAATTAGTACCTAAGTAGTAGTTCCTTGGTTATAGTAAAATGAAATAAGTACTTATTCCGTCTTATTACAAGAAAATGAACAGAGTTTAGACTAAGACTAACTAAAAAACTGTCTGTTTGTGGTAACAGTTTTGTTTTGACATGTGTCAACATGGGTTTCAACTAAGGTTTAAGGTTTATTTAATAAGCAGCATTATGTTTATTCTGTAAGTCTAAGTATGTACCTATTAGGTTGTAATTTAAATTAAGGGCAGTAGATTAAAGTAGGTTTTTAATAGTACATTATGGTACTAGTGTGTAACATTGGTGATTACCGCCGAGGCGTTATTTGAGAGCCGAGGCAGGTAATCATCAATACACACGTGTGTCGTACGACGTTTTTCAACACACTTGTGAATAAAATAACAATAAAAACTCATTTTCAACAGTGAAAACGAGTTGTAAAAATGTTTCGCTATTGCGGGAAAAATTAATCAGTTTTCCTATGCGCGCGCATTGCGATCGGCCACAGACTATATTTCCGCGCCGCGCATAGGGTTTGCGGCCTATTCTGCCACGTACAAAATGGGGAATTTAAAGTTTTCTTTTATTACAGAGAAAACAAAAGTTATATTTGAGTGAAAGTTTTATTTATTAAACAAGTACGAGTTAAAATTATCTATTTAAATAAGAAGTTGCATGAAATGAGCAAGCAATAGGAACATTAATTTATTTTTTCTATTGAACACGATCTTTTTTCTGAATAAAAACTTTTTTAAGAACAAAGCAACTCAACCAATAAAATTAAAAAAAAAAATCTATAACTCACTAGTGAGTTATGAAAAAGTCACAGTTTGATTATGAGTGAGTAATGAAAAAGTCACAGTTTGATTATGGGTGTCATTATGTGCCTAATTGCGGTGACCATAGAGCCACTTTATGAGCAAGTGTGTTGAAATAGTACATTATGGTACTAGTGTGTAACATTGGTGATTACCGCCGAGGTGTTTTTAAGAGTCGAGCCGTTAGGCGAGGCTCTTAACAGAACCGAGGACGGTAATCATCAATACACACGTGTATCATACGACGTTTTTCAACACACTTGTGAATAAAATAACAATAAAAACTCATTTTCAACAGTGAAAACGAGTTGTGAAAAATGTTTCGCTATTGCGGGAAAAATTAATCAGTTTTCCTATGCGCGCGCATTGCGATCGGCCACAGACTATATTTCCGCGCCGCGCATAGGGTTTGCGGCCTATTCTGCCACGTACAAAATGGGGAATTTAAAGTTTTCTTTTATTACAGAGAAAACAAAAGTTATATTTGAGTGAAAGTTTTATTTATTAAACACGTACGAGTTAAAATTATCTATTTAAATAAGAAGTTGCATGAAATGAGCAAGCAATAGGAACATTAATTTATTTTTTCTATTGAACACGATCTTTTTTCTGAATAAAAACTTTTTTAAGAACAAAGCAACTCAACCAATAAAATTAAAAAAAAAAAAATCTATAACTCACTAGTGAGTTATGAAAAAGTCACAGTTTGATTATGAGTGAGTAATGAAAAAGTCACAGTTTGATTATGGGTGTCATTATGTGCCTAATTGCGGTGACCATAGAGCCACTTTATGAGCAAGTGTGTTGAAATAGTACATTATGGTACTAGTGTGTAACATTGGTGATTACCGCCGAGGTGTTTTTAAGAGTCGAGCCGTTAGGCGAGGCTCTTAACAGAACCGAGGACGGTAATCATCAATACACACGTGTATCATACGACGTTTTTCAACACACTTGTGAATAAAATAACAATAAAAACTCATTTTCAACAGTGAAAACGAGTTGTGAAAAATGTTTCGCTATTGCGGGAAAAATTAATCAGTTTTCCTATGCGCGCGCATTGCGATCGGCCACAGACTATATTTCCGCGCCGCGCATAGGGTTTACGGCCTATTCTGCCACTGGTACCGTCCTCGGTTCTATTAAGAGCCTCGCCTAACGGCTCGGCTCTTAAAACAACTCGGCGGTGATCACCAATGTTACACACTAGTACCATAATGTACTATTACATCTTGTGTTTGACTCTGCCTGAAACACTATTTTGCTGTTATATAAAATGTTTATGTACCTATGTCAAACATTTATTACATTTTTAAATATTACAGAGTTCAACTCTTCCGTGTCTCCCCTAATATTGAGAACACATTTACTTTGGATTCTACGTCAAATAAGTAGGTATTTGTATTGAATTTTCATGGCCATTTCCACAAGCGTAATAAATTAGTGTTTGCTCTCAAATATTCGTCTTGCACGGTACACAGGGGAGCTAAATAAGCCAGGATTCTTGTTAGCGATGTTAGATATTTTTTTAAAACCAAATAAAAATAAGCTCTTTCATCATCATCATATATTGTCTAAGTATATAGGAAGATGTGTTTTTTAGTTTCTTAGTACTAACATACTATTAATGTTAAAGGACAAACTGTTTGTACATTTTATTTGTTAACAAACCTACCATCTTTGTTAAATCCAACAGCTTACAATAAAAACTTATCTTATCTTATCCACTGCTGGGTATAGGCTTCCCTCCTGTTCGTGTAGGCCTCCTTATGTTCACGCCATTCATCATCATCATCATCATCAACCTTTCTCATCCCACTGCTGGGTATAGGCCTCTCTTCGCCATTCGCCTCTATCCTGAGCCAGTCTTGCCCATGTACACGCCATTCATTCCGGTCTAATTCCGGTCCAATACGTAAGTATGAATAAATTAAACTTCTGTTGTTGTGACGAAGTTTAAAGGCTGCTTTGAGACATAAATCATTGTATAATGTATCATAATGTCACATTTCAAGAACTTGCCGGTTAGGATCTCGATGCCGGCAGAACGAACCGTAACAAACACAAGGGTAATCCTCCGTCTCCTGAAAAACGGGCACCGTCATACTATGGGCCCACAACCTCAGTACATCTGGATTTTAGGTACGTAGTATACAAGTGTACCAATCCTAGAAGGGAACCACACAGTCAGGTCGGGAGTACCCGACATGACGACTACAACCACTCTGCCAAGAGTAAAACGACTGAGACTAAAGCCTAGTTCGAACTAGGCTAGTATTTTAGTCGAGTAGCGAGTCATTTGGTACCTAAACGTGTCTGACTGAACACCAAACTAATTTATTTGAGTAGGTAAGTAATTTTTTACTACTAAACCACTCGCTACTCGACTAAAAGAAGCTACTCTCGACTAAAAGACCAATACTAAGTATTGGTCGCGAAGGAACAGGAGTAGAATCACCTAGTTTTAAGACGTTTCAAAGTGATCCCAGCGGTCCTACTGAATAAATGCTTTTTGACTTTGACTTTGACTTTGACTTTGACTACAAGTACCTAAGAACCATTTAAATCCAAACAAAACATTCCATAAAAAATTGGTTGCCAAGACTCTACGGCATTCGGTTAGTAGAGTAAGTTTTTTATACGTAAGCCATGAGTTAGTTTAAAATATCATTGTGTACGTCGTAGGTAAGTATTTATTTGTTTATGCCTGGAATAGCATAAAAGCTCTTTTGTATTTGAAGCTCTACATCATTTTTAATCGCATCCTAAGAGGCCGTTATTAATAAAGGTGGAATAAAGTTACGCCGGGTCTGAACTCCTTAAATTGTATACTTACTCCTACGTTACACCCGGCGTAACTTTACTCCACGTCTATTATTAACGGCCAGAGAGTTTTGATGAATGATTAAAAGAAACGGTTGACAACAAGACGGTGATTGTATTTTAAGTAAATCAAGTCAACAACCGTACAAATAATTAAGTTAGGACTAAACCAACCATATCCCACGTCACGCTCGTTATTTCAAACAATGCGACTGTTTGAGTCCATGTTCAGGATTGTGGACAGGGCTTTATTGTGTGGACGGGGCATAATGGGAATAAGGACTTATTGTATGGATGTAAAAATGTCAACAAAAATTATAATTTTCAAAAATCCTCTTTAGGTCATTTAAATAGCTCCGAAGCACGGAAGCTCAGTACTCAGTTGATCATTCAGCTAGCGGTCACCCACTCACTTTGTGATTGCGCCGTTCCGTTACGTAACTTCAAGAACGACTAAACAATACAGTAGATATAGCAGGCAGTTCAGCAATAATATATCAAAAATATAACAAAAAAAGCTTGGGTATAATGTACAGTTCGCCCAACGGATCTAGGCATTCGTGAAGTTAGCCGTTTGTCTGCGCAGTGAACGCTTTTACATACAAAATTGTATTCTGTACAGACAAACGGCTAACTTCTCGAAGGCCTAGATCCGTTGGGCGAAGTGTACTTACTTTATGCTATGCTCCAATCCAACTCGGTTTAAATAATAAAAATAGAAATGTATAATTAAAAAATGACGATTCTAAACATTCCAAAGTGATTTCAATGAATAAACTTTGACTTTGACTCTAAAAGTCATTCACAAATTCATACATACACTATGTTCCTTATTAATAAACGTGGTGTAAAATTACGCCAGGTCTAAACTCCAAAAATTATATCGTTACTCCTAAGTTACACCCGGCGTAACTTTACACTACGTTGTATAGGTTAGAGAAAAATAAAATTTGTTTAAAGCGGTACAGATGAAAAGACCATCCCGGTCCTTGACCTCAGAGTTCAGAGATGACAGATTGTTACGGCAACATTTGTAGCCAGCCACTTCTATCCGGTCACGATCATCAATTTGTTCGATTCTATCACTTTTTATCGCTATGGGCCAATTTTAGTCTTGCGTAATAACATCAGATCAGACAATTCAATTTATTGTACTATTTATTACTTTATATTTATTTTTATACTGTTGTATTTTGTAAATATATGTAAATATGTAGTAGCTTAGTTTCTGTAAATAAATTCAATTTTATATTTATACCGACTTGCGAAAAAGAAGTTCTATGCCGGTATGATCGCCGAAACTTTACATTTTGTTTGTTTGTAAGATTTTAAACTATTGAATGTATTGTTGTGTTTTATCATTGTTTTTAACCGTCGTTTGTCATGTCAATTGTTATTTCCCACAACATTGTGTCGTAATCCGGCTGACTCATCACTTTAAGTAGGTACAAACTTATCTATATCAAGTAAAATATGTCATTCAATAAATTAGCCTCACACCAAGGTTTTATCATTATCTTCCTATTTACAGTATTTACACACACTTCTACTTAAGCTATTGATTTTTAAGTTGATACCTACTTAAATTTAAAAAATTAGGTTCGCTTCGTATTTTTTTATCAACTTAAATTCAATAGATGAGTGTGGGTGAAAGAACATACTCCATATTATGTTCATTCACCCACACTCATCATTATTTTCTTACCCTTATCCCACATTATTATGGTCACATTTCCCGATCAGCCGTTTTATTCTACTAGCTGCGCTTCCACAAGTCCTACCGCGTAATTTTTTTTAATTTTTTTTTTATTAATTTTATGCCGCTGCATAAAATACCAAGTATTATACCTACTCGGCATTTTTTTCAGAATAAAAGTAGGTAGCCTATGTCCTTCCCTGGGATGCAACCTTTATCCATGCCAATTTTCAGTCAAATATGTTCAGAGGTTCGGGCGTGAAAAGGTAACAAACAGACAGACAGAATTGGTCTGCAAATAGATAGATAACAGCAAGGATATTTAGCAATGGGTGGTCTTATCGATAAAAGCGATCTCTGCTATCTAGAATAGGTCTATCAAGGAACAAGAAGGTGCTGTGAATGATAATAAAGTTTTTAGCCAAAGTCCAATGTAGGTTTATGAGACGAAGAGAATCAGATTTGCCACAACGCAACGGTTCAAGCGCATTTTAATTGGATCAAAGCTAAAATGCATTAATATTTCAAGTAGACCGAATAATTGCAACTTTCTAAACGAATCCACGTTACCGTGAGAGCGATAGTTATAATTCACGTGATAATTGTAACAGTAGATCCGAGAGCTGGCACATTTTTGTCTCAAAGGATCAGCATTGCTCTCCAGGCGTGGTAATGCCGCCGGTGTTTTGGGCACGCTTCCGACTGACAGTGACCTGGATCAGTTGAGCTATCTATAGATCGTTTCTAACAATCCTTAGATAGCTTGACTAATCCTGTTGTATTTTGTAAATATATATAAATATGTAGTAGCTTAGTTTCTGTAAATAAAGTTATCTAACAATTGTATAATCTAGCTATAGCAAGTTGATGTTGACTAGTTTTAAGACGTTTCAAAGTGATCCCAGCGGTCCTACTGAATAAATGCTTTTTGACTTTGACTTTGATGAAAAGAAACGGTCAAGTCGCCTACCGAGGGTTCCATACAGTAAGTACTACCTAGGTACAGTCAGTCCTCCTTTTTTAATCATTATTTGAGATGTGCTAAAGCATCTCAGCTTAATCCCCCATATCTACAGATTAATATCAAGTCGTGTGATTGTTGGAAGCTATGTAATGGCAATCAACTTTTAAGTACACATTTTTTAGATCTTCTGGATTAACTATATAATTAGGTATCTCTCTATTTCTATCTAATCTACTCTAGATATTTAAGTTTTAGTAAAAGTAGGTACCTAGGTACCTAATAACTATCAATCATCCCAAAACCGTAATCATCACTACATAGTAGGTATACCTAGAACATAGTCGCGTCTCTCGTCTGTCTGTCCCTTTAGTATGCATAGATCTTTAAAACTACGCAACAGATTTTGATGCGATTTTTTTAATGGATTGAGTGATTCAAGAGGAAGGTTTATTATTTGGTGTACCTATTGTATACATGCATTTAGTATCAGTTTTGCACCCGTGTGAAGCCGGAGCGGGTCGCTAGTAAAGTTATATGCGATAAAGGTACCTTACCTACCTAATGTAATAAAAAGTCTCGACGCGGAAACAAACTCACAGCTCTTCCGTGCGTCTTGTCTTGTTTTAGTCCCCACTACGCCAAGGTCTTTGTTATACGATTCACACGTTAGATAGAAATTTATTTTATTTATGAAATGACGTTAGATAACAGCGTGCATTTCATATTTTATCACTTCGATTATTTAATCATGTTAAAACCTAAGGCCATTATTAATAAACGTGGTGTAAAGTTACGCCAGGTTTAAATTCCAAAAATTGTATCGTTACTCCTAAGTTACACCCAGCGTAACTTTACACCACGTTTATTAATAAGGGCCTAAGGTACCTATAATGTTTACCTACGAACAAACAATACAACGCAATAGGTAGAGTTTTTTCAATATTTTCCGAATGCTAGGTATTTTCCTTACAAAGTTGATTCAAGTTTATTTCCATGTTATTTATGTTGTAGCTGAGCTGATTTACCTACCTACCTAGGTTAAAATAAGTAAATCTACCTACCTACGTTAAGTGAGTAGGTAAGTTTCTCACACTAACCACGGAATCCAGATAAGTAATACTCAATACTTAACTTAAGTTTTGAATTTATGTAACTTAGGATATAGGTAAGTAGGTCTAGGTACCTAGAGTACCTACTACATCTGTTCAGATTTTCTGTTTTTTTTTCTCAATACCTACCTACCTACCTACTCAATTTATAAAATTACAGGGTGTAATAAGGTCATTCCATAAAAGTTAAAAAAAGCGTATTTTATTTTGACTTTTATTAACATGGTCCCTGTAACACATAATTACGTTTTTATACTAAAAAGAAAACCGACTTCAATGTTTGACTCGAAACGCGGTGTGACTAAGGGCGTCAAGCTGTCGATTCGATTTCTATTTGTGACATGGCTAGGAGGGAAGGTGTTTAGAGTTTTACGGGGAAACTATCAATCCCTCAGGAATAAAATTTATATGGGACCAACTCTGGAGTATACCCTTTCAAACATGAAAAGAATTTTGCAAATCGGTCAACAAATGGCGGATCAATCGCGTAACAAGATACAAAAAAAAAAAAAAAAAACATAGGTACAGACGAATTGAGAACGTCCTCCTTTTTTGAAGTCGGTTGAAAATAAACTTGTTTTAGAGATTTTAAATATTTTGTAAAACTAAAAAAAAAAGTCACCCAATTTTTTTCGAACCTCACCTTAATAGTCACTAATGATGTCACCGATCTAGAACACTGTTATCATTATCACTTATCTTCACAATCAGTCACTATCACACGGGCGGGTATCGCGGTGGTCAGCGCGCGACTGAACAGTTTGTTTGTTATTTTTATTTGTTGGTAATTGTACCTGCAGCACCTTGTACTGTCGCCTACAATACTCTCCTACAGTTTAGTTTATCAGATCAATTTTTTTTGGATTTTTGAATGAAGACTTCTTTAGCCGCGTTAGGCGTTTTTCAGGGTGCTAAGTATGAGTTTTATTCACCATTCGGTACGCCGTAAAAAACGAATACTAGGTAGGTACCCTGATGGGGAAAAATATAAAACTCAGTCACGTGACTGTTACCGTGTTACGACACCATCCTCTTACTCATACCCTAATACCCTAATCTTCTTCTTATTTCAGAATTTACTCCTTGTCGGCACAACTGATAAATCCCTCTCCATGTATCTCTTTCCAGGGCTGCTTCCTTGATACGTACCCTAATACGTACCTTAATTTCGTCACATATTGTATCTTCACAATGGTATATTTGTGAGAGTGGCCGCCTCGGGTGAGACTGCCCCGAGTTTGAATCCCAGTGGGATAGTAACTTTTTGTACTTTTTTTTTATACTTATTATAATTTTAGAACCGTTACCGAAACCTCGTAAGTACAAGTATGGACTTCTGTTGGCACTCCCGGAGTGCCATAATTTTTTTCCTACTATTTATTTAATTCAGCTGCTCTCCGTGATGTTACCCTCGCGAGGTCTTTAGGGAATAGGTTCTTTTTTCCGAGATAAGAAGCTTAGAAATAGCACATATACCTACATGAGCTTTTCTAGATAATCTATCTCTGTACAAAATTTCATCCAAATCCATTCAGTAGTTTTATCGTGAAAGAGTAACAAACATCTTGGTACCTTACCTACCTATTATATCCTCACATTTTTTTAACATTAAGTACCTACTACCTACCTACCTACCTACGAAAGGTTGGATAGATAGGACATGACATGTAATGATGCCTACCTACCTTTTGTGCTATGCCTAGGTAGGTTAGGTCTGCGTACTTTAATCCACATAAAACTGGGATAAAAAAAAAACAATTTGATGATGGACAGATTGGACAGTCAAGCTATAGGTACTTATAATTAATTAGTTGACATACGACTACATACATAGCTGTGTTGGTCGAATGGGGTTGTGCCTCGACTTTCAATCTGAAGGTCGTGGGTTCGAATCCCGGCCGTGCATCAATGGATTTTTCGTTTCGTAAAATTTATATGCGCTATAACACGAGCTCCTAACGGTGAAGGAAAACATCGTGAGGAAACCCGCAGCTTAGTCAGCTCCACACGTATTGACGTTGTCTTTCCTGTGGACCAGGCTGATTAAGCTGAGAGGATGGTTTAGGTGCTGGGCAAGCCTATTCCATCTCAAACAATGTCCCAGGCACTACAGGGTCTCGTTAAAGTGTAGGCATGGATTGCCTCCTGACGCTGTATAAATCATCTAATAGGTATAGATGTAAAGGCCAAAGTATTGACATACGACACCAGACAGCTATACATAAGAGTAGAAAGTACGAGCAGGATGCGCTTAGCCAGCGGAACGAGTGCTTCAATACCTACCACTGTATAGCTACATTACAGCTCTAACACGTATAATGGTGACCTTGACTGACTTTCCACGAGTTTCACTGTCCCCTGGTGATACCCTGGGGGCTAGGAGAAACGATAGACGTGTTCAGTTACGTGTACATACTTACTGGTGGTACTATTCCTTCCGATCCTAAGGTTATGGGTTCGAATCCAGCCAACTGTAAAATGTAGGTTTATTATTTTGAAGACGTCAAGGCTACATTGGTATCTACCTTTTCCTCGTGCAGACTGCAGATGCGATTGGAATAAAAACAATGAAAAAAAAAACTTCACACGAAAACTGCACTCTGAATTGTTTTCTTAAGGTCATTATTGATTTGACCTCCACTGTCGTGACATGTAGGTTACAATGTGTAGGTTAGGTACCTATGTAGGTACAGGGGAGTGATGTAACTTGATGCTACTTTTCCTTATAGAAACCTTGACTTCCTTTTGGATTTTGAAGCCCTATCTGTTTCGAAATACCCTGTAAGTAAAGCAGAAATTATTGGTTTGATGCAGTAATTTTTTGCACCATGCCAGTAGGTAAGTATCTAAGTAGGTACCTACCTACTTACTTCAAACAGTAAAGGAAAACATCGTAAGGAAACTATCAGAGACATTATGGGGCTTATTACAAAAAAATGAGCCGAGTTTAGACCAAGTCTAACTACAAATATTTCCCAAGAAAAACTATCTTTCAATACTCGTACATAGCACGCTTTTTTGTGGTAACAGTTTTGTTTTGACATGTGTCAACATGGGGTTCATCAAGGTTTTACGTTTTTATAATAAGCAGCAGCTACAAGGCACCTAAAACTTTCTTTCATCAATTTGCGTGTTAAAGTCACGGGCGGATGCTTCGTTAGACCAACGGATTTACTGACCGACCGACAGTGACCGGTCTTGTACGGATGTAGAACATGGTACTTAGTAAAGGAGCGGTTTTAAATGCCAAGTTCTCGCCAGCCAGCGTAAAAAGCCTCTTTAATCAAATACGAGGAAAGAAAGGCACAAGTTAACCCAAAACAGTCCATCCCTGGTGGGGATCGAACCCACGACCTTTGGATTAGAAGTCCAACGCGCTATCCTCTGCGCCACAGGGACCTCTTACACTAAGTTGAAATAACAAAATGTATTCATAGTGGGTAGAGGGTGACCATGACTTTGAAAATTGCGGATATAATTTGAATAAAAGAACCGCGTTTACTACGTTCTACGTAAGCACTATTTTGTATAAAATTTTGAATGACTAATCATAGTGATTTATACCTTATTTTATGCGTTATTAGGTAAGTTTTTTCGTACGTATGTTAGTAGAACTGTTAGCTTATAAGTAACAGGTTCAATTTCAGTTTGAAGATTGTTCTAATTGCATCTAGTACAATGAGAATGAAGTATAATGACTGTTTATCACCGACCTAAATGCCCTATGCCCTTAACCCATTGACCTAACTTGATTTATTAACAATTAACGGCCTATTTATAGTGTGAAGTGTGTGCAATGTTTGTTTAAGAAAACGGTGCGATAGTATTTACTAATTACTATTGATTAGATACTGTTAGTAGGTACTTATTAATTAATAATCTTCGCCTCAACGGTATATTACAGATCTTGGATGAAACTTGGAATAGATGTAGGTAAATATACATACATATCTAATACCTGCCTAAACTAACCTACAAATAGGAACCTAATCAGATTTAATTTCTTAGCACATAAACAATAGGATACAATATCAAACGATAATACGTGTTGCTTAATTGATTGGCTAATTAACTATGAAGAGTTTAAGAGAAAATCACCCACAAACCTATAAGAGTTTCTCTTATAATATCTTGTAGATATAAATAAATAGGTACCTAATGCCTGCCTAAACTAACCTACAAATAGGAACCTAATCAGATTTAATTTCTTAGCACATAAACAATAGGATACAATATCAAACGATAAGACGTGTTGCCTAATTGATTGGCTAATTAACTATGAAGAGTTTAAGAGAAAATCACCCACAAACCTATAAGAGTTTCTCTTATAATATCTTTAAGTGGGTTACAATAACATACATCGGACTTACCTACCACATATCCAACGTCATCCAAACTTGGCACACAATTATACTTCACACACCAATGCTGGTCAAACACAAGTGTATTTAGAAATTGTTTATTTGTTTACGAAGCACGTAACCATAGCAACAGAAGAACCGAACGACGCATGCGCACAGCGTACCGGGCACGCGATGACTGGCGCTTGCCGGTTTTGGCGCCAACGCAGTTCTTACAAACTTGAATTGAAAAGAAATAAAAAACAATAAACGATTGAGATCGAGATACAGCTGGATTCCTGCCGTGGATGTGCCGGAAAAACCATGAGAGTGAATTAAATGAATATTCTAGTCGTTTCCAATAAGAATTTATTAACGCTTACTGGACGACATTCAATAAAGATTACGATAAGAAAATTAAAAGAACCATGATTGTAACATTGAAGACAAGAGGTAAAAACACATGATACTTACTTAATAGTATTCTTGAACCTCAAAATAACAAGTTATAGATATAATAGAATAGTTATTTTGAGATTTAGGTACCTACATAGGATACTTAGGTAAGTAGATACTTAGTTCCTATTATTAATAGTTATAATGTGTTTGCCAGTAACCGGATCTTTTTTATTTTCATCGAGACTCGTAAACTTGTATAAACTATTTCATAAATCAAATCTGACTGCAGTCAAATCAAATCTCATATTTCATAATAGAAGTTGATTGTTCTTGAATAGTTATTTTTCGAACTCTATTGTCAGTTACCGAACCGGAATGAATTCGAATCGTGGGTGTCCATATAGAGAGGTGGCAGCGATGGTTGCTAAACCTCATAAAGGAATGAATTGAAACCAGAAGAAACCAAGAAGTGAAGTGAGAGAGAAGAAGAAGAAGACTGAGCCAAGATGTTACTGATTGGGCGGTATAGTCGCTCAGCGACAAAGCCCTTTTCTTTTTTGTTAATATAAATAAATAAAGCTAGATATTTTTGTTTAATAAATACTCCTGTTTTGTCCTTAAATTTGTTTTATTACCTTCTTGATTAAAATAGTAAAGTACCTACTTACCTTTTTTGTTTCTTTCATTTCAAAGAGTTTTAGCCATGTTTTGACTATTATTATACGACTAGAAGGTGATTTTGATTTTTTTTGCATGCTTTTTGGCTTGTTATCTGCACCTAGATAACAAGCCAAAAAGCATGCAAAGAAATTCAAAACTAGGTATCATTTTTAAAAGTAGAAGCATTTGGATTTGACCCCTGGTCCCGAAGTCCCGATCAACTCCAATAACATCACATCTCTAGTGCATGTTATAGCCATGATGAAAGTAAAAGTGGGACAAGCTAATAGGAATGCATCGTTCAATTAACAGAAGTGGTGCTACAATAGCTCTTTGTGAAGCCGAAATTTTATGGTTTTAAAGTAATTTTATGCTTTTTAATGAAAGGATGCATTGTGATGAAATTGCTGGTTGTTTGTGAAGCCTTGTTAGCTGTTATTTTTATTACATTTGATGTAGGCCTAAAAATATGGAGAGTTAAATGGTAAAATTATTGAAATAAGTATTAAAACATTACTTGTAGGTATAACTCTAGTGAGTCTAGTTTTAGAAGCTTAACTATTAAAAATACAATATAATATAATAACTCTTATTAAATGTAGCTAACCAACCTAATTAGGTTCCTACCTACTTGAATTAGTTTAGGTAGGTATTTAAGTATCTATCTGAATAAATATGGGTACCTACCTAACCCACTTACTAAATGTAAATTCGAATAACTCAAGTAAAAACAATTTACCTAACTATCAGCGTTGCTCACTTATTAAGACCATCTCTTGATAGAAAATATCCCATATTTAGCACAAATTATGGTAACCCTATTATGTACACTTCAGTACAAAAATGTGTAGGCAGTATTCACCGCAAGTGAAGTGCTAAAAGTTTCGAATGTGTCCGTACCTATTCAACTTCAGTTTTCTGTGGGATGAACTGTTAGGATAAAAAGCGGTTTATTTGAACAAGACTACACACTACAAAAATAATATTTTAGGGTTACCTTACCTTAGGCCAATCTAACTAAGGCAAGTCTAACCACTAAGCTGCTTATTACATAAACGTTAAACCTTAGTTGAACCCCATGTTGACACATGTCAAAACAAAACTGTTACCACAAAAAGCGTTCTATGAACGTGAATTTAAAGACCGCTTTTCTAGGGACAGTTTTTTAGTTAGACTTGGTCTAAACTCGGCTCATTTTCTTGTAATGTTCTCCAATGTCTGTCCATCCGTGAAGATATTTTCTTCCACAATTTTTCAAAACGAAAACATAGTCCCGGTGCGGGTCAAATATTTGCCGATCATACTATCACTGTCCCAGTACTTATAAAAATCGAACTTGCACCTCTATCTAGCTAGCGTCTTGCTGGGCATTAACCCCTACCTATGCCACAGAAATAGATAGATAGATAGATAGATAATTCTTTATTGCATAGCAATAACGAAAAAGATACAAGATACAACGGAAAAGGTACAATAAAAATACACTTAACTTATTGCACCTTATAGTAAGACAACTAGCGGCCCTATCGCTGAAAGCGATTTCTTCCAGGCAACCATTTAGTGAGAAAAAGCATACCTAACAGACAGAAGGAAGGCGGTAGAAATCGTAGGTCTTACCGCAAGATCAAGTACTTACTCTCATCATCTTCCTGCCCTTTTCCCACATTATGTGGGGTCGGCACAACATGTGTTCTTCTTCCATTCTCCTCTATCAGCCGTCATCTCAACATTCACTCCTTTCTTACTCATGTCATCCTTCACACAATCCATCCATCTTTTCTTTGGCCTACCTCTACTCGTAAATCCATCAACATTTATACCAAGCACTCTCCTAGTTACATGACCTTCCTCTCTTCTCATTACATGCCCATACCATGCTAGCCTTTTGCTCCTCATCTTTTCATTCACTGGCGCCACTTTCACACTTCCTCTTATGTACCTACCTACTCATTCCTTACTCTATCCATTCGCGTCAGCACTCGCATCTCAGCCTTTTGTTCATCCGTCCCTTTTGTTGCCCAACACTCAGCCCCATACAATACGACAGGTCTTACGATCGTCTTATATATTTTCCCCTTATGATCAAGTACTTCTCTACTCTTGGCTAAGGCATCGGCAGCGTCAAACCAAGGCAATCTTCATTACAATCTTCAAAACAAAATACAAATTACATCTCAGTTATGAGAGGCGAAATCGTAGTCACGAATTTGGGCGATAGAGATGGCATTATTCAATTATTACCATGTCAGAAAGAGACAAATAACATACCTTACGGCGTTCCCACGGTGTAGGTACGTCGTACCTACTTATGATTATTGTAACTAAGTACCTACATGTGTGTTTATAATTGTCATATAATTCCATAGTGTCTTGGGAGAGTGCTTTTGATCACAGAAAGCTCTACGAATCAAATATTAATAATAAATCTGACTATGTAGATTTATCTAGAGGTATATAAATATATCCTCTTACTGGCTGTTGATGAGCTTTCTGACATTTTGACCTATCTCAAAGAAGATAATGCCGCTAGCATTTTGGGAAATTTACCTAACATTTTTTCATAACTATAGACTGGAGTTGACTGCTTCTACACCACCATGCGCAAGCGTGGAGTATCTCTCCTGCGCAGGGTCCGAGCCAGCTTCATAGCACCTAATAGGTGACTGCATTTAACTAGTACCACAACTCTAGGATGCATTGCATGCTTTTACTAATAAGAATAATATTAAGATTGATTATGCTAAGTAATTTCTATGGATCAATATTGAATTCTGAAATAAAGATTTGATTAGATAGCCTTTTAGATTT
This sequence comes from Epirrhoe tristata, assembly GCA_951394285.1. Classification (NCBI taxonomy): domain Eukaryota; kingdom Metazoa; phylum Arthropoda; class Insecta; order Lepidoptera; family Geometridae; genus Epirrhoe; species Epirrhoe tristata. Next base: position 11,179,126 of record OX596139.1, read on the forward strand.
TCTCCGCAGCACTAGCGCGCTAGTGCAAAAATTCTGTTAAAACAATGCCATCTTCCGATATTCTGAGGAAACTAAGTGGATTGGCAGCTCACCTAAAACCATCGCGATGAAACTGCAACAAGCAGCTTCAGTCATGCTGATATAGATGTCGCTAAAATCAAAAAATTGCCAAGTTTATTTTGTCTTCTAATTTAACTTATTGAGTGTTTTGAGAATATTATTTGTCTTATGTCCATTAAAAGAGATAACAATAAAGTTATTGAGTTAATTTATTTGTACTTTGTCTTTTCAGTCGTTGAGCTAGAGCTATTTACTTATAGTCCTTTTCTACCGACTTCAAAAAAGGAGGACTGTATGTTTTTTTTTTCACATAGGAACAGTTCCATGCATGACAAGGCTCTTTTAATTTCTGAAATTTTAAAAAAGGAAAAAGAAATTTTTTTTAAAGTTGTATCTTTTAGTATTATCACTAGATTTCATTATTTCAAAAATTTTCATTGTAGTAATAGTGTAAAACGTTCATATGTGAAAAATACTATAGAGGGGAGCAATAGGTTTAAGAGCGTGTTTTGTAATAAAAATGATGGTAGGTAGTTACTAAGTTTAATTTATATTAGGTAGCAAAGCAATGTATAGCTCTACGGGCTCTATCTAGTAAGACGTCAAACTCATCATAGTTTGTAAAAAAAAAACCTTTTCCACACAACCTGTATGTAGGTCACAACCTGTCCACAGGTAGGTTTACATAAAAACTAAAATTATTAAGTAGGTACACCTCATCCAACGGATCTAGGCATTCGTGAAGTTAGCCATTTGTCTGCGCAGAACACAATTTTGTATGAAAAAGCGTTCACACAGACAAACGGCTAACTTCACGAATACCTAGATCTGTTGGGCGAAGTGTATATGGATTGATTTTTATTTTAGACAACTTCAAAATACTTTGAAAGCTACAGAACTAACAATAATGAATGGTAAGATAATTAAAGTTGCTGTAGTGATTTTGTAGAGCATATTATTGTTTCATACCTAATAGAGATAACTTATTGATAGAAAATGTGTTATAAACATGGTTAAGTACAGTAGTCACAACAGATCTTTAGCTCTCTGAAGTTAGGTGCACTAAACGATTGTGTAGGTTTGCGCATGTAGTTCATACATAGTGTGAAAAGAAAGTAAGAAAGAACAATGCTACAAACATAAGCGAGTGAGCGAGGCAGCTATACAACACTGTCTTTGTCTTTTATGGGTCATCAAAAAAGGGTCCTGCGCAGCTACTTCAGTAAGCCAAAGATCCGTTGTGCCTACTGTACCTAAGAATAAGAAAACATAGATGTAAACAGGTTCACGAATGTATCCCCAAGGTGCGGTAGACATTCTCTCAGATCTTTTTGTTACTTATTCCAGATCCTTGAAGATGTCGATGTCGATTTGATACATGCCCACATCTTGCAGAAGTTAGTATTCCATACGTGACAGGTTGCAAGCCCATCGCCGCCTATAAGAACACAACCTATAACTGGTTTCCTCACTATGTTTTTCTTCACCGTTTAGAGCATGTGTTAAAGCGCATATATATTTTACGTAACGCAAAATCCATAGATGCACGGCCGGATTCGAACCCTCACCCTTCGGAATGAAGATAGAGGTATAACCCCATTCGGCCAACACGGTGTTTAAATAAGATTAATAAGGTCTACTTATTATCACTAATTTCAAAACATTTAGGTGGATGTAGCAGACACTTCTCAGGAATATTTAGCGGGTTGTAGTTCTTTTGTGAAATCAAGTATCGAAACGCTGCTAGCCCTCCATCTGGAGTCGGGTGAGCAATGTCGTTGTAACCATCTGCACTGAACTTAGATAATATACCTTCTAATTCATTTACAGGGATAAACAATTTGCCAATAGCCGAGCATTCAGCTAAGCACTGGTGGAAGATTTCTCTCGCCTTTGCATCATCTGGTAATGGCTTTCCTTCCATTGCATCTGCCATGTAATAATACAACTTAGTGAAATCAATTCCACCGCATGTAGAAGGGTGTGGGAAATTTTCAAAGTCACCGATGATTCTCAATCCTGCCGCACACTCTGTTTGAAGTTCTTTGTAGGTGTAAGCATTTGTTAGGAACTCAGCCCATTGAGTGAGGGGAACTTGGGGCTGTATCTTCTTCTTTTTTCTACTACTTACTTTAGTTGTCGTATTATTCTTCAGTTTTTGCTTGAAATAATCTATGGCTGCTTGTATTTGCTCTTCAGTTTTCTTCGGTATTTTATGTTGTATTGCCTTGATATCGTATCCGTGGTGTTTGAGGCCCAGGTTTAGATCGTATTTTTCTTCTTTGGTCCAGCCGCTGAGTGGTGAAGCGGATTCTTGCGTTTTTGAAGTACTTGGTGCATCTTGATTTACCATCATTGTTGTTACAAAATGAGATGACAAAATCTTCCAAAATCGAAAACTGGGCACAGCTACGCTTTTTTATATTGCGTTGCAAAGCAATCAGAATTTGCTCATTAGAATAAAATAAAAACATTAGAACCTTGGAACGAACACTTGACCACAGAACATTTTTTTTTTACTCACTGACTGAGTGACTGACAGACAATGATCGACTGACGTGACGACGTCTGACAATGACGTGTGTTGTTAGTTCTTTATTTGAAAGGTGAAGATACTTGACATTGGCAGAATTATACTGTTTTTTTTTTTTTTTTTTTTTTTTTTTAATTAACAAAAAAAGAAAAGGGCTTTGTCGCTGAGCGACTATATCGCCCAATCAGTAACATCTTAGCTTAGTCTTCATCATATAGGTCTTCATATTCTTTAACTTCTTGGTTTCTTCTTCTTCTTTTTTTTATTCCTTCTTCTTCTATTCACTTCAAATCTTTCTTCAAATATGTCACGTCAATTTGAGTCAATTGAAAAAACATGGTGGCTTGTAATTTCAAAACTCCAACGGAAATCTTTCGTCATATGAGAAAACTTCTTGAATACTCCCCCATTCCATTTGCCAAATCTCCTGTTACGTATCCAAAGCTTCATTAGTAAAATGCCACCGAAATTACATAATAAAACCTAGTAAAACACGAGAAAACTAAATAAAATAGCAGAGCCACTATAGATCCTTCAAAAATGGCGAAAGAAAAAAATTATACTGTTAATACAATTTACATTTAGTTGCCATTAATAAAAAGAAGAGGAAGAAGGAATAAAGAGAAGAAGAAGCCGGGAAATGAAGTGAAACCAGAAGAAACCAAGAAGTGAAGAGAGAGAGAAGAAGAAGAAGACTGAGCCAACTGATTGGGCGGTATAGTCGCTCAGTGACAAAGCCCTTTTCTTTTTTGTTCATCCATATCCATATCCATACATATTATAAATGTGAAAGTAACTCTGTCTGTCTGTCTGTCTGTCTGTCTGTTTGTTACGCTTTCACGCCCAAACCGCTGAACAGATTGAGCTGAAATTTGGCATGGATAAAGATTATACGCCAGGGACGGACATAGGCTACTTTTTTCTTTAAATATTTATAAGGGGGCGTGAAAATAAGGGTTGCAAGTTTGTATGGGGAAAAAAGTTCAGCGACCCTGGGCGAGGTCATAAAGATGATGGGTGACCGCCATTTTTTGCTATGTTCTTGCATTGCAGATTTTATTGTTTTTTTGCATGTTAAATGGTTTTTAAATTAATGATAAACATGTAACATGTATATTTCCACTCATCAATACATACGAAATTAAGATTTTTTTGGTATATTAAAATACTTTTTCTTAGGCTTTGGTTCGAACGCCATCTATATCACCGAGGTCAAAACTGCTTTTTACTTTTTTTCTCCTAGGTGGCGTTTCTACAAGATAGCGGACGTCGAGATACGATCATTTTGAGTTTTGAAAGCTATTGGAGATTTTTGCTTAGACTTTTCGATAATTTTTATAGGTTTTCAAGTACCCTACCTACTTATGTTATTTTACTGACAGAGTCGCGGGTACCAAACCAGCTAGAAAATAAAATAATTTTCCTTGGCGTTGGTTAGCAACGCCATCTATGTTTTTCATTTTCACAACCAGGTAGCGTTGCGAGGTCAAGAATGCAGATCATTTAGCGTTTGGAAATTAAAATTTGAAGTACCTACTTACTTAATGATTTTAAAATTAATGATGAGCATGTAGGTAATCATTTATAAATCTACTCATCAATACATCCGAAGTTTCAATTTTAATATTAAAATTATTAACGCAACTAGATGGCGCTGCTAATTTTGACCGTTTTCTAGATCGCGCTATCGTTGCGTTTTGTCAAGTTTACTTTAGCCTGTGCTTTAGTTTATACATATTTCTCTGATCTTATCCTAAAATAATCCTATCCCACTAAAATTATTAATTGATCGAAGATTATTAATTAAAGTTTATTAAATAAAGACCGTATTTTTATCAATAAGAATATAAATAGTTTTTTTATTTTTTCAAAACAACTTCTATGGGTGGTGCAAGGCAGTTTCAAAGTCGTAAGATTCGAAAAGAAAGTCTGTGTTAGTGAATGTTTGTTTTGTTGCTCCGTGACGACTTAACCGATTGTGATGAAATTTGGAACGTAGATGCTTTAAGTACTTGAATATAGGCTTATCTACTTTAAATAAATACGTTTTAATACTAAAAAGAAAACCGACTTCAATGTTTGACTCGAAACGCGGTGTGACTCAGGGCGTCAAGCTCTCGATTCGATTTAAATTTGTGACATGGCTAGGAGGAAAGGTGTTTAGAGTCTTACGGGGAAACTATCAATCCCTCAGGAATAAAATTTATATTGGACCACCTCTGGAGAGAATTTTGCAAATCGGTCAACAAATGGCGGAACAATTGCGTAACAAGATACAAAAAAAAACATACAGACGAATTGAGAACCTCCTCCTTTTTTGAAGTCGGTTGAAAAATCAACCTATATGGATTTTTTACAGGGTGGTAAAGTTAGTATGGAAAATTTGATTCCTTGGTCTGATTCACTTCAAACACAGTGTAAATAAACTTTAGGTAACACTCCTGCACTTGAATCCTAATAATGCGCAGACGAAGTTGCGCGGGTCAGCTAGTTTATTAAATAAATAATAACCCGCGCCAGACCTAGCTTCAAAAATGTTTGAACACATGTGTGGCACGGTACTTGGACTTCAAACTCTCGTGCAACAAACGGCTAACTTCACGAATGCCTAGATCCGTTGGCGAACTGTACCTTTTAAGGTCACACCACCCCTAACCACCTTACCCTTAAAGCCGGCGGCCGGGGCGCCAGACTTGCTTCAAATATGTGTTCAAACATTTGTACAAACATTTGAAGCTAGGTCTGGCGCCTAGGTAAGATATAGAAGATGAACGGTGGGTGTTTTTTTTTATTATGGGGAGGTTAGAGTAGGCATGTTATTTAGCCTCATTCTCATTATTTATACGCTTATACAATGTTATTTATCTAAGTAGGTAGGTATATTTATAGGTAGGACCTACGGAACCTAGGTACCTACTGCAGGTGAACATAATTATTAGATCTTAAACATTTTACAAACTAACTTTTTACGACAGATATCTATTAGGTTATTAGGGGACAGGTTTAGCACCCTCAAACACTCCTACAAAGGTAACCTAATAAGGTTACCTAATAAGGTTACCTACATAATGTAACATACATAGTAGGTAAGGTATAAATACTCTAGGTAAGTAAATAAATTATTGCAAGAGAAGGATTATATTTAGGTAGGTACTTATCAACGAGGCATTATTTTAATAATTACAAAAGGTTTATTTAATTCTACGAAATTATCAATACTAACCTACAATACAAACCCCCAATTTATGTGACTAAATTAACAAAATGCTCTCTAATCTTTGTTTATTAGGATTAGCTACAAACAAAAAGCGATGCATCAGCATTATAAAGAGGTAATGACCGATTTTAGATTATAGAGCGAATTTTTTTTTGGTCGTGACAAGAATGGGGTGCACGAGATTAACTGTTTTGACGTCACTACCGGTTTTGCAAAGTAATTATTGATGTAGGATGGATGATACTGACGTGATCATCTAAACTAAAATCTAAAATAGCGTGCGTAATATTTATTAGGACTCGCACACAAGGGATTCCGTTCTGAGCCAGTAAAAGGCACGTTCAGAAATCTCAAGGAGTCTGGTGAATATTGGGGTAGGGTAGTAAAAAAGTTATTTCCTAAAAGGGTGCAGGTTCTTTTTATTTAATGACAACTTTACCTACGTACTTATTTTAACTTATAGGTAGGTAGGTACTTACCTAGGTTATTTTTTTATTCGGTAGGTAGTAGGTAATACGGTAACTAGGTAGTTACCCAGGTAAGTATTTGTTGCTAATCGAATAAATATCAACCATAGTCATATTACCTAGGACCTAGATATTACTTGGTTGATTACATACATACTCGACCTAGATTCTAGGTAGGTAGATACATAACCGACCTATTTACCTAACAAATCTAAGAAAAAAATGTCAAACTACCTTTTACGTTGTGTAGGTTAACTTTTTTATTTTTTTTCATTGTACAAAAAAAGAAAAGGGCTTTGTCGCTGAGCGACTTAACCGCCCAATCAGTAACATCTTAGCTTAGTCTTCTTTTACTTCTTGGTTTCACTTCACTTCTTGGTTTCTTCCTCTTCTTCTTTTTATTCCTTCTTCTTCTTCTTCTTTTCAACTTCACTTCAAATTATGTATTATGTCACGTCAATTTGATTTTGAAAAAACATGGCGGCTTGTCATTTCAAAACTCCAACGGAAATCTTTCGTCACATGAGAAATCTTCTTGAATACTTCCCTATTCCATTTGCCAAATCTCCTGTTACGTATCCAAGGCTTTATTACTCTTTACTATGTAGTTCTGACTTTTTTTTTTGATAATACTGTCTGGCTTTGGCCAAACGCCAACCAAAAACCACACGTAGGAGTGTATATAGCTAACCTAATCTAATGACTCCTATTACAAGGCATTAGGGTTTGTAATTGCATTACTTACGTAGCACACTGTATTTTACGCGCATGCGTTCAACCCCATTCGGAATTCAAATTAGCCAGTGCGCTATTGCATCTGTTCTCGAAGTGTACAGGTAAGAAGAAAAGTCGTGGGGGTATAAATATGATGTGCTGTAGAAGGGTTTATTACCAGTGAATAAAGTTACCATAGATAAAGTTACCAAATAGGTTAAAATTTTACTTTTAGACACTTGTTTATGACGCGAGTGTGTATGGGACAGCTGTAAGGGGAAGGCCTAGGCGAACCTTCTTGGATTAAATTGGCGACATTTTGGAGAAGGGCCAGGTCAAAATTACTCTACCGGCAAGCATGTATGTAGAATGTAATGAGAGTGAATGAGGCAGAAGTTGTGTGTCAGGATCGTAGCAAGTGGAGATCCGTGGTCTCTGCCTACCCCTTTGGGAAAGAGGCGTGATTTTATGTATGTATTACTTTTAGACAATTTTGACTTACCACTTATTTTTATTAAAAGTTCCCAGCACTTTAGTTCCCAACAGTCTTCAACCCTGCAACGCGCGGTGGGTATTTCGATCCCACTTAAGATTATTTATTATTTGCATACAAAATAATCGTTTTACATACGCACGTCTGTCTGTCACGCATTGGACGGTATTAGGCCGCGGTTAGATTCCGTTTGACTGGTCCATTAAGTTTACGAGTGTTTTTGGGGTAATGTCATTGCTACTGAGTTTAACAATAAAATTTAAAAGTCGTAAAAGGCAAGCGTCTATAAAAATATTTTAATAATGTTCCACTGGGTTTAGTTAAAAATGTGGTAGGTATAATAAGGTGAGGAAGTAAGAACGTAAATCTATAATTTGCAATAGGTACTTACTTACCTACTTATCTAGGTATCTACCAAAACAATGTTGTATTTGTGGGTATAATATGACTTATGCCTACCTAAAATGTAGGTATTTAGCATAATTTCCATACACGCATTATGTGCTTAGGCTGATACTACCTACATAATATAAAAAATCATTTTATTACAATGTGCAACGCTTTATATTGTATTAATCATTCCATATAATGTAGGATAAAATTTACGACAAAGTTTTAATAGTTTTTTATCAAACAATCTGCTAACAAATGAGTTACCTACCTAATAAATAAAAAAATACTGAGGACTCAAATGGACCATATTAAACAAACCCTCCGCTAACATTACTGCTAAAATAACAATAACTTAGCCATAATTACACCTCAAAAATTCTATAACACGATTCCTTTTGTCATCCATTGCATATAACATTATTATTTTAACGAAATAATTAGGTTGTACTTAATTCACGTACGGTCAAGCGTTTGTAGTCTATTGTTGTAGAAAAATAAATTTAAATGGTCGACAATAGGCACGTGCCATTAAAATGTGTGATTAGGATGAAAATGGCCGCACCGACCGACGAAGGGTTAACATCTGCTTGTTTAGAATATCATGCTAGATCAGTGGCTGGATTAAAATAATTAGGTACCAGTAAGTAGTTTTTTTACCTACTGTTTTTTTAACTACCTATATCCCAGACCATAACCTACCTATATTAAAAAAAACAGGCAGTAGGTAGATAGATCATGAAAATAAACAGCTAATCACTACATTTTTTACATAGAAAAATAATACCTACTTATGTAGGTAGGTACCTAACATAAACAAGCTAAGTTGTAAAAGAAACATCGTAAAGTAGGTAGGTACCTACCTAAGTAAACCAGTTTGTATTCCAACGTTATAAATTTTAATCTAACTAGCATTTTAGGAAATTTCTTAGAATTGGGGAACATGAATAACCGAATGGGCAACACTATTTAAATTAACACCAGGGTACATGCAAGGTACCTACAAACAATCCACAAAAAAATCAGTCATCATCATCATCAGCCTATGGCAGTCCACTGCTAGACATAGGCCTCCCCTAGTGCGTGCCATTGCGCCCTGTCCTCAGCTCGACGCATCCAGCTTCTGCCGGCAGCCTTTCGCAGGTCGTCACTCCACCTGGCCGGAGGGCATCCTACACTACGTTTGCCGAGTCGCGGTCTCCACTCAAGAACTCGTTTACCCCAACGGTTATCGGTTCTTCGGCAGATATGGCCAGCCCACTGCTACTTCAGCTTGCTGATTCTCTGAGCTATGTCGACAACTTTGGTTCTATGTCGGATAGTCTCGTTGCGGATTCTATCCTTCAGAGAAACTCCGAGCATAGCTCGTTCCATAGCTCGCTGAGCGACTTTAAACTGGTGGACTAGCCGTACTGTGAGTGTCCACGTTTCGGCTCCATGTCATGACAGGTAGAACGCACTGATTGAAAACTTTTGTTTTCAAACACTGTGGTATGGGTGACGAGAAAACTCGACGTAGTTTTCCGAATGCTGCCCAGCCCAGCTGAATCCTCCTCTTGGCCTCCTTCTCAAAGTTGCTTCTACCTAACTGCAAAATCTGCCCAAGGTATGTGTACTGCGAAACAACTTCAAGAAGGTGACCATTAACAGCGACAGGTCTCGGATCAATTCGGTCATTGATCATGACTTTGGTCTTATCCAGATTCATGCCGAGACCTATCGCTCGCGAGGCCGATGCTAGGCCGTTTAGCATCCGTTGTAGCTCCTCAAGCGACTCCGCCAGTAAGACTATGTCATCTGCGAATCGTAAGTGTGAGATGTGCTCGCCGTTTATGTTTATGCCCATACCTTTCCAGTTCAGAGTCTTAAACATATCCTCCAACGCGCTTGTGAACAGTTTCGGAGATATGACATCTCCCTGTCTCACTCCTCTTCGCAGTTGGATGGGGAAAAATCAGTCATGCGAAGTAAATCCTGGATTAGTGTAAAAAAGTGGCGTTTTGTTCCCTTGTTGGTTGGCAACACATACATCGCCTAATCCTCTATGCCTAATCCAAAGATGGCGGCCTGGCTGTCATCCAATTAAGTTGGCAAATTCCCACGAAGGGACAAATCCGAGTAGGTAGTACCGGTAGTACCTAATTGGACAGGAACGAACATGGGGAAGAAAACATGGGTAGGTATTATTATTAATGTTTTCTTCCTACTATGTAGGTAGGTAGGTTAGGTAAAGTAACTAAACTAAGGCTTTTGTCGGTACTTACCTAGAAAGGCCTTAGTTTCGTTCGTGTCACGGTGACAGGTGAATAGAAGAGCTTTTTTGATTGCCGGTTTATGGCTTCTACTTAAATTTGTTGCAAAAAATCCAGCAATGTACAGTTCTTCCAACGGATCTATGCATTCGTGAAGTTAGCCGTTTGTATGCGCAGAACCGAATTTTGTATGAAAAAGCGTTCACTGCGCAGACAAACGGCTAACTTCACGAATTCCTAGATCCGTTGGAAGAACTGTATCTAGAGTCCCATACAATTTTATCCCCTTAATGCATTCTATTGAGTGTGTACAATTGATTATTTCATTGAGTGTTCATACATTTCGTACTTACATAGGTGTGATGCGGGTGGCAGATGTAGGTTGGTAGGTACTTGCGGTGGCCAACGATATTTTAAGAGTAGGTAGGTACCTACCTACTTTGCCACAAAACGTTAGAAATGCTTTTTATGGTCACTAATTGTAGCTCAAAATGTACCCACATGACCATTGCAGTGTTTATTCACAAAATAAATACGTTAGCTCGATTTATTCAACACATTTTATGATATATTTTTGGCACCACAAAAATAGTTTATTTTATGATGGATAGTTTGTTTTTATTTTAGTTTATTGTTTTATAATGTTTCTTTGTACCCACTCGTGTTTTATAAATGTTTGATGTTCTATTTTCATTGTATTGTGTTGTGTGTGTCAAATAAATGTATTCTTATTCTTATTCTTATTCTTATTCTTATTCTTACATTGGTCAAGCACAGTGGCAAACAAGTTGAGATTTGTTAAGAGATAATGTCTACCTTTGGGATAGGTAGGTATACTACCGCATCTCATCTAAAAGGTTTGCTGGAAGAAAACTCTTTGTAGAGTTAAGCTCGCCTTTGTACTATTAACTCTTAGCTTTCTTCCAATGTTTTATTCCAATGTTTTATCAATTAATTCGTTATTTTTCAACAACAACAAACTCCAATCACGTCACCGCCGCCGGAACTCACGTCGCCCGCTGTCATTGTCATCAGTTTCTCTCGTCGAGTTGCCAACCAAAAAGTATGGTTGCCAGCACGGCCCTCCTGCATGTGCATGTCCTCAGGCACACCATACCACACACTATACTCTTTAAATCATCCAAATGATCTTTCAAAAGATCATTGACATCACCCCATTTTAATGCTTGCCATCACATTCGTAACTCGTGTACCTAAAGCTTATCTGAAATCATGGTTATATAAGTACGTACATATGTATTGTTAATATTAATTATAAACGTTCGGCCCATCATGAATGCTTGCTCTGTTATTGAAACGTCAGTTCACTCTTATTCCTGTATATCGACTGTCTCATTCACTTTACTCTCTTCTGCAGTGACTGCGCCAGTTCATAACTAGATCCATAAAATGACTGTATTATTCAGCTCGCTTCTATGAACTAAGCTATGACTGTATTCAGCTCACTTGCTTACTTACTAGCTCGGCTTCAAGATTCACTCAAGTCTCCGGTCGATTTTCTGTTCAGTGACTGTTTTTTTTACTACCCTGATTCACAATGCCCATTATCTTATACTAATTAACTAGGCACAAGCACGTGAAACTCGATTATCCACTTCTGATATTAACTCTTAGCTTTCTTCCAATGTTTTATTCCAATGTTTTATCAATTAATTCGTTATTTTTCAACAACAACAAACTCCAATCACGTCACCGCCGCCGGAACTCACGTCGCCCGCTGTCATTGTCATCAGTTTCTCTCGTCGAGTTGCCAACCAAAAAGTATGGTTGCCAGCAGTACATGTCCTTTTTTATGTTATTATCCTGTGTGTGTCTATTTGTACAATAAAGAGAATATTTAGCTCTCTGAAGTTAGGTGCAATAGAATAGGCGCAGGTTTGATAGAGTAAGCGAGATAGCACGATTTTAGGCGTCAACAAAAATGGATTCTGCGCAGCTACTTCAGAGAGCTAAAGAACGATTGTGCGTATTGTACATAGTGCCTAGACTACATAACTTATAGTCGTGATTCCGTTTTTGAAGTGAAAGCTTCTTTAGGCGCGTTGGGCATGTTTCAGATGGGAAAAAAACCATTGAACTCGCGACATATAAGCATTACCATTCGGTACCGCTGTATACAGTAGATATCTACTATTTCAACCTCAACACCATAGGTGACAGTAGCATGTGGCTGGATTTTATCCCACAAAGGCATTCATTTTTTGTATTTTTTTAGTTTATGACCGTTAGCGACACCTTGTTCAAGTTTTCACTTCTGTTGGCACTCCCGGAGCACTCACTTTTTTATCCCAATAATGAATGACACTTAAAATTTATACCTATGTTATGTAGTTTGATTTTGGATATCTAGGTTGCCATAAGATGACATATAGTTCGTTGAACATATGTGTTTTCTTAAATCCTGAAGCCGTTTGGTAACTCTCTAAAAAGCCGATTTTTTTTATTCATTTTAAATTGTCAGGTAACAAAATCCGCGGATTAGATTACAATTCAAAATTGTTTTGAACAATGAACAATTGAATAAATTGGCGGGAAACTGGTTGGGACCCTAAATAGAATCAATTTGACCCATTTGGGATTATTTCTATTTGCAGAGGACTGGTAGCAACAATTGTTGGAAGGCAAAACATTTTTAGAAATGTGATTTTGAAGTGACTGTGCCTCAGGCAATGTGAAATAAGTGGACAGACAGAATACCAACCCGAGCGAGATGTATGATACCTAATTAAAGTCTCAATTAAACTGGCATATTATCCGTGAGCACTACAAACTGTTGTAGGTAAGTAGGCAGATAGGTATATCTGTTTATTATAGGTACCTATTTATTTCTGTATTCTTTATTAAGTGACGCAACCCTTCAATATAGCACACGCCATATGCCAAATTATCAGTAATGTCATGTCAATGCGCGCACGCACTATTTTGATGCGTTTTTAAACGCTGCCACATGTATCTGTAATTATTTCATTTGACAATTTGTAGATGTATTGTTTCGGTGGCATTATTTTAAATTAGTTTTGGAGGTAGGTAATTTAATAACCATCTATGTTTATATAGACAAATTGTGACTGTGGTTGATGGGGTTTCTGATTAGGGTGTTGGATCGATAGATAGCTAGATATATAGATAGCGGATAGATAGATATATCAATCTTAGGTATAACCATGTTATTTTGTTAGATTAAATCACTTCATTATGTCACCTCAGTTATTTAGGGGTTGTTTTGCAAAACGCACGGTAAATAATTAAAAACACGCAAACATGTTTCAAACATTACACCTTTCGCAGATTTCTGATAATAATTACCGACTATTGTTGGTTATTTTGATAATTATCATGAATTATCACAGATTTTCAAAATGGCAAAGGGGTCAGTTATCTTAAATCAGGCACGCGTGAATTTGCGCACGCGACTGCAAGATTATCTTTGTTTGTGTTGCTATAGCAATTGAAATTATTGCAATCACAGATCTTTGTTTTAAAAAGTTTTATAAAATGAGAGAAAGTTGAATCGACTGATGCAAGGATCGGAGAAATCCTCTTTGTAACCTGGGAAAAAGTTGAGTTAGCTGACACAGGATCACAGAAAGTGGTCATCACGTCAAGTCTCTGACTTCCCGGCTAGATCTTTAAAGGATAAATATTAAGTAAAGGTTTGCTGTAAGAGAACTCTTTTTAGGGTTAAGCTCGCCTCTGCCATTACTTCTCTTTAAGATTCTATATAATATGTAATTTATTTGTGCAATAAAGAATAAAGAATAAGTAACTTGGTCTGAGACAATGTCAATCCTTTGGGACACAATAGTCTTGTCACTAGTTTTATCGGACTTAAAGTGCATTTACACGATGCGATTTTTCGTACGATTTGCTCATTGAACGCTCATTGAACGTGCCGACGAGGGTCGCGCTTACTATGACAAATCGCATACGATGAGCGTTTACACGTGAAAAATTGCCGTGCGATATGATATCGTATGGGTTGAAATCGCATCGAGTAAATGCACCTTTAGTATTGTATTGTGGCGTAAGTTTGTGCACTTGATGCCAGTTTTCATACGTTGTAGGTTCTAAGTTATGCAGGTTCCCTCGTCATGTTTTCTACACTCCTTGGTACCTTGAGACCGAAAGGTGACGACGAAGGCCAAGAAGGCCTTGCAGAGACGATCTCAACGGGTTTAAGAGATAATGCTAGAAGATCGCCGTCGCTCTAAGGACCAGTGGAAATCGGGAGACCATCAGAACCATTGCCCAGCTTTGAATACAATAAGTTGTTAAAAACCCAACAAATGATTTGTTTACATACCGTCAAGCCCTTATGAAATGAAATAGTATAATTTCACTCATTCAAGTTTTGTTCGTAATAGATGCTAGATAGGGGCGGGCAGATGTTTCGCTTCGATCGGCAACATTATAGCTTTGGGGTAAACTGTGCATTGTCAAATACCTATTGTATGAAATTGTATTTCACTTATTTAGAGACCACGAAATGAGCTTCTAGGCGCACTTAAAATCCGCACTGGCGACCAAAAAAAAAGACTGTGATAGGAATGGGTATTATGCAATGATATCATTGGAGTTACCTATGCTAAACATATACCTAAAACTCTTTTTTTTGTGCAATAAATTGTAATATTGTAATACCTAATTGTAGGTTTTTTTAAATTTATTTATCGAATGATTCGAATGATGAATTGAAAAGAATGCTATAAATTTACCCTGTTAAATTTACATAAATAATAATAAAATAATGTAACTTAGGTACTGTTTTTCTAAATTACTTAAAAAATATTTGGTAAACTAAAAATCTACTTATCGTTTTTTATGTATCTATTCAACCTTTAACGTTATTTCAATAACTTATTACAATAAATTTACAAAACACCTGTAGCCGTAAACTTTTGTTCTACAAATTAAGCATTTATCTTTTTGATCTTATTTGAATAAAACTTTATTTAAAACAACAAATACAATATAATTAACACCCCAATGACTTCTATTCGATAATAAACCTTAAGCAGAAACAATAAAGATGAATTTGCTAAAAAAAATAATTATAGTCCGTTTCCACTTCAGCAGATGTGGCTATAAAATTAGGAAAACACCGACAGGTTAAACTTTCAGATTTTTTAAATTTAGTCTTTAATTTCATCGATTACGGTTCAAAATAGCTTGTGTTATTGGACGTTAATGTGTGACAAGAACAATTTAGTTTAAAGTCGATAACATTCCGTTTGCTTGTATCAAACGGTCGTCACGGGATGTAATGGAATAAGGATCTCAAAGGGCGCAAAATAAATCTTGATATTAAAATTTGAACCATTTGGGGTAGAGACCCTAGGTCTGTGGGGTTCTGGAGCCCTTCGGGTTTTCAAAATTCTTTCAGGGCGGCTGGTCAAAGCGACGCGTGATCCGAGAGCTGGCACATTTTTGGCTCAAATCAGCATTGCCATCCAGCGTGGTAATGCCGCAAGTGTTTTGGGCACGCTTCCGACTGACAGTGACCTGGAACAGTTGTGCTATCTATAGATTGTTTCTAACGATCCTTAGATAGCTTGACTAATCCTGTTGTATTTTGCAAATATACAAAAATGTAAAAAGACTGCTACCGAAAACTGAGGGGTATCAGACATATTTAGCGAAAAAAAAAGCAAAAAAGTTTTTACTTAGCTACGTCATTTCATTTTATTTTCTAGATAATTACTACTAGTACAACATAATAAGGCCATACCTACCTAATAATTTCATTTACTTACTTATAAAAGAAAGAAACTATTAAAAATTTAAAACCAGCAATCTACGTATAAAAACGCGCCCAGTACATACGCTCGACCAGCTGTGCGAGGTCGGTTTTTTCCGGATATAATGGTTTTTTTCGGAAAATCCTTTTGGATTTGGTTGTGTGTTGGGATGCTGTACCTACCCCTTTCGGCTTCGGTAGACGTCTTTTTACACCCTGTATGTAAATATGTAGTAGCTTAGTTTCTGTAAATTTACGTGTTTTGTTTTATCATTGTTATATGGAATAATGATACAACAACCTGTTAAACAATGCTATCTATTCAGTTATTTATAATCTAGAATACCTTGTGCCCAATAAATAAATAAATAATGCTGGACATTTTCACACATCATCTAGCCCCAAACTAAGCAAAGCTTGTACTATGGGAACCAGATAACTGATATACTACTGATATACTTTTTGTTTGTAAATACATACATATTATACATAGAAACACCCAGACCCGAGACAAATATCTGTAAGTCATACAAACATTTGTCCTGCGGCGGGGATCGAACCCGCAACCTTTTGCGTCGCAGGCGGACCTTCGCCCACTGCGGCACAGAGGTCGCCAATATTTTGAATCTTTTAAAATTACTTATTTAAAAAAAATGAACTGGGTTTAAATTTTGCAGTGCTTCCTATTCCTACGTACACAATTATCTTAGACACGTTACTACAGTTCGTCCAACGGATCTAGGCATTCGTGAAGTTAGCCGTTTGTCTGCGCAGAACACAATTTTGTATGAAAAACGTTCACTGCGCAGACAAACGGCTAACTTCACGAATGCTTAGATCCGTTGGGCGCACTGTAGGTAGATGCTAGCACTAGCACCACCGCTCTCTCACGTTGTAGGTCTAGGTACCTACTTAATAGTATTTTTCTTATTTCACATAATATACCTACCTAATCATGTAGTCGTTCCAAGACAGGAATATTATAAGTACCTAAATGCCAGTAGGTATTTTACAACAAATTAAGTACATCTCCTGCACAATACAACAATTTATTGCACAAATTTCGTTCATAAATCAATAAGTACAATTTGACGACAAATATCACAAACGAAAGCCTATTCAAGGAACGCTTTCGTCCAATTTACTTTTTTACACATCAAAAGTTGCAAAATGTAATGCTTTTGATTGAAATAAGGACGAGAATCGCGTTGCAGTCCTTTTTCTTAACTTGGCAAGATCAGTGTATGAAATGTCAATTCGCATTATGGTTTTATGTCATTTGAAAAGGAGGTTTCCTTTGCAGTTCGTAAGTGAAGCTTTGATTTCTTGAAGAAACGGCAACCGTCATATTGATTTTGTAAATTAAGAATATTACGAGTACCTATAGGTACAACTTTTTGAAGCGAATGTAGAGTTAGACTATTTTATAGACTGACTGACAACTTTTCGTGTAAGGGTTTTTGCATAACTGAGAACAAGTCTGATTTGTGATGACAGAACCTTTTTTGTCCCACGCACGTATCAACCTATAGGTATAAACTGCAGAGTTGATCTCCAGTTCATAAGTAGGTACAAAATTACAATGTCAAAAAGCATTTTAATAAATAGGATTAAGACCTGGGTGACTCCCTGTCCCTGCGCTACAAATACCGTGGAGACGCAGGGCAACAAACACGGTTTGAATTGGAGCCTCGCTTTCTTTGCAAACTCGCAACAGCAATGACATCTTTGGTAAATAAAGGTGCATTTACACGATGCAATTTTTCGCACAATTTGCTATGCAATTTGCTAAGCCGTGCCGACGAGCGTCGCGCTATCTATGACAAATCGCATACGATGAGCGTTTACACGTGAAAAATTGGCATGCGATGCTAAATCGTACGTGCTCAGACCGTGTCGTGTAAATGCCCCATAAGTATTAGCTTTAAGTAGGAAATTATGTCCGATAAACAGCAGGCACCGTTTCTTAGTTTCCTAAATCTTTCCCAAAGCGCGCCAAATCGTTCTGACAATGTAGATAAGTTTGTTCTTTTGTATGTTAAAGGTTCCGTGGGTGTATTTATTCCTTTGGGACAAAAGAAATTGGAGCATATCGTTTTATTTGCAGGCACGTGGCACAGCTGCTGTTTTTTAGAACTAGATTTTTTCATTGTGTTTTTGTTGGTTGTAAAAAGAAAAATAGCTAGCTTTATTTGTTTGTACCTAGGCACTTTTTGGGTAGACTTACCCACGATAAAAAAATGGTTATATTTAGTCTTTTTGACCACGGTACGTATGCCTGATACGTTAAACTTGGTTCGTTTCACGCTAAGAACAATTTTGTCACAAAAGAATCAAGTAAAAAAAAAATATTTTTTCTATATATATATTTACAAAATACAACATGATTAGTCAAGCTATCTAAGGATCGTTAGAAACGATCTATAGATAGCTCAACTGATCCAGGTCACTGTCAGTTTTTTTTTTAAATTATTTTTAATTTCCTGTTAAATTATTTCCTAAATACGAGTCTAAAATAAAAATAATAATCATAAATAACAAAATAATAATAACGTAACATAATTGGAGAGTGCGAAAATGAAAATCGAAACAATCGATGAATCGATAAGTTAAAAATAATCGTTGGTTTAGTAATTTTATCTATGAATGAATCATAGAATCGATTGAGATGAAATTGATCGTAGTGAAATTAAAATCAATTTTGGAAATCTCGATTAAACTGTAGGACATTACTATTTGACTGACTTTGACATCATCTCACAGTGTCACGCAAACGTTCCGTGGTGAAAAAGACTATCGTAGGTAGGTA
Source organism: Epirrhoe tristata (assembly GCA_951394285.1). Taxonomy (NCBI): domain Eukaryota; kingdom Metazoa; phylum Arthropoda; class Insecta; order Lepidoptera; family Geometridae; genus Epirrhoe; species Epirrhoe tristata. The sequence goes on from OX596139.1 coordinate 11,197,819, forward strand.
CAGTTCGCCCAACGGATCTAGGCATTCGTGAAGTTAGCCGTTTGTCTGCGCAGAACACAATATTGTATGAAAAAGCGTTCACTGCGCAGACAAACGGCTAACTTCACGAATGCCTAGATCCGTTGGGCGAACTGTATAAACTTGTTGCTGTAAACTCTTAGACGGATGATACAAATTTCGGTTCGTCCGTTATTTGTATAAACAAACATTCTATAAGAAGTTGTCTGGTCAAAAAATTGCTTATTATTTGGGGTTCCGTGTAGAAAAAAACAGTGTTTCGATCTTCAAATATCGTGAATAGTGATTTTAAAACAATCAATTTCAAACCAAATCATACTTATTCAGTATAACACTGATTCTACCTCTGTTCTGTAAAGAAAGAAGTTCCTTTGAGGCGCACAATCGCACATATTATAATTTTTTCGCAGCACTGCTGGTTCAAATCTAGTGGCACGTTAGAAGAAAACAGAAATATTGACATACCTACTATAGAGGAGGCCTGTGCTGATGATAATACGGAATATCTAATTCTGTATACGACTCGCGCTTGTCCGTCGGTGGACGACAAAGAGCAAACATGTCCTTCCAACGCGTGCCGCACCTGGACGTAGTGATGTCATTTTTCGATAAATCTGCTGTCGATAATGCTATGTTTATTTTGTCTGGCAATGTTTTATTATTTTTAATTATTATTATATTATTATTTTGGAATATTTTTAAATGTAACTTCTTAGTAATCAACAAACACACATTAAAAAACTAATGAGCCAAATAAACTATCGGCCGATAAAAAAAGTACGTGAGTGTCGTGGAACACTCGGTTGGAACGAAGTTTGTACATTTGACATTTGCGCACCCGGTGCACCACTTGTCGCACTCTGCGCATCTTTTTTTGCGCAATGCCATGCGCACCATTTTGCTCAATTTGTGAAGTTATTATAGTTGTGTTTTTGCAGTTATCCTTTTATTCCCCGGAGACAGCGATATGTCGTGACAGTAAAATCTATAGCCTTTTTTTTCTAGCCTCTATCCTCGATAGCGCCCGAAAAGGAACGTTCCAAAAAATTCAAGTTTTCGAGGGCTAAGTTCAACTAAAGTTTTGCAAGTTTTATCTAAGTGAGGTATAGACTTGAGAATTCTTGTAGGCCTATGATTAGCATATTAGCATCCTTACATTTAAGCGTAAATTATTGCGCTATCCAGGTGCATGTATCGAACAGTGTTCAATATTTCGGTATAATTAAACTGGTATCTAGTTTCATCAGCTGTTTTATCAGCTTACATTTTGTGGTTAGAAATAATGCAAGTGTAACGAGTATTTTATTTTTAGTTTTTTATGTGTTGCTTGCCGTTTCTTAGATTTCTTCTAGAATATGTTCTGTATTGAATAAGTTAAAAAATTAAGCCCTTGTTTCAGTTGAAGCAAATTTCCTTTATTTTACCATAAATAAATAAATAAATAAATAAATAATGGTGGACTTTTCACACAGCATCATCTAGCCCCAAAGTAAGCAGAGCTTGTGTTACGGGTACTAGAATGACTGATAAGGTAAAAATGTTTAATCGAAAATTCCTATCGATAAATACCATCCCTAAATAATTCCTAACAAGCATTCAACCGCGTTTCTTCTTGCAAATTCTCTTTAAGACATTTTATTCTCAAACAAATAAAGGAACGGCAGCTGATTCCGCTTTTTGTGCTTCAAATACCACATTAAAAACAAAGTTGGTTTAAAAAAAAACACGCGAAATTCAACTCTACATCCTTCTTATACGAGTCATGTTTATTTCTTCGATGTTTAGGGTACAGTTGTGGAAATCTCAAGACCATTAATTCAGAATTAGTACTCAAATTACTTGACTTTGTACTTGAAAATCAGAGCTCGAGTTTCGAAGGGTTAAGTTTTATTTTGTGGTAATCTATAGAATTAAAAATAGTGTAAATATCTTTTGAAAGTGGGTGGTAAGTACCTACCTATAGAGCTAATTAAAGGTGTTCGTTTCTAATTAATGAAATATGGCTGCTAGAAAAAGTGGATCATATTTATACTGGGAACGTTCATTTAAGAAGCATTTTATTCGTCAATATCAAATGATGAACAACTTTTTAACCGACTTCAAAGAAAGGAGGAGGTTATATGTTCGGCTGTATGTGTTTTTTAACTCATAGTTAGGTATTTAAAAGAAAATTTAAACAAAAATCGTTAGGCATTGAATAATATTTAATTAACAAATCTAGATTTTTTTAATAAGTAAAACTTATTCAAATGCTATTTACTATTTTAACAAAGCGCTATTTAAAAATGCAGTTCGTATTTCACACCCTCTTAAAAATATGAAAAGTCACTGACAGTATTAACGTCATTTTTAGCGCATTATAAAAACGCACACGCATCGATGGCTTGATATATAAAATGCGTTTGCGCAGTCACGATGATGAGTGACAACGCCTAGTGTAACATTTTTGACAGCTTTTGATAGTGTGTTGACGCCTTTATCGTGTAGACATTTAATATAGAAGTAATATTAATAATAAGTAGCTGGCACATTTTTGGCTCAAGGGATCAGCATTGCCATCCAGCGTGGTAATGCCGACAGTGTTTTGGGCACGCTTCCGACTGACAGTGACCTGGATCAGTAGAGCTATCTATAGATCGTTTCTAACGATCCTTAGATAGCTTGACTAATCCTGTTGTATTTTATAAATATATGTAAATATGTAGTAGCTTAGTTTCTGTAAATAAAGTAAATGATTTATCTGTCATAATCACAATCTAAAATAATTAGTATAATGATAATTTTTTTGATATGAGGTATACAAGATAGATGTTGTATAAGATTTTTAATTTTTATTAAAATCAAGAACTCTACGTTTAATACTAGCGAAGGCTGCAAGCAGATATTAAATATATTTTTTTTAAATTCCGATTTAGGAAAATGGAGGAAGAGAAAAGAGGCTCTTTTCCCGTGTAAGTAAAGTATCTACCTATATCGTCGCTGATTCCCGTTACGATCAATTTCAATTTTCAATTTCAATTTGAAAATTAAATTGAAATTGAAATTGAAGCCAGACAAGGAAATAGAAATTTTCCTACTATCAATATTTGATTCCATTTAGGAAACCCTTTGGAAATAGGTAATACAACTGAATTTGAATCCTTACTAAGTAAGTATAAAGCTCAAATCGCATTGTAGAGTTTTGTACTTCAAAGCTCTTAAAGTATCAGAAGTAAGATGCGTATCTATGGATCAGCAGAACGATCATTTTACGCTTAATAATGCTACATCCTTGATTTATTCTTAACTAGCTGCTGCCCGTGGATTTGCTCACGTAGTAGTTAGTACCATTGAGTTTTAGTCCTGTTATGTACTTGAATTTAAGTTTTTTTTTAAAACACTGAATCAGGTGGCATAGGTATTTAACGACCAAACGCCCCAAAAATGTTAAATTGTAAGTGTTGCTTTAAAAGGTGCTTGCACAGTCTAAAAGCTATTAAAAGATATATCCACGAGTATGAGGGAATTTCGTATAACTTAAAGAATCAAAAAGTATGTGAGTTTCGTGGAACACTCGGTTGGAACGAAGCAAAGAGTACTTTTCTATACTGGGAATTTCAAATTCAAATTCAAATTAAACGCTCTTCCGTTTTAATTATGTAACAATTTATGGACTGTTCGCGGCTGCGCACTTTGCACTGTGACGACCGTGACTTTTCTTCTAGCCCCAGCCTGCTTTTCTTCGATACCGTCCGATAAGGAACTTCGTTCCAAAAACCCCCTTAAAAATTTACAATTTTGGCTAATGCTTTCTAAAGCTAGGCAGCTATTAACAATTGGTTGATAGAACAGGTTTGCACGTAATTGTATGACCATTGACCCTTTTAGCTAAAATATTTTCTAACGACAAAAACTTCTCAAATGAAATCAAGTTTTTTGCAAATTTTCCCACTTCATTTCGCCTCATTGTCGACGCCATTATCTAAGTTTATTTAAATGTTTCATACAAATCAGGTTACTACGCCCTTAGTAACAAACTAGCTCAAGTACAACCAGAGTCGTAAATTCCCATACCAACGATGCATTGTTGACGAAAGTAAATCACATTTACATGAAAAAAAAATACTAGTTCCGTGGACACTATGAAAAAAACTAAGAAGGGCGAACGTCTATTGTCATCGTCTTCGTACGCGTTCGGTTTTCGCACACGGAAGTTCCGTTTGAATTTGGAATAAGCTGCCAGTTTGGGCAACAATAGCTACAATGTCAGCACAGACAATAGGCGCTTCGAACGAGAGCAATCTATTGTCTGTGGAGCAGCTGATCTTTAAGATTGCGTATTCTTATTTTGAAATTTGAAGGGACAACGCAACGGTTGCTCAAATTTTCTAGATTTTTTTCGTTTTGCTCCAATTTTGGTTGAGTTATGCTCATGTGCATCTGCCCCATGCAAAGTATCTTAAAATGACCTCTCCTGGGAAATTTATACTGATTCTATTGTATCAATGATTTAGATTTTCTTCTAAATCAAGATTAAAAAAAACCACACAAAAATTGTAAATTATTTATAGGTATATATATTTTGTTAAAGTTGATGAGATAAATAATTATCGTAAAAGGGTGAACGGTTTGCAATTAAGGTTTTGTGACGATATAAATAAAACAAATTATAAATTGAATTTAAATAAGAATAGGTACATATTATAGTTATATTTTCAAAAATCTAAAAAATGCACAATCACTATTAGATCCAATTTATAGCCTCTTGAGACATGACAGTTATTGGCTATAATTTAAGAAATAATAAAAAATATATTTTAAGTGTCATCCGATGGTCGTTAACGTGGGACCGCGGGCCTAATCCCCTAAACCTACGGTCCCCTAAGGTCCTTTTGCCTATGAGGCCATAGGTCAAACAAAGTTGATTTATTTTAAAGCGTTGGACCCAAAGAAACCGATGGTTTTTACGGTTTGATGTTACATTCTGGTATCGGCTATTTGTATTTCAGGTTTTGATACAAAATTTTGGAAATGTTACGAAATGGGCAGGTTTAGCTGAATCCACACGATTATTATTGAGGTAAAGCGAAGAGGTAGCTTTGTAGGTAAGTTTATTTATAATGCTGGACATCTTCACACAGCATCATCTAGCCCTAAACTAAGCAAAGCTTGTACTATGGGAACCAGATAACTGATACTACTTATATACTTTTTGTTTGTAAATACATACATATTATACATAGAAACACCCAGACCCGAAACAAATATCTGTAGGTCATACAAACATTTGTCCCGCGGCGGGGATCGAACCCGCAACCTTCTGCGTCGCAGGCGGACCTTCGTCCACTGCGCCAAAGAGGTCGTCAATACTATTATTTAGTAAAGTAACTTCTAAAATGGAAACTAATTGAATATCTTTATTGCATTTTCTGAAATAGACTTTGTTTTGTTTTTCGGAATAGCTGGACTGTTTCTTCTTCAATCTAAGCTTTGTACTACTTAGTGGCGCTGACTGTACTAATTCAGTTTGTATTATAAACTTGAACCTATAACTTAAGACGTTGTCTACATAACTGCACAGCCGTTGGCAGATGTCTTAGCACGCGCCTAACCTTTCCTAAATGTCAACTAGCTATTTCTAGAGTAATTGAATGCAGCTAACTTATTTCATGTTATAAAGATTAAAATAACCACAGACACGCCTTAATAATTCCTATACGTACTTAAACTAAGCTTGCTAATCATAAAGGACTTAATATAGCAAGAGCTTAACTATTAAATATTAGATCAAACCACTAAGAAAGACCCTTTAAAGATGTCTCAAATATAGTCAAAGGCATGACTCGAATGGTTATTCCCGTCGGGACGAACGGGAAATATTTTCCCGTTTGCCCCCATTGCTTCCTCGATGGGGGTGTATGGGAATTATACAGGGTGTAAAAAGACGTCTACCGAAGCCGAAAGGGGTAGGTACAGCATCCCAGAACACAGCCAAATCCAAAAGCATTTTCCAAAAAAAATCATTATATCCGGAGAAAACCGACCTTGCACAGCTGGTCGAGCGTATGTACTGGGCGCGTTTTTATACGTAGATTGCTGAATTTTGAGTTTTAATTGTTTTTTCTTTTTTTAATGAAATGATTAGGTAGGTATGGTCTTATTATGTTGTACTAGTAGCAAAAAACTAGAAAATAAAATTAAATGGCGTAGCTAATCAAAATTTTTTTTTGTGTTTTTTTTTTCGATAAATATGTTCATAATCATGGTCTGATTGCAATCCCTCAGTTTTCGGTAGCAGTCTTTTTACGCCCTGTATTTCCTTTTTTTGCACATGACAATAGTTGCAGAACTTAGCAACCATCTAGCACCTAAGTTTAACCCTGTTTTTTTAACAACTAAGTTGCACGTCAACAGTATATGCATCCTTTCCTTTGTCGGTTACTCAATAAATTATGCAATTATCACACTACTGCATTAATATTTATCCCAATTATGTTTAATCACGAATTATCGTATCAATAAAACGCTTCAAAACCATTTTATATCAACCATTCACATTTTTATATCAACCTGTGTTTTATTACATTGACTTAAAGATAAATTTTACAAAATAGAGCATACGATAAAATTGTGAGCTTCTTAAACTCTTTTATTTCGTTTATTGAAAGGGCGTTGCACTATACAAAGGAATTTAAGATCTGCTCTACATAGATAACTGTCAAATTATTCATTTTGGCAATGTGTAAAAAATGCACATCACCCCTCTAAGTAATGTTTCTTATTTTTTGAATAAAAAACGTGGGTAAGAGAATCAGTTTGGATGAGAAGCGACTGTGTTAGTTGTTGGGGATTATTTAGTTAATAGGAAAAAGCTCACGGTGGAACAGATAAAAAACAGCATTGTATTTTTTTATCGTGCAGTTTTTTTTGTAATTTTAAAATTTTTGTTTTTAAATAATAAAAATAAAAATTGTTTATTTCAGACCTTACATTGATCCATAGGTATAATTTGTTAGTAGGTATTTTTACTCTCCTTTTTTTGAAGTCGGTTAAAAAAACAACAATCTCATCACAATCACAAAATTATTGAGACACTAAACAAGTGACTGGGTTCAGTATTGCCAGCCAGTGTCTCATGTTGGTCTTTATTATTGAAAAAGTTTTTTCAAAATTAATGTTAAGCACATTTTTTATTCGAACATAAAAATATATTTAAGTAAAAAAATGTTTGTAAGACATAGTCTGACCTAGCGTGTTTAAAATAAATTAGTTTTTGTTGCTTATAGAAATCTATTAAACGGAAATTCTCATTATAATCCAGAAAAAACTAAAGGTCAGTGGTGGAATGTAACGTCTAGCCAGACCTTTGCGCACGCGCATGCCCTGTGAAATTAATTAGAAAAGAATGTAGACATTGATACCAACCTTTTTAATAACATAGGTATTAACAACCGAAACAAAACCGTAGAGCGAGTGCGCAAGATACATGCTTGTTTCTTCAAACCTGAGACAACGCCGGAATCTATAACATCATACATGCAAAAAAAAAACCCGGGCACCGGATATAACGCGGATAAATTAAAGCTAGCGCATAACTACTATTCGTCGTTTGCGATCACAGTACCGACTAGTAAGTTTGACTTTTTTATGTCGGGCGAAAACTGGCCGACGGGAACCGAGATCAGCGAGTGGTTTCGGCGCAGCGACGGGCGCGCGAGAGGCGCGTCCACCCACGGTCGAGCTCCCCGACAGCAGCGCCACCGCGGGCCCAGCAGCAGCGCGCCCCGGCCCGCCAGCAGCGCGCCCCCGCGCCCTCCCGCCACCGCCGCCACCCCCGCTTACCGCGCACACTAACCATCTGACTGTATGCCATCAAAATATTCGGTGCCTCACCAACAAGACGAAGAAGTTAGAAGTACTTTTGACGAAAGAACTCTCGTGTGACGTACTTATTTTGACAGAGCATTGGCTTCAATGCCATGAATTAGGTTCGGTTACACTTAATAATTACGATCTTATCTCGAAATATTGCAGACCGACCATCCCCCGTGGTGGAAGTTGCATCTACGTTCGGGCCGGAATTAAGGTAATAAATAAACAAGACTACTGTGATTTATCACAGGAACAAATATTTGATGTCTGCGCCGTGCAGCTTGTTAAAGAAAACATCCTTATTATAGGCATATACCATTCTAACCAAACAGATGATTACGCCTATTTACACCTATTTGAAAAATTATTAAATAAAATTTCTAACGAGTGCTCAGATTCTATTATCATGGGTGATATAAATATAAATATGTTAATAAATAATAAATTAAAAAAACAATTGACGGATATTTTGTCTAGGCACAATTTCAGTCAACTCATAAAATCTGCTACCAGGGTTGACGGGGACACCGCTACCCTGCTGGACCATGCGTACACGAACCTCCCCGAGGAGCGCATCGCGGCCGTCTCCGGCATCGCGTCGCACCTCAGCGACCACGACGCACAGCGCCTCTCCATCTCGTGCGCCGCCGCCGCCTCGCCACCACATTTTAAAGAAAGACGCTCACTATCCGCAGCTAATAAATTAAATTTTGGAAACGCCCTTGAAGCGGTCGATTGGACTTTGATGTTGGAGCGGTCGGTAGGTGACTGTCATGCGGTCGCGGAAACCATCACAACTATAATAGCTAACACATTTAACACATGTTTTCCAATCAAAAAACAATTAACCACGCTTAAAAAAATGAAATGGGTAGATAGTGAAGTAAGAAACATGAAGAGTTTATTGTATGACACACTTAACTTAAAGAAAGCTTTCCCAGGTAATATTGAACTAACTAATATCGCCGAAAATTACGCAAAAAAATATGATAACCTAATAAAAGAAAAACGCACGAATTATTACAGTAAAATGATTGGCGACCACCCGAATAAGTCTAAATGCATGTGGAATGTGATTAGCACTGAACTCGGGCGGAAAAGCAGCGAAAGAGCTGATTACACCGACCTCGTGAGTAACACGGACGGTGCCCCATTTTGCACCAAGAGAGAATTAGTCGATGCGCTAAACCTCGAGTTCACAACCGCCGCCAGCAAGTGCGGGGCACCGCCAGCTGACATCGGCTGCGCTCACGCCGCCCTCAGTGCTGACTCATCCGCATGCGACGTATCGCTACGGCTTGGGCTGTTCTCACCGGATGAAATAGTATTAATAGTCAATAAATACATAGCGGCAAAAAATAGTACCGACCTGTACGGCATATCATCCAATCTGCTTAAAACTATCGCGAAATCAATTGCCATAGTTATTGCCCACCTCTTTAACATCTGCATTCGAGCGGGAATATATCCTGAGCCCCTCAAAAGAGTCAAAATTTCTCCTCTCTACAAAGGAAAAGGGAAAAAATCGGAAATAAAATCCTACCGGCCGATCTCCCTCGTCCCTGCCCTCAGCAAGATTTTTGAGGTCGGACTCAATAAAAGATTGTTATCGTTTATCGGTGAGCGAGATATCATGTCGGACAGGCAATACGCTTATAGAGCCGGTCGTGGCACCACGGACCTAGTGAGGGAGGTGGTATGGCGTGTGCTGACCGCGCGCGAAGGCGGTCAATGCGTGGCGTTACTATGCTGCGACCTGTCGCGCGCGTTCGATACCGCCGACCACCATCTCATTTCAGCCAAGCTGAATTTTCACGGAATAAGAGGCCCGGCACTATCCTTGTTAGAGTCTTTTATGTCGAACCGCTCTCAGACCGTGGTGGGTGAACATGGGCGTTTGAAGTCAGCTGAGCTGGTGAACACCATGGGTGTGCCGCAGGGCTCATGCCTTTCGAATACGTTGTTTAGCCTTCTGCTGAACGACCTTCCTAAAGCCGTAGGCGAGGCGCAGGCATATATGTACGCTGACGACGTGGCCGTCATTGTGACCGCGCCTAAAACGCCCGATCTGGAAGTAAGGCTGAACAGCGTTGTGCAGAGTCTTGAGCGGTGGTTCCGGTCGAATGGTCTGGCACTAAACAGGGATAAAACCTGCTATATGACTTTCCGTCTAAATGGCACCCCCCCGCCACTGTTCACAGTTACCGCCGGAAACATCGCCCTACAGATGGTTGAATCCACAAAGTTACTTGGATTACAAATCGACAGCGGTCTCACCTGGGAGAATCATATAGAAGGACTCTGCTCGAGGCTGGGCCGCACATGTTTCGCACTGCGCCGCCTCGCCGCGACCGCCACCCGCAGCGTGGTGCTGGCGTGCTACCACGCGACGGTGCACAGCACCATCACGTACGGCGCGGAGCTTTGGGCACGCGCCGCCGACGTTGATAGAGTCTTCGTCATGCAAAAGCGCGCTGTGCGCGCCATCGTTGGTGTGCCAGATGACGTGTCATGCCGCGAGTATTTTAAAGAATTGGGAATAATGACGCTCGCCTGCGAACTAATCTACCAGGTGGCGATGTTCACCCAAATTCACATTGACAGGTTCAAACGTAGGGGCGTAAACACCACCCGGGCTCTCCGCAGCAACAAGCTAGCCCACCTCTTGGTCGTACCCACTCACAAGTTATGTAAATCGGAGAGGTCCGTGTACGTCATGGGTCCCTCTGTATATAATAGGCTACCAGACATAATCCGCGTAGATGCAACCTCCAAGACGGCCTTTAAAACGAGGCTACGCAAGTGGCTCCTAGAAAAGTCGTTTTACTCTGTAGAAGAGTTTTACGAACTGCCAATGCAATAATAATGTTTAAATTTAAATCAATTATTAATATAGTTTTTATTTTTTTATTTTTTTATCTAACTTGAATTTATTATGATATAAATCATTGTTATTTAAGAAATATGTATGTACCTACTTACCCTGGTACTTGACCTATAACGTGTCGTTATCAATAAAGATATTGTATTGTTGTATTGTATTGTTGGAACAAAAGTATACTTACCTATCTGTTTTAATTGTTTTACAAAATAAGTACTTACGTCGAATATTTCGATTAAATAATTTACATATGAATAAACTGCATATTTTGACAGCTCATATAATTTTGCAGCGTCATTATTTTCACTATATCGCTCAATCATTGTATTAAAATCATTAACGCGCTGAATAATTAACACGCACGGTCCATTCATACCACTTCATGGGTTATTGTAACCCTTTGTGGGGTTCGGGGGTGTACCCATGGCTTCTCAGCGTGTGGTCCTTTTGTCCCACTCGATACTGGACAAAGGCGGGACACAGTCGCTACTACGAGCTTTCGAATGAAACTCATTATTATCTTGGTCTTAAATATATTTTTTTGTGAGTTTTATGATAAAAAATTAGTAATTAGTAGAGTAGCTTCTGAAATTAGAGGAATAAAAATGGTTCTAGATTTTTGTGAAACCTCTCTCGTTTCCTTGAAATGTATGTGATGGAAACTAAAACGTTTTATTTAAACATTAATTTCCATTATTATGAGTGTAGGTAAACACCGATATTTTACTATTTCTATTCTATTATGAGTACTAATTCCTAACACTGTCCAGTCGGTACATACAAAATTTCAGTTGAATTATAGACTGGAAAACTATTTTTTTTACCATTATTTTTCTATTCCACGTACCTTTTTGTATGAATCGAGTTAAAATCAGAACTCTCGTGCGACTTAATTCGTAATCGATACTATAGTAGGGCTGGACAATAGGGCTAAATGAATCAACGTGTAATGAGTACGTCATGCTAACCGACACACGTGCATTGTTACATGTTTTCAGCCCCAGGGCCGTTTTGACGCCGGCGGCTGTTTGCGTGTTAAACCTCTTTTGAAATTCAAAATAAAAAGAGGATTTAATCATGGCTTTTTCGTTTATCGTGGAATACAGTTGTGTTTTATTTTGTTTGACATTTTGTTTTTTTTTTACAAGAAAAGGGCTTTGTCGCTGAGCGACTATATCGCCCAATCAGTAACATCTTAGCTTAGTCTTCTTATGCTTCATGGTTTCATTTCACTTCTTGGTTTCTTCTTCTTCTTCTTTTTATTACTTCTTCTTCTTTTCACTTTGACAACACTTCAAATCTTTCTTCAAATATGTATTATATGTCACGTCAATTTGAGTCAATTGAAAAACATGGCGGCTTGTCCTTTCAAAACTCCAATGGAAATCTTTTGTCAAATGAGAAATCTTCTTGAATACTCCCCCATTCCATTTGCCAAATCTCCTGTTACGTATCCAAAGCTTCATTAGTAAAATGCCACCGAAATTACATAATAAAACCTAGTACTTAAAACACGAGAAAACGAAATAAACTAGCAGAGCCACTAGCTCCTTCAAAAATGGCGAAAGAAAATCTTCTGGAATACAGTTGTGTGCTGTTTTGTTTGACATTTCATCATTTGTACCTTTTTGTAACGAATTACTTACCTCAGCCCGGCCTTACACTTGGAAGTTTTACGTAAGTAACTTATGTGAGTATATCTTACAAGTGTAAGGCCGTGTAAGTTACTAGGAACTATGCCATTCTTGAAAAGTGAGTGCGAGTTTCTATGATATCTATTCAAAAATAGCTTTGTAAGAATTAAAAATAATACAACTAAGTCAAATTTTTGTTTTTTTTTGGTAAAAAAAATTGAAGCTTTACATTATAGGTAGGCACCATAGCCCAAGATTTCTACATGAATATGAAACTCTACCCAATATTCGCTTCTCATAGTCGTTAGTATTTAAAGTTTAAACTCTTGTAAAATAACAATTTCGTTGTAAAATATTACTTATCTACAAGATTACATAAAACCAACTCCGAATATTTGTAGTTCAACCAACTGTTCAACCACATCTGTTGCTCGATAATCTAATTTGTTGAAATCGTCCGTAAACCAATAAAACCGGGCGAGAAAAGTGCGAGTCGGGCTCGCCCACCGAGGGTTCTGTACAGAGGTCTAAGTAGGTACAGTCAGCAACGAAAGTCGATTAACATTTTTTATTTCACAAATCTGAATATTTCCGAAATCCGTAACATCATGACCAACATTTTTACTAATATTTGAAGATAAAGTCTTGGTTCGTAATTATTTCCCAAGAAAAGTTTATTTATGCTTGGTTTTCAAAAACAAAAGCCATTTTAAAAAGTACAACCGTTAATCGGCTTTCGTTGCTGACTGTACGTATAACAGTGCAAATTGTTAGATTCTACCTAATACACCAAACTTATTAGGTAGGTTTATGTATGTACTCGTACATGAGAAAGGAAGGGAAAACATATGTTTTCTAAATTTTTCGTCATAAATCGAAATAAAGCCCTTTCATACAAATACCCCACATGACACGATTAGCTCACTTCAAAATTTCAACCCCCATTCCTAGCATTAGGCTCAATTTTTTTTTGTGATGTAACTAAAAATATACTGTGTTCAGATTTTTCCGGTATTTCTAGTCTAAGACTACTTGCCAAACATTGTTCAAGGTTAACGGGAAGCACCCTATGAATTTTGATTTAATTGAGTGTTGAAATATACGTTTTTTTGCGGCTTAAACGGCCGTATCTTTTTTTGCGTTAACTTAGAAGTTTGATTTTTTCACAACTTAAAGGGACTATAATAGACTGGATACACGGTTTTAATTTCAACTCTATACCTCCACGCGTTTCCAAGATAAAGGGTCTTGACAGACAGACAAACGGACATCAAAGTGATCCTATAAGGGTTCCGTTTTTTCCTTTTGATTTACGGAACCCTACAAAATGAAGTGGAAATAGTTATTTTAGTAAAAAATCCTAAGATTACCTTAAGCGTTAACAGTTGTAAACATAAATGATTGGTTGTTTCCGTTTTTTTTTTAATTATTATTTTAGTTTAGTTTATTATCAAGAAACTCTTGAATGCTTAGTTCAATTCATTTATTAATTACGATATTGGTAAATGCTACCTTATACAATAAAATAATCTTGTTTTTTTTTAATGAGAGCCAAATCACGTTTTTCCTCTACTTTCCATCCAAACTCATGGAATCGAATGCCGTCCGTGCATCAATGTATTTTTCGTCTCGGTTTTACATGGTCTCAACGGAAAGAATGAACTTCTGTCAAATGTGGACATGTACCAAATATGAACGTGTCTCTGACTACTCCTTTAAATAGATTTAATGGACATTCAAGAACTTTTGACAGTACCTGTATTTTAAATTAATTTTTTAGGCCTGGAAATACAAGTGATCCTGCTTCACTTTTGTTTTAAATCAATCTTTGAATTGACCTCAATATACGAAATAGAACATTACACACGTTTTCTAGTAATAAAATCACAAAACTTTCTATTTATTCATTACTATATTCCATCCATATTTTGCAAGTAATGTGCGAAATTTGGTTAACAAGCATTTTACGAGTGTGAAAGGTGTTCTTTGTTATTTTAATGTATAGCGGACAACCTGACATACTTTGTTACTAAGATGAGTGTTTACTTGTTATTTGCTTCAAAGCTGTGGCCGTAATATTGACTATACCAAATATTTTTCACGTAGAAACGTATCCCTGACACATAGAACTTTTACGTTTCACGCTGTACAACACTGAAAAATTTTGAAATGAATGAAATCTAGTAATAATAAGTACTAAAAAGAAAACTAAATAAAAAATAGATTTTGTCTATTTTGTTTTTAATAATTTCAGAAATTAACATAAAAGAGCCTTGTCACGGAACCTATATGAAAAATACTATGTGAGACTTATTTGTGGTTATGAAATTATTACCTATATGAAAAAGTTTTACATTTTTTTTAAAATTTATTTAATACTTAGTTTTCGCTGTCCCATTGCTTGGGCAAAGTCCTCCCCCCATTCTTTCCAGACGTCGTATCAGACTCTCCCCATCAACTTTAAAGTCGAGTTCATCCCGCCATTTACCACAAACCAGTGCTCGCTAAGAGCATATTGCAATGCAAATAAAAATTTGAAACTACGTTATATTAATGACTTGGACATTAACCGACAATCTTTTAAAAAGGAGAGTCATGAGGCTTAAATACATCTCCAGATTATATATATGATGCTGTGTGAAAAGTCCAGCATTATTTATTTATTTATTTATAATGAAGCAATAACTGTATAAAAATTACTAACGTGGCTTAAAGTCATGTGTATTGAATGAAAATGGCGGTCGACTTTAAAACGGAGACGGAAAGATTTAAGTAAGTACCTATCTGATTATGTTTTTTGGATTAGCGCCAAATTAGAAAGTAGTGTTTGTTGCTTGTATATAAATAGATTGTATCTAAATTATAGAGGTCAACAAGCATACTATTCATACGAAAAAGAAACTATATCAAAGTCAAAGTCAAAGTCAAAAAGCATTTAATTTTATTCAGTAGGACCGCTGGGATCACTTTGAAACGTCTTAAAACTAGGTGATTCTACTCCTGTTCCTTCGCGACCAATAATAATATAAAAAAAAACATAATATAGAACGAGTGTGTAAGTTTCGAGGTCTAGAGCCGACCTATTCATTATAATAATTAAAAAAAAACTGTTTCCCCAACGCGCTGTAGATTCTGAATTTTTTTTTATGTTTCCCAGATCCTTTGAAGATGTCTAAGGGATGTCATAGGCATACATTGCCTCTTGCCGCTCTTGCTCCGTTCAGTTTGAGGAAGCAAGAGGCAAGAATGGTATGCCGAATGGTATCGTGTAAATGGCGTTTTTTGAAAGACAACTGCCTCTATTATATTGTACATCTTGCTATAATACCTATTGATGACCAATTGATGACTACAATACTCAGAATTTAGTGACATTCCTACGACTCGATTAAATAAAGTGAGTTGACAGATTCGGAACCCACTTTACCTATATTGTATCAGCTCTATTTCAAAGAAGGTAAGGTTCATTTTTAAACTATTCATCAATGTGAGTTTGACAGATGAAAGGCTTTTCAACGTGTCAATGTGTGACCAATTTTTAGTTTGGTAGCGATTACATGCGTAATTGGTCTTTTGGTTTAAAATGCAAGTCAACGATGACAATAGAATGACTGTACTATTAAGATAGAGAAAAGATAAACTACTTTATATATAATTCTGTGGTTAAGATGGATTCACGGTTTAAACTTGGTAAAAATTTGAAGTTATCGCAATGGGCTTGCAGCCGGTCATGTCTCGAATATTAACTTCTGGAAAATGTGACTAATCTGGACCCTGTATCAAGATCTTGAATACCTGAAAATCTCAGAAAGTCAGAAAATGTCTACCGTGCCCCGGGGATAAATACAGTGCGAATAAAATCCTATCGTCAATGGGTAGTCAGTAGTCTTCGACAATAGTCTTCGACATATATCTTCATAGTCTTTTCACATTAGGAACGGTTCCGTGACAAGGCTCTTTTATGTTAATTCCTGAAATATTAAAAAAGGAAATAGACAAAATCCTTTTTTTTTTTAAGTTTAGATTTTATTTAACAAGCCTATTCCATCTCAAACAATATCCCAGGCACTACAGCGTTCGGTTGATGATTTTACAGCGTCAGCAGACAATTCATGCCCACACTAGGCATGGATTGCCTAAGAGAGAGAGATTTCATTTATTTCTGCGCAAAACGTAAAAGTTCTATGTGTCAGGGATCCTACGTGAAAATATATCATGATCGAAGGGTACAGTCGTGATTCGTGAAGTTTTTTAAAAAGATCACAAGTAAAAAAAAACAAAGTTGTGATCTGCCTATTATTATTTACCGTTAATAGATTAGTTAATAGATTTTCTCTGATAATAGTCAACGATCTCCATATTGTTCTGCAGGTGGGCCAGTATGCAAATCAAATAGATTTTATCTCTTAATTAAGTTTTAGGGTATGTTGCACGCAATATTTGTCAGTCAATCTTTTATTTGGTTGATTTACAGAAACTAAGCTACTACATATTTACATATATTTACAAAATACAACAGGATTAGTCAAGCTATCTAAGGATCGTTAGAAACGATCTATAGATAGCTCAACTGATCCAGGTCACTGTCAGTCGGAAGCGTGCCCAAAACACTGGCGGCATTACCACGCTGGATGGCAATGCTGATCCTTTGAGCCAAAAATGTGCCAGCTCTCGGATCACGCGTCGCTTCGACCAAACGCCCTGAAATAATTTTGAAAATCCGAAGGGCTCCAGAGCCCCACGGACCTAGGGTCTCAGTCAATTAATTCTGATCAGGTATAAAATAATCAGGTCTAGCTAGCCCTGACCTGTAAAAGTGGGTTCGAATCCGCAATCTATTGTGTTAATAGAATGTGTCTGATATGGCGACTTTGGTTTTTAGCGGTTCCATATGTAGTAAGTAGCCTATGTAGTTCTATTTAGTTCTATGTCCAATTTACAAATAGAACCTTACATAGTAAGAAACAAAATCTATGGCTATTAATGCCTCTTTCAAGTCTATATTCTACATTACTAACTTGGCCTTTAAAATCGTTGTATTGCTGAACTTTTTTTCACATATCAGCATCGAGCCCCAAAGTAAGCAGAGTTTGTGTTATAGAATAGAATAGAAGAAGAGAATAGAATTCATTTATGGATACTAGATGACGGATAAACTACTTATATACTTTTTGTTTGAAAATACATACATATTATACATAGAAACACCCAGACCCGAAAAAAATATCTGTAGGTCATACAAACATTTGTCCCGCGGAGGGGATCGAACCCGCAACCTGCTGCGTCGCAGGCGGACCTTCGCCCATTGCGCCACAGAGGTTAAGGTGGTCGCACGATCCAGCCGAACCGAACGCGCCGAACTGTCAATAGAAGAAATGCTGAGACGTCAGAAGCGAGCCGCATTTTCTGACGTCATCAGTATTTTTTGTATAGAAAATGACTGCGGCGAGTACGGCGCGGACAAATGTGCGATCAGTTTTATACCTTATACAAAAAACACTAGCCCAAAGAGTATATAGGCCAAGTAGTGTTTTTTTGTTTTACACTAATAAATTATTTGTATTGAACTAAGCTTAGAAACTAGACAAATGTTATTGTTGAACTCGGCTATATCTGTCAATGACACTGTCAACCGCCGGTCACGCTGCGCGGGCGCAGGTGGCCCTCTAATTAGCGCACGTGAGAATAACACCAATTTACAACACTCTGCACTCAAATTACTGCACAGTGCACTCAAATTAATGTACTGAGCACTCAAATGAATGTACCTACTGAAATTACTAATCATTGTTACATGACAAATTATATTTAGATTTACCTACTAAAGTGGCTAAAGTAACGACACAGGATAACGATTTTGTCTCCAAAAAGGAAGGCAAACTATGCCTAATGAACGAGATGCAGTAGAGCCTGAGACCCAGGCTCGTCTCGTTAAGGTTGCCTGGAAGAAATCGCTTTCATTTCATCGCTTTCAGCGATAAGGCCGCCCATTGTACTAATTTTGAACGTGTTTTATTTAGATAGATAAATATCTTTATTTCTCAGAAAAAAATAACATTGATTATTTAGTAGTGTTTCTAAGCCTATATTAAGTTTATTTATGTGATGTTTTGTTATTAATTGGTGTACAATAAAGTGTTCATTCATTCATTCATTATGCTTGCCCAGCACTTAAACCAAGATGCAGTGATAATAAAGATCTTTTAGGTATTCACGAACCCTTTAATTAAATCCTTTGTTCATGAACGTATTTACTTACATAAGCCAATAATAAAATGCTACCGTATATCATTATGTTTTAAATAAGACGGAATGATAACTAAAACGATTATTTCGACATGTTTTTTGTATTGACACCCAAATATTTATAAATGAGGCGAAACAATTACACCTGTCTCTCGCTCTATAATTAGAAATATGTAAAAAAACATGTGGAAACACTTTGAAGGTAGCGTGAATGTTGTAGATTATGTTTCTCAAACTTTAACTACTTAGGCGCAATTTTGGGAGAGCATTTTACCATCATCACTAAGCGAAAGAAAGAAAAAAAATTAAAAGAAGATTTTTTTGCCACAAATTCTTCAATTGTTTCGTTATCAGTTTGTGAGTACCTACGTACGTAAGTCAAATATTATTATTATTTATTATTTATTTATCTAAACATAAAAGAAAAGGGCTTTGTCGCTGAGCGACTATACCGCCCAATCGGTAACATCTTAGGTCAGTCTTCTTTCTTCATCTTCTCTATCACTTCACTTCTTGGTTTCTTCTGGTTTTACTTCACTCCCCGGCTTCTTCTTCTCTTTATTCCTTCTTCCTCTTCATCTTTTTATTAATGGCAACTAACTGTAAACTGTATTAACAGTATATTCTGCAAATATCAAGTATCTTCACCTCTCAAATATGTATTATGTCACGTCAATTTGGTTTTGAAAAAACATGGCGACTTGTTATTTCAAAACTCCAACGAAAATCTTTCGTCAAATGAGAAATTTACTTGAATACTCCCCCATTCCATTTACCAAATCTCCTGTTACGTAATCCAAGGCTTCATTAGTAAAATGCCACCGAAATTACATAATAAAACCTAGTAAAACACGAGAAAAGTAAATAAAATAGCAGAGCCACAAGCTCCTTCAAAAATGGCGAAAGAACTCTCCAAGTCAAATATGAATACGAACCAACCAACAAAAACTTGGTATTACCTACTACTGGGTAATTTTTTAAGTTTAACAATTTTATTAACACAATTATATTTTTAAACGACACATTCACAAAAAGTTCTTGCCTGTACCAAAAAGGTTCCATACTAAATCTATGGTTCTTCTTCTTTTAAACTCCTTTATCATAGACAACTTTGAGAACCATAAACTAAAGGCAGGTGTACAACATGCGTTGAAGTTTCTCTTCACTTTGACATTTAACATCCTTCAATGCGATACAAATTACTGTTTGACCCACGCGTGTGTTCCTGCCCCTTTCTTATTCACTGGTTCTTTCTTGGTCATCTTGTCACTACACTACACTCAAGCGGACGCTGGCTTGGGACATTGTTTGAGAATTTGAGATGGATAAGCTAGTCAATCTAAACTATCCTCTCAGCTTAAGCAGCTTTATACACAGAAAAGACATGGTCAACCAAAAACATACGCGTTTTTTGTATAAAAAAATGACTGCGGCGCGTACGGCGCGACCAAATGTGCGATCAGGTTAATCAAAGTCAAAGTCAAAGTCAAAAATCATTTATTCAGTAGGACCACTGGGATCACTTTGAAACGTTTTAAAACTAGGTGATTCTACTCCTGTTCCTTCGCGACCAATACCGTGAAGAACACCGTAATACTTATGGATACCTAGCTGCTTATTATAAAAACGTAAAACCTTGGTTGAACCCCATGTCAAAACAAAACTGTTACCACAAAAAACCTTTCTATGTACGAGTATTTAAAGATCGTTTTTATAGGGACAGTTTTTTAGTTAGACTTGGTCTAAACTCGGCTCATTTTCTTGTAATAAGCCCCCTACAGTCTGCAACAAAAGTTCATTACCAGATTCAATATTTTAAAGCGCTCTTTCACTCTCATTTTCTCCTCAAAGCTCCTTTCGTGCAATTGACATAGTCATGTTTGCAAATTCCCTTTTTCATGTTTGCATGTTTCGCACTGTCGGAGACAAACAGCGCATCACTAGCCCAGGAGACCGCGGCAGCGGGGTCCGGGGGACGAGACGACGCGACGCGCCCCACCGACCACATCGCTACACTCCATTCAAAACCACGGATCAAACTAGGCGCGCGTTCTTACGTCCAATATACCATCTACCTATTTTACAGTCCGCTATTTCATTTATAATCCACTGACTATCCCCAACATATGGTCCTTCGAGCCGTGGAAAAGGATAAGGACGTCTTGAGGCCTACTTATTTGAAGACCGTGTCAAACAAATTCAAGAAACTTTGACGAGTCGTACGCGTCGGCCATTACGCGACGACTTTGGAGGAGGTCACGGAAGGACATTTAGAGGGCGAAGAAATTGTCTCGTCACTGGATTTAAGGATAAGACATCTTGTGAGTTCGTTCCTATTTATTCCTCTTATTCCTCTTATTTCCTCTTCTCTTAATTAGTTAAAACTTCTTATTTCCCTTCTTAAATATCATTTACATCGTGCTAAATCTTGAGTTCAAAGCTTTGTGCTTTCTTTATACGCTACAATTCATTCTATAAAATATTTATCCCGTTATTTATAATCTTTTAGCTTCATTGACAATTTTTTATCGTAGGCTTTGTGCATTAATTGCAGTCATAAAACTCGAGCGAGTGTGAATGCCTATCGCATGAATCATCTTGTTTACTCCAAATCGAATACGCACAGTCATTGAGCTACCTAGTTTAGTTATATTTGTGCATTCTTATCTTTATTACGGTGCATTGAATAACTAGTACTTATTGCACCTTTTATACGTAGGTATTAAATCAGCTGTTGCTCTTATCGCGATTTGAAGTTTTGTGATCATGTCCGAGCTTAAAACTTTAATTAAAAAACGCTCAGCTATAAAATCAAAGCTTACTATTTTTGGCAATCATCTTAAATTAATAAAAGCCGCCAAATCATTAACGGAATTGCAAATCATAGACTTAGTTTGTCGCTTGAGAAAATTTGAGCCCTTATGCGAGGAATTTGACGCGTTACAGACTGAGATCGAGATTCTTTCTGACGAGTCACCAACCGATGAAGTTCCCGCGGAGCGTGAGCAGTTTGACAACGATTACTACCCGCTTGTGGCCACAGCCAAAAGTCTGCTTGCTGCCGGAGGACGGAGCAGCGGGTCTGTGATGGACTTCAGTGATGCAGAATCAGGTGGGCAAGTGAGAAATTTAGTTAGGCTACCGAAAATTGACTTACCACATTTTAGCGGTGGCTATCAGAACTGGCTCGAATTTAAAGACACTTTCCTTTCTCTTATACATAACAGTGATAGCATAGATAACATAAATAAATTTCACTATTTACGGGCTTCTCTTCAAGGTAGTGCCGCTCTTATTATTAAAAACATTGATTTTAAAAGTGTGAATTATAAAATTGCGTGGGAATTATTGTGTGAGCGATACGATAATAGTCGCTTACTGATTAATAACCACATACAGGCTTTGTTTAATGTCGATCCTATACGAACAGAATCATGTAAGTCGATTAGGTATCTAGTTGATGTAACAAACAAAAACATCAGGGCTCTCGCATCATTAAAAGAACCCACCCAGTACTGGGACACGCTGATAATTTATATGATGTCAACTAAACTTGATAGTGTGACGGGTCGTGAGTGGGAAGAACATAGGAGTACATTATCGTCATCCCCAACCCTATCACAGTTCATAACATTTTTAAATAACAGAGCTGACTTGTTAGAATCTTTGGAAGAGAAAAATAAAATTTATAAAACAAAAACAGAACCCGTAAAAGCAAAAAGTTTAGTGATAAATAACACAAATAAAACTTACAAACGTAATGCATGTCCATTGTGTGCCGATGAGTCACATCAGCTGTTCAATTGCGAGTCGTTTAGGAGTCTTCCATTAGAATCTCGGAAAATAAAAGCTAAAGAGTTAAACGTGTGCTTGAACTGTTTGCGTTCAGGTCACATAGCAAACAAATGTTTTTTGTCACACTGCAAATACTGCAAAGAAAAGCACAACACTCTTCTACATGTAGAAAAATCCGAGCATTCGTCTGCTTCTCATGATTCGTCTTCGTCAATATCAAAAGATATTGTTTTGACAACTGATGTATTACCGGTTACTACTCCGACGCGTGTTTTCCTTTCCACAGCGTTGGTGAGAGTGGTTGACGTCAGGGGCAACAAACACACCGCCAGGGCGATCTTGGACAACGGTAGCGGAATAAATATCGTTTCCGAGGCTTTCTTCAGTAAGCTGGGTTTGCCGAGGCGGAACGTGAGCTCCACGGTATCAGGTTTTAATAATCATGTATCCAATAGTACACAGTCTTGCAATCTCACAATTGAGTCATTGAATTCTAGCTATAGGACTAACATTGATTGTCATTTGTTTACCAACGTCACCACAGCAGTACCAATCACATACATAGACACAAAACACATTAAAATTCCAGCAGGCTTATGTCTATCTGACCCCTCTTATAACATTCCGTCTAAAGTGGATCTTCTTATCGGGGCAGATATCTTCTGGGATATCCTAGGTAATCAAAAAATTAGCCTAGGCAAGCACTTACCTACTTTACGTAGTTCAGAGTTCGGATGGATAGTCACTGGTCACATCTCGGGCGCAAATAGTACATTCAGTCAATGTCTTTTCACTCAAGGTCAACTTGATATTGACCTCACTCGATTCTGGGAGATAGATAGCGTTTCTCTTGATCATTCTCTCTCCGCAGAGGAACGAGCGTGTGAAGATAGTTTCACTGTCAACACAACTCGTAAGGACGACGGTCGATTTGTAGTCGCGATTCCTCTGAAGCAGGATCCTCAGGTCTTAGGCGATTCTTTCGAAATGGCTAAGCGTCGTTTCTTGTCGTTGGAACGCAAATTCGAACGAGAACCTGTATTCAAGGAGAAATATTTAGATTTCATGAAAGAATACGAGCGGTTGGGTCACATGACTGAAAATAAAACTCTTTATCCTTACAGTGACAATGTCAACTACTATCTTCCTCATCATGGCGTACTTCGGGAGTCCAGTACAACTACAAAGTTGCGTACAGTCTTTGACGCTTCTGCCGTCACCTCTTCAGGAATTTCATTCAATGAAATTCAGATGGTCGGTCCTACGGTCCAAGACGATCTCTTATCGATCCTCCTCAGATTCCGCCAGCATAAATTTGTAGTTTCGGCAGACATAGAAAAAATGTTTAGATCTATCGACATAGTTCCCAGTCAACGTTCGCTACAGCAAATCGTATTTAGGTATGACTCATCGCAGCGCTTAAAAACGTACACTCTCAACACAGTCTGTCAAGGGACTGCCTCGGCGCCTTATCTCGCGACGAAATGCCTCAGTAGCCTGGCATCCACAGTAAAGGATAGTAGTGTCAAGCAGAGTATATTGCACGACTTTTATTGTGATGATTTATTAAGCGGGTCTAGTACTGTTAGCGAGGCTATAAAGTTGTGTAGGGGAATTACTGCCGTCTTAGATTCTGCAAAATTAAATATTCGTAAATGGAAATCTAATAATGCAAACATTCTTAACGAACTGTTTTCAGGTAAATCTATAGATTCGCATGCAATATTAGATCTTTCAGATAACAACACAAACACTTCTTCGAAAACATTAGGTATTTATTGGCTTTGTCAGCAGGATACCTTATCTTTCTCAATAAATATTGAGCTTCACGAGAAGGTTACCAAGCGCCACATTCTTTCTGTTATAAGTCAGATATTCGATCCATTAGGGCTTGTAGGTCCATGCGTTGTCGAAGCAAAGTTGATTATGCAGAAGTTGTGGGTCAATAAAAGCTCTTGGGATGAAGAAGTTTCGTCAGAGATTTTACATCTTTGGTCTTCATTTGCTAACACATTACCCTGTCTTAATGAGTTACATATTCCTCGATGGGTTCTTAGTGATCTTTGCGTAAAGGTCGAAATCCATGTATTCACAGATGCATCTGAAAGGGCTTATGGGGCATGCGTCTACATTCGGTCTGTGTGTAACTCGGGGCTTGTGCGTGTTCAGCTCTTAATTTCTAAAAACAAGGTTGCGCCAATTAAACCAACAACTATCCCACGTCTTGAGTTGTGTGGGGCCTTATTAGGTGCGAGACTGTGTACTAAGGTACAAAGTTCACTTACATTAAAAATAGACATGTGTCGATTTTGGTGCGATTCCACTATCGTTTTAGGGTGGTTGTCCACCCCTTCTAACCAACTGAATCAATTTGTACGTAATCGCGTGAATGAGATCCAGGAAAGCACCAGCGGTCACACGTGGAGCTACGTACCGTCCAAGGAGAACCCGGCAGATCTTGTTTCTCGCGGGGTGAAGGCTGATATTATCAGCGACGCCTCGTTGTGGTGGTCGGGCCCATCATTTTTGCTCGAATCAGAGCAGTCTTGGCCTAAAATGCCTAATGAATCCCAGAAACAGGACCTACCGGATCTCAATTCTTGTCTTTTCATAAATAACCACGATAGCAAGAACGATGACGATAAACTTTTCTCAAAACTGATATCTAAATATTCACAATTTACAAGGTTACAAAGAGTTATAGCTTATGTACAAAGATTTATATATAACTGTAGAAACAAAACAAAAAGATTCAGTGATCATCTTTCTTGCGAAGAATTACAAAATTCATTCAACTTTATCTTGCACACTGCACAGTTAGAAATGTTTCCGAATGAATACACGATCTTAAAATCAGGTCACACTTTGCCAAAGAAAAATAGATTAATATCATTGACCCCATTCCTAGATCACAATGATATCTTGAGAGTCGGCGGTAGACTTGATAATTCGCCTTATAGCTATGACACAAAGCATCCTATATTGCTATGCAGCAAACATCACATAACAAAAATCATATTTCAAATGCATCACTTAAAGCTTTTACATGCTGGACCTCAGCTATTGTTATCGAACATTCGTCTTAACTTTTGGCCTTTAGGAGGAAGGAATTTGTCTAAATCCATAACTAGAAGTTGTATAAAATGTTTCAGATTCAAAGCCAGTAATGTTCAGCCTATAATGGGGCAGTTACCGGAATCCAGAACTAAACTGGAATTCCCCTTCTTACACTGTTCAGTAGATTATGCAGGCCCAGTTATGATAGCTAACCGTAAAGGTCGAGGTTGCCAACTAATAAAATCTTACTTGTCCATTTTTATCTGCTTGGCTACTAAAGCCGTACATTTGGAGCTCGTTACAGATCTCACTAAAGAGGGATTCATGGCCGCTTTAAACCGGTTTGTGGCTCGTCGAGGGAAGCCTCAAAGTATAACCTCCGATAACGGGACTAATTTTGTAGGTACATGTAACGAGTTACATCGTTTTTTACAGGACTCAGGTACACAAATTAGTTCTGAAGTCGCTCAACAGGGCATAGACTTCCTCTTCATTCCGAGCTACACACCACATTTTAACGGTATGGCTGAATCTGCTGTCCGTTCCACTAAATATCATCTTCGTAGGCTTCTCCAACTTACTCATTTCACTTATGAAGAAATGCACACTTGCCTGACTCAGATTGAAGCCATTCTTAATTCACGTCCTATCACTGCCTTAAACTCCGACCCTACAGACTACACACCTTTAACTCCCGCTCACTTCCTAATAGGACGATCACTTGTGTCTGTTCCTCATCCACAGCTGACGACAGAAAGAATAACGAGCCTTGAGCGATACAAGCGAATCGAGTTCGTCAAGCAACATTTTTGGAAACGATTTTCGGACGAGTACGTCACCACTCTCCAGCAAAAGACGAAGTGGTCTACTCCGACGAGCGAACTCAAATTGGGTTCCTTAGTCCTTATAAAGGACAAAGCACTGCCTCCATTACGTTGGGCCCTGGGTCGCTGTGTGGCCGTTTTCCCAGGAGCTCAGGACAAAGTAGCTCGAGTCGCTGATATAAGGATCAAGGGAGGAACCATCGTTCGAAGGGCGTTTAACAACATTTGTCCCCTTCCAGAACCTGCTTGTTGAATCAGCTGCCTACCTACTTCAACCGGGGGAGTATGTCGGAGACAAACAGCGCATCACTAGCCCAGGAGACCGCGGCAGCGGGGTCCGGGGGACGAGACGACGCGACGCGCCCCACCGACCACATCGCTACACTCCATTCAAAACCACGGATCAAACTAGGCGCGCGTTCTTACGTCCAATATACCATCTACCTATTTTACAGTCCGCTATTTCATTTATAATCCACTGACTATCCCCAACACGCACGATGTTTCCTTCGCCGTTTGAGAATGACATAGTCCTATTCCGCAAAAAACTCATTGGCATGGCCGTATAAAACCCACGACCTTAGGATCACTGGATCGTGGGCCAGGATCCTAAATGTGGTCCTAATGTGGGCGCGCGGCGGCGGCCTCGGCTGCTGATGATCCCGAACGCAAGGACTAACCTCCTCAGCAAAGCACCATTCACGCGAGCCCTAAGTGCTATCAATAGCTTATGCACTTCAGAGGATATAGATGTTTTTAACACTACATTGGCGAAATTCACAGTCGCTGCTACTAAGTATTTGTGTTGTTTGTAATTTATGTTGTTTGTAATTCCATTGTAGCTTTGGTGTCCCTACTGTTAAGACAATGTAATTGTTATAAATCAATAAAAAAAAAAATGTTGGACATTTCACACAGCATCATCTAGCCCCAATCTAAGCAAAGCTATGGGAACCAGATAACTGATATACTACTTATACACTTTTTGTTTGTAAATACATACATATTATACATAGAAACAACCAGACCGAGATAAATATTTGCAGATCATACAAACATTTATCCCGCGGCGGGGATCGAACCAGCAACCTACTGCGTCTCAAGCGAGCTTTTACCCACTGCGCCACAGAGGTCGTCAAAGACGAGTATCACTGGACCAACTGTTTTGACTGTAAAGTACAGGAGACAGTGGTGAGTTTTTTGTACATCATAGATACCTGATTTCCTCAGATGCTACCTTAAAAGATCAAAGTATTTCATAGAACTTGTAATGCCATTCATGGTCAGCAATTAAAATAATTACACCTAGATCTTACAAAACTCGGTGCAGTTGTATGTTCCGGACACTGTGCAAGCTTTTTGTGCAAAAGTTTGTACAGTTTCTAAGCTCAGGGGCTGTATTCGCGTTCCTTTTTTCGTTCGTTTTATGAATATTCGGATGCTTCTCACCACTATTTCTGATTTCAAAGACTAATTTTTCGGTTTGGAATATTTGGTCCAAGGTTAGGACCGTGTTTTAACGTTTAAAAAATTGGCTCTTGAAGTCAGAAATAGTGGTGTGCAGCATCCGAATATTCGTCAAACGAACGAAAATAGGAACGCAAATACGGCCCCAGCCTTTAGAATTTAGAACTAACATTTTGTCAAGACAAGTTATAGGTAGTTAATTGCATACAATTGACAATTGGAGTGGAACAAAAAGATATATAATTTTGCATAAAGGATGACGTTATATTTACTTCCATGTTCAACATTGAAGTAGATTTTGATTGAACCTAGTTCTTAAAAACGTAATTCATCAATTTTACTTAGAAAGGACAACAAACTAAGATTTTTATATTGGTACGAATAAAAGCTTACAGTATCAAGTAAGATTGAGCGCGTAGCGGGATCCTTAGCACACTACCGGTTGGCACTTGGTCAGTGGGTTTGACTCCCGTTTAAGGTAATTAAACAATGTACGCGTATCTGGAGTAAGTGTTTTTATGCCATGTTGCCAGTTACTTAGCGGTGAGGCTACTTTTATCAGCAATTTATATTCAATTTAATATTAATATGTTTGCGAATATTTTAAATCAACTAAATCATCAATTGGTTTAACTTTCAATAATTATGTTTGTGGTGTGGTATGCACGAGAGAGCCTCTTCGTAAGAATTTAACATCCTTTCCCCTGCTTAAAACTAAATAATAATAATATTTTTAGAACAATTTTTTAGAATTTCGTCGATCTATTTCTTACCTGAAGATTGGACTGTTTGAAGAGAGTATTTTCTTAGGACGGTTTTGTTAAAAAGGGTTTTACGAACAAAGATTTTTGACGTTTTTCAACGAAATTCTCTGCAAGAACCTACCTGAACGCGATGTTCATAAATTTATTCCTAACGATAATGGACTGATTTTTTAATAACAGATGCATCGCCCCGATCTCGATGCAAAACAGGTATGCGGTCAAAAATACCCTTAACCCTTGCCTCAGCTAAAACTACCTTTAAAACTCCAAAGTCATAAAAATGTTATCTAGCCCGCACCAACTTCATGCACTTCCTAACTTTTAATGGGTATTTTATCAATGAACCTTATCAAAAACTTTATCAGCAACCACAAAAGATAAAACAATGAAAAAATTGTCTCTACAACCGTTCCTTCAATACAACTATTCCTGTCTTTATCATTCTTTTAGTAAAGAAACGTAAAAGAGCGAGATGGGAGAACCATGTGGCGAATGTGACACCGTCCCCAGGTGGATCCGAGTTCCGCTTTATTCATTCGTCTTCGTTCCGCGAGAAAGCACGTTCGTTGCGCGCGCGCTCTTCATTTCGGCGGTTTATTCGAAAGTTCGGTTTTCAAATTTGAATGAATTCGGAAAGTTTGTTTCTTTTTTCTACGCAGCTTTGGATTCTTTGTGCCAGTTACGTGCAAATGACAGTTGGATGTGATGAACCATCATTTTGTGCAATAAGGATTCCCTTTCTTCTCAGAGCAAAGGATACGGTGAGTCGGGGACCCTATTCAATTCCAAATTCAAGTTGCAACAGTATTATACCTACCTATAAAAGGATGGAATTTATATGCTATAGAATTGTGATTTTTTGTTAAGATGCGATCCTTGTCTGATATTTTATCTCCTTATTTTTTCTTTAAGTTTCGAGATCAACAGTTTGTTCACAATGAAACATGTTTTGAATACCTAAGACCTATAATTTCCTACATTTTTTACCTACCTACTGATAATGTGAGCAACATTTGGTTGTAGCAAAGTCGAAAGATAATAAGAAAATAAAAAAACAAAATAAGATAAAAGTATTGTTAGAAATAATGCTATCAGCTGGGTTAAATTTTCGCGCCCTAAATATTTTCTACATTGCAATACATAATTTCATATTGTAAGGTATTTTTAAATATGGTTTCTTGATGATATTCCTTTTCGCTAAGCGAATGAAAAAAAGTTTATTTATATAACAAAAACCATAAAAACACACTTCGTAAAATATCTACATATTTGTATAATATATATTTATAATATGTGTATATAACCTAATACTAAAGCTAGCATACTTTTTTATTCGTCCAGAGTGGAATAAGTACGAGTAATTATCTAGTTTTAATTTTGTGTTGTGAGGCGAGTTAATGGCCGTTAGGGTAGATTTTCAAGGTAGCTAAGAAAACACCCTTGGGCGCCTAGTTTAATTGGGCTGATGATGATGTTAGTGAATTTGATATTAAGGTTTATCGTGAAAGATAACATACATAATTACGTTTTAATACTAAAAAGAAAACCGACTTCAATGTTTGACTCGAAACGCGGTGTGACTCAGGGCGTCAAGCTGTCGATTCGATTTCTATTTGTGACATGGCTAGGAGGGTGGTAGTAAGGTGTTTAGAAATTTACGGGGAAACTATCAATCCCTCAGGAATAAAATTTATATGGGACCACCTCTGGAGTATATACCCTTTCAAACATAAAAATAATTTTGCAAATCGGTCAACAAATGGAGGAACAATCGCGTAACAAGATACAAAAAAAAAAAAAAACATGACGAATTGAGAACCTCCTCCTTTTTTGAAGTCGGTTGAAAATGGCTGAAATGGAAAAATTACAAAACATTTATTTTGGTTAAACAGATTTTCAGACATTCAAGATTATTTAAGATATTGACTATCAGCATACAAATAAATTACATTTAATAGCATTTTTCAATATACTTAAAACAAACTAAAATAATATGCATTATGTTCTCTATGTTACAATGTTGTGTATTCAACATGAGCTACGAAGCTCTACGAAGAACGCGTTGAAGTCTTTTGTAGGTAACAGAAAACAGCGCGCATTTTTAGTTAGTTCAAGAAACATTCAGAATTTAAAAACATTTGTGATCAATCCAAAATATGAGTAAGGAATCCATACTATATACTATACTTATACTATACTATATAATATTATAAATGTGAAAGTAACTCTGTCTGTCTGTCTGTCTGTCTGTTTGTTACGCTTTCACGCCCAAACCGCTGAACAGATTAAGCTGAAATTTGGCATAGTTAAAGGTTGTATTCCAGGGAAGGACATAGGCTACTTTTTATCCCAAAAAGTGAAAAAATCACGAGGGACCGTGGGTCACACCGCGGGAGCGCAGCTAGTTAATATATAAAAAGAAAAAAATAGTGTCTTCATTCACTTTAAATAATATCTAGATTCATTTCTCTACAAAATTACTAGAAACTAGCTCGATGCTGCAAAAACTTCATCGAAATTAGCTGAGCTCACTACACAATCTTACCCCTAACTACCCTTTCTGCTATATTCAATTTGACCATTCAACCACAACTATTCGATTCATACATTATTAATAAACACATAAATATTGATCGAGAACGAATTCCTAGTTACATTTAACTTTATCAACCCCTTCATTTATGTAAGAATTCTAAAGAATACTTTAATGTCAGAGTTGGTTTATTTTTGTAATTTATTTCTATACTTACTTTCCACTATATTATAGCAAATAATGTAGAGACAGCAACAAAATAAAATAAGCATATTTTTGGAAATAAGTTCCTTTTCGGACGGTATCGAGGATGGGGCTTAGAACATTTTACCGTCACGACATATCGCTGTCTGCGGTGAATAAAAGGATAACTGCAAAAACACAACTTTACAGGAGAAGGAAAAAAACATGTTTTTTGCAAAATGGTGTGCGCAAAAAATGTCAAATATACAAACTTCGTTCCAACCAACTGGTTGATGATACTGTGTGAAATGTCCAGCATTATTTATTAGTTCAAATCCTTGTAATTGTTGTTTGCTATCGCTACAATTTTGCGATACCACTTACAAAGTCAAGGGTATCACGATCGCCTCTTAAGGGCCCTCACACACTCCGCCAATACAATAAAACAATGGATAACAACCGCTCAAAGATCTCCCTTGAAAGTTCACCTTCAAGGGTCAGTAATGCCCTTAATTATTGATAGAGCGAGAGGTGTATATGGATTTTTATTGGTGGGAGGAGTTAGGGTATAGCACCCTTGGAGCTCAGTCGACCGTGTGCTGATTTTTTGCACGATTTATAACCTCTTTGTTTGGAGTTCCGTTCGGAAGTAAAAGTGGAAAAGTTATTTGAGATTCTTAAATCTTACTAAGTACCTACTAAGTTACTTTTAATAGATGTAAGTTTATATTCCCTTGGTTGCTTGGTGGAAAAGGCTGAATGGACTTACTATTTATAGAGGTAGCTAATTAGTTACCTAGATTAATATATTTTATAGAAAATATATTCCCATTTAGCACCGCGGAGTGGAGCCAATATAAAAGCCTTGTTATAACTTTGAAATAAGCACATTCAAGAAACAATCATTCATGAAACAATCATTTATGTCATTATAATTTTGTCACTAATAGCCTTAAATGTAAAAATAAGTATAATTTTAAAAATTGAATGCAAGTCAATTTAAAAATAAATTATTCTCTATTTCTTAAAACTCTAAACGAGAACTCTAACACGACAACTCACGCTTGACCTTTATTTTTTCCATTGTGAGTGTGTTTACAGTCTACTGAGCCAGGACCTGGGTTCTAGATGAGTAGTCACAATGTTCAGTTAGCACGCTATGGGAATTGATAGCACAGCCCTAAAATGGAATTGAAAAATTCAATTAAAAACTAAAAAAAAGTTATGCAGATGTGTAAAAAAACTGCGCATAACCAACCTGTAACTGTAACCTATGTGTGTGTGTTTTTATGGCATTGTTTATTTTATACTAGTGGCCAGCCCTTAGCTTCGCTTCACATAGCTAATGATAATGTATCTACTCCATGATAATAAACAAGCAAATAAGTAATTTCATTTCAGCAACTCATTACTAAAAAATTATGATTCTTTGAATAAAATTAACCCTTCTCAACCGGCGGGAAAACAAATCGTTACGTTTGTCAAATAAAAAAAAACAAAAGAATCATCTTGTGGTGGTTCCGTAAAGATATTGTATTGTGATTATAATTTATTCGTTTGGTGAAACAGAAGTGTGCATTTAATTATAAAATTCACAGGGGATCTTCAAGTTATTATTTCCTAGTTTTTTGTGAATAATAATAAGTTACTGTTGCATTTGATTTTAAAAATAAACTATTTTACTTTAAAAATAATGTTTTTTTTTAGTTTCCATATTAAACAACAAATTGTTTGCAAAATAATACAAAGTCAATGTCACAGTCAAAAAGCATTTATTCAGTAGGACCGCTGGGATCACTTTGA
Organism: Epirrhoe tristata; assembly: GCA_951394285.1. Lineage (NCBI taxonomy): Eukaryota > Metazoa > Arthropoda > Insecta > Lepidoptera > Geometridae > Epirrhoe > Epirrhoe tristata. The sequence goes on from OX596139.1 coordinate 11,230,875, forward strand.
AACGTCTTAAAACTAGGTGATTCTACTCCTGTTCCTACAGTGTACAGAATCGCATTGGACAATAAACGTTTGCAGTAGTGAGGTCTAAGATGGAGCATGCTTTCCTAGAAGGAACCTATTTACTCTTGATTTAAAGACCCCTATATTGTACTTTTCGGGAAATACGGTAACAGGCAATGAGTTCCACAATTTGGCAGTGCGTATGAAATAAGAGGACTCAAAACGCTTTGTACGAACTCAGACTGATTACACAAACCTTTGCGAGTAAGATTTGATGACTTCGAGTAATTATTTACAATTTCATACAATGGGTTCCGTCATACCTCATAATAATTATTTAAAGCTCAAAAATGGTTAAAAAAACATTAAAAATAATATCAATAAAAAAATCTCAAACAATCATTTAACTTTCTATTTGACACCTGTCAATCTTAAACCTGTCTATTATTAGTCTGAAACGTCAGTTTCAAACTGCCAGGCATAAATAATAACCCTTTGCGGATGACATAACAGTTATGTCCTGGGAACATGGTATACCCTAATCCTCGTAACCAGAGGTCAAGGGGGCGACAGGGTTGATTTATATTGATAAGCTTGGACACCTGGGTAGAGCTGTCTTGACTAAACTTGGCGGGTTAAAACTGACTTTAGTAAAACTACGAATTATATAGGTTAGTAATACGCTTTGATGTTTTTTTGCGATTAAAGTTAAATTATAGTAAACAGCTTAGCTATTTTCATTTTAGGTTCTTTCTGTACAATTTGTTGTATTGGATTTTATTAAAAATTTAAATCAAATGATTCGTTATTTCAATAAAAAAACTACTTCAAGAATACTTTTGTTACAAAAATACGTATATCTAGCAAGTTGTATTAAAAATCGGAAACATCTGAAAACTATATCTATCACTATCACGCAACCGTTAAAAATCGAATCAGTTTAAAAAAAATTAGAATTCTGTACAAATTCGAATTTAGAACCTACAATCGACTTTTTTGCAAATAAAAAGCGACAAGGGCACGTCTACCCGGGTTAATAATATATTGAGGCTTAGGGGAGAAAAAGTAAATCCGAGTTTAAGTACAAGATCTTGTTTTGACAATGACAGCTGTGTTAGAAAAGCGATAAAATGAGTTTACGACTCAATCATAGACTTGGTTTATGTACACATCGTACTCGTAATTGTGTTTTATAGGGAAGTCATAAAGTTATGTTTGATTTGATTTTTTGGCCGGCGGTACTTCAGGTTAAAAAAAAATATTACACATCAAAAACAATAAATGTTGAAAAAAATAGAACAATGTGGAAAATCTTTCAAAAATTATGATGATATTGTAAAAAAAAAAAAAAAAAACGTTTTAATACTAAAAAGAAAACCGACTTTAATGTTTGACTCGAAACGCGGTGTGACTCAGGGCGTCAAGCTGTCGATTCGATTTCTATTTGTGACATGGCTAGGAGGGAAGGTGTTTAGAGTTTAACGGGGAAACTATCAATCCCTCAGGAATAAAATTTATATGGGACCACCTCTGGAGTATACCCTTTCAAACATAAAAATAATTTTGCTAATCGGTCAACAAATGGCGGAACTATCGCGTAACAAGATACAAAAAAAAACAAAAAGCATACAGACGAATTGAGCACCTCCTCCTTTTTTGAAGTCGGTTGAAAATATGTTTATTCAGAACGAATTACACTTGAGCAAAAATTACAAATAAAATAAAACGATGAGACTGCAAAAGTTGAAAAACTGTGAAGCAGTCTCAGCGCCCACCTCCAGAACTGTTGAGTAGGTTCTGATGGAGAACTACATGTTTTTTTTAAATATAGAGAACTTAAACTATACAATAAATCTAAATGTAATCTAAGCAAAATGGTTCTAAGTGTTTTAGAACAACGATAATGGTCGTGAGTATCTTTGTCACTTAGAGCCACTTTTGCCGAGTGCCTGATTAAATTACCTTCTCATGATTTAGTATAAATTTAAAACGACCATCTGCCTTTATAAATCACAAATGCCATAATCAAATACTCAATAACTACGCCCCTTAAAATTGGATCGTAAATTCCCACAAGTCGACTTCAAGGAACGATTGTTGTCACGAATAAATCAAGGTTTACAAGACCTCTGCTACAAAAAAATCGGTACTTTCTTCCTATCAACTAAAATTACAGCAAACTCAACTCTAATGCAATTAAAATAAGGATCCATATCGTTTGGAGGAGATAACTAAGGGTGCATCCTCATTGTTCCATTTTGCACACTTCCTATAACAATCAAAGAATGACAATAGTATAAGATGCTGAATATTTTTCTGCTCTAGATTGGATAACAATCAAAAATCTTAGTATTATTAATACTCTAGTTTCGATGCAATTGTTGCGTTGACAATACTTTATATTTTAAGGGTTGCCTTCTTACCTTTGACATAACATCTGCCTTATTTTTTGCTGCCATTTTATAAAAAAAAACCTTTTTGTGAAGCGAAACGAAAAATTGCATTTCATTTTTTTAACGTTTGATTCACAACCTTTTTGTTATGAAACATTTTTCAATTTCGCCGATAAAAAATAAAATAATTAAACATTCTATAAGTAAGTAGGTAAAGTAAATTAAACGTTGAATCAGTCTCACAGTAAGAAATTGATTCTAATAGTCTGCAATCAACTTTCGTTTACTTCACAAGTAATGATGTACCTAGTAGTTTGGGTATAAACCACCCTATTTTTTACAAAAGATATATATTTCATACTTTTTCCCATGATTCAAATCCTTCGTTTTTAATTAAAGTTACACCAAGAGCGGTAATTTCATGCTGAGTGCGTCTGATTGTAAATATTTAGGGTATAAAATACCCTTATTATTTCTATGATATGACTCCTTCGCCTTGTGGTTTTGAAACATTAATCTATTAAGTATTTTTGGGACATAAGGGTGTGGGGTTAATTATACTCCAAAAGTATTTTGATATGAGTGTACCTACTTAAATGAACTTCCGCAAAGAATAGCCTCAGTGTGAAATATTTTGTTTAAAATCCGGTATGAAAACATGCTACTAAAAAGAATGAAAGAGAAAAACCTGTTGTGCCAACCCCAACAAGATATAGTCATATTAGAGCTATGTTGCTATATTGTCAGGGAACGTCAAAATACAAATCTTTGGACGAATAAATCCTTATACAATATTCATAAGTTTGATTGAATGTGTGGATTTTTGATACTCAATACGATAACACACGAGAGATGATATGAATGTAAAAGGAGTGGATGCACAGTTGACGAGTGATAGGAGTGAGTGGAAGAAGAAGACATGTTGTGCCGACCCCACTTAGCGTGGGATAAGGTCAGGCAGATGATGATACACCCTAAAACCGGCGAACGTATCTGGATCAAACTTGGAATCGATGTTAGATTACAGTCTGGAATAGCTTACTACGTTTTATCACAGAAAAGTAAAGTATTAGGGACTGTGGGTAGCTATGAATCGCAGCTAATTGATATGTTGCAACATATCAATTAGCTGCGATTCATAGCTACCAATCGACATAAAATATTGATAAATCGATGAATATAACTATCAAATCATAGTACGAATACCATCTGGTCTCCTAATTTAGAAATCAATCCTATAATCTAATTAACGTAATAGCACCCCATCGCCCGCCATATGGTTGGATCAAGATAACATCAAATGTGGAACATGCTGTTATGACGTTGGCTAGACCCGGTTTAGTTTTTTATTTAAGCTAATTTAGTTACCGGTACTGCACTGAGCTCTTGAAATCTAATTTTTGTTTAAAAAAAGTCAACATTTTTTACTTTTTCCCAGCGCAGTGGTCCTACTGAATAAATGCTTTTTGAAGCATTTTTTCATCACTTTGAATTTTTTATAGATTTTATTACAGCGAAACTACGGGAAATTAAAACAATAGGTGCCTACTGCCTATGTTCTATCATCATCATCAAACTTAAGAGCTCAGCTCTTGTCGGTGCAATGATGCAACTTCTTCCACCTCTCCCTTTCCAATGCGGTCTTTACTTCTTTATACGACATGACAGCGATCTTCTTTTTTATCTGACTCATCCGTTATTCAATAATTTTTGATTGCCCATTATCACAAAAAAATTATAAGGTAATTTTTTATAGTGCATTACATAGATTGCACTTTTAATATGATTTTATTTCAAGACACTGAAAATAACTGAGATTCAAGAGATAACTGAGAACAAGTTGACACGACAAGAATAAAAAGCTAGTTAAATTAATTAAGTTAGTTTTCAGTAAAATCGATCTCTCGTTCAATAATTACTGTTAGGAACTGTTTTATGTTACTGTTAGGAATTATTTGTAGGTATTTTGTGAATGAATTATTTATGATTATTATATTTTTTTAATGAATGACATGGTGCTAATTGACAATGTTTTAAAATTTATTTTTGATTATTGTGTTATCTACTGTTTACGAATATAATTTTTATGTTATGACTTATAGAAATAAGATTGTATGATACGACTACGCTATTGCATTGGGGGTACCCTGTAATGATAGTGTAATGATAATGATAAATAAATAAATAAATAAATAAATTGACTTCTTCAAACGGGCAATTATACTAAAGAAGGATTTTGATTACCTAGTAATTGTTTCTAAATACCTCGTTATTCATAATTAATAACGATCGTCTACAAATACTAAATGAAAAGGTCAATTATTACGTACTCTTTAATATTTCCAGTGTGATTATGAATATAATTCTTCTCCATAACTGCTGATTTTGATTTTTTATTTTGTAAGTACTTTTTTTAAATGTAAGTATAAAATTGGCTTAATTCCAGCGTTTCCGTGATTATAATGAGTACATTTTGTTTATTTTATCTATTCACAATTTTACACAACTAGGTAGGTAGGTAGGTAATTTATTACTCAAAAAATACATTGCAGGTGAATTTTATGCGTTGTTTCAGATATCTGCCGTCTGCCAAAAAAGGCACCACTAACAAATTGACAATTTCAAGTAAATGTTAAATGGTGTATTCCCGTTCTTATTTCCGTTCGTTTGATGAATATTCGGTTGTTTCTCACTACGATTTCTGACTTCAAGGGCCAATTTTTCGGTTTGGAATATTTGGTCCTAGGTTATGACCGTGTTTTAACATTGATCTTATCGACTGGATACAATATAGCTCGTAGTAAGAAGCATCCGAATATTCACCAAACGAACGAAAACACGAACGCGAATAACCACCCAGACCATTGTTTGTCTAAACGCTTATTACCAATACAAGATGTCATTCCGTCGAACAGCAATTGTAGTACAATTATCGAGCACTTAACAAATTACACCCCTTTATTGAAGCGCGGGGGTGGCAGCTGCATAGGTTAAACGCTTTTGTATATTTGATCACCAATTTGGGTATTTGTAGCGTACGTTTGTTCACCTCTTTACAAAAACTGTATACAAATGAGGTCATTGGTCCGAGAACGAATCTTGCAACGGATTTTCATAGAAAAGATTATAAGGATCGAGATTTAGAAGATAGAGAGGCAAAGGTAGAGTCTTTAAAAGTTGGTGGGGTCTTTGACCCAACTTCAGTGTTACCAGCTGGCTATACAATTCATAGTAGTCAAAACCAACAAAAAATCTTTACGTGCCATACGTGCACTGCACCCGGCGCAGACCATACCAACCGTGACTAAATAATATTCATAAAATATCGATATTATGCATGTCCGCCGTGAAATGTCACCAATTGGTATGCCATTAATTCACCATAAAGCCACAAGGCTCCGTAGTTACGGGACCAAACATACGCACTGCCGAAACTAGATGAATTATTCATGAAAATAGCGCCACCTGCCGTTCAACCGACAAACTACCATTTGGCGTCGTAAATAACTGTCAAATAAATATTTTAGCAAGCACTGTCCCTTTTGTAGGACATTAGTTTTAGTACAAACATTCAAAAAACGACGCATAGGTACATTTTTTTTCGGTTGAAGTAGGTTTAATAATTCCTAAGGTATTTCTAATATGATTTTTTTTTATTTATATGCGCTTTAACACGTGCTCTAAACGGTGAAGGAAAACATCGTGCGGAAACCAGTTAGTGTTCTTATAGGCGGCTATGGGCTTGCAACCTGTCACGTATGTGTTTAAATATGTGTTTGGACATGCCTCTGACTACCTCCCTTAGACATCTTTAAAGGCTCTGGAATAAGTAACATAAAAAGATCTGAGAGAATGTCTACCCCACCTTGGGGATACAGTCGTGATTTTTTTTATGAATAAATAAATGAATAGTTAGAGCTTACGAAACCAAAATAATAAATAATGGGAATATAATACATAGCTACTTAATTCCTTTTCCCAATGCAAATAATTGTAATAAACTGGGTTGGGTGTTGTGGTATCGTGGTAGGTAGGTACTCCTGTAGATTTTGATATCAAGGACACAATGCAGTTAAATGTAGATGTTACTCTTTGCTTTCGGCAAGTATTATGCATTATTTCATTATCTGTCTCGCCGAAGTAGCTAATTGGTAGCCGGGTTGAACCTCGACTTTCAATCCGAAGGTCGTGGGTTCGAATCCCGGCCATGCATCAATGGATTTTTCGTTTCGTAAAATTTATATGCGCTTTGACACGAGCTCTTAACGGTGAAGGAAAACATCGTGAGGAAACCCGCAGCTTAGTCAGCTCCACACGTATTGACGTCGTCTTTCCTGTGGGCGGCTGATTAAGCTGAGAGGATGGTTTAGGTGCTGGGCAAGCCTATTCCATCTCAAACAATGTCCCAGGCACTACAGCGTCCCGTTAAGTGTAGGCATAGATTGCCCCCTGACGCTGTATAAAGGCCTAAGTTTATCTGTCTCGCCGAAGTACCTTAATATGGCGGGAAATTCGAGCAGATCTTGACCAGTGCCCACGACGGTTGATAAGTTTTGTCTGGTTCCACTGTTTATCATATTATTTGTATGTATCATGTAGCATTCAACTAAACAAAGGCCCGGCTATAATCAAAAAGATCTTTTATGAAATAAAAAATCAAATTCGAATTTCAAAAATAAAACGTGTTTTTATTCAACCAGCTTTTGACGTTCAGCACGTACCATGGAGACATTAAAACCAAATGAATCTAGACCTTATTCTTGAGAACTTTCGAGAACGTTTCAAAAATGGAACGGTATTTTATTTCGTTTTGAAACTTTTTTGTGCGCGACCCTATTTCGCGAGACGTGCATTCGATATATAAAATGCTGGAGAAGAAATCTTAAATTCAATAGTAATTTGGTTTAAATAGGGAGAGAGGATCTAAAGAATTGTACGTACGCCCTATTTTTGCGGTGTTGTATGCTCGCGAATTCTCGCGGGTAAGTATTGTGTTATACTGGTTCAGGCTCCACATGAGTCCGTCTACCATCGCGTGTATGAATACGCTCCAAGTTTCTAATTACACACTCAATTTGGTAGGTAAAGCGAGAAATATGAGTTATTGCCCTGACCGTAACCGAGATCAGGCATTTTTAACCTAGCAACAATGGCGGAATTTTCGTGCGATTTAACATTACAAAGGTATTTCTCGATAATCTTTTATACTTAGGTAGTTATAGTTAGCTAATTTGATTAAGATGTAAAAATATTAATTCGTTGGATACATAGTCCACGGGGTGGCTCAATTTAGCTTATACTTATGCATTATTTTCTAGTTTTGTGCCTTTTGGAACGAAGTTCCTTTTTGGACGGTATCGAGGATGGAGGCTAGGCTAGAAAAACAAAAAAAAGCGTTCCATTTTACCGTCACGACATATCGATTTTTCCAGGGAATAAAAGAATAACTGCAAAATCACAACTTTACAGGAGAGGCAAAAAACATGTTATCGTTGATAACTTCACAAATTGTGCAAAATGGTGCGCATAGTACCTAGTGCGCAAAAAATAGATGCGCAGAGTGCGAAAAGTGGTGCACAAGATGCGCAAAATGTCTAATGTACAAACTTCGTTCCAACCGAGTGTTCCACGACACTCACCTAGGTACTTGAAAATGTTTAGGTTAGTATAGAAACTTTAACTCATTTCAAATTAGAAAGAACTCAAGATTCAAGATGTTCTCAAAGTTGGCGGGAAACCAAAGCGAGGCGATGAGAGGCGAAAATTTAGCACTTGGCCATTAACTCTGTAGAGGTTACCGGCCAACTGTTAGGTCTACTATTCCACATTCTGTACACTATAAACACACTTTATTGTTTACTAGATTCTGCATGTGACTGCTTGCAAAAGCATTTTACAAAATCCTGTCTTAGCCTACATCATAACCTACAAATCTTTGAACATTTGTAAACTTGTTGGAAACAGAAGTTTACTTAAATGGTTTATTATATTTTTATGTGAAATAACATATATTATGTAACTTAAACATATACCGAGTGTAATGTCAAAATGTATGATTATTCCTATTTTATTCCGAGGAATAACTTTATACCACGATTTATTAATAAGGTTGTATTTTAAACCCTTTTAAAATTGAGTTCTAAATCGAATTTAAATATTGTTCAGTTTACTTCAACCGTCAGTCGTCATCCAAACCGTACCACAATTATGATGCAAAAACTATGCTATAAATTGCTTTGTCGTATCAAATCGCGCACGACCAGCTACCGTTACTATACATTCTTGGTATGGCACAAGATGTTTTATGCCTATTGGCCATGCTTCAACACTGTAACTCGAGATCAAAAGGGGGTTATTGAGAGGGGCTTATTACAAGAAAATGAGCCGAGTTTAGACCAAGTCTAACTAAAAAACTGTCCCTAGAAAAACGATCTTTACATACTCGTACGTAGAACGCTTTTCAACCGACTTCAAAAAAGGAGGAGGTTCTCAAGTCGTCTGTATGTTTTTTTTTTTTTTTTTTATCTTGTTACGCGATTGTTCCGCCATTTGTTGACCGATTTGCAAAATTCTTTTTATGTTTGAAAGGGTATACTCCAGAGGTGGTCCCATATAAATTTTATTCCTGAGGGATTGATAGTTTCCCCGTAAAACTCTAAACAACTTCCCTCCATGTCACAAATAGAAATCGAATCGACAGCTTGACGCCCTGAGTCACACCGCGTTTCGAGTCAAACATTGAAGTCGGTTTTCTTTTTAGTATTATAACGTCAACATGGGGTTCAACCAAGGTTTTACGTTTTTATAATAAGCAGTATGATCTTTCACGAATATTCAAATATTTGGAACAGTCGTGTTGTAGCATATTAGGACCTCTTTGGCCTACCAAAGCTAAAACTCTTTGCACTTACCTAAATACTTTTATAATTTTATTACTTAGACCAACCTTCGCAAATCTACGCGCGTGTTAATAGGCACCAAATTTTCTCAAACTATTAAAATAGCCTATCAGAATACCGATCAACATCCCTACACCTCTGCAATGTTTCCGTGTTTGATGTTATTAATAACCTTGGTAGGTAATCGGTAAAGAAAAAAAATCAATTTAGTACATCTAACGTCGTAATGGAATCTTTGAAAATAGCCGACTTTAAAGCCATTTTCACGATACCATTCTGACAAACCATTCTTGCCTCTTACTTTCTCAAACTCATCGGAGCAGGAGCTAAGATTCTGTGGCAAGAGGCAAGAATGGTATCGTGTAAATGGCGTCTTAGCCTATTCATCCCTCTCCCCACGGATCGTATCCTCAAACGGCTTAGTTACCTAAGTATAGGTAAACAACTTCCATCCCAAATCTCGGTTCTCAGATCAATATTTGCACGATGGAAACGCATGCGAGATGTCACAAGCAAATTCTAACTTTATGCTGACGCGATGGAGTTGTTATTTGATTGCAGTAAATAGAGGTCGTGAGAATCGACGGTGATAGATGAACACTCATTTTGTCATTACGTTGACAAACTATTATCATAATTGCATTGCATAGCTGTACCGACTCAGATTGGAGTTTCGATAACCTATATAAACGCAAAATAATTACGCCATCAATCTTCAAGGCTCCATTAAAGTAATTTATTTGTTTTTCTTCTATTTATCACCCACTGCATAAAGAAAACTCATTTTATGCCTTTGATCACAACGAACAAGCGAGGAAAATCTAATAAAACTAAAACAAACAAAATTTATGATTTTAACTAAGCAAGGCCCTTTTCCACTCTGATCCACTAATCAAATTCATTAAGGGATTAGTTTCCACTTTTTGTTCCACTCTAATCCATCAATGGTTTTGTTTCCACTTTGAGTTCCACTCTGATCCATCAACACCAGTCACTTTGTTAATGTTTGATTTTATTTTCCAGGTACAAAATGCTTAAGTGGGCAGTATACGGAAAAAAGAACCAGGAAAATCATCTGGCGAACAATTTCGAAAGAGATGATTATGAGGACTGCAGAAAAACCTTTGATGGCACAGCTAGAAGATCACTAGACGCTGAAACAGTTAAAAAGAGTAAAAAACCCACCAGATATCAAAGGAGGTCTCTTGGTGCTAACGCAAGGAAAAACGCTTTAAATGTGGATAAAGAGAATTTAAACTACATTGGCTGTACACCAAATTATTTTAAAGAAGGCTTCATAAAAAAGACTGAAGGGCTTGCACTTAAAGACGTTAGCAATATAACACCTACTTCGGTAACCCCAGTAAAAAAATATGAGAGACGAAAATTCTATTTTAATAGTCCCATGGACGATATCCCTCCGGATTTGCCCCCAACGCCACCTACCTATAGCAGAAGAGTAAGAGAAGCAAAGAAGAGAAAACTGGAAATGACTAGTGTAAATAATAATGATATATTTAGCAGAGATAATTGTATTTATAGATCTGAGAGAAGAGTAAGTGTAGATAGAAACTCATTAAGCTCGCCGCGACTTAGTCACAGCACGTCCGAGCCATCATTAAATGATCTATCGGCCAGGCTTAGTGCAGTAACAACTAATAATAGACATTCTATTGCTTTAAGCAAGCAAATTAATACTAAACCAGTGTGCACCACCAAAGCGACGAGTGAAGATCTAGTGGAAATTGAATACGACAAGGATGTAGTAATAAATTGTACAGAAAAACCAGTAGAGATTGATAAGTCTAGCGAAGGGAAGACTTTGCCAATCTTCGGTCACCATATATTTATGGAGAACCCTTTATATTTTAACAAACAGGAGAATGGAGTCAGAGATATAAGGCCATTGAAACGCACCAGAAAGAAATCCAATGAATTTCAAAGCTCTTTCAAATCACCATCTGTAGATAAAAGAGACACACATACGTTAGTGAGGGACGCCTGCTCTCCTATGTCGATAACTCCGTTGTCTATTAAACTTGCGGAGTTGAGATTTAGCACAATGAGCACTCATACAAAATCACAGAGAGTGCCTTTCACTAATGATGTGTCAGAGTATTTTCCTAAAATAGAAGTCCCTTTCGCTGTTCCCATGAGAGATGAGGAAATTTCTGCTGAAATGGAGAATAAATTCATTTTAGGTAAAGACTCAATCACTCATGAATCAGAGTCTACAGTTTCCACAACAGAAATGGGTGATGTTACTCTAGAAAAGATGATTGAAGATATTATTAAAAGTACAAAAATGGTGAAAACTAAGAGAAGGATACTGAGTGGAATGCCAATTAATAAACCAATAGAGGAAGAAATTCCTACTCTCGAAGCTGTCAAAGATTTATTCGTTAATCCTCAAGCGGAGAATAAAGCTAATTATATCAAAGAAGCTAGGTATGTAAACTTATCTAGAGAAAACTCTGTTTCTCCAAAAAATTCTCCTGTGAAGAAGATGAAACCAGTACACAGAGTCAACGATAGGCTCCTAAAAAACCTTCCAATAGGATGTTTTATTCTTGATGATGGTGATGGTTACAACGAAAGAGAAGTATGCACTCCTGAAAATTTCATCTCGTCAAAGTGTAGAGTTGTTCCTGAAGTGCAGAAGAGTATCACACTTGTCAGATCACGTTCAATGTGCTCTTCGATGGAGAAAAGCAGCTGTGAGGATCTTTCGGAGTCTACACCCGATTTGTACTCCTCCGCAAACAACCGAGCTAGCTTGCGATTGAAGCGACAAAGATGTATTCGTCGTAAGAAATCCACTCTTAGCAATGAAAGTCAATGGAAACCAAAAGACCCCATAACGTCAATTCTCACTCTAGAAATTGGTTTGCCCAGTCCTGCTACAGAATTGCCTAATTCTTCTCTATGCCAACCTCTCAGCTCTCCTTTATGTCATCCTCTTGAAAATGATGATGATTTTCATCAATTCCCAAATAACTCAATCCGATCAAATGTCTCACACAGCAGTCTTATGCCAAACAAAGAGCCAGGAACGAGGGAACATTTTGGATTGACTCTACTGAACGGAATACCAAGTCCTATCACACCTGTTCCTAATTTAAAAAGGCCTGGGAAGGTTCTGAGTGAAGAAAGAGCGCATAAGACGAGCAAGCTTGACGAGGACTTACTAACAGATGGATACACTCCTGTGATTGAGCATAAATCAATAAGGAGGTGTCTGACGTATTCTCCTGAGGAGAATAGCATATCTAGCAGTGAAGAGAAGCGAAGTAGCGTTGCCAGTAATCGGACGGACGCTCTAAATGGCAGTACCGATCGCTTTCAAGCGCTAAAGGGTACTATCGATCTAGAAATCGTGACTAGAAATGACGCCATAGACGTTCACGGTGAGTGGTGACTATCGAACTCCGTTTATCTATATTTATATTATCTTCTTGGAGTATATTTTTTTAAATGTGAATTATTTTCAGTGATTCGATGCAGAGACCTGCAACGGCCCGCTGGAAGTGGAAAGATAGATGACATCAATGCTTATGCCAAGGTTGGTTTCTATCCGTCTTATTACAAGAAAATGAACCAAGTTTAGACTAAGACTAACTAAAAAACTGTCCCTAGAAAAACGATCTTTAAATACTCGTACATAGAACGTTTTTTTGTTGAAACAGTGTTGTTTTGACATGTGTCAACATGGGGTTCAACTAAAGTTTAACGTTTATCTAATAAGCAGCCATAGTTTAAACAATAGTAATCCCAGCAAATGCCCCTGAACAACACCAAACGTTGTTTTATGAACTAAAGATACAATAAATAAAAGTTTAAAAAAATTGGTTTCCTGATAATGTATAATATCTACCGCTCCAAAATAATTTTAATCTCTGCAGGTCGTTATAAGCGGAATGACTGAAACCCAATCACTGCCCTCCCAGAGATCCATTTTCCAAAGGACCTCGGTGCTGTACGGGAAGAGAGAGCCTGAGTTCCAAAGACACTTGAGACTTCCACTCCCAACTGCTGTCTACGACCATCAGATAATACACATATCTGTGTGGCACAGGGATAAGAAGTACAGGTAAGCTCTTCTAAGGTGGCCTTTAAACTTCATCACGTGTTGGCACTGACTCAAACGAAAGATGATCAGCCCACATGTACCTGCTGCTGATAGAGGCTTCTTCATTTTCACGTCACTTTTTTCGATCCTGCACTCCAAACGGCTGACATGACATTTTTTTCATTCACACGTGAAAAGAACAACGGCCTTACTAATAAACGTGGTAAAGTTATTCCTGAGTGTAAACTGTCAAAATGTATGTTTATTTATATTTTATTCCGAGGAAGGAATAACTTTATACCACGATTAATTAGTAAGGCCCTAAGAAATTAGGTAAGAAAAAATCTGTGGAATGACTAACAAATATTCATACATAAAATATAGCCTTTTTCCGTAGTAGTTTATGGGAATAAACATATTTATGGGAATAAATATGATATGAAAAATTACGTAAATGTCTGAGGAAGTGGGGGTAAAATTGTTGGGAATATTTATAAATGCTGTTACGTCAGCCTGATGGAAGTGTGTCTGAAGCTACTGAAGGTATCGATAACCTTTCCATTAATGTTTAATGGGTTTCAATTTAAAAGGTTTCCAATGTTGCTTGTAGCAACATTAGGTAACTTTTACAGCGGGAGAAATTACAAAAAAGCATTACTTACAACAGTTTGTCGGTTCGTATGTTTGCTATACTGATTGTTACCTACCTGTTTTAGATTTTTGTTATGGACGTAGCTAATTTTATCAGAAATGAGGATGTTTATACTGATGATTATTTATCTCCACGGGTGACACTGCGTGCCGCAGTATCAAATACTTACTCTAATGGAAATCCAAAAACACCAAGACAAGTAATCTTCATAAAAATCATAATACGCCTCATCTATACTTAGAGTTCTATGGGAGTGAATGCGGGAAAACTGGCGCTTGAATTATGCATCATTCCAATGAAGCAGTTTCGGTAATGAACATGCCATAGAGACGTGAATTTATGGAAATTGCGTAGCTTTTTTACTTTCCTATTAGATTTGAAAATGTCTTTATCTGAATTGAGAATCAAGAAAATTCAAGAAAACAAGTTTTTTTAAGAATGGTTGGCGAGTGTTAAACGTGTTGCTCTTAAAATCTTAACAATAAGTAACTGTCTGCAAAAATTATAAATTACTAGCTGACCCGCGCTCGCCTTCGTCTGCGCATTGTTTCGTCAATCAACGATCTTTGGAACTGCCTTGCACAACCCCTAAGGGGGTTTTTCAATTTATACCGAGTTTAGAGTGAATCGGATCAAGGAATAAAATTTTTGATATAAACTGGACCACCCTGTATACCATTTTTCTGTCATAAGAACCTTCTCCTGACAGTAACAAACACAACAAAAAAAATTGTGAAATCGGTCCAGCCGTTTACGCGTGATGGCGTGACCAAGGGATACAGGGATTCATTTTTATATATAGAGATAATTCAAGGAATACAGACTTAAGTTTGAACTATTGACTATAATATTAGATCATTGTAATAACTAGGTTTAACCTGGTTACCCAGATAAGCCTAACGTCAACAAAATTCAATTAATCTCAAAAATCTATCACAAATCGTTGTGTAATTTGTGTCTGGACGGAACATTGGCGAAGAGAGCGTTTTTCACTTTTCCCTCTGTATCCCACTCATACATAAGATATTTGGGGTCGGCATGGCGCGGGCTGCGGTGCGCATGCGTAGAGCCATCGATCTGGCCTCGCGCCGAACCCGGGCAGTTACGCGGAGGACTCTAACCGGACCGTATCCGCTTTGCCCCAGCTCACCCAATACGCATTGAATTTTCATAAAACTAAAGGAATTTGTGTTTGTGCTGTGTTGTGAAGTGCTGCGTTGTGTTGCTTTAGGTAAGGTTGGATTGGACTTGTTTTATTAATCTGCTGATCTCAATTGTAGGTATTATTGAGAAATTTTATAAGCTTTTCTCAATTTACAGTCACCTTTGACATAAATACATATTTTAAGGGCTTACGTGTAGGTTATTGGTAACTAAAGCTCTATCACATAAAGATAGTTATGAATATCTATCAAAAGATAGATTTTCCTATCCGCCCATTTAAAGCCCACTTGGCTACTGGCACCATAGACAATAGTCTATTTACTCTACAGAATTCTACACTCTACAGAATTGTTATAGATACCTACCTATAGGTCTCCTATTAGTTAATAATACCTAAAATCTCCAGATTAAAGAGATATCATTGACAAAAAACCTAAACCTAAAGTTTAATAGCCAGCTGAACCAATTTTGATACCTCTTCAACCTACTGGAATACATTATCTCCTAGTTATAGATCTACCTAGACCGCCTAGATTGAACACTTCCTCATGCAAAACTTAAATTAAGCCATTGAGTTATGTGTTTCGGAAGGCTCGTTTAACTGACGGTTCCGGCGTATTAGTTATTAAGCCATGGCAGCCAGTAGTTGGCTTAGGCCTGACACCCGAGGCAGATACCTACAAGTAAATGTTTTAAAGCCATAGCTACAACAGAAGCCGGTGATAAATCAGCGTGATTTACATTGGTAGAGCCTAGATGCCTAGAGCCAGCGTCAATGAAGGCTAAAAAGTTTGCCTGTTTATAACCCCAGTATAGGATAGCATCCCAAATTCATTATAGTGATCTTAGGTATTTTTAGGCACAGAATAAAATTAATTTTTGACATCCGACACAGGGGCTGTATCCGCGTTCCTTTTTTCGTTCGTTTGATGAATATTCGGATGTTTCCCACCACGATTTCTGACTTCAAGGGCCAATTTTTCGGTTTGGAATATTTGGTCCTAGGCTAGGACCGTTGAAAAATTGGCACATGAAGTCAAAAATCGTGGTGAGAAGCATCCGAATATTCATCACACGAACGAAAATAGGAACGCGAATACGGCCCCAGGAAGTCTTCGAATGAAAGCTGGACATGTATTGGGTGTTATTCATTAAAACGTACATTCTATCAATTCAATTTATTTGTTTGTAGATAAAAAAATATTATTTTACCTACCGGGGCTGCTAGTATGTACTGTACATAGGTATATTGTACCTTTATTATAAAATTCAAGGTAGTGGCTTGATTAAAATATGTACTAACCTAATCTAGTTTTTGTGAGTCTTATCGAGCTGATCACGAATTCAATGTTCAACAGTATTTATTTTACTTTTTTCTGTGTGCTTTTGAACAACTTCTAAACGAGGTTATGTTCTAGCATTGTATAGACTAGGATAAATATTAAAGTTTCAATAACAACTTAAATAGTAAAGTTAAAATCAGAGAGGTACAGTCACGGCCAATAAGATGTATACACATCATAATTTTCAAAAATATGTATCCACCACTCCGTTTCAAAAAGATGTATCCATTTACAGAAAACGTTCTAAAATCTAAGCCGCTGTTCGTAGAGACTTGAAATTTTGTGGGTATGCCCATCTTGATGCCGTAGGGGTATTTTAAAAAAGTATTTTTGAAAATTCAACCCCTAAGAGGGTAAAAAGTGCTAAAAACTTTATATGAAAAATCGTATTCTTGGTAATAAAGAAATATGAAACTTATCATTATGGCTCTTCAATAAACTTGATAAAATATTGCATTGAGTTCAAAACAACACTAGAACGGAATTTAGGGATGTTAAAATTTGTATGGAAACTTTTTTGATGCTACCCATTTTGCACCATTATTACTTAAAATAATATTGGAACGAACATCCACTGGGCATATGCCTAACGTTGTACATCCAGTTTGTTCATAGTTTCTGCTACCCTAGAAATCTGAGAGGTCCATCCACTGGGCATATGCCTAACGTTGTACATTTGGATGTAGGGTAGCAAAAACTACGAAAAAATTGTTTTTGAAGTGAAAACTTCTTTAGGCGCGTTAGCGACATAGAGGAAATAGTTTTGAAATGAGTAAAAATCTTTGGATTCACTAAGACGCTGTCAAGTGACCTAAGATGCTTTAATGTCAAAACGCTAAGACGCTTTAATGTCAAGACGCTAAGACGCTTTAATGTCAAGACACTGTCACGGGACCCAAGACGCTGTAATGTCACCTAGACCTAAGACCACAAATGACCAAATGACCAAAAATTTTCGTTCGACTTTAAAGGCGGCCGCGTGTTTTCGTCAGCGCGATCTAGAAAACGACCAATTTTAGTCGCGCCATCTAGTTATAAATTTCAGAACTACCAACTTCAAGTAACTGTTCTACACTGCATAAAGTTTAGGAATAGAGCTTTTGTTTACATTTAGATTAGATATAATAATTTAATAAATAATTACATTAGAATAAGCTAAATTAATTGGAGAAACTATAAAAAGGTCCCAGATCGAGCATTTTTATGTATCGTTCAGATTTTTGATGCAACTGTATTCATTCAAATATTATGTTTTAAAAAGTATACAGCATTAAAATCACTAGGTATTATACTTACCTAATTGTTCAAGTTTTCACTTCTGGTCGGCACTTCCAAAGTGCCACTGGTTTTTTTTCGTAGTTTCTGCTACCCTAAAAATCTGATATGTCCATCCACTACTGGGCATATGCCTTACCTAACAGTGTACATCCAGCTTGTTCGTATTTTACAATATCGCTCTTGGTCATGCTTTTAGTCGTTCCTGATAGATCGTCGAAGTTAAGCAATGTTCTAAACGGGCCGTATGTGGATGGGTGACCGCAAGTGACATTTTCTTCTGAGCGCTTCCGTGCTGCGGAGGGCACGTTTATTGTCAGTTCCAGCTATTTAAGTCATGTGCCATGACGGAGGCCTTAAGGAGGCCTAAAAACTCATCTGACTCATACGAACTTACTTACAGCATGTTATACTCGTAGTATCCAGAGTAGCATAGGCGTTGGTTGCTCGTGGCTGAAGTCACAGACGGGCCGCTAGTATGGCATAATCATCATCATCATCCGCTCCGCAGTCGGGTAGGCCTCCCTCTATTTACGCTATCCATTCCGGCCCCTACATCACTCATTCAAAACCTATGTTACCTTACCTCCTTGATGTCGTCTACCCATCGCGCAATTTGACAGAAAAAAGCCATTAACACGATACCATTCTTGCCTCTTGCTTTCTCAAACTCAACGGAGCTAGGTATTCTGTGGCAAGAAGCAAGAATGGTATACCAGAATAGTATCGTGTAAATGGCGTTGAATTCTTTTTTTTTATAAAAGCTACTAAAACCTTGAAAACTCAGCCACAATTCACTGAAATAGGTCACACGACTTCTTAAAGTCATAATATGAAACCGCCTTCTTTCCCGGAGTCCCGATAAATTGGAATAGAGCCAGGGGAAGTACCTCTTTTTGTATTTCGATATAAATTTATAAGCTAATAGCTTTTATTCCGGAATTTCTCTTACTGGTTTTTGGATTAGAAAATAAAATAAAGATAATTCAAAACTTCTTAAAGCTTTTTCTTTTTCAAAAGTTCTGGAATTGTTTTTGTATATGTATGACACCTACGTGTTTGAATTTATTGATTTCCTGTCTACAAAAATTAAATGCTTTTTGAACTAATAGGTTCTCAGAAATACATGCATGAAACTTGCATACTCCACTCCGTTGCATGCTTCCTCATTTTCCCGCTACTTTTTCCGATTCTGTGTCAGTCGATCCTTATTTTTAACCGACTTCAAAAAAAGAAGCGAGGTTCTATGTTCGGCTGTATGTATGTTTTCTGTCAAGAAAAAAACCGTAATTTATCAAACTCGGTATAGCAACAGACAATGTATAACGAAAGAAATAAAATGACCTTTAACGTTGCTATAATATTTATAGATAGAATATACATTATATACGAACCTAATCAATACTACCATTATAGAGTAAGTTAGGTAGGTACCTACTCGATAAGGTCATCGTAATTTTTGGATATTGAATTACAAATGTAACCTACTTGGAGTCTGCATTATTTCAGAGGTTGATACCTATCTAGATTATTTAGGACGTAGTCACTTGGCAAACTTATATTTAGGCACCTACCTGAAGATTTTTTGTTTTGTATACATAGGGAGGATACCTACCTAGTCTCTAGTCATACTTAGTATTAAATTTTTTCTCTATGTTTGACCCCATAGGTATATTACACTAACTATCATTACCTACATCTCGTAGGGTTTGTACAGCGTCAGGAGCTAAGGTATGCCTACACTTAAAAGGGTTCTGCACACATCTTAAACTTTGAATCAAATTCAATATTACGTAGATAGAAGTCAAACATACACGCCAAAAATCACAACCCCTCCTTCGCCGTAAAAAAGTAGTAGGTACTTACTTACCTACCTACTAAGTAGGTTCCTACCGTAGTGAAAATCACTTTGAAAAGAATGCAATAAACTTATATTTTTAACGCGTTCGGTAAACTTCCTTGGCGCGTTCGGAAACCAGTCATGAAACCTTGCTAGTTTCGGAAGCTCGTAAAATCTTGATGGCTTAAGCCGAATTTACATTACGAAATTAGTGGCATGAAATTAATTTCGTGACATTAGTTTTACCAACAGTTTCACGTGTAATTTAATATTTTCGTAATGCATGCATTAATTTCATGAATCCAAATGAGTTTCGTGCGGTGCGCGATTTTTTGGTGAAATTAATGTCATGCAACTAATTTCATAGTGTAGACGCGACGTGAAATTAGTGTCGCGAAAGCGCCTGCGCTGTGCAGACGTCTGTATTTTTATCATCGCGCGCGCTTCAAGCGTTGAAAATGGAATCCACCAACGTCTTTTTTTTCTTGATAGTCTTTTTTTAAGTTTATATATAAGCATCTCTTTAGCTACATTGAATATAGAAAAATATAGCTTTGATGCTGATGGCGCCATGGTTACTGCAATACTGTGGATTTCACGACACAATTTTTTTTACGAAATTACTTTCGCATATACCGAAACTACTTTCGTGAAACTGAGTTCAACATGCATGACACTAATTTCGTAATGTAAATCCCGCTTTAGGTTGATAAAGCTCTTTTCAGTATGCTTATAGTAAGCATCACTTAGCTTATCCCTTGTTAATGGCTGAAAAATACTGTAACAATTGGTTTATTTTTCGTGGGATGATATAAATTGTGATCTTAGCACATAGACATAGCTTATTCTTTAAAAACTTTTCTCAGAATCTAGATTTAATCTTATACTAGATTTTTTGAATTTTAATTACTTTTACGTAGGATTGAGTTGAATGAACATAGACTATAAATTAGTTCGCATTCAATTGAAAGAGTAGGTATCATAGTGCTCATTTTTGGGACTAAAGTCGACTAAAAACCTCCAAAAAATTTGCAGAAATTATTCCATATTCACATAGGTTTACAAAATACAATAGAATCAGTTGAGCCTTATAGTAGGCACCTATTGAAAATCTATAGCCCAACTGATCTAGGTCACTGCCAGTTGGTAGCCCAAAACATTGGTATTAATTCCACAATAAGTATAGCTACCATAGATATAATCCCGGAGATCGGCGGACCAACATTGCGGTAGGGTCTCATTACGTGTTTTACGAGCGGCTATCAAGGGCCTCCCGGCTTTATTGGAGTCCGAAAAATGTTCGGGAATACGTGATGAATTGGAGTATTACGGGACAGTTTTATCAGTCGGTTTGTTCTAGGGATGCCCGATCTTTTGCTTTGAATCGATTTTTTGGATCTTATTGAATCGTAACCCCGTGAATCGGGTTGGTCTTAATTGTGTGTGTAGGTGCGCATGCACGTTGTTTCGTGTGTGCGAGCTCGGGAACGCTCCATAGACAAACGAGCGCTTAGCATCGTTTACGCAGAAATAATACCTACATGGCTACGAATAATGTAGCTATTGAAATAGGTGCAGTTAATACTACACCTTTTTCAATCAACTACCCTCTACATCGATATAATAAAAAAATCGCATTTCTATATCTATACCTATAAAGATCTTAATCTGACTGACTGGTTCATCAAGTTCAAGCCGAAATTATGAAGCTAGAAAGTTGAAGTTACCATTTAGATATTAAAGTCATTCAAGTAAATTTTTGACAATTCCCTATTAAAACTTTTACATCTTTATTAGATGATTTATACAGCGTCAGGAAGCAACCAATGCCTACACTTAACGGGACGCTGCAGTGCCTGGGACATTGTTTGAGATGGAATAGGCTTGTACTCCCTATTACCACACCTGAAATTGTTTTCTGTTTATAATTCTCAAAGGTAATTTATGTCAACACATTTGCATGTTTTATTCATGATGGAAACGCTGAATATTTAACTAAATACCTACTTCCTTAGTTTGCTTTAGAGGAGTTTGTCTTTTAATTGACTTAACTGTGTTGGCTCTGCGCTGTGGGCGAAGACCCGCTGTGACGCAGAAGGATGTAGGCTTGATCCCTGCCGCGGGACAAATTTTTGTGTGTTTTGCAAATATTATCTCGGATCTGGGTGTTTTATAAGTATAATTGTGTAGCTTTGTATGTATAAAAAAGTATAATATCAGTCATTTGATTGCTATAACCTGTGGCGTAGCTAGGTAGCCAAGGGCCCTGGTGCAAAAAACCGGGGCCCTAACTGAACGGTTTAGGTTTTATCAAGTCAAAATATGCAGGGTGTGGCAAAATGTAAACGTATTTATTTTTTTGTAAAAACTTAAGATTTGATTCGTCATTTTCTGGGTAACAATTTCAAAAATCTAATAATGCAGTTGTTTTTATTTTCAAAATAATCATACCTATAGTTTCCTAAGAACAAAACCTTCCGGACTCTCAGGACTCAGAGTCTGAGGGCCCCTTGAGCTTGGGGGCCCCAGTGCACTGCACCGCCTAGCCATTCGGTAGCTACGCCACTGGCTATAACACGACCTCTGCTTACTTGGGGTCTAAATGAGGCTGTGTGAAATGTCCAACAATACATATATATTTATTTATCTTTGGCCATTTCGAGCAAGTATATTAATGCGATAATCGCCATATAAACACTAAAGACCTCTATCCATCACTGCCATCTGCTAGAAACGGATTATTCTAAATAAATAAGCCGTATTCAGTCTACGTAGAGATAATCTAGTCTTAGTCTACGTAATTGCTTTTATCTAATGACGTCACGTTTGAGTGACGTCAGCGATCTACAAGTACTACGTCATCACTCATTTGTTATGACGCCATTTCATTTCACTAATGCTCACATAACGAGCATATCTTAAATTGTACCTACGACTATTGCTCTAAATTCTGCTACAAATGATTATACAGGGTGTAAAAAGACGTCTACCGAAGCCGAAAGGGGTAGGTACAGCATCCCAACACACAACCAAATCCAAAAGGTTTTCCGAAAAAAACATTATATCCGGAGAAAACAGCGTTTGAAGATTACTGTTTGCGTATGTACTGGGCGCGTTTTTATAAGTAGATTGCTGGATTTTGAGTTTTAATAGTTATTTTCTTTTATAAATGCAATTATTAGGTAGGTATGGTCTTATTATGTTGTACTTGTGGTAAATCACTAGAAAATAAAATAAAATGACGTAGCTAAGTAAAAAAATTTTTGCCTTTTTTTTCGATCATGATTCAGAATCATGGTCTGATTGAAACCCCTCAGTTTTTGGTAGCAGTCTTTTTACACCCTGTATAGTACTACAACGAAATACTTACTATTTCGTTGTAATATTTAGTTAATTTTACTGGAAAGGACTCAAGACTGTAGGGCGATAGAAATCCACTCCAATTTTTAAGGTTCTTTTCAAAAAAAAATCCTAAATTCATTTCGCAGCTAAAATTTGAACCTAAGGTCTAAGGTACTATCGAATGAAATAGGTACCTACTGTATGAAGCGGATAAACGAATTAGTTACCTACATTTTACATATTCGCCGCACAGCCACAACGAAAGTGAATTTTTTAGTCTCTAATTTTTCAACTCTTCTCAGCACATTTTTTACAGATGAAAACGGTCTTATTTACCTACATTTATAACGCAAACAAAATCTCCCGAAAACTCATAACTCTGTGAAAAGTAGCTAATGCTCAACCCATAACACTTCCACTCAGGGCTGTCCAAAAAAATAAGACCATCTGGATGATTTACTAGCTGCACTCTGCGGTGTTTTACCTACTTCTTTTCGGTATAAAAAGTAGCCTATTTGCAGTTTCAGATAACTCTTCGTTTTTATACGTAGGAAGTTAGGCTTTTATTTTTTAAAGATTGTATCGCTGTATCATTAGAGATTATAGTCTCAAGACCCTGTAAGTGTACACTCAATGGAGCGCTGTAGTGCCAACACACTGATAAGATGGATAAGTTTTCGCAGCGTAATCCCAATTAATCGAACTTATTCTTTGGAAAAACATCGTTATTATAGTGGGTCCGGTTCATTTTCCCTCAGTCCTCAAAAATTGTGTCAAAGAGCATAAAAAAATCCAAAATGAAAAATATTAATTTATGGAAGCTAGGATTCGATGCCTGGCCTTCGATTCGAAAGACAGCAAAATGTTTCACTCAGCCAACACGACTGAACATTTCAAGCATTTTTATATTATACCTTTCACCAATAAATCATATAACTACCTACTCGGGGTTTTTGTAAATAAATAAACAAGCTCTGGATTTATAGCCTTGCTACTTTACGCGAATATTTCTGTTATTTATTTTCATCCATTTGCGTGATAAATTAAATGAATAAGAAAAGGGTACGTGCTGAGATGACGGTTGTTGGAATGTGTAAAGAGAATAGATGTTGTGTCGACTCCATCTCGTTGTCAAGAATGTAACAAGAACAGCGTTAAGCAGTTAAGTTTCTGTTCATATTCTTTGCTCGCGTGATAACACCATTTTCCAGGCTATGATCTAGTCCAAGTTTCATCCAGATCCGTTCAGCCGTTTCAGCGTGAAATATTATTAGTAGGATAACTTTTTTTATCTAATTTATGTCAACAAAACGTTGACAACCCTAACGTTACGAGTTCAAAACACAAACAGGGGGAGTTCAGCCATCTCCCTTTGCCTTTTATGGTATCTGCTACATTGTTAATGGTATTCGCGTGGAACGGCTCCTGATCCAGCACGGACCAATAAACTTTTATGACGAGTAAATATTGGACTTTAAAATTACTTAACGTAATTAGTATTGTACTATTACACTGTACAGCTAAATGTACTTATAAACTTTATTGCGGTTGGGTAGTTAGTGAAATCGATTGGTGATTTATAGACTCGCTTTGCTCCACATGTAGCCTTCTTCTTCTTATCGTGTCACTAGTTCTTTCGAACCAGTGTGGTGAAAGGATTTTAAGTGCGCCTCAAAGAGGCTCCTTTCGTGCACTTGACACATGTTTTCGAGCTTTGTAGGTTCTACGACATGTCGGTTTCCACACGACGTTTTCCTTCACCGTTTGAGAGTACTGGCGTAGTGCACATACATTTTTCGGCAGAAAAACTCATTGGTGCACGGCCGGGATTGACCACCGATCTTACGATCGGAAGGCGGGGCCACTACCACAGTGCTCTCATGAGTGCAGACATGTAGTCATGGCATATACGAGTAAAGAAACAAAAGAAAATGATGGATTTTGTGAAGCAATAAGGGTCTTAAACATAAAGAAATATATGATTTATGAACGTTTTTGGCTCGCTTTGCTCGTCATTTAGCAGTCGAATATGAAGTAAAGGACTTGCTTGGTGACTGAGCTTCGCTTGCCGAGTTTAGGCATATAAATTAAAAAGCTATTTTGACCAATATAAACTAAAATCGTCATTTTTGTATAGACATACTTTTTATCTTTCGATAAAAAAAACATTTTGCACTAATCCACGCTCCACCCTTAGTTCATGCTTCAAAGGTTTCTCGTTAATTGAACGTCGCTTAACTGATAGTTCAT
This sequence comes from Epirrhoe tristata, assembly GCA_951394285.1. NCBI lineage: Eukaryota > Metazoa > Arthropoda > Insecta > Lepidoptera > Geometridae > Epirrhoe > Epirrhoe tristata. The sequence continues at coordinate 11,256,102 of OX596139.1, forward strand.
TATTGTTCAAGACGACTTGGCATGAAGCCAGTTCGAAGGAATTGTAAAGTCGTGTTTACACGATAGGACAGTAATGGAGCGACAGTGACTTTACTCGTGCATGTTTGAAAAAAACAGAGACCACGCTGAATGGCTGACATAAAAAACGCTGGGTAGTTGGTAGATGTCTACAGTACGTACTTGAAGCGCTCGTCGTGCTTGCTTAGTCGTTCTAAATTCTTCGTTCTTTTTTTTTATTTTATTTTATTTTAATTTTATTTTATTTTAATGAAATATCATATAAAATGTACATATTGCATGCGCAAGACGTTGATTATGGCTGACCGTTACTGTACCACTAATACCTGTTACATTTTTTTACCCATAATACGCAATAAAACAATTTGATTTGATTTGATTTGATTTGATTTGTTCTTCTCTTGATAAATAATTGATGTTAAGCAACGTTTGAAATGGTCTGTAAGTGGATGGGTGACCGCCAGTGGCATTTTCATCTGTGCTCTTCCGTGCTTCGGAGGGCACGTTGAATTGTCGGTCCCGGCTATTTAAGTCGTTAAGCCATGACGGGGGCCTTAAGGCGGCCTAAAAACTTCGTCACCAGAGTTGGCCACTGACTCATACGAACTTACTTACTTACAGTACATAAAGATCCAGTCTTGAGTCTGTTTTCTTTCAAAACCGGAATCGTGTGTTGTGATGCTGAATCAGAATCAGAATCAGAAATTTTTTATTGGTAAGGTCTTATTGTAAATGGTACAGTTTTAAACAGTTATCCAATTCGGATGTGCAACATTATTGTCTAGTTTTAATAACCTAAACATAAAAAACATAAGTAGGTAGGTCAGGTAGGTAGTAACTTATACCTCCTTTAAAATGTCGCATTGCTATCACTTTCCCAATGTGACCACAGCCTTAAACCATGTCTAATTGTCTATTCCATGACTCCTAACGAAGTCGAGACAATTACCTACCTGAATACTTTAATATTGATTCTACGATACAACGTTTTTTCATCCCCATGCAATGGATGCCTTTACCCTGCAGTGGGAAACACTAAATAAATGTAAAAAAAAAGCTACATATATTTACTCGTTGTTTGAATTTTGTTGAATACTGCAACTTTTATATCGTAGAAAATACAGTTCGAGTTATAAGAATTTTCCTTTCAGACGCTTTAAGCAGGTTTTCTTCAAACAGCGCTGACCTCATTTATCCATCTCAAGGGATAGTTAAAGACAAAAAGCTGAACTCTACTTTGCCTTCGAGTCTATAACGACGAATTTACATTGGGCCAGTAGCTAGCCTCAACCACTCGCCCTAAACTTTTTAAGGTCTAGAAGAATTTAAAAGGGAATCACTTTATTATGGGCATTGGCAGTTCAAGGAAATTGTTCCTTAGCTTCTTTATATTAGACCAAGATACGGATAATAACTTTAAAAACGCAGAACATAAAAGGGATTTCGTTGCACCTACATTTAAAACATGTAGGTACTTATTATTACGCATGGACAATATCTCTCAATGATGATCAAGGAAACACTAGTATTTTCTGTGTTGCTGTTGCCAATGACTGACCAAATCAAAATCACGAGGCCATATTACTGGCGCCAGTAACTGCTTCAGTCTGAAACGTGCCGAAGATTCTGTACAATAACTCCGAAAACAAAGGCTTTTCCCACAAGGTTACTACGAGTGGATATAAGAAAAACTCCTATAACCCCACATTTCCCTCTAGGTTAATACACTGTAGACGTTTATAGCTGCAATTGTTATTTGACTTGGGTTTCATTTACAAGATTTTCTTCTCAACGGCATTGTTGGGAAGTATTTTTGTTACATTTATCTTTACCAACATTTATCTTTACCTAGTAGAACATGATTGAAACCAAAATATTTCAACACGTAACCTACATTGTGTTCAAGCAAATAAACCATCTTTATCTTTATCTTATATTTACTATTTTCAAGTTATATTCATACTCTTTAATATAAGTTATAATGATATTTATTTTATTTTATTTAAATTAGTTACGGGTAGATTACTTGTTTATTTACCTCGACATTTCGATAGCATTACAGCATTATGCATTATTTTAATTTACGTATTCTCTGAGCCAAAGTAAAGTAGGTATAAGTGGTAATAAAAATATTATATATTTTGCAGAGCCGTTTATTTAGCCATATTTTTTGCTCGTTGAACTGATATTAGTATCTTAAACATAACACAGTTTTTTTCACAAATTAAAATAACAGTAGTGTAGAATTGTGATAACAAAAATACCCAACAGTCACATTGGCGCTGACCCCACACTAGGATTTCCTGTCGTGAGCATCAGCAACTACAAGTACTATGGCATCACAACACCCAGACCATACTAACACACCTAACACCTGGTAAATAATGTCGCCGCGTGTATGTGAAAAGGTGCGCAGTATTGGCTCGCCGCCAGCCACTCCCTTCATGTAAACATCCCTTAATCTTCAGCAAATATGGCTTCTTTGGAATCAATCTTTGGAAGTCTTGTTATTTAAACGTGATGTTTTGTTGACTCTATTGACTTCGATGACACGGGTAAAAAGTTAATTGCTCCAAAAAACATAGCATGTTTTGGGCGTTAATCCGAAGGTCGTGGGTTCGAGTCCCGACCATTCATCACTGGATTTTTCGTTCCGAAAAATTTATATGCGCTTTAACACGACCTCATAACGTTGAAGGAAAACATCGTGAGGAAACCCGCAGTTTAGTCAGCTCCACACGTATTGACGTCGTCTCTCCTGTGGGCGGCTGATTAAGCTGAGAGGATGGTTTAGGTGCTGGGCAAGCCTATTCAATCTCAAACAATGTCCCAGGCACTACAGCATCCCGTTAAGTGTAGGCATAGGTTGCCTCCTGACGCTGTATAAATCATCTAATATAGATGTAAAGGCCTAAGTAAGTATTGGGCGTCAAACCTATAGACAAAAATGCTTGCAAACCTTATTTCATTATCTTTGATCAAACTTATTCACCCAAAAATTAGCCACAATTTGTATTCGTTAGCAAGCTCGCGTGACGGACAAAAGTGCTCGCAGTCTATCAAGTTCATTTTCTTTATCAGTGGTAAAGTTTTAATGGTGTGGTTGGATAGATATATCAACAGAGTGTGCAGTGTGCTATTAGCATCGATCTACTACCTAGAAAGGCAATCAGCCTCACAATTTGCTATGAAAGTAACTTAGTTTTTATCAGTGTTAGGGCTCGTGAAAGTTGAACTAAGTAAGATTAGCTGCCAAAGTTTTGGAACGTGGACAACTTTTTATTGGATAAAACATAGTGGTATTAAAAAAAAAGACGTGTGGCACTCGGAGACTCTCGCGGTATAGCTATTGCATTTTACTGCCGGTCGGAGTGGGGGTGTTAGGTTATTTTACGTTACGGAATTTCTAGATTCGGTCTCCACGATCAAGGCCCGCGATAGAAGCTATGCAATAGCTTAAAAACAGTTACAATGACTCACACCAAAAATATAGCGTAGGTATCTGACTTTTTGTTTTTCACGTTGAAAGAAATGTACCTATAAAAAATAAAGATTACGTGATTGTATTGGACCGTACTAAATATGTTGCGTATGCAATTCATATATTATATTTATTTGCGAGTATAAAATAATATAAACTTTTTATTCTTAGAGCGAATTTAAAACGTCGCGACCACGACAAGGAGTAACCATATCTAAATTTTCCAGTCCAAAGTAAGATGTCGTTCGTATCGCAAACCGTTGCTGGTCTCAGTCAGACCCGGAGGCAGGACCCAGCCGTGCCTCCTCGCCAGCACTGCTCCCACCAACACACCAACCGCTTCCAGCTGCGGAGGAAGAACAGTCTCCCAGAATGGGATCCCCCAGAACCGCGTGCCAGGAAAAACAGCCTCCCCGCTGATATCATGACTGACAAACCGTCACCGATTTTAGAAGAGTGACAATCAACCTCGTAAGTCTTGGTGTACCTGTCACTCTAGCAGCATGAGGCACTAGCACCAGGACAGGCTTCGTGGTACAGGCCCCCTTGCATGATTAGAGGCTTCTGTGTTCCAGGCACGATCCCTATAGATGTTTGTATCGATGTTAAATTAAGGGAGGTTCGTAAGAATGTTTGTGTTGTGATTCCCTTTTGAAACTAAGCAGTACCTAGACAGCAGCCTCTTTGAGGTTCACAGAAATTCATCATGCCTGTATCGAAAGAATTTTAAACCTGGAAGAAGAAAAGGTAGTAGATCAAAATCCCATAACTTTGATAAGCAGCAAACAGGAGCGTCGTTGGGGCCTCATAGAACCTTTGACCACGCCAGTTGCAAAGAACTTCTAACCTGTCAAGAAGAACACAACGAGGTCTCGTCAAGATCATCCAATGAAATCTCATGAATGTTGTTCCAATCTTGAAAGTTCATAAGAATCTATTGGTCAGTTTTACAAAGACCCCTTTCAATAGAAGAATCCAGAAGCCAGAAGAAGATGAAGAACAATTCTACTTTACTCTTAGACACCGTTTACACGATGCCATTCTGGCATACCATTGGTATGCATTGGTATGGTATGGAATGGTATGCCAGAATGGAATCGTGTAAACGGTGTCTTATACTGAAGCAATTGTTAATTGATCAGAAATCACTGAGTAAATTGAATCAACGGATATTTTAACCGCAATATCCTTGAAGGTAATACTAATGAGATAAATGGTATTAGGAAATCAGAATGAAATCAATTAGAATCCGGACTAGATTGGCTGTGCATTTGGCACGGAAATAAGACAACTTCATTAGCTAGTAATTTGTTTAAACCGGGATTCTTTTAAAGATTTCTCTGACAATCTTATGAGCACTCAACGGTCAAAACACGATGTTTGTTGACAGCCCACCGAGCGTGTTTCATTACGGAAAACTTATATGCGCATCAACGCAAGCTCAGCTCTCGCTAAGCTCAAAGCAGTGAACGAAAAAGTCGCAAAAAAACTAGTCAGTATTCTAATAGACGATGATGTGATTGTAGCTTGTATGTGTGCTACAGTGGGCATGTGCCAAATTATGTATATGAAAGTGCCTCGATATTCTAAAGGATTTAGATGATCATTCTAATCACCGCTATAAAGCGATATTTTACGACGCTATTTTCAAGACCTACATGTAAAACTTGGGCTCATAAATTCTAATATCGAACCTTGGAAGTTGGTCCAATCGATTTTTCGATATGTCAAGGTGTGGAGTTTATTTAGAACATCGTTGTTGTACCAGACTGGTATATACTCACAATTTTCCCATCGTTTATGTACCTAAAGGTCAAGATATCCTGTAATAATAAAACTCTATAAATAAGCTATTGGAAATTAGATATTTTATAAGGTTTCCGATAAAAAACAAATGCTTTTATTTCTACTAAAGATTCACCGATGATATCGAAACCCGAATACATAGTTGGTTTCTTATTGACTTATTCCTTACAATAATCCATTGGGACATCGACATGTCGTAGAAATATCGCAAGAAAAATCATCCAACGAAATACGATTTTTATTGCTACAGAAATAGAGCTCAAGATCTGTTGCAAGGATAAGGTATTGCAAGTTACTTATTATGAGGTAATTTCGCAATCGATCAGTGAATTCTTGATGGAAGGAAAGTGACTTTGTGCAAGTCTCTAATAAGGGGCCTTATTAGATGGCGTTATTAGCTGATATTGCCACATGTATAGCATAGATATGGCATAATTGAACTCGTGAGAAACATGAGGCCCTATTTCACTCTGATCCACTTATGAAATCCACTAAGGGATTTGTTTCCATTCTTTCTTCCACTCTAATCCATCAATGGTTTTGTTTCCACTTTCAGTTCCACTCTGATCCATCAATGACTTTGTTTCCACTTTGAGTTTCACTCTGATCCATCAATAGCACTTTGAGTTCCACTACCTGTATCTTCCCATAGTTTATTTATAGTTGGGGAATCTTCTAGCAAGACAATAATGGAATTCAGAATGAATATGACAACAGTTCACAATACAAAAGATGTGTAATAATATTTCTTATCTCAAATCAGTATGGACTGTATGGAGGTCAAACTAAATGGCATCCCACGAAGCTTTGTAATCTTGAGACATTTACAAAAAGATAATATGAAACTCCTTCGATAATACTCAAACAAAAAGAAGTGTACTATAGTACCTACTGTTACAACGTAACAGAAGGAAATTGAGAGTACAAATAAAACCTTATGTTATCGCAATTGATACTGATATTATAAGAAGTTTTCAACCGACTTCAAAAAAGGAGGAGGTTCTCAATTCGTCTGTATGTTTTTTTTTTTTTTTTTTTTGTATCTTGTTACGCGATTGCTCCGCCATTTGTTGACCGATTTGCAAAATTTTTTTCATGTTTGAAAGGGTATACTCCAGAGGTGGTCCCATATAAATTTTATTCCTGAGGGATTGATAGTTTCCCCGTAAAACTCTAAACACCTTCCCTCCTAGCCATGTCACAAATAGAAATCGAATCGACAGCTTGACGCCCTGAGTCACACCGCGTTTCGAGTCAAACATTGAAGTCGGTTTTCTTTTTAGTATAAAAACGTAATTATTTCAATGCTTATTACAAAACGACTTGACCAATTCTGATGGTTTTATATTTTTCAGAATGGACTATGATGATTATCTTCCAAGACAGATCCGAAATTGAAAGTGTGCAATTGTTTAAATTAATATTTTGCAATGAAAGTTTGTACCCTGGTTGTTGATTTCTCATTATGTGGTACCTCTAGTTTATTTATACAACAAGGACTACCTACTATAAGTTATTGCACCCAACAGTCACATCCATAGGTACTCCTGATTACATTCTAGGATTCCTATGTCTTGCTTGGGTATCAGATACTACAAGTATTTTGACGGTCAGTCGTAACGGCGAAAAAAAGTCTCCCATCCAAAGTCCCAATTTTATTACATTTTCTTCTTTGCGTTTCGTAAATGACTTTTTTGTAAAGTTTGTTACCAAAACCACATAAAAATCTTAGAATATAAACACAGACTGACTGATTGTCATGTATCGTGAACGCTACTTGTCTAGGCTACTAGGTTCGACCAGGTTGCCTTATCAGATCCTTCACGCAACAGAAGGCGAAAGTAATCGTTGGTGTACTTCGCGTGACTGTGAGGGAAAGTGTAACCTTGGTCATGGGTCAGGCTGGTTAAGAATTTTCACTTCAAATTTTTGAAGACTGTTTACCTTGTGGGCCGAGGCAAACGGAAGAAAAGATATTCTTTGCACAGCAATGGGACTGTGTTCCTCCATTTCTCATACGTGGGGGTGGATAGCCACTGCGTGCATTACAGAGCGCATATACCTTTGGAGAAATTCTGTCATGTGTTTTTTTCATTTACTGAGTATTTAATCAACTGTGTAACTATTCGGTGTCATTTGAACATTGAATTGGGTCAAACATCGCCCCAGTTTCAACTTTAGCCCGGGGCAAGTGCATGTTGAAGCAATCACATTTAGCTGTTCCGTTGAGGCAAGTTGAGTTACTAAGTTCTTTTATATCAAGATCAGCAGTGGGACATTGAAGGCTGATATAATAATAATAATAGTAATGATAATAATAATAATAATTTTTGTATTCTTTTCTTTTATTTCTTATTATAGATTTTATACAGGGTCTTTAATTTAAAACTACACAAACTGACAAGGCCTCATTTTTGGGTTGTAAATAGACGTTTGACCGTATCAATTATTATTTATTTAAGAACAGACTTTCCACCAATCGCAGCTACATCACGAATGGACTAAGTTATACAAGAAGCAACAATCAATTGAAAAAATTGTCTTTATCGATTTTCTCGGGATTTTCATAACAAAACAAAAAAAACATAACATACATATTTTTTAATTTATTTATTTTTGGATTCAACCCAATTCCTGAATTAAGTTAGTTTAAAATAAAAGACCTAGGGTCTTTTTCCAGACGCCTTTCAGGAAAAACTTGGCCACTTGTCAGTTCTAGTGGCCTACCTACCTGCCTAAATTAGAAGTCAAAAGGTTTTTAAGGTCAAAGTTCAAAAGGTCTAGATCACTTTCAGAGAAAAAACATGTTTGATGACGGGTACATTCTGGAATAGCCCCTCCAATAACCTATGTACTTGAGCAATCACATTAGGTACATTAGTGGCACACCCAGTTCTTGCATTCTTATATACGAATATATTTATAATACCTACGTCGTACTGGATGTACCTAACAAAACTTCTGACTGATCAGAGGTTTTTCGGTTTGTTATTCTAACACTTCGAGAAAATATCAAATTATTCACAGCCGAGCTTTCGTTTGCTACACTAACGACGTTGTTGAACCGTATACCAATATTTATTCTTTTCTTTTGTTGTTGATGCCCACAATACGAAACCATAGTGTGGGATCACTGTTAAGTCTTGTCTTTTTACTTTTTCAGACTTTTTTCTTAAAGCTGATTCTCCTTTTTTCAGGCGGAGCGAGTTCCTAGGATGCGTCTCGTTCCCGCTGAAAGATGCAACTAAGTCGGACATCACCGGCACCTACTTCCTGCAGTCTAGTGGACGGCCGGCCCATGAGAAGGGCCGTGTAAGCGACCGCAAGATGGCTACTGACAACACCGAAACGAGCACCAATGATGGCACTAAAGAGAACCATGATAAAGGTAAATCTTCAGCTCATTTCACCAATTGCTCGTTGCACATTGCTTTTGCCATTATTTCTGTTCAGTCCTGGAGAAATGTAACATAGCAGAAATAAGGTCAACGCAAAAGGTACCTATGTTTCAGCAACTGATAGTAGAATTCAAAGGCTGCTACTGCTGCGTTCTTGGATCCAATACGGTCTTCGTCAACGACAGCTTGCTTATTATTAACACAATAGACAGTATCTGGAATATTATAGTTCTTGATATAGTGCGTAGTGACATGTAGTCACTTAGCCACAAAAGCCCCCCACGGCCACTTTCTACATTAATTTCAAAGCGCCTGCTTTACTAAAAGTCTGTTTCTTCCAGGTGTAAGCAACGGCCCTTCCTCTACGTCAGGCAATGCCGCGGCCGTCGCCGCAGCCCTCCAGCGTGAGGCGGACGAGCATCTGTTCTTGCGGTACTTGGAACTGGACCCACCTGATGACCCCAATGCGCCGAAGAAAACGCAGAGGAGTGGCCGGACTCCTTTCACCACTACAAGAAAGTAAGTACTAGGGGCGCAGAATAGACATAGCATAATCACCTCATAATACATAGAAACAGAAACCTGATAACATTATTTTGTTTCTAACTCATTGTCTTAGCACTCTTTTGATCTTTTCCATCCTTGCTTGTACACCATAGCGAAAAAAATCTTACCGTCTATGTTTTACACTGACAGCATCTCCTTTTACAGACTGGTTCGCGGCACCAACGGTGGTTTCGGCTTCACCGTGGTGTGGACCCGACCACCTCGCGTGGAGAGAGTTGCCCAAGGAGGCTCCGCTGAGAGAGCGGGCCTTCGCGCCGGCGATTACATAGTCTTCGTTGGCAACAAGAATGTCGTCACTGTATCTGAGGAAGAAGTCAGGGGTCTTGTCAAGTAAGTTTCCCCTTATTTTTTCAAGCAGTATTATGTGCTCTTCATTACGACGATAGGTAGTGACTTTAAACCTTTTCAATACTTAATTGTTCTTCTTTTTCCAGATCAGCAGGCCAGATGCTGACTTTAGAAACGTTCCGCCGTATCCACGGAAACGGGTCCAGCGCGGTGCGACCGCGTCTCTCCCAAGTCACCACCTTCCCCCAAGAGTCTACCCCCCCACCAGCGCCAAGGTCTCCAAGAACAGCTGCCCTGGCGTCTCCAGCCGCAGTGGCCAGACCCCCCACAGCCTGCTCCTCCACCAGCCAATCCCTCGATCGACGCAAGCTACACCTACCCCAAGTCACCTTCTCTAAAGAGGTTGGTAACGGCATCATAGTCTGATTTCCGGAGTTTTGGAACTAGTCACGCGTCGTTCGAATTTACAAACTTTTTTCGGTAAAAAAGTGGTGCTGCTAGACCTATGGGATTTCTAAATTATTAGGTTTAAACATGTTAGATTTTATAAAAATTTGGAATCATCTAGAAATTTAATTTATGATTTAGGCATTTGAAATTGTGAATTTAGGAGAGGTCAAGTTGTAGAGAAAAATTGACTAGCTGATTTATTTATTTTATTATTTTAAAAACTAGACTAAATTTAATTTCTGTTCTGTAATTTTATTTGGGAAAACGCTTTTTTAATAGGTATGTTTATTATTGCGTTATTTTGTATAGACTTCATACATTCCATGTAGATATTAATGTGTATTTATTTCTAATGTTAGTGCTAAGGTTGAGGTCACAGGTAACTTAAGTTATCTAGGTAGTGTAAGTCAAATTTTGGGGAATCGTTACGTTTAAGCTTACTGTTTCGTTATTATTTATTTTGTTATTATGTTTTCTTTTCAATTTATTTTCTTTTAGATTTTGTGTGTTAACTTTTTATTTTGTATCATTCATAAAGTGTAGGTAGGTTTAGTTTAATTTGTTTTCGTAGCCGACATGATTGTGTGTTTAATTTATTTTCTGTATTCGATCAATTTGGTTCCTGTTGTTTTTATTTCGTTTCCAATATGTTAAGTGAATTTAAGTGCAAATAAATTTATTGCTTTTAATTTTTTGTTTGTTTATTTTTGTTTATTATCCTCATATTCTTACTATTAGTCATCCTCATTAACCTCACTCTATAGTATCACATTCATGTTTTGATTAACAATCATTACAATCCGATTTATCTTTGAAGATACAATTCGTAGTAATTTTCACCATGTATCACAGAGCACATATTCTACATACATACGAGCCCTGCAACTTATGCAATTTAAAAGCTACTTTTTTTTATGATTTTAAAAGGGCAATTTGCTTCGTTTGATCCTGGCATAATTATTTGCGCATTCGACCTTTAAATGGTTAAGAATAACATCGTGATGAAACCAGTTTGTATTCTAATAGTGGACGATTTCCGATGGGCTTATCAATGTCTCGTTTTGACTGCTAACTTCAGCTAAAAGTCAGCAGGTTCCAAAATATAATGACGTGCCAAGACGATTAGTCGTTCTGAGCACCTCCAGAGGATCTTGAATTCCCTAGAAAAGATTTGATAGAATGTCTACCGTGGGATACAGTACATTGCTATCATTGACATGCGAAAAATCAAAAAAGCTTTGGTAATGAATGGACTTTGTGTTGAATATGAATGAAGCCATTTAAATCTGAAAACAGGTACCTATACAGGGTGTAAAAAGACGTCTACCGAAGCCGAAAGGGGTAGGTACAGCATCCCAACACACAACCAAATCCAAAAGGATTTTCCGAAAAAATCATAATATCCGTAGAAAACAGCGTTTGAAGATTACTGTTTGCGTATGTACTGGGCGTGTTTTTTTACGTAGATTGCTGGATTTTGAGTTTTAACAGATTTTTTCTTTTATAAATGAAATTATTAGGTAGGTATGATCTTATTATGTATCTAGTAGCAAATAACCGCAAATAACATAAAATGACATAGCTACGTCAAAAAAATTATCTTTAGAATCATGGTCTGATTGCAACACATCAGTTTTCGGTAGTAGTCTTTTTACACCCTGTATATAAATAAATAATGCTGGACATTTCCCACAGCCCCAAAGTAGTCTGAGGACGTTATGAGAAGCACGTGACTGATAAAACTGGAATCAATATGTTTTGGGAATACTTGGGAAATTTAAGGTTTTCATGCATTGTAGTACAGGCCTATAGGGCGTGGTGACGCTATATTTTGTACTTATACTTGGATTGGAGATATAGTCCTGCCTGCCTCTCCCATACAGACGCCAGGGCTGGCTACTGATGGAAGGAAACGGGCACTCCTGGCTGTAGTGGCCAGGGAGCAGCATTACGCCACCTGCCTGCAGTTTGGACTGGTGCGGTTCGTCTCTCCTCTAGCGGAGAGGGCCGACCTCATCGCGCCAAGCGACCATCAGCTACTTTTTCAGAATATTGAAGAGGTTAGTTATGTAGTTTGCGTTTAGTAAAAATGAGCAGCAACGAACCTTGAATTCCAAGGTCTTAAGGGAAGGCCCACCTGCGATGCAGATAGATTGAGTATTTGAGAGACAAATATTTGAATGATCTACTTTTTTTGAAGTACGTACCAAAGATTCAGCTTCTTTGATTCTTAGTTGATTTTTATTAAGCGTAGGTATCCTGGCTACGATTTTAACTGGTAGCAAAGTTTTTTTGCTAATAGTAGATACATAGTACAAAATAGATATTTCCCCGCTATGGTCGTAGTAATAAAATTTTATGAATTAGATTCTGTAAGGTGCTTTCTGGTAAGACCGGACAAGTAGTAAGTCCGGATAAGTCATGTAACTACTAAATTCAGCAATATTTTTAAATGATGGCAACATCACCGTACGCGCCATTTTGTTGTGCCCCTCCCTACAGTCTGCTTTTTACGCTATGCCCAGCAGAACGTGTGCTATTGTCGTTCAAAAAAAGGATGTACCAAAAGTGGAAAAAGACATGATCCGATCTTCCACCTGAAACGTTCTGTGAGCAATTTGGTAGGTAATTTTTGTTTATTTTTGAAGTTTTGCTGTTTTATTACCATTTGCGATGTAAGACTAATTGATTAGTACTATACAATAATGTCTACGACGTTTGTAGACAAAGATCCGATCTTTAACCTCGTAGGTTAAGATCGGACATAATCCGCCGGTCTTTCACTTTAAAGTGTTTCTCAAACTTTTTACTTTACATGCTTTTTATTTTACTTTCAATATTCGATTTGTCTGTAACAAACGTCTCACTTTCGCAAGCTTTTGTACGGATGTCTTGGCTGTTTTCGCCTACAAGTAAGTAAGTTATCAAAGTTACCTAAATTTATGATGTTTAAAATGTAACTTGTTTTACTAATAATGTTGTAAAAGTACTTACTTTTTTGTTTTTACTTAAAGAAGTATTTGTTATGTTTAGTTGTTGATTGTTATTGATTTCTTGTTTGTTCTGGATTGTATAAAATACGTAAGTATTAAGATTTGTTGACAGAACGTGCTATAATACTGCATAAATATGCATATTACTTAATAATAATTTAAGTGGATTGACCGAGTTTGGAATACCACGCTGCATTCAAAGACTGGTATTGTCGACGTAGGGCGCAAAACAGTCAAGTTGAAGTGGGACTGGGCAGGGCACGTGAGCCGGATGCACAGCGAAAAATGGGCAAACATCTTAACACCCTGGAGACAACGCCGCGGACGGCCAAGGAAACGTTGGAGAGACGACCTCGACTCCTTCGATAGTGGGTGGTGGAACCTATCAAAGGAAATAATTGGGGGAGACCTTTGCCCAGCAGTGGGACAGTATAGGTTAAATAAAAAATAATAATTTAAGAGTAAAGTGCCCACCTACAGACTGAAATGTTCGTCCTATCTAACAGTAGGTATTTAGTTATGTTCAACTTTACATAAAGTATTTTGATTTTTTGCTTATTTGTTTGTAGATTAAAATTTAAGCTTATAATGAATAAAGTTGATTGATAATGATTTTTTTGTTATTATTAGAGCTTGAAAATGCAAGTTTCAACTCTGACTTCTATTTTGTTAATTGTCTGCCTGCTGTAATTATGAGTCTAATGAGCCTTTAGATGTAAAAGTTTGAGATACACAAAAATCTATGTTTGAAGCATGTGGAGTAAGATCGGACATTTGGAGTAAAAAAATGTATTAAATCTTCGCTAAAACTTAAATTTAAAAACCAATTCAATAACTATTTGTACTATGTTTTTTATTAGGTAAGTCCGAATATTTTCCTGTGATAGAGCTTATTCTAGCTGTTACAGAGGTGATTTTATAAGGTAGTCCGGTCTTACCTTAACACGGTCCGATCTTTTACTTGCCATTCTGAAAAATTTTGCTCTGTTTGATCATTCATAAAACATCAACCGTTGTGTTTATCTAAACATTACAAATAAGAAATGAAACCTCTGTATTTTTGCAACAGTTTGGTTGCTATGGCGTTGTAAAAGAGTCACTAGAGGCGATACAATAAAATATTTTCTAAGACTCTTTAGGTTTTCTGAAAAATAGTCCGATCTTACCAGAAAGCACCTTAAATGATTTATTTTCAACTATTCTTAACTTGCAACATCCACAGATCTTCAGGCTATCAGAAGAGATATTGGAGCAGATTGTGCAGGAGGACGGAGAGATCCAGACATCCACGGTCGTGGCGGTCTACCTCCAGAAAGCGCAGCTGTTTCTCAGCCTCTACAAGAAGTACTGTCTGGGCCTCAAGAGAGCTGACTGTGTTTTGGTAAGATAAGTTGATAATTTTTTTTTTTTTTTTTTTTTTATTCTTCACAGGATTTGTTGTTTTTTCACATAAAACGAATCTATAAAGATTTTAGGTTTTCAAAACCTAGATCAAAATGTTATTTCTTTTTGTTGACATACAAAACATTATCGAAAGTCTTTGTTTGAGGTGCAAGAGATAGCGCAGAGGTCAATGCGCATAACTGATAGTTGATCCGAAAAATAACTAAAATTAACAACAACACACAACAAGTTTGAAAACTTTACATCAATACAAAAAAATCAGGTTCACATAACAACCCTGGCTTCCTCGTCTTCAAGTCATCCAGGCTTCTGATAAAGTCTCTAAGCTCCAGCAGCTTCGGCACATTCCTAACCATCACGTATACCATATTCGGTTCCTTTAATTGCTCCTTCAAATAATCTGGCAGCTCTTCATAAACAACCAAATAGTTCTCTCCAAACTTTCGGAATAGAACCGGAGATCTTTCACTAATACACTTGCATTTCAGAGACAAGTTTAGTTCTATTTCTGCCTCGCTGTTGATCACCACGCTTCCTCTAGTTTCTGTTGTATTAGTAGTCAGATCCAGTATTTTTACTAATGGAAGCTCAGTATCCCCACATTTGCATTTCTCGTCTGTTATGGTGACTTCTAGCCAGTGACACATCGGGAAAGTAAACAGGTTTGGGTACATCACAACTTGCAGCCATTTTCCATTATAATCAGTGATGCAGAGGACTGATGTTAGTAAGATCGTTAGAGGTATCAACTTCAACATGATGTGTGTTCTTAAACGCTGCTTTTAAGACTAAGCTTAGATTTACATGCAGATGCTTATGAAGCTAAATACTAAGATAAGTAATGACCTATACTTAAAGAGTTTTTAAGTTGATAAAAATTATCTTATTGCAGTTAATTTAGTCATAACAACAATAAATTATATCTATGAAAAAGAGTAATATTTAGAGTATAATGTAGTTTAGACCTTTGCCCAGCAGTGGGACGAAATAGGTTAATAAAAAATAAAAAAAAATAAAAATTGTAGTTTAGAACTGTATTTACGTAGTGGGATGTTCTCTTGACTTTCCGAAGGTAACGAGTTCAAATCCGTGAACCGATTAATTAATTTATGCGCATTCCCACTAGCTCTGTGAAGGAAAACGACGATGTGAAGAAACTAACGCCACCTAAATCATCTGTGATAGTTGAAAGAGGCCAATGATGATGATGATAAACTAGTCTATGAAACTGAATCAATTATAGGTAAAGAAATCGAAGGACCCAAGCGGCGCATTCTCCCGGTTCTGCATCAGCCCACCGATCCCCCGGAGGAGGCCAGACATCACCTCACTGGTCCACAAGCCCCTGGAACAGTTCCGGGAGCTGCTACGGCTTATGAGGGCAGCGGCGGCCGCTACTGGTGCTGGACCTTACGACCAGCTGGAGAAGAAGCAGCTTCAAGTTATTGTTGAGCAGCTGCAGGTGAGACTGAAAAATTGCAACCGACTAGAGAGACGAACTTGACTCTCACTCTTCACATTGGACCACATTAGCTCACAATAGAGAAGAGTGGAAGAAAGGAAAGGAGGCATTTGCCCTGCAGTCAGACATCACGGGCTATTAATAGTATTAATAATAATAACTGACTGCGTCAGAAGCATATTTTAGGAAGTGTGTTTCATAGTGTATCCCAGTTTTCTAAATATTATAATAGTTTTATAGAAAATACTGTACGAACAAAATACAAGAGACTTTTCTACACAGGTTTGCTACCAGGACGTCACAGCTGGTTCAGGCCTAATGGGATTGGCTGGTGATGGGAAACCACTACTCTCCGTATCAGATTTGGAGAGTCGACTCGTGTTCACTAGATGTAAGGTATGTTGCGGGAACGATCAAAGTGAGAGTTCAAAGAGTGCGTTTCGTATTTTTTATAAACCGGATTAGTATTTAATGGACATCTTTTCAATATACTTAATTTCAGCCGTTTGTGCTAAGCACACCAGGCCGTCAATGGATATTTGGGGGAGAGCTGTCAAGGGTGGAAGGGCGGGCTGTCCGACCCTACTGGGCACTACTCTTCAGTGACCTGTTGCTCTTCGCCACCGTCTCCAGAGACAGGGTCCTGTTTGTGACTGAAGAGCCTGTTGCGTTGGGGACCATATCGGAGGCGCAGTTCAATGTTAGGAAGAAAGGTGTGTAGATGTGCTCTTGTCTTTCAATTCTAAGGTAACAATTTCGAATCTTGGCACGAGTGGCACGGCCAAAATCATAGATCAATGGATTTTCAACCAGCAACCTATAACAATTACAAACTTCCCAAAATATGCCAAATATGTATTTAGACGTCTCCTGACTACCCCATAAAAAAGCTTCAAATGATCTCGAATGATTTAATCTCGAAAGATCTAGATATATCAAACTCATTAATTTTAATAAAAGCCTCGTGGTTCTAGCGCAGATACTTTACAGTGTTTATGTATCCTCAGCCACTGAATTCCGTTTGATCCTTGGTCGCAATGGTGGCGAGTCACCGTTGGTATCCTGCTCCCCGCGGACTCCGGGAAGGACGCGGACCGTGGCGCTCAGAGCACCCTCTATGGACTTGAAGGCAGTATGGCAGAGTTTACTTCAGCGTCAAATGTGAGTATTTACACTGTATATACACGACGCATTTTCACTGATGGATAAATCGGTCAATTTGCACCAATCAAAACCTTTTGATTTGATCAAGAAATTACTTCCATACAACAAAATCTAGATCATCCTCGAACATTACTACACTGTAGGTCACAATCAATTAATATAACAATTTTTCTGTCAGATACCGAGCGCACACGATGTCCGGCACACCATTAGGCTCTCCGCTTGATTCTCCGGATCCACAGCTGACGTTCTCCCTGGCCACACTGGATTCTCAGCAGCGTCAGGTATCAGCGTCTAGCATCCAACGGCACTCCAGTCTGGCACTACTCCCAGCTAGCTCCTATCGATCCCACCTCAATATGCTGGTAGAAGAACGACCAGAAAAAGAGGTCAGGGTCAGCTTTGATATGAGGACTAGCTCAGCTAGTCCGCTTCCTCAACCTGTCAGAGGTCCTCTGAGCACCGTCTGGAGAACAGCCCCAACACCAGAAACGCCATCAGCGAATCTGTCTCCAGCGGAGTCCCAAACTTTCTCCTCCCATTTCGTATCATCTTCCAGCATTGAGAGGAACGATGAGCGCCCTGCTTCCCCTAGTGCGCTGTTGACCCCGGACGGTGGGGAAGAATATTCAGAAATATCTCCTTGCCGTTGGGAATCTTTTGAGGCTGATCTTGCTTTGGCAGATTTAGACGTGGATCCGTCTTACAAACACGCTGTTGAAGAGCGTATATTTCTGCCCGATGATCCATTGCTACCCAGGATGGCTCTGCCAGAAAGGCCAACGCCACCTGCGTACCTGGAACTCTGATCAGCAGAGTCCGACCCTGAACTGGCGAACGCATGCTTCCCTAGATCAGGTCGGACTTGGCGTTGAAGCTCATTGAAGCTCAGTGAATAGTGAACCACGAATGGTGTGTTCTCCTAGCTACACATGCATAGCCATGTATAGAACTCTTGATGTCCAGATTGGCAAAGCTTTCGTTGTGTAGGCTGGCTGGCGCCAGCGCGGGCAAAGTTGTTGGATTGTTATGAAATTCGCTTATAGTCGAAGATAAGGTTGTGGTAACAAAATTTTGAGAGACATATTTTCGAACATTAGCAGTATTAAAACTTCGTATTTTGATTATGATAGAAAATCTAATTTATAAGTCTGATACCCACTTATGAATGGTGAGTTTGGAGAAAAAAAATCGGATATTCTGAATATTTTAACTAACTTTTAATGGAACTGATTTGAATGGGGTAAGCAACTTGCTTTTTACTGAAACATGTATGCCAATATGCCAATATATTGTACAATGTTATACTTGAATAGAAATTCAGTGTCAAAATGTAACTATAGGGTAACAATAGGGAAATATATGTGTAATACTTACAGGCATCTGTATCTTTTTGTAATATTACGATTTGCTTCATGTCTTCCGTCCTTGATTAGACGAAATTCCAAACGCTTCCTTTATTTTCGAATAAATTTCAATTTATGAATTTTACGCTCCTTTTGCTACTACTACTAATTCTATAACTTAACTGTTTAATGGAACAATTATTGTTATAATATGAATCGTACCCATGATTATAGATGTTGTAATAGATGTACAAAATAGTTGTTGTGAATCTGTACATACAGGTACATTTGTACAGGTCATGTGGATATTTAGCGATCAATTTCGCGAGGTCAATCATGTAGAGTTCATTGTAGACTTAGAGCACAATTCAAAGCTAGTTATATTTTACAAAAAAACACCTGATTTCGTCTAATGTACAAGAAAAATGGTAGATGGTAATTTCTAATGTAAATTTTACTGCTTATTCGATGTAACTAGACAAATATTTTCATAATTTGGCTTTGTAAATGTTAAATCCTGTTCTGATTTGTCGTGTTTCATTGTCGATAGCATCGCAAAATGTTCACATAACCTATTTTCCGGGGTTTTTTGTATGCGTATGACCTTTTCGAAAAACAAATTTGTAGTTTAAATCAGTAATTTTCGATGTCTTTGGCTGTGTGTAAATTTTAATATAGTCGTAATTATTGTATGAGGGGAAACCATAATTTTGAGAAAACATTTTACTAATAGTTCTGGATTCTTTGTGATGTAAATTTAATCGACGTAATTTATTTGGATGTTTGTGTTTAGATCGGAACAGTATATTACCAATATCCGTAAATAAAGTGAATTTGTCGATGGCGATCAATATTTTTATTTTATCTAGATCCAGTTTTGCGACTCTACCGAAAATGAACCTACTACCATTTTTCTGTTTAAACATATTTTTTATGTATTTTAAGATTTTCGTTCTGAACTCTTCATTTTTGTATCTATACGTCACATTGTAACAATCTAATTAAAAGGAATATCAAGATAATTTTAATATAGATGGTGAGTTGATTTTTGAAAACAAATATCCACATGGCCTAGAAAACCAAAAACAGAACTGACATCAAATTTAAATAAATATTAAATTTTAGACTAGAAGAAGTTCTCAAGAAACCCAAACGGGAGCTGGAGGTAGTGCGACAGAAGGTGGAAGAAGCACTCGAAGCAGAGGATCCACAATGCACCTACAAAGGTGGATGACGCAGCTCCCAGAAGCTGAAGAAATGGACCCTCCTGAACCAGATATGGAGGTAGATAGCATGTATTTAGCCGTTCATCTTTGAGATGCTTCAGAGAAGTAGAGAGAAATTTTCTACTTTTTATGTTGTCAAAAGTCTAAGCTTTCATGGTTTTGAAGGTTTATATACGATTATAAGAGGAAAATTACTTCCACTCTACTACTTAACTCAAGCTATTTGCGCCATAATCAAGTAAACTTTTATAAAAAAAAATTGAATAGAAGATATTAAAGATGTAATTGTTTCACAGATGTGGAGTATTGAAGAACTACGGAAAAGATCCAAAGAACTAAATCTTTTGGAAGTGGCCGAGCTTGTCTTACATCACGAAAACAAAAATGCATCGCCCAGTGAAAAGAAAGAGAGTGACCGAAGTCCGTCTAAAAGCAGTAACTCTGGAAGCCAAGTGAGTAATGACATAAATAATCAAAAAAGAAAGATATTGTCTTGTCGCAGATAATATATATTTTTTTAATTTGAATTTTGAATGTATTTATTATTATTTTCAGATCACCGTCCGCACAAGTCCTGTTGTAGTGGACACGATACCTGTCTGCAGACAATGTCATAAAAAATGTTTATCAAAACCAAACAGTCCATTAATATCTCAGAAAGAACCTATTGTTATTCCACCGAAGCCAAAACAAGAAGCATCCCCTGTAAATTCCAACTCAAACAAAAGTTCACCCAGCACTTGCAGTGCGAACTGCAACAGGAAACCTAAGTTTTTTTGCCATTTAGAACGTAAAAACGCCATGAAACTTCGTCCAGAAGATGCGCCAAAGGCCGCAGCGAAAGTGATAGACTCAATTGAACAAAGTCAAAAAATGCTCAAATCAACTTCGTATGAACTCAAAACTGACTCACCCATCCTCAACAGAAGTATGTCAAGAAGCCACACGAAGAGTCAATTAGAACTAAGAAAGGATACGTCAATCAGATCTCCTAGCCCTACATCGAGCAGTAGAAACAGTCCCCTATCCACAAGCCACACTACCTGTAGCTCAATGGTCTTCAATTCAAGCTCTAATGATCTAAGAATGTCTAACTCAAACATCGCAAATCAAGTGCAATGCGTGATAGCTCAAGAGAAATATTTGAACGAAGTGAAGTGTGTTGAAAACATAACGCTTTCAAAAACAAAGACTGTGACGTCAAGCTACTCTCCAGCAACCGCTAGGAAAGAACAAATAACGCGGCAAAAAGCCGAAAACGTATTGAACAAAGTTTTAGGCATGAATATAATAACTAAGAGGGAAAATGTAGGGGCATGCTTGAAAACGTCGTCAGTTTTCCTAGAAGATGACTCGATACACGAAGATGAACCTGACTTTAGGATTGAAAGAGGAATGAGAAGGTCTCCCAGGATGGGTATTTCAGCCGTCAGCAAAATGAATGGAGACATAAGTAAAAAGACTGAGAAGGAAGATCATAACGCTAATGATGTCTCTGATGATGACTTAGAGCTAGGGCCGCTGATGCTGATGGGACTGTCTGCTATTAACCCAGCAGCTCATCTGATGAGAGTAGAGCCTTTTAAAAGATCGTCAGCTTCTAGTTTGAATAATCCAAACTCTAGACCTGCTAGCTTAGGATCTATCAAATCTGAGTCGCCTGTTCCTAATATATCTGTAGTGCCCCCTACTCCGGATTACATCACCACTAATAAGACTGTAAGTAAAACTATATTTGATTGATTACTTACAAATTATTATTGAATTAGTTCAAGAAGTAGAATCAAAAGATTAATCTATTTTGTACCTATAGGTACGAGAACGTTGTTAATGCAATGATAGTGTAGTTTATGTAGTCACTTGAAGGAGTAATTTATAAATTAAGTCTTTTAATCAGAAAACGATACAATATAACGTAATAGTTTTAACAACAATACAATCTGAAAATTTTCGACATTTATAACTTAAATTAACCGAACGATCGGAGCGCAAGCGGGCGTGGATTCGCCGCGAGAGAAAATGGTGCACTGTCGTCCGGTAGAGCGGCGACACGGGTCGCGTCACACCTCCGGCGCGTGAGACGCGGGGCGAGAGGTGCGTGCGACGCGGGTGAGGGGAGCGGGCGCGGGCATGCTGTGGCTAGCCTGTGCTACTCGCCTCGCGCGCGTGTTTATGTATATAAAAATATGTAACGCACTGTTTGTCTGTTTATTTATTTTTATGCGAGCCGCTACATCACCCCCCTCCAGAGACCGTCAAGGGCGATAATAGTTTTAGTTAAACTTGCTAGGAAATCTTATGACCCGACCTGACCGCGACTTTCTTACCGCATCTTCAGTATTGGTATCAGGTGGGTTAGGCGGATGTGTTTGTGTGGTAGTTGTGTGAGAGTTGGAAGTATGATTGGGGTGTGGGTCGTGCAGCACGTAGGCCGGCTTCAGACGATCTATAGATACGGTAATCCTACCACCATTCACCAGTATTTTAAATACCTTATCGCCCCTCTCTACAACTTCGTGCGGTCCGGTGTAGGCGGGCTTAAGTGATCCCTTAGTGCCATCCCGTAAGAACACGTGGGAAGTAGATGTTAGGTCTTTGAAGACGAAACAAGAACGCCCTCCACCGTGCCGTGATGCAGGTGAAGGGTTCAGTTTCTTAGCTATTTGATGGAGACGTGACTTATAGTCATTCACGTCTATAGTGCCTGTTGGTTCTGGTTGAAAGAACTCACCTGGGAGACGTAACGGTTCCCCGTAGACGAGCTCGGCTGAAGAAGCCCGCAAATCGTCTTTGAACGCAGAACGTATCCCTAACAGAACTAACGGAAGCGACTCGACCCAACTGTCACTGGCATGGCAGGTTATTGCAGCTTTAAGCTGTCGATGCAGCCTCTCCACTAGCCCGTTGCAAGCAGGGTGGTATGCTGTGGTCCTCCTATGCTGGAAACCTGCAAACTGAGCAAGGTGTTTAAATAGGTCCGACTCGAATTGTCTTCCACGATCAGTGACCACATCTTGTGGGCATCCAAATCGGGAAATCCATCCGCTCAGTAAAGCCTTAGCAACTGTTTCAGCTGTCATGTCGGGTAGTGGTATTGCCTCAGGCCAACGTGTAAAACGGTCGACGGCGGTGAGACAATACCTATAACCTTGAGAAATGGGTAATGGGCCTATAAGGTCGATGTGGATGAAGGAAAACCGTGCCTTTGGTAGTTTAAAGTTCCCTAAAGGTGCGGAAACGTGGCGGGTAACCTTTGACCGTTGACATGCAAGGCAGCTACGAACCCATTCTCTGCATTGCTTCTTTACATTTTGCCAGATAAATCGGTCTGTGACCAACTTTACAGTAGCCGATGCGCCTGGGTGACTTAGGCAGTGAAGGCTGTCGAAGACTTGGCGGCGGAACTCGCTGGTGACATAAGGTCTTAACTTGCCGTTGTTTTCGTCGCAGTACAGGATCAGTGAAGTACCTGGCAGACTTACTGGTCTGAGACGTAGTGAGGTGTTACCACTTAGGAGTACCTGTAACTCACCATCGGTCTGTTGGGCGGCTGCTAATTTCTGTAGATCCACTGGTTGGACGATCTCTTCTACGCGCGAGAGGGTGTCTGCGACCACATTGTCTTTCCCAGAAATGTGCCTGATATCTGTGGTGAATTGGGAAATCAGGTCCAAGTGGCGAAACTGTCTGGGTGAGCAATTGTCTTTCCGTGAACTGAAGGCGTATGTCAGGGGGCGGTGATCGGTATAGATCACAAAGTCTCTGGCCTCTAACATATGCCTAAAGTATTTGACGCTCTCGTAGATGGCTAGCAACTCACGGTCGTAGGGAGAGTATTTCGTCTGCGACGGACTAAGTTTGCGCGAAAAGAAAGCGAGAGGCTGCCATGCGCTGTCTTTGAGCTGTTGCAGAACTCCGCCGATTGCCTTGTCGGACGCGTCTGTGACCAGTGCTAACTTTGCATCGCAGTCTGGGTGCGTCAATAAAGCTGCCTGGCTTAGCCCATCCTTACACGCGTTGAATGCTTCCATTTCCACTGCCGTAAATGTGACTGGATGCGACCCCTTGACTGACCCTGTTAATAAAGCGTTCAAGGGTGCCTGGTAGGTAGCCGCGTTTGGCACGAAACGGCGATAAAAATTTACCATGCCAAGGAAGCGTCTCAGCTCTCTTACCGTTTTTGGCACTGGGAAGTTCTTAATAGCCTCCACCTTAGAAGGCAATGGCTTCGTGCCTTCAGCTGTTATGTCGTAACCTAAGAAAGTTACCTGTGAGACTCCAAATATGCATTTCGACGTGTTGATCACCATGCCGTAATCCCTCAGTCTTGCAAACAGCTGATGCAGGTGTTTCTCGTGAGTCGTCTGGTCTTTGGAAAATACTAAAAAATCGTCCAAATAAGCATAGGTGAAGTCCAGACCCCGCAACATTTCGTCAACGAAACGCTGAAATGTTTGGCCCGCGTTACGGAGCCCGAACGTCATGAAGGGAAAGACGTAACTGCCGAACGGAGTCGTTATGGCCGTCTTTGGGATGTCCTCTTCATTGACGGGAATCTGGTTGTACGCTTTCACCAGGTCGATAGTCGAGAAGACTGTGCAACCGGTCAGGCTGTGCGAGAAGTCTTGGATGTGACGGATGGGATACTTATCTGGCACCGTCCTGGCGTTCAGCATCCTGTAGTCCCCACATGGACGCCAGCCGTTGTCCTTTTTCGGCGCTAAGTGGAGGGGAGACGCCCAGGGTGACTCGGAGGGACGACATGTACCAGCCTGTAACATAGCCTCGAACTCTGCCTTTGCGATTTTTAACTTATCCGGAGCTAACCTACGTGGTGCACAACAAACTGGTGGTCCGGGTGTAGTACGGATATAGTGTAGTGTGTTGTGTTTAGCTCGACGGTGAATGCCGGGTGGGCGAGTTATGTCGGGATATTGTTCGAGTATTTTGTGATATTGCGTGTTACCTGTGACAACCTTTACTGAAGATACGTCAGTGGACGGGGCAAGCAAAGCCGCGGTAGTGAGTGTTGTATTACCGTCGATTAAACGTTGTTGTTTAATATCTACTATTAAATTATAATAGGATAAAAAATCTACGCCTATTATTGCCTTTGTCACGTCAGCGACAATAAATTGCCAAGCGAAGTCGCGGCGTAAGCCTAGGTTAAGCACAATATTAAAATAACCGTACGTTGAAATTTTTGTACCGTTTGCCGCGCACAATTCGTAACTAGTAACTTGTCTGTTGCCCTTAACTAAATATTTAGGTATCACACACAAATCACTACCAGTGTCTATTAGAAATTGTAATTTCGAGCGTTGGTCCGTGACGAAAAGGCGACAGGTGCTTGGACAGTCGTCGGCCGCCATTATTGGCGACTGCCCGACGCTTTTCCCGGAAAGTCGCACGGCTTCACGCAGCGGTTGGCTTCATCTCCGTATCTCGAATGGTACCAGCAGTTCGGGAATTTTCTATAGCTGGACTGGGACCGGGTGGATGTTGATGACGACCGACCGCGCCGGCCGTTTGTATGACGAGTCCTCGATCTCGAACGTGGCGTGTCTAGTCTCGATGCCAATGCCTGTACCTGTCGCGTCAGTTCTGCGATTTGACTGGCCATGGTGGTCGATGATGACGGGATCGATGTCTCGGACACCTGCGGGTTGATGGACACGACGTCGTGAATTTGGTCCGCCAGCTCTGCGACGTCATCCAGGGGTAGTTTCGCCTGCGACGCTATGATGCTCTGGGTGCCGCTGGGAAGTCGACTGCTCCAGATTGATCGAAGAAAGTCGTCCGGTACCTCGGGGCCAGCCAGCTGTTTGAGATGTCGCAGGAACTGCGAAGGTTTTCGGTCCCCGAGTTCCTCGCGGGTGAGCAGTTGGTTGACTTTCTTCTGGCGGGATTCCGAGAGTCGATTTGTAAGATGAGTTTTTAGTTGCACGTACTTATCTTTTGCTGCTGCGAATGTCGGCGAAGTAATAACATCTTCCACTTCAGCAGCATATGCCGGTTCCAGTTGTCCGAAAGCGTAATGGAATTTAGTCTCGTCCGCGCTTATGTTTGACAAGACAAACTGGCTCTCTAGCTGGGCAAACCACAATGCCGGTTTCTGCGGGTAAAATGGCGGTACCCGAATCCCAACGCGGTGTAATTCCTTTCCCTCGTTTTGTTCTCCATCCTTCGGCATTTTTCACGGTTCAAAACGGGTCACCAATGTAGTTTATGTAGTCACTTGAAGGAGTAATTTATAAATTAAGTCTTTTAATCAGAAAACGATACAATATAACGTAATAGTTTTAACAACAATACAATCTGAAAATTTTCGACATTTATAACTTAAATTAACCGAACGATCGGAGCGCAAGCGGGCGTGGATTCGCCGCGAGAGAAAATGGTGCACTGTCGTCCGGTAGAGCGGCGACACGGGTCGCGTCACACCTCCGGCGCGTGAGACGCGGGGCGAGAGGTGCGTGCGACGCGGGTGAGGGGAGCGGGCGCGGGCATGCTGTGGCTAGCCTGTGCTACTCGCCTCGCGCGCGTGTTTATGTATATAAAAATATGTAACGCACTGTTTGTCTGTTTATTTATTTTTATGCGAGCCGCTACAATAGGTTCAAGTTTTCTTCTTTTCACTAAATAAACCAATAGGTATTTGGATGACCTCTGTAGCGCAGTGGGCGAAGGTCCGCCTGCGACGCAGAAGGTTGCGGGTTCGATTCGACTTTTTTCGACTTTCGACTTTGGGGCTAGATGATGCTGTGTGAAAAGTCCAGCGTTATTTATTATTTTTTTTAATTTATTATTTTATATATTTTTTTTATATTTCAGGATGACCTTGTAGATGACTCTCCCGACTCCCCTGATATCCCAGATGACCTTCCTTACGTATCGTTAAAAAGGTATAAAAATTGGAAATATCGATCGCGTACAAATTATTTCGTGTTCAGTGACAAATTTTAACGGTTATAGGTATGGCACAATGTCAAGCCTCGAAAGACTACCGTCCGATGAGACTGACGATGGGAACGTAAGACTGACTGAGCCGGATACTACTAAGAATTATAACGCAGGTAACATCAATCAATGTATAAAAACGATTAACGAACAAAAAGTATGAGCGCAGACTACCAGCTAGTTAAAAATAAAAACAGAGCCTAAACAAAATATCTGTGAAATGGATTGTTTTGTTGTAGTTTCTGGAGCCGCCGGCGGAATAATGGGTTGGACAGCAAGAGCAGGCTCATTTGTTGTGGAAAAGATGAATATATTCAGTTACACAGAGAGCGTTCCAAGCACGGCCATAGCTCATAAGCAGCCTTCATTTTTAGAAAGGTACTTTTACCTAGGGTCCTCGCAGACTACAAACTTTCTATCGTGACATGTCTCAAAAACAATAATATTTTTCATATTTTTTCAAAAACTTGCATCATATACATATCATTGATGATTGAGGCTCCTCCTAGACTAGATTTTCAAAAGGTCTTGAGTAACAGTGAACTGAAAGAATCACTACCCTTGATAAAATTAATTAAAGAACTAAGATAATTCATGGTTATTCGCTATAATATGTTCGCTCTCATGGTTTTACCAATATTACTAGATGATAAAGAAAACTGGCCTCCATATTTCTATATAATTATTAATTATTTCTACCTGCTAGATGGCAACAGATACAACGGACAAGACAACTGCGATAAGTATGGGTTTTAGACGATTTGCGATTTGATGCGTAGTTTCTTTGTATTTTAATTTTAGAAAATGTATCATTTAAATTGCTAATTTTTTACAGAGGCTAGTTGTATTAAGAATACTTAATCATAGGTTTACAATTAGTTTAAGTAGTAAACATAAACATAGAGTATTCATAGTGAAGCTAATAACATTTAGGATTAAACTGTATTCCTGTATTCCTTTCATAATTTAGTAATTTTGAACTTTACAACTTTTTTAAAACTTAATAAAAATAATTTTATAGAGTTTTTAACACTGTACTGAAATTATTTCATAGATAAAAAGAAAAAATAGTCATAGATTCTCTATATAGGTTACAAAAGACGTAAAATTATATAAGTAATGTAGCTGAATCTAAAATGGTTTTGTAGTATATTTTATACTTGACTAGATTTTTAAATTCTATAAAATGTTAAAAGCCTTCTTCAAAGTAATTTATATTTTTTAAAACAGGTGTCTTGGTGTAAGTGATTGGAAAACAACAGTTGGTACAGAAGACGGAACTGGGGAGACAGGTGAAGGCAGTGGTGCCAGTGGCGAAGAAGCTTGGGGCACTCCATCATCAGGAGACCTATCTGACAACCTGCCTGATTCAGAGCATGGTACTTTATCGGTAAGTACAACTCTTATACTAGAATGAAACACATTATAAGTAATGCAAAAACAAAATTAATTTATGAAGTACACCATCATAAATTTCTCAACCTACAGATCAAGTCAGCAGAAGTTCATTAATTTGCAAAAAAATTGACAGAAAAAAAATCAAAGTCGTCGCTAAATTGTACAAAGAATTGAAAATGACTCGGCAGTTTCACTTAGTAACAGGGAAATATTCCGTATTTAAAGGTTGAATATAATTGAACATTTTTCAGTCACCTACAAAGTCATCGTCATCCTACGCTGGTGATGATGACACAGAGTTGATGATGGATGAGCTGCTGATGGCGCCTACTATAACTGGACCTACAACGTTAAGGCCACTGTTGCCAAGGTAAGCTAGGCTTCCTGTTCTTTTATTGTTGTCTAGTGATTCTGCTGTAAGGCTATCTATTTGCTTATTGTTGTCTAGTGATAATGCTGCTTGAGTAATGCTTCCACCTTCACTGGACGTTGGGCCTTTTTATTCGCAGTATTTGGCGTTTTCAACACTTTTTAACACATACTAATGTTACTCCGTGACGTAGGGATGTTTTCAGAAGAAGACTGGAACCACTTTTGGAAGAAGATGGTTCAGACAGTGAAAGTGAAGACAATAAAGCGACGCCAACCAACTCCGACGACCAGGTGAATATCTTGACATTTCTTTGCGAATCTGATGATGGAATACTTATCGATTATTTGTTGAAAACCACTCCCTGTGAAACTAGATTTGTCCGTGTCTAAATGTATTGTCATCGTAAATTGTGTACTACTATACTAACCCCTTTTTATTGTATCAGTTTCCAACATTGAAAATAATACTAATTGAATGATGTTTAGAGGAGATTAATCACTGATGAATGCTTTAGAACTTAGATAACAAGTAACTAATCAAAGCATGCAAAACCGAACATAGCTAAAAGATGCATGATTGCATGATCGTTTGCCACTTAACATCCAATGAACTAGATGTGAAATTGCCTTAGAAGTCGGCATAGTAACAGCTTTAGGAAATTCCGAAAACGAATTGGCGATCATACTCGAAATTTAAAAATTTGAGGGTAATGCCCTGAGTAGTCGCGTAGACAGTAGCTAGGTGTAATCTCACAATTTGACTGGTCCGCTGGTGCGGCGATTGGCGCAGGACAGCGAGTGTGGCCCAGATGCTGACGACTGCTGCGACGTGCCGCACCGGCCGCCCTCTGCTTCAGAATCAGGTGAGATGCGAACATGGACGATTTCATTGTAGGACTGGCTTGTGAATAAAGAAATGTTCTGTGTAGGCACCGAATGGCATAAGAATTGTTTTTATAGGTGTGTGGGTTCTGATAGATAGGTCTATCGTTCTACGTATTCATGTAAGATTCTGCAGATTAGCCGGATATTTGGCCGAAAATTTGATTAACTGAATGAGCATTTGGTTTGGAAATCATGTTCCCAATTTTCGCTTGCTAGATTAGCACTCTGTGAACTAATGAATTTCATTTTAGCAATGTTAGTGTGTCTGATGAGTTTGATAGTCTTAGAGAGGAAAGAATAATAAAAAACGAATATAACATGGTTAATATGCACGTTACAGAAAAAACACGCAACCATAATAAATACCACCCAACTCATTACACATAGGTAATGAAGCTAACATACATTTTGACAGAATAGTGGACCACTTGAATTTAAACCAAAGGTGAGGTGGTGTGGTATAGACTATCACCTGGACAGTAACACTAATATTTGAGATTTTAGCACGATGCATGACAAACGACAATTAGTTACAACATAAATCCAGCTAAAGCCCTGAGAACGTAGTTTAGCTCTTCTCTTTGCCGAAATTTTCGTTTAGATTATGTTCTCCTTTAATTTTCCCATTATTTTTATCCGAGCACAAAGCCTTTTAACTTCTTTGTACTTAGAATGCACTACACTATTTTTACCTTTTCTGAATCATTTTATTCTTGTAATCTTATGTACTTAACCTGTTTTTCTAAGGCGTTATCGATTCGTAGGATTTTTTTTAATGTAACAAAAAGGCAAGAGTCTTTACCTACTGGAAGACAAGTTAAAAATACCTACATACATACGTACAAAAACTATGATGTATAATTTAGGTTGATTTAATCTGGCTAAGTACTAGGTACCATCACTATGCAGGTTGAGAACTAAGCTCTTAACAAAACTTATAAAAAAGTCGGTCCGAAAATATCAGTCATTAGTGGTTGTTGTAAGACAGAATATTCCGCAGAAGCAGGGGACGGGGGTGCGGGCGCCGCACAACATGTTGGAGAGGAGGACGATGGTGGCGCCGCGTCAGATCTGAGCCCAGACCGGACGCCCACCAACGAGGCACCTTTGATGCCCTTACTATCTGGTGAGAAACAAGCTAAACCTAGGCCTTTACATCTATACTAAAATAAAAACAGCGTCAGGCAGGACTTCACGGCAACCTATGCCTACACTCACTGCACTCAAAGGGATACTGAAGTCCCTGAGATATTGTTTGAGTTGAGAGAGAATAGGTAGGCTTGTCCAATGCCCAGCACCTAAATCATTCTCTGAACAAAAACAATTTAATTATGTTTGGCATTCAGTGCGGATAAGCCTCACCCTGTTCTATACCTATGCATCATTCCTACAGCTTGGCTATTAGATTAGGTACTTCTTAGATAGCTTAGACTTGATCACCGAAAAGAAAACTAGATCTCAAATCGTGTTTTTTGCCTTCACGGTATTGGTCGCGAAAGAACATGAGTGATTCTATTTTGACTTTGGTGATGATGCGTTCCGTTGGAACCTGGATCAGTTATTCTTCTCAGTTGACTGAATCCTTAGTGTATCTACTTATGATGGAGATTTTGTAATGTAGTAGCTATGTCTGTCATAGACATGAGGATTTTTTCCCTACACTCAAATGTTATATGGTCTATTCTATGGCATCTGTAATGTTGACTGTGTTTGTGCAGTTTCAAGAGAGTTTGCGGAGGTGCGTGCCGCAGCGGGCAGTGCTGCGCCGCGTCGGGGCTCAGCGAGCTCGGCCAGCACGCCCTCGACTCTCGAGCGCACCGCCATCCACATCTCGAGCACGAGCGTACTGCCGCACGACTTACGTAAGCATCTAGGGATTAACAAAATGTGAAGCAAACCTTTGCTAAAATGTTAAATCCTAGTCCTATTTCACGAAAAAAAAACAGTTGGCTCATATCTTTATGAAGTAATGTTCTCGACAGCCTCGGAGCCAGTACCAGTAGTGGAAGAATCTACACCACCGGCGGCACCGAGACCAGCGATGCCGGAAGAACGACTGAGTCCTCGAGCGGAG
This sequence comes from Epirrhoe tristata, assembly GCA_951394285.1. NCBI lineage: Eukaryota > Metazoa > Arthropoda > Insecta > Lepidoptera > Geometridae > Epirrhoe > Epirrhoe tristata. The sequence continues at coordinate 11,287,394 of OX596139.1, forward strand.
ATGAGGCTAGCTCTCGACCAAGGGAAGGATATGCTGGCAGACCAGGAGGTGTCCTGGGTAAGCAACTATCAATATAACAGGCAACAAAAACCATATCCACTCTTTACTACATAAAAACTCCGTCACTAGAGGTTGGCCACTGACTCATTCTAATTCGCTTACTTTTAGGGTGGCGGGTCAGACCCCTGGTCGTTTCGCGCAGCCTGTCAGCGCTCGCTGCTGGGCCGAGTGGCGACCGCGGACGCTGTGACGATGTGCCGCGCGCTCCCGCGCCGCACCGCCCCTCGTACTACTTCGCGCAGTTCTGTATATGCTTGGAAACGTGTGTATCACTTACCTTTTTCCTCTTCTTTTCTACTTTCGTAGAGTTGCCCACTAACTCAACGATTTTGACCCATTTCCCGGTGCACAATTGAGCTTAATTTTGATACCTAGGTACTACATATACTTATGAGGCTTTGGTGACCAAACAATAAATTGTAACAGCGAGCTGATCTGATGATGGAGTTATAAGTTTGCAGGATCTCAGAAAATAAGCCGATTGAGTTGAAACTCTTTCAGTTCCAGAAAACGAGAAACCTATGGAGATGGAGCAACTGGCACGAGTGGAAGTTCAGACGATGCGTTCGCGGACGCGCTCTCTATGCCAGAACGGGAAGATGTAAGCAATTTTGTTACTTACATTCTTCATTATCCCTTTGTATTACCTTGACTTAGTATCAGCTAAAAGTTCAGAGCAGAATCTGTAATATCATGACCAAAATTTTGCCAAAAATTTGACGATTTGTCTCTGACCAAAAAAAATTTCTCATGTAACATTTTCAGTAAAAAAAATCTCCCAATATTATTTCAGAATGGGCTTTCTCCGGCGTCGCGCCTCTTCCGATAGCCCTCGCCGGGAGCCGTTCATCATCAGTTCGCTGAACGCCAAGCCCTTCTCCCCTCGCAGGACGACCGTGAGCAACAACCTTGAGAACGGCTATTACAAGATTTGCTTTGTCAATGGCTCTGTGTGAACGCACCGCTTGTGCCAACAGCTGGATTTAAACGTTTAAATTGTTGCAATTGTTGCAATCCATTATTATTTGAAATGATAACGTTGCAGCTAAAAGAAACGTTTCTTGTGTGAGCCACAGTGTTCGACTCTCTTTGGCCTTGTCCGAAGGTTTCTTAAGTTTTGTGAAAACTTATTTAATTGGTCTTTTGGATGTCTTTTGATGTTGGTGGATTTATAGGTACCTAAAGTTAACAGTTTCTAAAACTAGTCCTTTAACTCTTTGGAGAGATTAAAATTTTGATGAGAGTGTATGGAAATTTACCGTAGAATAAACAATTTTTGATCTATTAGATTTGGCAGATTTTAAGCAAAACATAGTTTAAAATTAAATACTTGCTATTTTCGACTTTCAAATGTAGGTAACATAACGTATTCAAATAATGTTTTAGGAATTTTTGAAAACAAAATTAAAGATTCCTGAAAATTTTAGACATTTTTATTAGAGTTTCGCCAAGTCTTGTAAGAAAAGTGAATTAGAAAATTCTGTAAACTTTTTAGTGTCGATTTAAATGGCTACTTACCATTTTAATACCTACCTTAAAAATAGACTTCAATGTTAACAACAATTAAACCAGAATTCTAACTAAATAGAAGTTAGGAATTGAAAGAATCCGAATTCTATATTCGTTTCAGTAATAGTTATTAAATTAAAATAGACGAAATAACCTAACTAATGATTGAGATAATAACTAATTGATGATGTAGACGTAAGGACATTACTGAAATAACTTAAGTAATCAAGCTATTAATAAGAATAATTTTATCCTTATAAAATGTTGTTAATAATATTTAAAATGGAATGTGTTGAAAAGTTTTGATGAAAATAAGTGAATCGAGAAATGTAGTGAGAATGTATGTCAAATTTTTAGTCATATTGCCAATAAAATGCCTTTAAAATTTAAAAATTAATTTGTTAATAAAAATAGATTAGTAACCATTTAGAATTAGTATTCTCGTTTTTAATCTATCTTTGCTTGAGCCATTCGCAAAATTTTTGTCCGTTATCTTCTACTTTTATAAGTCTTGGCACTAATCTCATGTCAATTCTATCACTAAGTAATGTTTAAATCCAGCTTTCAACGATGCTGATTCTGTTTTGTTGATTGTTAACGATCTGTCCATTTAAATTGGAACGAATTCTTGAAAATATATTTTTACTAAAATATCGTTGCGCTTTTCATTCCTCATCCCGCAGCTTAGCTGATCCTTTTAGTTTTATCCTATCTTCAGCTGTGACTTGCAATATCACTACATTTGTGTTAATATTAGCAAAAAGCATAAGTACCTACCTATTTTTGATGTTTTGATTTATAATATCTACTAGCGTAACTTTAGATAAAAATAGTTCACAGATTACATTTACACGAAACACTTTAGCTGAAAGAATATCACAAAATATTATGTTGCATGATAACTATAAAATTTTTCCAGGAAAAACAACTCGAGAAAAGATTTTGGAAACAAGTGACAAGAAGGCGACAGTCGTTCGGCTCCATCAGCCAAATATAATGGAACTAAACTGTGAAATTCAAGTTATATTAACAGTGTTCATGACTCTGTAGTCTTTTGTGTAAATATTAAATTCAAAACAGATAATATGGGGTTTAAGGTTGGACATAGCGGAATTGTATCTGGTAAAATTGTTGAGAATAAAAACGATAGTGATGAGCCAGTAGATGGATTTTTCAAGAAAACCAAAGGTGCCAGAGAAGTAAATGCCAAACTGAGAGGGACCTGTCAACTTATTTCATATCGATAGTTAGAAACCAATGTATATGGTATAGTAACTAAATTTTATGGCCTATATGGGTCTATATATGTATATCAAAAAGCGGTTAAATGTTTCTTGAAGTAGGTAATTAGATGTACAGTTTTGAGAATAATTTTGTTTTACTGAGCTTGTAGGATATGTGATAGTTCTAAGCAGAATATTGTTAGTTATTTACTAAACTTTCTTGTTTTTAACTGTTGTAGTTATTGTAAACATTTTTCTCGTTGTTACATAATTCAGTCATTATTATCTAAAATTTTAAAGCTTCTTTCTCTGAGTTGCAAACTTTTAGATCTAGGTAATGTAGAAAAATCTAAGACTGCGTTTGTTTGTGTACCATCGATAAAATTGATATTGTCAATAAATATTGATTAAGTATACAAACGTAGTAGATAATACAAACAAAATGTGCAAAAGAGATGCTTGATTATTTTGATTTTAGTAAATTTTTAGAAAAAACTTAAAATTGTCGAATTTAACTCCAATGGGTGTGTGAGATTCACTTGTTTGTTTTATTTTCTTTTTAAAAATAAATATATTAATTCTCTGGTCTTTGTTTTAATAATAATGTTTTTGGAAAACTTTTAGGGAGAAAATAGGATCTGAGGGATTCCAATGACAACCTCCTTGTAGGTCAAATATTTCGAAAGGTTTTAATTACTTTTGGCATTGAAAGCGGTAATAATCTTGGGTAGGGTGGTAGGGTAAAATAAAACGCAAAAATGTTAAAATACCTACATTATAATGATCTAGCTAGAGAATCAAAATAGGTACAATATTTAATCGAATCTGTAAATACAAATCTACATTGTAAAATTAATCATTTTTAATGATACAAAAATATTAGTTTACCTAATCTTCGCTTAGCACCAAATATTTTCTAACTGGAAACATGTAGGTACCTATACCTACTTACAAACATTTTCGTGGCTTTATATCATGACGTCACATTTTGCAACGAAGGTAAACATAACTACCAAAAGGTAGCTTGCTTCGCTCGCTTTGTCGTGGCTCACTTAGCTCGCTCCAGTTAGAAAACTACATACAATACAACCATGTCATTGAGCACGTGTTAACCATTGCCCATATTTCCCACATACATAGCAATTAGGCAAGGAATGGGCAGCATAACCCTTCCTGCAGTCGGGTAGAGCCGCCTTGCCTAGCTGCTAGGCTTACTTGCCGATAATTATATTCACAACTATATTAAAAGTTATGGTACAAAACAAGATATTCACAGTCAGTTAAAGATTTGCAACAAAAGAATAGTATTTCATTATTAAAATAATTACCTAATAGGTCAATTAATTTATAAATTTCAGTATTTCTTGAATTTTTCACATAAAAATGGATACTTTTTAAAAACTTTCTTATGAAAAACTTCGTAGTCATTCTTAAAGCGGGGCTAGTTGTACCTAACTGACTGAAGAAGCATTAAAATGAGTTATTTTGGCACTTGTTAGTGCAGAAGAATAAAAAATATTGTTAATAGAATGTACTCTATCTAGGTAGGTACAGTTCGCCCAACGGATCGTTTGTCTGCGCAGAACACAATTTTGTATGAAAAAGCGTTCACTGCGCAGACAAACGGCTAACTTCACGAATGCCTAGATCCGTTGGGCGAACTGTAAGTGTAGTCCGATGATTATTTTAATGAAAAAACAACCGAATATACGAAAAATTGTAACAGTAAAATAGCCTACTACCGACAAAAATCCGTGCTAAGAACGAAATTATTACGGTAAGTAGAAAGAGGTACCTATACTTATAACTAGTTATATTTTCAAAGCAGAGATTCATTATGAAGTACTAATAATAATTAATATTAAAATTAGTATGTCACTTTATCAGGTATCGTCTTTGATAAAATCATCAAAGTTTTAAGTCACAAATGGACGGAATCGTTACCATAAAAACAAAATGGAATGCGTTAAATCATAAGGCAGTGAAAAATATCACTTTGAATTATCATTTTGAGCATAAATTCACACTTTCAAAATAAATTTTGGTGCCATCTACTGGCTAAAACCACAAACCGATTGCTAACAAAGCATCTATTAATAACAGCGCCATCTATTTTTGCATAAGTATCAATAATTACGCAAAAATGCTTTCGATATCGTTTTTTATTCTAATGATGATTCGATTCCTATTCCCTCCACTCCCTGGACGAAGCTTGGAAGGTCCTTACTTCAGATGATGTGAACGTAGTAAGACCTTGAGGACCTGAAAGTTGAACTCAAATTACAACGTGTACTAAGCATAATTAAAACTCTTTCACCCTCTCATTCGGTTGATCACGGCCTTGATTCATAATACAGCGGAATGCATTCGGTTCAGAATCGTCCGACAGCAAAATCACAATCACAGTGCAAGAAACGTCAAATTCGGATCAATTCCTGCACTGTGATTGGTTGCTGTCGGTCGATTCCGAACCAAATGCATTCCGATGTATTATGAATCAAGGGCCTGGATATAATATAGCGCGCCTTGGTAAGCAAAAAGTACCTTTGTGAGCATCGGGATCTTTGCTACGATTGGTTTACGCTATAGTGAGACAAAGATAGCGATATTCACCTCTCATCCTACGTCCTGGCGTGGGCGTGATGTCACCTTCAGGTGCGGTCCACTGTTCCACCACTTCGCCGGCAGAGCGCGCTAGTGACGGCTGACTGGCCGAGCGGTGGAGAGAATGGCGGGACCAAGATCTGGAAAAACATTGGAAATTGTTCGTTTCTCGAGTTTTTTTTTAAGCTATTGCATAGCTTCTATCGCGGGCCTTGAGCGTGGAGACTGAATCCAGAAATTCCGTAACGAAAATAACCTAACACCCCCCACTCACAAGTTGAAAAAAATGCTATGCAATAGCTTTACCGCGGCAGTCTCCGAGTGCCACACGTCTTTTTTTTTACTAAAGTGGCAAACAAGCATTGGTATGATACAGTCCACCTGTTAGAAAAACCGTTGTCTTTGGATACCCGTAACACCAAAAGTACATTTAGACTGAAAGCGCTGATCACAAAACCAGTTTCAACAAAGCCATCGAGAAAGATTCCAATACGAAAAAGCTACTACTATAATAAAGAATTAGAGAACCTACAATTTCAGCAGTTTTGGGATCAAAAATATATAGTAGTCCTCATTGCACCCAGGGCTAAGCCGTCTACTGGGCTTGAACATTACAAAAAAAAATACGACAAAACCTACGACATAAACGCATATCGTTATCAACTGAGGACTCTTAAAGATATCGTTACAGAATTTATTTTTAAAATCTCAGCTACACCCCGCTGTACTTACTGATGCTGATGGAAGGGATGTTCGGAGTCGCTGTCGTCATCATAGTACCTCCCGAGCTGAGTGCCCGCAGACACCTCCGAGTGGGTGTCAGCTTGTTCACGCGCGTAGTCCACCATCATCTCTGACATAGACCTGAAAGAATAGCACGGTTTAAGGGTGGTCGCTGACCTATCCGCGCCAAACTTTCAATTCAATAAAAGAAATGCTGAGACGTAGGTAAGTAGAAAAGCAATGGCGCGTACAGCACGGACAAATGTGCGTCAGCTTAAAATCGAATAAACTCGCTCACTTGCTTAGTTTGTTGCATCGTGATGTCTCGCTTACTCTACCAAACCTGAGCAATCGTTTAGTGCACCTAACTTCAGAGAGACAAAGATCCTATCAACCTCCTACCTCATATCAACATGGTCGCTGCGGTAAGAGGAGCGGCGGGAGCGCTGCGGGTCACGGAGCGAGGTGGCGTCGCTGTCGTACTCGTAAAGGGTCGGAAGTGAGCTGCGACGGGAGCGGGAGTCCCATTCAGACTTCTTGCGGTAGCGGTTCTGTAGGCAAACGTAGGAATTGAGATTATAATGTACAATTCAAAAGAAACATTGCGGATTTGAGGCTACGAAACTTGAGAAGAAAAATAATTATGAAAACAGCCAGAAATACACTCAAACGTAACCTTATTTATTATTGTAAATAAAAGGGGATGAGGCGAGTGGTTCAAGAATTTGGAAGATGCGCCTCATCTCGTTTTTAAAGAAGAGAGCATTTTTTTTTCCGATCACGATTTCCTAATTGTGGACTATAATTTTGTTATCTTCTTCTTCTATGTGTCGTGTTAGGGCTTTAAAAGTGTGGTGGACATTGACTATGATCACATTTTTTTAATAGTTTAAGACCTCCATTTTCTCTCAACTTTTTACTGTTTTTAGTTTGTCGAAAATGTTACAAACTGAGGAAGAGTCACCTGACCTTATACGAGTAGGGAAGAATAGTCTTGTGCTAGAGTTTGAGTCCTACCTTGGGTTTGTCCGGTGGTGGAGCCAGGATCCTTATAATGACCTCCCACTTGGGCGGCGCGTACAGTGGAGCGAAGCGGTGGTCGTGAGCCACTCGGGAGAACTCCTCGCGGGTCGATGACCTCGCCAGCTCGCGGCGCAGGGTGCTCTCGTGGGTGATCAGCTCGCGCCAACGGAGACGCTCCTCGCGAGTCAGACGGTAGGCACGTTCAGTTTCTGATAGAACCTGAATGAACAATGAAAATAAAAAATGAAAAATGTATTTATTACACAACAAAACAGCCGGTTTCACATATTCCAAACATAAATAGGTACAGTAGGTAATAATTCAAGTGTTATGCTGAGAGTAACAATATTCAGAGAACAATTTACTATTAGCATCCTCACTAGTCTAGGCCTGTATCGAGGATGTGAGAATTTAGTGGGAGAGTATAAGTTGGAGGAAGAAATTATCTGTGTTGCATTCTGTACGAGTTCATGCGCGATTAGGTATTGACATGAACTGCAAGCTGACCTTGTCGTCGGTTGTCACAGTCACAGTGTATTTTTCTCTCTATCCCTAAGTCTATCACACTAAAAATCCTTTTCTTAAAAGTCAATGCCACCATGAATTAATTCAATAGGACCATTAGAAATGTCCAAATTTTATTAGGAAAAATTGCGTCAATGTTGCAGGAAATGCAAAAGATTGCGAGTTGCGACACGAATTGCAAGCTTCTTCTTCTTGTCGTGTCACCAGTTCTTTCGAATCAGTGTGGTGAAAGGATTGTGCGCCTCTAAGAGGCTCTTTTCGTGCACTTGACACATGTTTTCGAACTTTTTAGGTTCTACGACATGCCGGTTTCCCCACGATGTTTTCCTTCACCGTTTGAGAGTACTGGTATAGTGCACATATATTTTTTCACTTAATTGCAAGCTCACGTCATGGATTTGCCAAGCAATTGTCCATCACAGCATTCAGCTCGTTTGTAATTTTATTCTGTCCATCCTCATCACTACCAAAGTAGAAAATTATATTCTATTTTAGATGATTTCTTGTCCCTGCAACTAAAGATGACAAACTTACCTCATCCTGCGCCTCAGTCTTCAACACCCGAGTGAGAACACTCCAGTTCACAGGCACAGGTGGTGCTGGAGTCGGTTCCGGTACATCTTCATCATCCTCCTCTCTATACAGGGGGTTCCGTGCTGGAGGCAGTTCCGGGAGGAGAGGAAGCTCGCCAGGAGATGAAGGGTGGTAGCTGGTTGATGCTGTCTGCTTTATCAGCTCGGGGGAGAAGAGGTCTGGGCCGCCTTTACCTGGAGAGGAGACGTTCGGTTAAGAGTCGGAAAAAAAATTAACCTCTAGTATCACTGGCTTATTTTCTTAAATAAGAGGTTAGGTTTACAATTAATTTCTAAGGCTTGATACAGCACAATCTTCATCAAAATTCTTCATGAAATCATGAAGATATGGCTGCCAATCGTACAATGTTTTTATTTTTATGTATTCTCTGTATTATGTACTTGTGTACACTTGAGCGTTAATCTATCTATTTTACTGTCGATAAGTCGTCTTTGATATAACCAAGAAAATTCCCTAAATTAACTTCAAATTTCTTCTAAAATATCGCACGGTTCCAGTCAATCGAAATGACCATGGCCTGAAACTTACCAATGAACTTCTGAGGCGGTAGAGACAGCGGAACTCTCTCCATCTTCGGTGTGAGAGTCATACCAGACGCACTGCTGATATCTGAGAAGTTTTCCCATTGGGCGTCAGGCATAGTGTGGTTCCTGATAGTGACGTCGAACTGTGGCGGAGGGGCCGGCACTTGTTTGTATTCCGTCACCAAACGCTTGTGACGTTCGATGTCTTCGATCGTCTTCTTCTCCGTGATCGTTCGGAGGAACACGTCGTCGACTACATGGGAAGTTATTTCTGGTTTTCTGGAAGTTGTTATACTATAAGAAATCTTGGTATCAAGCAAATTTATTAGTAGCCCTAGTAAGTGTGTATGAGTCGGTGGCCAACTCTGGTGACGAAGTCTTTAGGCCTAGGAAGTAGCCTGGGTTTAGTGATATCGTGACTATCAGTGTGTAGAAGAATAGTTTGTGTTAAGTTTCGAGTATTGCGTATGCTGACGTGGTCAGTACTTTCCTGAACGCACACATTTTTTTATAGTGATAACTACGGATGACCAACAGCAGGACTGATCATCATGATATCACTAAATAAAGCATAAAGTTACAGCGCTTTATTATAATGCGCCATCGATTTCAATGAATAAAACAGCAATTAAAAAAAACAGATTGAGCAACTCTTAAAATGAAGTTTTTTTAATACCTGGCCGGCATGATAGGAGTCTCCGGCATGGGCTCGAGGCTCTCCATCAGCATCTCCGACTCCTCGGTCTGCAGGCGCTCGGTCATCACTGGAGGTGGTGGGGGTGGTTTCTGTACATCAAAACATAGCATTTGACATCTTTCTAGGTGATTTATAAGTACAGCGTCAGGTTCCAGGTGGCCACTAGGCATGCTGGGTGTGGTAACAAATCCACAGCGTATCGAGGTTTTCGATAGTTGAAATAATGTGTTGATATAAAAAACTTGGGCCCTTACATCTACATATTACATTACATTACATATTAGATGATTTATGACGCTGTAGTGCCTGGGACGTTGTTTGAAATGAAATAGGCTTGCCCAGCACCATCCTCTCCTAGTTTTTAGGAAAAGCCGACGCCGTCTTTCCTGTGGGCCAGGCTGATTAAGCTGAGAGGATGGTTTAGGTGGTGGGCAAGCCTATTCCATCTCAAACAATGTCCAAACACTACAGCGTCCCGTTGAGTGTAGGCATGGATTGCCTCCTGACACTGTGTATATCATCTATTAAAGATGTAAAGGCCTAAGTATATATATAGGTTTAGTTTGCTTAATTTTAATTGAAACATTTGAGTTATAAGTTTAGTAGCGACACACAGAAATGAAAAAAAATCGACATTTCAGTTGATCTCGATCAACGAAGCTAAGGTCGGTTTGAGTGCTTACTCTGAGATCAGAATTTCCATTTGGGTTTCATCAGCAAAAATGTATCGCGATCAACGTTTATCTCGGTTCCCACTCTTGTGACATACCTTGAGATGGAACATCCGTGCATGTGACATATCAGTGACCTCGGTGACTGAGTGCGTGTCTGTCATCTCCGTGTTGAGTGACACGATGGAGCGGGGCCGCCGCGACCACTCCTGGTTAGTGATGATGGTTAGTGACAATGGGTAAAACGAAGCTAGTGAATGATGGTGGACTTTTTAGTAGACCAAATAATGATTTTATACTCCTAAGCGCTACCAACTCTTTCGTAACCCCCTCAGAACGAGGCTCGCAAGTTCAAAGGGGGCTACCAGTTAGTGACGCGGACTGGTAAGTTTGTTAAATACAGGTTGATACGCGGGACATTGACATTTATGATTGTACACTATCTAATATATATTGATGATTAATAGTCAAAAGTTATTGTTCACAGGAGTACAAAAACACATTAACCAAAAATGTTATCGATTAAAGCTGACGTGTCATAATGACTAGGGGTGATGTTACAAGTGCAATTTGTTAGGTTTGCCAGTCATGTCTTTTCTCCTTGTTGATAGTTGAAAGAAGGGTGGAGGGTTAGACATTGTGGGGGAGTGTAATTGGTACCACTACGGTAATTCACTTCCTCATCTCTTAGATATAAGCCTATCTAAGGATATTAGTTCTTTCCCTGGCAACGTATGCCCCAGCGAGGAGGGGAATCACAGGGTATTACCGAATTTCTGTGACTCTTTCTGTCATTGTGACCTATGATAATATTTTAGTGGATATCAAGCTGAAGGTACTAGATTAATGAAACACAAGATTACCTGTCTCTCTCTATTGACTTGTGAGTAGAGTGCGGGGCGGGGGGGCCGCTCCGGCGGGGGGAGGTGGGCGGCGCGCGCGGGGAGGGGTAACGCCACTGGTGATACCGTGCGCACTGACTCTTGACGTTCGTGCTCTTCGTGCATCATGTGCCTGTAGGGGAGTAAAAAGTACCTACGTAAGTATCGTGGAACACTCGTTGGAACGAAGTTTTAACTTTGAAAGGCACTTGTCAAATAAATTTTATTAAATCCTAGAAACGCTCTTCCGTACTAACAATGTTACAATCTATGGACTGCTTCGCGACTGCGTACTTCGCTCTGTGGCGTTTTGACATACTATAGATGTGTCGTGACGCAAAAATCTAACACTTTTTTTCGTCTAGCCCATCCGATAGGCACCGTCCGAATAGGAACTTCGTTCCAAAAATATACAAAGGACATAATCATTCTGCGTAGAACCGCTTCAGATTTTACAAGATTTAATTTTTTATCTCAGTATTAATCCGCAAGCCAATCGAATGGCTCCTTCCCACATCCAATTAAGATTCCCACTCTAATCCGGCAGCATTATTTAAAGACTTGGCTCTGGGGACAATTTCTGTGGTTCTGTTCTATAGGATGGTTTAAAGCATCGGGACACGTAACAAAGCTGAACCACGAAAAACAATTCATGTTTTATAATACACCACCTTGATCCAAATTACCTAGGCCTCTCTATTGCAGCTATCGTGGGTAGTTCTGCCTGCTGGCCTTCCGCAGGGGCAATCTAGCACAAATCGGAAAGGAGACAATATTGGTCCGATACTGTTTCCCCTGCAGCCTCTTCACGATTATCGAAAAAATGTCTCACCTGACACTTCCTCCATCAGTCTCCGTCGCCGTGATGGTGGAGAGTGGTGAAGGTGGCGCGGGAGGTCGTTGAACCCGCACTCGCACGTCGAAGGCCGGCGCCACGCCTGCACGCAACCTTGCGTTAGACGCGTGCGCTTCATGAGATTCGCCGTACCCTGTTAGATGTTATTTTATTTTACAAGTTTTGGGTAAACTAACAGTTAGGTATGAACATTTTAGAGTATAACTTATAAATAGTATGCAGCAGAACGCTACATACTATAGGAAGGCCAATTACAAGTTTCCGCGAATAAATATCAACGAACTATGTATAGCATGAGACGAACAGTACTAAGATGGCGACAAGAACCAATAGTAAATTTAAAAAGTACAAAACAAGAATTTTAACCCAAATATAAATACAAAAAAGCGCACTAATAATCTATACGCACTAAGAATATTACTATTGAACGTAAAAAAAAATTGTCGCTAAGCAAGCGTTTCAGCTTACTTGTGCTGTGCTAAGCTATGTTGGTAAGTTCGTATGGTAAGTAAGTTCGTATGAGTCAGTGGCCAACTCTGGTGAAGGAGTTTTTAAGCCGCCTTAAGGTCTCCGTCATGGCTTAACGACTTAAATACCCGGGACCGACAACTAACCGTGCCCGAAGCACGGAAGCGCTCAGAAGAAAATGCCATTGGCGGTCACCCATCAACTTACAGACCGTTTCGAACGTTGCTTAACTTCGACGATCTAACAAGAACGACTGAGAAAGCACGACCACAAGCGCTTCGTGGTAAATATTAAATTTAGTGATGCAGTTTTTAAGGGATGGCATCAATTGTGCTGACAAGGGTCTAACCCTTAAATTAAAAGACTAAGAAACGTGTCCTACGTTCGGCTGTGACAAAATTTCTGATCCTGTTTTTTTCCTTTAGAGATCCAGACATGCACCAAAGCCACCTTGAGACTCAATAAAAACCTGCTCTCATTCATACAGACCCCATATTTAATGTCTCAAAACCACTTGCAAATTGCGAGACACACAGCAGAAACCAAAGGGTACTCCATTTACGGCCATTTTCCAATATATTAACTCCGCAAATAATGCGTTTGTTATGAATGAAAGTCATAATTTATACCTATTTATTGTATGTCTGCAGCAAGTTATTCAAGTAAGTAAAATAACTGGTTAGTGATTATATTTATTATCTGAAGACTCTAGTAAGTATAAATCACGGTACGAGTATAAATATTTTGAGTTAGTTCAAACTTCAACGTCAGGTACATTTTGTAAGCCAACTTTTCGTTAACATCAGAATTAAAAATCCTCATGAATCTAAAAACCTTTAAGCTTGAAGCTTTATGAACTTACATAAAATCCAGAGAGAATTTTACTGGAGAATCATTGTTGAGTGTGTTATTTTACGAATTGGGATCTCATTATATTATCTCAATGTACCTAATGTCCATACATAAAAACACATTATTGACAGTAGGTATTACTATTAAATATAACATACTGTACCTTATTTACAAAAACTAAGCCACTCACTACATATTTACATATATTTACAAAATACAACAGGATTAGTCAAGCTATCTAAGGATCGTTAGAAATGATCAAAAAAATAAATTAAATATAATTGATTTAATTTCTTAGCAAAACACATTGTAACGTGCTTTCGAAATGTTACACAGACATGAATATTGGTTTATTTAAAATAAGATAAAAAAAAATGTTAATTGACAAATGTTACTATGATGTTAATGAATTTTTGGATGACAAATTTTAATTTTGACGCGCCTCTGTTATATTAATTTGCACACCGATATGTTTCGGTAAAGCATGTTGTTACAATATTTAAAACTTTGACCTTGCATGCAAATGTAACCTACACAATATTTTGAGCAAATAAATTATCTTTATCTTTATCTTTCCAAGGAACTGAAGTGCTAAGTTTTTGAGCTCTGAGCTAGCTATGGTCGATGGCGGAAATCTAAATAAAAAAAAATTGGTTGTCTGTAAAGTCGGTTTACTGACGATAGTTGAACGTGACAACGTCTACGCATCGATCACTCAAGTAGGAGAGAGACGGATGTCGAACGCTGCCGAACGCAAAGCCAGATTGTGCTTCTTTGTCGCTCGTTCCACGCTCTCGCTTGCACTTCAAGCCTTACATGGAACGCCTCAGAGCGAGGTAACGCCGCATGACGTCATGTTTTTTCGTGCGTGCAGCCGGCTCTATCGAATTATAAGAAGCACGTTCTGAAAATGCTACACCTTTATGGCAATTTTTCTGTTACGTTAGTTTTGGCATAAATGCATAAGTAAAGTCACGTGACTGTTACCGGTTACGACACCATCCTTTTAGTAATACGTACCTTCATTTTGTCACACGTTGTATCTTCACAATGGTCTACTTATTTGTGAGAGTGGCCGCCTCGGGTGAGACTGTCCCGAGTTCTAATCCCAGTGGGATTGTCATTTTTAGCACTTTTTTTTTGTACTTTTTTTTTTAATTTTAGGACCGTTACCGAAACCTCGTTCAGGGGGGGTATCAAATGTGTTTGGACATGCCTCTGACTTCTCGGACCCCCCTTAGACATCTTCAAAGGATCTGGAATAAGTAAGATCTGAGAGAATGTCTACCGCACGTTGGGTATACAGTCGTGAACCTGTTTACGTTTTTACGTTTTACCGAAACCTCGTTCAAGTTTTCACTTCTGTTGGCACTCTCAGAGTGCCACAACTTTTTTTAATCTTGTAGTCTACCGTACATACCTTCGCTGTGGTAAGAGTCGTCCATCATGAAGGCTGGGTTTACTTGTGCATGCTCGGCCTCGCTCGGGGTTTCCGAAGGGTAGTCGGAGGGAATCGTGTCTGAGGCCACGGAGGCCACTTCGGCAGCGACTGGGTATGCTCCAGGGTGTGCTCGGGGGATCTTCACCTCTGTAAACAAGAGTATAGAGTTCAATTTAGCTAGAGCTATAGCGCAGATATAGATTTTTGGAACATTTATTTTAGAAGCGAAATTAACTTTTTAATCTCATGATTAAATCATTATTGTAATGAAAAAGGAGCAGAATGCCAAAAAAAAAAGGCAAAAGCATTCTCTCCGGCGGGGAATCGAACCCCGGTCTCCCGCGTGACAGGCGGGGATACTTACCACTATACTACCGAAGACTTGTATGGACTGGCGAAATTACTGTTCACACAATTTTTAAGTTTCTTATCAAAGTTGACAACGTGATACATATCAACAGTGAAAGTGGAATCAAGCCATACAAGCAAAGTTTACGTCATGAAGAATGTTATTTCTGGAACAATGGTTCCAGAAATAACATTCTTCAGTTATAGAATCCGCAAAAAGCCAGAACGGTTGTCCTTTCTTGAAGTCAATATATGAAGTTCATTTTTTTTTTTTTTTTTATGCTGGACATTTCACACAGCATCATCTGGCCCCAAACTAAGCAAAGCTTGTACTATGGGAACCAGATAACTGATATACTACTTATATACTTTTTGTTTGTATATACATACATATTATACATAGAAACACCCAGACCCGAGACAAATATCTGTAATTCATACAAACATTTGTCCCGCGGCGGGGATCGAACCCGCAACCTTCTGCGTCGCAGGCGGACCTTCGCCCACTGCGCCACAGAGGTCGTCAACCGTTCTTGACACCAAGGTTTATGAGATTGCTGAGGCTTTTACCTACCAATGCTGGAATGTTCATAGCTTTATCCAATTCATTCAGACTAAGCTGAATAAAAGATTCACAATATTAAAACAGTGAACATGGTAGAGATCACCAAACTCCAACTATTTCTCGGTCAACTTTGTAAGAACTTCGTCTTGAGCCTCAAAACTTCAGGTTTACCTTGTATGGATTCCCGGCTGATGATAGATGCAGAAGAGTCATCAATAAGTCTCCTTGGTGGTGGAAGTGCTCGTCTCCTCAGACAGAGGTAGGACACACCCAGGCCCAGCAGTAGCAGTGTCAGGAACAGGATGGCGCAGATAATCATCAGGATATGGGAGCCAGCGAGGGGGGCTTTCGCTGCCACTGGTCCGTTTTCTGGCCTGGAAAGAGAAAGAGATTTTTAACCATTGTTTTTCTTTACCTATTGGGCGATTTTCCACTCACCGGCACCGGCACCATACATTTTTTGCTTCGTGCCGGTGAAGCAAAAATGTATGAAAATTGTATGGTCCATCTCTGATCCCTTCAAGATCTCCATTTCTTTCTCTCGTGTCAAGATCGTCCCTCCAAAGCTTCATTGTAACTGTATCCAGACGCAGTCATTCTCTCCTATACATTAGGATTGGAAAACACGGAATACTGTACATAAAAGCATGGGCTTACGTGAAGATAAGAGGGTTGAAGACAGGCTTCGGCACGATTGGAGGTGGGTACCGGCAGACGATAGTGATAACCTCGTCTCCATCCATCTCCAACCCTGGGTGGAACCGCACCACGATGTTGTTGGTGAACACTCGGAGGGGATCCTGAGGTGGTGAAAAACACAAGCATTAAAAAACCAGTAAAATTTTATCAAAAAGAGACTCTCCGGCGGGGAATCGAACCCCGGTCTCCCGCGTGACAGGCGGGATACTGACCACTATACTACCGAAGACTGTTTGGAAAGCTTGAAATTAAAGTTTTGTAGCCCAGCTTACCTGCTTCGTCCCGCATCCTTTCAAAGGTAGCTCAAGTTTGTATGATAGGGCTCCCTTGCCGGCCACCTGGCAGGCCGAGTGCCGGTCGAAGTCAGCGTACGCAATGCCATAGAATTTCTCGTTGAATTTCAATTCAATCTGAAAATAAAAATAAAGCATTATAATGATTACGATTACTTTTGTCTCCCCTAGGTAATGTAAGACAGCATAACCAATTGATAACCCTTATGACTGCTTGCGTTTGCAAGGGGTTACCATTTGGTGACGCTGACGGTAGGTTAGGTACCAACCTTGGTTGCTATTCAGAGACTAAATCATTGACATCATAAAAACGTATGTTGGTCAACGTATCAAAAAAAATTATAGTGTTGTGACATCAGTGGGACACGATGGGCTACTTATAATACTTATTAATAATAAATAGTGTTGTACCTGCATAGACCCAGCGGCACAGTTGAGGGCTGCTTTGGTTCTATTCAAGAAGATGACTGGACTCAAATCGTCTAGTTTCGTGACCTGAAATTAAAAGAATTACTTACAAATTAACGACTACGTAGGTACCAGGTATTTATTACAAACACACAGATAGTAAGAAAAATTTGATTTTAATACCTATACGACTGGATTCGTGTGTGAACAAAATGAATGGCGAAATCATTTTTAGCACGTTGGCTGCCAACTACGAGTATATTCGTAGCAACGTATCTAGGATGCAGCGCCAGCTACGAGTTATATACGTAAATGTTTAGTTGAGGCTACCTACAAAATTAAAAGCGTTGGCAGTGTAAACAGGGCGGGAATCGATTGGTTGGCATTGGAAATGAAACTTACAAAATAAAATGAGAACACTTTCATATATATCTTTTTCAGAGTTAGCTAAGATGTGCTGCTAGCTACGTAAATACTCGTACGTGATGATTTTGTATGGATGGCAATGGGCATAGGTTTTTTTTACTACGAATATATTCGTATGGCAGCCAACGTGTTAAGTAATGTGCAGGAAGAATGTTTAGGTACATATTATTTAAGCTATAAAGTATTACTTAAGTAGTGACTTCTTCATTGAATACTTTTCGCGAAAACTTTTTATTTACTTCCTCAAATCGTTCGTACTTATAAAATGTTGCAGCCCATAAAGTACCTCACGCCTTGAGCCAAAAAGTAATATAATATTATTTATATTAGTTTCAGCGCGTCGACATAAATCTATATTGCTAATTATTGGCCGTGGGCTGTGTCTATCTGCATTCTTGTCGTGTGTTTCCATTGCACAACGATATTTAAACCTTTATAGAAAACCTAGGTTCAAAATTTTACCGTTCTTGTCCCATAGAGCAAACGCCTCCCTTCATCCACTGATTTCAATCTAACTAACCTAGCAAGATATGTAGTTACTTCTTAATTTTAGTCTATCTTTTATCATTCCAATGAAGCCTTGTGGCCTTGAGGTCCCATACCATGTTTGTTGCCCTGATTCTTCATGGTATTGGTCGCGAACGAACAGGAGTAAAATTTGTTTTAAGACTATTGTAAGTGATCCCAGCGGTCCTACTGAATAAATGCTTTTTGACTTTGAATAATACGCGCGTGGTGTAGTTTTTTTTTTCTGGTAGATCGTCAAAGTGAATAGAATAGAATAGAATAGAAAAACACTTTATTGTACACAAAAACACATAACAGGAAATACACGAAAACAAGTAAGTAGGTACAATGGGCGGCCTTATCGCTAAAAGCGATCTCTTCCCGACAACCTTTGGATGGACTGGAAAAGTTACACAGAAAAACGGAAAGTGAAGCTGCGTTATGTGCGTTCCTGAAATTATCGCAGCGCTTGCGTGCTTCGGATGGCATATTAGGTAAGTCCCGGCTAAAAAAGCTGTAAGTAGAGTGCCACAAACATATCTGAACCGGTGAGGGAGGCGCTGTTATCGCATTTGGTATGGCAGAAAAATAAATTTTAGCGTAAAATTCGTACGTTAGTTCCTCTTTTGGCCTTGGTTCCGATAAATTTGAGGCACTCTACCTACAGCCTGTAGCCTTTGACATGTACCAACCGTATGAAATTAATGAATCTTGAAAATTGAATCATGCCTCTGCGGTAGGTGGCCTAAAAACTCCGTCACCATACTAACAAAACCAAAATTAGTTTTATCCTTAAAAATATTGTATTATCGTATCAAAGTAATGGAAACGCACGCGCCCTGTCTACAGGCTATCTATTCGTAATAATCGCTGCAATCGTCTTACAACAATATCTCATCGCCCCCGCGCCCACTGACAGCGAACAGCGATCGATGTGCCATACCTATGTTGCATTTTTGCACTCTAAAGCAACTTTAATTGATAGGGCTAAATAATAGAAACAGGCGCGGATCCACCGTAATGGGCACGGTGGGCAATGGGCATGCCCACAACCTTTAGACGGAAGTTTCGAGATTGGCCAAAAAATGTGTTTGTCTGTCGGTCAGTCTGAATGCTCTCGCACATAGGTCGCATTTTTAACCGATTTTAGCGAAATGGGCACATAAAGTTCCATAATTTCTTTAAATTGTTTAGCCGATAGCGAAGTTTGATTGCGTATATGCCTATGCACTAGATCCGACCGAAATTTCGGTTTTTTTGAGTTTCGGCGGCAAATCGACCAAAACTCAGAATCGGTGCGAGACTATAGTGAGAGACACTAAAGAGAGCGAGTTCATCCTCCGACTCGAATCCTTAGAAATTTTTTGGGTGGCTGAGCCCACAATCTTTTTTGAGGGATGGATCCGCGCCTGAATAGAAATAGGATATTTTTCTGTTCAGGATCTGAGCACTGGTGATCTAGTGGGTAGCCTTCCGATCCTAAAGTCGTGGGTTCGAATCCGGCCGTGCACCTATGAACTTTTCTGTCGAAAAATGTATGTGTACCCAGTACTCTCAAACGGTGAAGAAAAATGTGTAATTGTAATTCATAAGCAATGTAAAATGCTGGTCCCACGCGTGGAAAGCCTGTATAAATACCTACTTTTATTAATCGCTCCCCGCTATCATTCGAGCTGTACCCCGCTCGTCACTACTACAGATTAATATGCCACAGTCCACAGAACGTGTTACATTAATAGCATTTAAGCTTTGTTTTATTAAGTTAGTACTGTATGAGAATTAAATTGCAACAACAATGTTGCGCAGAAGATACAAAACCAAAAAAACTGTATTAAAAACCCGAGGCCGCGATATAAATAGGTAGTTAAATAACCTTTACTTTTCGATTTATGTAAATATTTTTTGGAATATGTATTTACCTAAGTGAAAAAATTATCTCTTATATCCTCAATATTCAGAGGTTGGGTACCTAACTAAGTAGATATTGTATAAAAATTTGTAATCATATAAATAGGAAAATCATTTTTTCCTTTGGATCTGAATTCAAAGAAGCTCACAGGGTGTTTAATGGCCATTCCCAAAAACTGAAATGGCGCATTTCAATCATACCATGATTCTTGTGTGTTTAACTGTGGTGACCCCGCCAATGAATATAGAGAGCAAAATCTTATCTTCTATTATCAGAAAAATATTTTTTTTCCATGAATATTTTGACCAATCATCTGATGCAGGTATACTTTTATACCCTACGATTAAGAGGCCCAAGAAAGTAAGTGCAGTGAAGCTGTGCAGATTACATTTTATAATGGAGCCATTATATTTTTATGAGGCTTCTAAAAACATCGTTAACCGCCGCAGTGCTGAAACGATAATGATATGAATTAAGTCGAGCCCTTTATTATAAAAAAATAAACTGGATTTGTGTGTTTTGACTCTTCATAGCTTTTTACTTTACTTTTTACATTCCGTACCTACAGGGTGCCTACGGGACTCTATTACAAAGCCCCTGTACTTACTTTCAATCTGCAACGGATCTGCCAATCGTGCAAACATCTCTCCCGAGATTGAAAGTCACGCCTCTTACGAAAACTTGTCGATGTCGACTCTACATTAATCTCCGCTCAGTTACATTTCTTCGTAATTTTTTATCAACGAGAACATTCAAAGTTGGTCATGAATCAAACTCGGCCTATATTTGGTCACGTTCTGTTCAATCTGACTAGTTCACCATCGTTGCGGTTTGACCTACACGGACCGACAAAGCGCTGTTTTTTGCATTCATTATTCTTAAAACAAAATACTTCAAGCGTGACGACGGTAGGTTTTGAAATCTACTTAGGTAAGTAAAAATTATTTTAGCGTAGAAGATTCTTTGTAAATTTATTAAGTTTCTGAAATCCACCTAACAGAATATAATTACGTATCTACAAAATAATAATAATTATTATTATATATATTATATTATTGAGTACCCACATAAATCATTAACTAGCTTTAATGCCATGCAAAAAGCTAAATATTATAATTTATAAATTATTATTTATTTTTTTAATTTTATAAATGTAATCGGATCAGTCTGCCTTTTTTGAAGCAGTTCCCTTACACCCTGTACATTGTATAACCGTTGGCTCCGATCAACTCAGTCAAAAAGCATTTATTTAAAAGGACTGCTAGGATCGCTTAGAGGTGGTTCTACTCCCGTTCTTTTACGACCGTCAAGACCCAAGGCAACATGGTTTGGAGCCTATTTATTGTGCTACAACTACCACTAGTGAACCAACAAAAATCGCATATTTTTCATCAGTGCTGCCGCTGCAGGACAATCACACCTCTTACACAGGTGTGTTCCCTTGGTTTCACACTACCACCTTTAATACCAAAGATTGCTAATTATTTTGTCGCAGCAGCGGCGCTAGTTCCGCTATAAACAATGAGCGATTAGTAATCGCAAATTTATCGCAAATTTTACATCAGGCGGAGGAACCTACCTTCCCATCAAGCACAGTCTGCTCCGGTAGGCCTTCGCCCTGGTATTCGATATCGTTCGCCTGGGAGCCGTAGTTGGACTGCGCATGCGTCGCCACCAGCGCGCACGCTAGGACGCACCATATCAGCGCCATCTTAGTTCTAGAACAAGGATTTAAATATAACACAAAAAAAAATTTAGTAAATGAGGCAAAACATATTTAGGATCGTAGCAGGAGATTTATTAAAATCAAATTCTTTATTTTAGACAACTTAAGGGTCCATATTACAGTAGGACCGCTGGGATGACTTAGAACAGTCTTAAAACTAGGTGATTCTACTCATGTTCCTTCGCGACCAAGTTGAAGTCCAAGTCACCAATTCATCTAAGTATCGATGTAAAGGCCTAAGTTGTTTCACACATAAATCTCTTACGTATGGTATAAGCTACAGTTATCTATGTTCCCATGATGTCTGTGACGTGCGTGAACGCCATAGTTCCGGATAACTGTAGTTGCATCAAGGGAATAAACAACCTCAATGTCTGGGGTTTTGCCCGCATAGATATTACATCGCATAACTATTAATAATAATAATAATAACGACCCCGCAGACCCGAGTGCTCCCGAGGGAGGTCACCGTTCCTCACCTCCGCTTGCCTTCACTGGCCGGACGAGTGAACACTGACGAGGAGCAGGTCCCTCACCTCCGTGTTGCCTTCACTGGCCGGACGGAGTGGAGTCGCTAGAGCATTGCTCGGAGGCTGAGGGGTGTTACGTAAGATGGCGAGTGGGCACGTGAAGCTGGACCCTCTGGGAGCTCGTGATCGTCGTTTAAAGTCCGGTAGCACCTTACCACCTTCTAGCCGCTCACGTCATGTTGCCCCCTTGTCGCACGAGCGACTGTTTTAGGGGGGCCCAGTAGTGAGTTGGCGAGTCTCCACCCGCCATTTTTACATGTTCGTTAACATTGTTTCGGCGGGTGTCATAGTTCCCATAGATTCCCCAGTACCCAGTCCACTACCATCCCATCCCATAGCCCGGTAATTTGTTTTCCATATCCTCAAAATAGTTCTGCACAAACCGGAGACTGTTCCTGAATGCATTTTTATAGTAGCCGGTATGTGTCTCCATCACACAAGATCAAAATTGTCAAAAAGGCCTCTGTGTGTTGGCTTCGGCCCCATGCATGCCTATCAAAGGTCCGGGACTCTATAGTTCCGTGATGTTAAACTTTGACAAACAAAATAATAATAATAATAATAATAATGCTGGACTTTTCACACAGCATCATCTAGTCTCAAAGTAAACAGAGCTTGTGTTATAGGTACTAGATAACTGATATACTACTTATATACTTTTTGTTTGTAAATACAAATATTATACATAGAAACACCCAGACCCGAGACAAATATTTGTGGATCATACAAACATTGGTCCCGCGGCGGGGATCGAACCCGCAACCTTATGCGTATTAGATCGGTCGTGAGTTCAAATCCCGTATATGAATGCGATATTTGGGATGTATTCTAAAAGCTTATTTGAGTATGTAGTCTTCTTGAACAACTGAAAAGTTTTTTAAATGCATATAGTCTTGCTTCTGTTTATAAGTAGGTACATAATCACTCCATAACGAGCCAGGTTGCAAAACTTGCAAGATCTGCAACCTATCCGTTTATGGAGTGATTAGGAACTTCTGCAAAATATCGACTTGTGTTGTGTGTATTAAGAAGAGTTTTTAATTCCCCTCCTTAGACCATACACTTTTTAAAGAATCTTAGCCCCGCAAAGTTTAAAAAAAAAATGATTTTCTTTAAACCCCTTGGATTTCCTAATAAAAGTGAGATAACGTCTACCGTGGCTTATGGATGCAGCCGCAATCCATTGCAATACGCCACCCACCTTCAAAGGCGTTAAGATCGCAGATAAATAAACTTCGGCATTGTGAAATGTTATTCAATATTTCACATCTTATGATACAGCCCATATAGCAATTACCTTATTATTCGCTCAAGAAAGTCTTTGATTGCATCAAGGAAAACGTTTTATGTCCTCAGTAGTTCCAATTCACGAAGGCGTGTTGGTTTTAATTGTGTGTATAGATGCACATTGTTTCTGTGTGCGTAAGCTCGGGAGCGCTCCATGGACGAGTGAGCGCTCAATCGCTTAAGCATACGCACTCGCACTGTGCGAGTCGCACATAGCTTTCGTGAGATATGACAACATTACTGTTAGATACGAATCCCGCTCGCTTGCTTCCCATGACCAAAAACCCCAAAACATAATATTCCCTACCGTAAGAGTAGCTACCTACTCTACGGTAGAGAATATAATAAGTACAAAAATATATCCGATCAGATCATTCCTAAAAATACTGCAACTCTCAAAACATGTTCCTTGTATTTTAAACATAATTTCAAGAAATCTCGCCAAAATGTCATCTCAATAAATACAATAAACGGGTATATGAATAAATAAAACATGGCCCCGAGCATCGAACTTGCTTTTATGCAAAATGGAAATTATTTTCGATTATATTTTCGGATATTTTATGTGGCGTACAATAATTTTTGCTTGAATTTGATAACAATTTTAATTCGCTTTTGTCACATACCAAATAAACTAATTACTTTACTGAGAAGTGTTTAAAGTCTCCTAGGTAATCATAAGTTTTTTATTCTAACAATTATAACAATCTCATTGACTTGAACAGTATATTTTACTCACTTTTCCGAGATAAAAAATAGTCTACTTATAGATAGATACTTATTCCAGGCGTAAAATCAATCTCTGTCTTAGGGAACTTCATGAAATTATGTGGTGTCATATTTAAATCAAATTGATGCAACATTTTTAGTCTGAAATAGTAACAAACATCAAAACATCCTCACAACTTTTCGCATAGGATTTTATGTAGAACTACTTAGTTATTTGATGCCCACTTGTCATTCTGATCCCGTGGGCACCGCAGGTGCATTGTTCAACGTTAATACAATAAATATTCACTCTGTATGTTTGTCCTATATTAATGTTTATTGAAATTTTATGATAATATTGTCGGGAGCCGTCCATCTTGAATATGCTACATTCAAGATGGACGGCAAACTTTACAAAATCTTCAAACATAATATACTAAAAACAAGATATAGACAGCGTCTCTGATTGTACAAAGTTGCTTAAAGTACCTATGTCCTCTGTCTACAAAAATATTACTTTTAAGTCATCATCTTCCTACCCTTTTCCCACATTATGTAGGGTCGGCACAATAGTGTTCTTCTTCCATTCTCCTCTATCAGCCGTCATCTCAACACTCACTCTTTTCTTACTCATGTCATCCTTCACACAATCCATCCATCTTTTCTTTGGCTTACCTCTACTCGTAAATCCATCAACATTCATACCAAGCACTCTCCTAGTAAACGATATAATAACAGAGGCTGATCTGCGGGACCTACAAGCCGACAATTGGCAGGAAACTGCATTGGACAGAAGAAAGTGACGAGTTCTCGTTCGGAGGTCGACTCACTTTGGGTCGCTACGCCAAAGGAGTAAGTAAGTAAATTATATAATGAACCTAGGTTATCTGGCCATCTTGCTGCTGAACTTCCAACTTTTCGATAACCTGCTCTTGGTCACCACTCATATTTTTCACTCGGATCGATGTTACATTTGTGTTTCGGATACAGTGTTAGATTTGGTTCAATTATTAGGTGAGACTGGAATAAAAGAAGGGAGGCCTATGCCCAGCAGTGGGTGTTACCAGGCTGAGATGATGATGATGATGATTAGGTGCCTTTGTATATTATATACTTGGAAAATCAAACAAAAGCGAACTTGACAAGATCCAGACTCAATTGTGCCATAAATACGAGTGTTGCAAAAACCACTTGCATCTGACCAACTCTCGAAACTCCCAAGCCAAAATCCACCCTAATTACACGTGATAAAGCATACATATATGCCCCACGTGATGTAATAGTGGTTGGCCTCATCCATTCATTTTTGGTTCTGACTACTTTCACTTTAGGCAGTGCAAGTACTTGGTACGTTTATGTAACCACAAGCTCTAACAATAGACTTTATTTATTTAGTTTAATTTTTTTTTATTTGCTCATTTTCCAGGCTTTTTTTTCTTAGTTATATTTGGATAGCTTGGTATATGTTGTATGTGATATGATATGCACATCCAAATCGTTCCATATCCTTGGTGGTCTGCCGCGCGAACGACGTCCGTAGGTTTTAAAAAGAGAGTAAATAGGATCCCTACAGTATCCCTAAGGCACGGTAGAAATTCTCTTAGAAGATACTCTAAAGTGTATTGTCTGGAGGAGGTAGTGAGAGATACGTGAAAATACAGATATGGCATAGCCCACGTGTAGAGTTCGCGCCACGATCGAAGTCTTGCGGAATTTAGCAGAACTTACGAAAAAGCTATTGCACTTTTATCTTCACACATAGAAACTAGCGCCACTCCGAAAGGACTAGTATAGAATATAATGTCAAAGTTACAGGGACTACCTATTTAAACTATATATCTCCTTACAATGAGCAAAATCACTTGTTGATGGAAGAAAACTACAGATAAAAATATTAAACTGACCGCAATATACTCCTACGCTACGAAGCATTTAAATAAACCAAATAAAGAAATATTAATGTGTTAAGTCATCATCTCCTAATACGCTCTCTCAACTTTCAGCCGTATTTCAAATATTCAAGGTTTCTTTTCATTTGCTTTTTGTATAATTCGATGACGGAATAGATTATGGAAGATATACAAATCTAGAAATCCGGTTTTAAAACTACGTAATGTTTAGAGTTCTCAACTTCACCGTTAACTTCGTTCACTGAACTTTCCTTTAAATGTTTTTAATAATTTAAAGCTTTGCTACTAGTAGCTCAAGAGAGACAAGTGGCTAATAGGTGATGACACCCTGGTCGAGTCGCGGCTTCAAAGCCTTGAGCATCGCCGTAGAGTCGCGTGTCTATCGGTCTTTTATCGACTGCATTTCGGAGAGTGTGCACAAGAGCTCCATAATTTAGTTCCGCCATCCCCATTCTTTTATCGGACCAACAGGTTCCCCGAAAGACGCCACTTGTACATGGTTAATATTCCCAGAGTTCGTACAAAGCGTTTTGAGTCCACTTTTTTCATACGCACTGCCAAATTGTGGAACTCATTGCCGGGTACCATATTTCCCTAAAAGTACAATGTAGGGGTCTTTAAATCAAGAGTAAATAGGTTCCTTCTAGGAAAGCATGCTCCATCTTAGACCTCACTACTGCTTAACATCAGGCAGAGGGAGGTCAAATGCTGACCTATTTAATTAAAAAAAAAAGCTCAAAATTTTTCTTGTACGAGTATAACAGCGGAAAAACCAAACAAAATTTTATTTTTTTTAATTCCAATCAAAATATGTTCAACTGTTTCTCTACTTTTTCTTGAAATTCCATGTTATCTAGTGTCTGATCTTCGTCAGTAAGAAACATAATTCTATTTTTATTTTTGATGCCTCTAACACTTATCAGATGTAAACTAAGAGAATCCTAATTCTTACCTCCGTGGACAGATTTCGATGAAACTTGGAATACATAGATGTAGAGCTTAGAATACTTAGCTGTTATTTCATACGTACCCCGCGAGCAAAGCTAAGGGCGGGTTCAAATCGACCTTACATAATCTTATCAAGCAGCTACACAAAGAGCCGGTAAGGCACTGCCTACAACAGCTTGCAGTCATATCGCCCACCATCTCAACCTTGTTGTTGGCCCACATTCGTATCCGCCGCTCACTCGATTTGGTTGAACACTACCGCATTACTGTGTTCTAGTAATATACTAAGGACCCAGACATGTAGTTGTTAAAAGACTAAATTAACCCTATCCTGACTTCTATTTATCTATCTATCCAGCCGGTAGCACCCACTGTTGGGTATAGGCCTTTTCTCTTTCACGCCACTCCTGGCGGTCTTGTGCCAGCCGGATCCACTGTTCTCCCACCGCGACAATGTCCTATAGTGACTAACTCAAGAAATATTACGCTGAATGATCACTGGACAAACGGTTAGCAAGCTTACTCAATCTCAGAAAAGTCCCAGGTATTACAACGTCCCATTTTAGGCAAAGATTTACTCCTGAGCCTGACGCTGAATATAATAATAAATAAATAATGCTGGACTTTTTCACACAGCATCATCTAGCCCCAAAGTAAGCAGAGCTTGTGTTATGGGTACTAGATGACTGATATACTACTTATATACTTTTTGTTTGTAAATACATACATATTATACATAGAAACACCCAGACCCGAGACAAATAGTTGTAGATCATACAAACATTGGTCCCGCCGCGGGGATCGAACCCGCAACCATTTGCGTCGCAGGCGGGCCTTCGCCCACTGCGCTACAGAGGTCGTCATATAATATATTATCATGGTACGTAATACCTAGTGTAATTTTTTATTTCTATGGGTAAATATATGAATGAAGTTATAGTTATGAACTCACTCAAACCTTCAGCACATCTCCGCAGTGACGCGAAACAGTGATAAAATCTATAGCCTCCACTACCGGTCACCATCTTGATAAGGAAGGTATTAAAAACTTATAGTTACTTCCTAAGTTTATTTTACTGAGGAACTTATTTAAAAAGAAACAAGTGGCAAGTGATTAAAGGTACAAAATGTAGACCAGAGCAGAGTGAGCTTAGTGATTTTTTTGTTTTATAACTCCAGTGGGCTATGTAGGACGTGGCATTCTGCCAACAAGGTTTTCTGCTTTCATCTCACCGATAGACCAACAAAATAACTTCAGTTTTTAGAAACAGAGTTTTAATAGCTCAAACTTATTTGAATAATGTTGTTGGACCTCAGTATAGTTTTTTTAGGTATTACCTATATTCAAAATTGTATGTATACTTATCAAAATGAATCTATCCCACTATAACTCTGTGATTGAACTTTTAAAAGTGACATACAGAATGATGAAAACTTTTTAAAACCCGTCTAACAGTCGTTGACATTTGCTGCATCGTCCAAAAAGATCAACACGAGACGCCCATAAACATTAATGACATAAATAAAAACCCGAAACCCAAAGAAAAGGCTTCGAAATGACATCACTCCTATATTAGGACCACAGGTTCCAAGGTCGACAAGGGTTCAATCTTGTCTGGCAGGTTATTTCAGTTCATTAGTGAACCCTAATTTGGGCAGAATGCTGACTGGTTTCGAGCGCATTCAAAAAAAGAAAAAGATTGAGATCAAAATATTTTTAATCGAACTGTCATATTTGAAAACAGAACGGTGTTGAATTGACAGATCGTTATTGGTATCAAAAGAGTATCAAAGAAAAAGGAGGAAGCTCTTGTTGATTTTGACACGTTAATTTATTCGGTGCATGTTTATGTGTAGAGTTTTATATTGATTTTGTTTTTATGAGTTTATGTGACGTAATTTCGACTGCGGAAATTGATTTCGCATAACACTAGACTATTCGTAAAATGTTTAGCTTTTAAAGTAGGAATTTAACTTTATTATCTACAAAGCTAGCTAGCAGTTTTTTTGATTTTTTTTTTAAGTTTCACTATTATCGAATAAAACAAATATCGATTGACAATTGCTTACTTCGTTTAAACTTGTGTGAGTATTAAAACAAATTGTATAAAATATTATAATTACGAAAAATCAAACTACTTATGTATGTTTTGAAATTATCAAGTGAATTATCTGAATGTACGTGATTGCACCAATTTCCTCATTTCGTATGCAGAACACTGAACTACAAAGTGGGTACAGTTATAAACAAAATAACTTTCTAGAATAAGGATATTAGCCTTTTTGATCACAATGCCTACGCCGCGGAACGACTTAGTCGCAAAATAACTCACATTTAAAACACCTACACAGCAAAATGCCTCAAATCAATACGACTTATTATTACTGTGCCTCTAATGCAAACGGACTTCATTTTAAATTGCCTAGGTATTATATATTTAAGATCTAAACAAGTAGGTACCTACAAGTTTCACCCACATCGGTACACTGGTGACTCGGGAGTAATTCAAACGCTAATATTAGTAGGATTATGCCTTAGATACTCAGCATCTAAGAGCCGTGTTGGCCGAATGGGGTTGTGCCTCGACTTTCAATCCGAAGGTCGTGGGTTCAAATCCCGGCCGTGCATCAATGGATTTTTCGTTTCGTAAAATTTATATGCGCTTTAACACGAGCTCTTAACGGTGAAGGAAAAAATCGTGAGAAAACCCGCAGCTTAGTCAGCTCCACACGTATTGACGTCGTCTTTCCTGTGGGCGGCTGATTAAGCTGAGAGGATGGTTTAGGTGCTGGGCAAGCCTATTCTATCTCAAACAACGTCCCAGGCACTACAGCGTCCCGTTAAGTGTAGGCATGGATTGCCTCCTGACGCTGTATAAATCATTTTATATAGATGTAAAGGCCTAAGTTTTACTCAGCATCTCACGTATTAACACAACACAATGTGGCAGTGAACGGTGACTTTTCCTAACTTTAAATTTTGAGCACCTTTACTAAAGGTGCATTTACACGATGCGATTTGTCGTATGATTTGGTAAGCCCCACCCTTTGAACGTGCCGACGAGCGTCGCGCTTACTATGACAAATCGCATACGATGAGATTGCCGAGCGATACGATATCGTATGCACCTTTAATTGTTTATCAAAAGCTTTTGTCGACGTCTGTACTAAAGCATTACGTTTATGCACCTTCAATAATATTATTAGCATCGTTATGCAGATTCCTAATTATTTATGGCTTGTTTCGTCAAAGAACCTTTTTATTTTTGAGTCTTACATATATAAATGTTTACGTTATTTTTGTTTTTGTCGTGCAGGCTGAAAGAAATGGTAAAACAATTAAGTATTTAGTACCTACTTTTATATTCTCTTTGGTACCTACTATTTGTTGGGACTTATTTCGCCATTTTTGAAGGAGCTCTGCTAGTTTATTTAGTTTTCTCGTGTTTTACTAGGTTTTATTTTGTAATTTCGGTGGCATTTTACTAATGAAGCCTTGGACACTTAACAGGAGATTCGGCAAATGGAATGGGGATTCAAGAAGATTTCTCATTTGACGAAAGATTTCCGTTGGAGTTTTGAAATGATAAGCCGCCATGTTTTTTCAAAATCAAATTGACGTGACATAATACATATTTGAAGTAAAGTGAAACAGTTGCCATTATTAAAAAGAAGAAGAAGAAGAAACCAAGAAGTGAAGTGAAACCAAGAAAAAAGAAGACTAAGCTAAGATGTTACTGATTGGGCGGTATAGTCGCTCAGTGACAAAGCCCTTATATTTTTTTTGTAAATAAAAAAAAAAAGTATTTTTTATTGTGTTTTTATAAAGAACATAATTTTTGCTTTATACTTTACAGCTTTGATACGTATAAATTCTGCCTTCTACATTCATATTTAGGGTTAAATTGTGTGAATTTAGCACCAATATAATATTGTTTTATTTAAATAGCCGACTGATTAGTTACGGACCGCACTTTTTATATTGCATCTTGTCAATTACACAGATGCAATGGAATTTTAACAACCAATAGCTTTGTTTTATTTTGTTCTTTAGATAAACGTCCATTCTTTTTGCCGGACGGCAAACTTATGTATCCTTATCATTACCTGTTTTTGCACTATTGAAGTGTCTGCTAGGTAACGAGCCGATCGCAGATAATGCCTCGATTGAAGGGCGGGGAGAATTCCGACTATTTTATTTATCCGGCAAAATTACAAAATGAAACCTCTGTGTGCCATGCCATAACTATGTAGAGCGAATTCGGATGAGGCTTTTAAAAATTTTTGTGCAAAAATAAAATTATTAGAACTTTATATAATATTTTAATGTCCTATAAATATAATATAAGATGATCATCGCCATGTTAATTTAGTTATATCTAAGGTCAGATAAGGTATATCATATTGCTTGTACAACATTGTAGTCGTAATTCATAATTTTTAAAACGTTATTATAGTTGGTTAGACACGTATGATACGCACATTAGTTCTTTAGCTCTCTGAAGTAGCTGCGCAGAACCCATTTTTGATGACGGCTAAAATCGTGCCATTGCTTACTCTACCAAACCTGCGCAATCGTCTATTGCACCTTACTTCAAAAAGCTAAAGATACGTTGTGCTTAGTATACAATGTGATTGAAAAATGAGACTAATCATTTTACTATAATTATCCGGGTTTTTTTCTGAATTTTATGTACGAACCGTCTTTTTTATTATTTTCTTCTGTTGGACCAAAGGTTGGACCCTACTAGCTTGTTACACCTGTGAAATAAGAAAAGAAGCTTATTTCAATAAAGCTAAGGTTTAGTTTAAGTTGAGGTGGTGACGATGATCTCGATAGTTACTGCAGGAAACTCGATCGGACGTAGAACGAATTTCTTGTTTTAAAGATACTACTATTGACACTTTTAAAATTTACCTATTTTAAAATTAATATTCCCATACGTATTATTAATATTCTAATACTAAATTAATAGGCCTTTACATCTATATTAGATGATTTATACAGCGTCAGGAGGCAATCCATGCCTACACTTAACGAGACGCTGTAGTGCCTGGAGCATTGTTTGAGATGGAATAGGCTTGCCCAACACCTAAACCATCTCAGCTTAATCAGCCGCCCACAGGAAAGACGACGCCAATACGTGTGGAGCTGAGTAAGCTGCCTCCTCACGATGTTTTCCTTCACCGCTAAGAGCTCATGTTAAAATGCATATAAATACGAAACGAAAAATCCATTGAAGCACGGCCAGGTTTCGAACCCACGACCTTCGGAGAAAGTCGAGGCACAACCCCATTCGACCCACATGACTCAATATTCCTATAGCCAAAAAAAACAGTGTGAGGTATCAGTTCAAAAGAATTCGGCCTATCATAGCTGTATTTACTAAAATAATTCAAAAAATGTTTATTTAAATTCAATACGCGATGATAGAGGTTCTCCTAAAATGACTCCAAATAAACCAATAATAGACATAAGTCATTAAAAAAACAGTTTACCGTAACAAACCGTATCCAATCGGATGCATCGATTCGATGAACTGCGTTGAAAAATGACGTTTCATCACAGAGTTCTAATCAGCTTCCAGCGTCTGTATTTCCGCTGAGCTACGACCCTGTTGTTTTTAAAGGCACCCATTCACGTTACGTCCACCAATCCAAATGGAGTGGTCGTCTTCCAAGATCGTTCCGTGAATGGTAAAAACAACGTCCATTCCAAACGGATTTCCAAACAAATTGAAATCCATGCGTCCAGTTCAAAAAGACGTCTGCCAAATGGACGTCTCGTGAATGGGTACCTTAAGAAGAAAGTTAATAGGCACCTTCTGGGTAGGCTCGCTCCATCGTAGACCTCATTCTTACCTGTGTTAGTTTCGAGGTCAAGAGCCAACCCTTTCATCATAAAAAAAACATAGTAGTTTATCATTTCTCTGCCTTTAAAATCAATGCATCCATTCAGTTTAAATCGAGAAAGTAGTGAGTTACACTTGTAGTAGGCTCTTATGTTAAGAGCAAACTGAAGTCAAGGGAAGCGATGTCATAGTAAAGTGGTCTTACATTGTAGCTGTCAGCTGTCACTGTGTATCCGACGCCAAACGTGAATCATTATCGAAGCTTGTGCTTAAACGATCTATTCAACGCTTAGCTATCTATTGATAGATTCAGATTCAGATTCAGATATTTTATTGATAACGTTATAGTTACATGTCATAAATTAAATTGGCAAAAATGTATACCTAATTACATAGTAAAAGATAATAATCTATTTAATTTAACAATTATATAAATATATATTTATATAATATATAAATTTGTAGAATATTTAATTAAAACTGTTGAAAAATTCGTCCACTCTATAAAAGGCCCGCTCGATAAGCCATTTTTTTAGCTTTAAATTAAAGGATATAGATATAGATAGAAGCAGGACTTAAGATAGATAAGTAGGTATTATATGATAATAGATAACAGTCTTTTCTTTGTGACGATGATCACTTTACTTTATTTATAATTAACTAAATATGAATATAAGTAGTGGTTTGTTTTTATTTTTGTTACTTCTCCATGCATAGGTTGAATGGCATGGGGCCAAGCAAAGCCAACCTTCAGAACCCTTTTTGAATTTTTGGAACGAAGTTCCTTTTCGGACGGTATCGAAGATGGAGGCTAGAACAAAAACGGTCGATTTTACCGTCACGACACAAACACAGGTCAAAACGTCACAGTGAAGTATGCAGACGCAAAACAGTCTATAGATTGTTACAATGTTAGTACTAGGATTTTAATGTTAGACAATAATTTATTTGACAAATGCCAAATTTCAAAGCTGAAACTTTGTTGTAACCGAGTGTTCCACGGAGGTTCCACACTCACATCATTTTTTTTACCTTATTATTTATTGATTTGATTTGACTATTTCAATCTTTCAAGGCACGTGCCGGCTTTTTTCACTGTAAAATAAATTAATGGCCTATGATTGATATTGGCGTCGATTCTGCTGTTCTCTGACTAAAATTTAATTCTAACTTTTCTAAAACATTCGAACATTTCGAACATTCTTATTTCGTTCTCACTGAAGACGAAAAAAATAATGACATTGAAAGAGATATTATTAAAAGTATAATATAAAAATAGCATCTTTATCGCAGGAAGTTTTACAAAGTAAGTAAAATTATAATGATAACCTCGATCTACAAAGCTGCTAGCCATCTTCAGGATAATTATGCTTATCCACAGGAAAGGCCTTATGGAACCTTCGGATTAAAAATCAAAACTACATTCTAACACGGTTTTGAAAACCACTATAATAAAATAGTAAAAAAACGTAAACAGGCTCACGTCTGTATCCCCAAGGTACGGTAGACATTCTCTCAGATATTTTTTATGTAACTTATTCCTAATCCTTTGAAGATGTCTAAGGGGGGTAGTCAAAGGCATGTCCGAACATATTTGATACATGAAACATATTTGGTACTTGCAGAAGTTCCATACGTGACAGGTTGCAAGCCCATCGCCGCCTATAAGAACACTTACTGGTTTCCTCACGATGTTTTCCTTCACCGTTTAGAGCACGTGTTTAAAGCGCATATAAATTTTACGAAACGCAAAATCCATTGATGCACGGCCGGGATTCGAACCCACAACCTTCGGATCGAAAGTTGAGGCACAACCCCATTCGGCCAACACTGCTTTTTAATTTTTAATTTAATTAAATAGTATTATTTTAAATTAAGATAACATAGTTGAATCTTACCTTTGAACTCAATCAAGATGCTGACAGTTATTGTGAATCGCTACTGCGTCACATCGCGACTCGCTGGAACAAAGAAATATTCACGTTTAAAGTATGCCCACGTTTGTTTGTACTGTCATACAATTAATTCAATGCAGGAATATGTTTTTCTTGACACATTCTTATGTTGACACTAAACACAATTACTTACTCTCATAGTGCAGGTACCTACACCATGTGCGTCAAGAAAGTGTTTATGACATGTCAACCAAACAGATAGCCTGGAAGCATCAGTGTTCACACTTGTCAACTAACACCTACCTGTCTTTACATTCAGAGCATTTTTTACAAGAGAAATTGTACAATGTTGACAGCAGTTTGACAAGTGGTACGTTTTTTGTTTTTTTTTATCGTCTGTTGTGATAAATAGTTTATTTTTTGTGACGATTATAAAGATCTGCGGCGCTTCATTGTAGTACTGATGATAAAAAAGATAGGTTATAATCGTTGAATAAGCATGATATGCCTACTATGCCTAGGGATATCGTTCAACGACGCCATTTCACGATCCGCCTAACTTACACCCGCCATATCATTTTTTGACGATTTGGCTAGTGATATAACATTTCTGGCGTTTTTCTATTTTAATTTAAGTATAGAAAATCTCTTACATAATGTGTTTACACGATATTATTTTATAAGCAAACTCAAAAACGTTACACACCGAAAAATTTTGCTGCAGACGGAATCAAATATACCGTAAGAATATAAAATACATTTAACTACTAACTACTTTTTGCAGGATCAAGATTGGTATCAACTATTGATTTATTCAAGCAGTTTTTGTTGATAAAAAAGGATGACTTACTATTATGAACACTTTACATCTTCAAAGATTCATATCATCCGTTCATTGAGTTATTGTTTCTAAGAATTAAATAAATACTCGTTGTACAATCAGGTTTGAACGTGAAGAGATGTTACCTAGCGGTGAAAGATGATTTATGGGTAAGAGAAGAGTGAAGACTGAATATTGAGATGACAGCTAGAGTAGAAATGAAGAGAAAAACTTATTGCGCTGACTGAATCATCATCAAATGATTCAAATTTAAATAAAATAAATATTTTTAACACAAATAACGGGATATTTACTTAAAAGTGTTGATAATAATAGTTTAAAAAGTTAAAATAAATATTAATTAATATTATTGCGATATTCTATTAAGGAGTTGATATACATCAAAACTTCTATCATTGCACGCTATTTGTCCACTACATGATCACCGGAAAACGCAGACTTTTTTGCCGTCGTAGGTTCAAAAACCATAAATGTCAGTCGCCTTTGTTTCGATAACTTGAAGCTTAGCTTTAAATAGCCATGATTCAATCAAATCATTACCATTCTACACGTTCTTGGTGACGATACTGTCTGACTGACAATGTATTTACAAGTTATTTTGAAAATACTATGGCTGTAACAAAACGTCCGCTTAGCTACTCGTATGCACTTTTTCGTAACAGAATCATGACTGTTTCCCCCATTTTCTCTCAGATCTTTTTAAAATCTTTTCGTAAATATCAATAAAATGTTGTCCCGTAAGCGCATCATTTGACAATATCTGGTGGCTAGACTCTGGGTTTAGTTTTAATGTAAGTTATCTAAATAACGTTTGTAGAAAAAATATAAAAGTTAGGATATTATTGGACAACGGGAATTAGTGGTTTTTGATTCGGAGTGCTTTTTCCTACGAACTTTTTGTGTGAATTTCCAATTCAGCCAGTGCAGAATTGAGCCTTGAGCACGCATCGATCGATATCGTTAAAAAAAAGTTAAAATTATGGCTTATTGAAAAGGCTTTTTATAATGTGAATGAGCTCTTGGACATTAAGTAGGTACTATTTATATTATTAGGTATGACATTCCTTTGTAATTATATTAAGTATTTTTTTTTGACATTCATTATTTTGTGTAATTTATAATTATTTTTTTTTTGTAATTCATGATTAAAATTTTGCATGCCAATGTTATTTGGTGTGATACTTATATTTATCTAAGACATTTTACCATATTTCGCAATAAATGATTTGATTTGATAGATGAACTCTTTTGAGCAACCAAAATGAGAAGCTTTTATTTATTTGTAGTCTTTTAGTCAGACATTTAATAAGGTTAAAGAAGGTTTTGCCAGCTCAAGTTAGGTAATTTAATTTTTAGGCTAAATGTTTTAGTTGACCAATGAAGAAGAAAAGTGACAGGGGCCGTATTCGCGTTCCTTTTTTCGTTCGTTTGATGAATATTCGGATGCTTCCCACTAGTTCAGTTTGGAATATTTGGTCCTAGGTTAGGTTAGGTTAGGTTACCGTAAAAAATTGAACCTTGAAGTCAGAAATCGTAGTGTGAAGCATCCGATTATTCATCAAACGAACGAAAAAAGGAACGCGAATACGGCCCTAGAGAACTGATTGATTTATAATTAAGCTTTTGTTATTTATAATTAAAGAATAATGAAATTTTACAAGTATGCTTCGATAAAAAACCGGAGACTGAGTCACCTTACACTTGCTATTCCTACTCGTCATGAATATTATTGCGATGACAGTAAATAAAGACATTGTTTTATTCATTCCTGCTATATACGTGGTTACTTACTTAAGGTGCATTTACACGATGCAATTTTTCGTACGATTTGCTAAGCCCCGCCCATTGAACGTGCCGACGAGCGTCGCGCTATCTATGACAAATCGCATACGATGAGCGTTTACACGTGGAAAATTGCCGTGCGATACGA
This sequence comes from Epirrhoe tristata, assembly GCA_951394285.1. Lineage (NCBI taxonomy): Eukaryota > Metazoa > Arthropoda > Insecta > Lepidoptera > Geometridae > Epirrhoe > Epirrhoe tristata. The sequence goes on from OX596139.1 coordinate 11,324,827, forward strand.
TATCGTAACGGTTGAAATCGTATCGTGTAAATGCACCTTTACAGCTCAAGCCTTCAAGTGTTATCAACAACAAATACAAAAGTACTTAAGTTCGTATGAGCTAACGCTAACTTGTGTGACTGAGTTTTTAGAACGCCTAACAAAACTTATGTTTTCTTCTGCGTCAATTTCAACATTCATCATCATCATCATGTCAGCCATCTAGTGTCCACTGCTGAACATAGGCCTCCCCCAATGATTTCCACAGCGATCGATCTTGTGCAGCCTGCACCCAACGGCTCCCAGCAACCTTTACCAGATCATCTTTCCATCTAGTGGGGGCCGTCCTCTACTGCGGTTTCCGGTGCGCGGCCTCCACTCGAGAACTTTTCTGCCCCAACGGCCGTCAGTTCTACGAGCTATGTTCCCCGCCCACTGCCACTTCAACTTGCTAATCTTGTAATTTCAACATTATTAGAATAGAATAGAAAACTCTTTATGGTACCTACACTTCAAGAAAAACCTAATATATAAATAAATTAGAAAAGTACACAAAAGTACAGTACGCATTACCAATCTTTATCTCTCTGAAGTAGCTGCGCAGAACCCATTTTTGATGACACCTAAAAGACGAAGACAGCGTTAGAATAGCTGCCTCGCTCACTCACTTAGTTTGTTGCATCGTCCTACTCGCCTAACAAACCTGCGCAATCGTTTAGTGCACCTTCAGAGAGCTAAAGATCGGTGGTGCGTACTGTACAATGGGCGGCCTTATCGCTACAAGACATCTTTTCTAAGCAACCTTTACCAAACCAATTAGTATCTCCTAGTAAGTATTATAATCTCGCTCGTAATAGGTACAACAAAATGGTTTTTTTTAATAAATAATTATATTTTTTTTAGAATGAATAATAGAAATCTAGCTTTAAAACTAATAAAATAAAAATCATTTTGACCGTATGAAACGGGCAATAAAGTGAAACGAATACTACATAAGGATATTGCAGAGCCGTGAAGGAAAACATTGAGGAAACTGTTTTTACAATCACCTTCCGTACTACCTGTGCAACCAATACTCTGGCCTTTCGTCATACAAGTGTTTTTTTGACGACCTCTGTGGCGCAGTGGGCGAAGGTCCGCCTGCGATGCAGAAGGTTGCGGGTTCGATCCCCGCCGCGGGACAAATGTTTGTATGACCTACAGATATTTGTCTCGGGTCTGGGTGTTTTTATGTATAATATGTAGGTATGTATTTACAAACAAAAAATATATAAGTAGTTTATCAGTCATCTAGTACCCATACCACAAGCTCAAGCTTACTTTGGGGCTAGATGATGCTGTGTGAAAAGTCCAGCATTATTTATTTATTATTTATTATTATAAAAAAAAAAAAAACTCATACTATTCCTGGACATAGATTGCTAACTGTACTGTAGTCGAGATGTGTTGCGTGTGTTTACGCTTATAAATGCCCAAACAGTCATTCACATAAAAATGCCGGTCACGTGCGTGTCTGTTCGTCATACACAGTGCATTGCCCAGCGTACACTTCGTGGTAACATTATTGGGCTATTGCCCAATGAGCTGTGTTCGGCTAGTGAGATGTACTCTTAACTTTATAATAACTATTTTTTTCGGACGGTATCGAAGAAAAAAAAGACTCGAGGCTAGAAAAAAATTTGTTCCATTTTACCGTCACAACACATGTATAAGTCAAATTGTCACAGTGCGAAATGCGCAGCCGCGACACAGTCCATAGATTGTTACATTGTTAGTACGGATGAGCGTTTCTAGGATACCTAATTGACAATTAATTTATTATATTCCCAGTATAGAAAAGTACTCTTTGATTCGTACCAACCGAGTGTTCCACAGACTCACGTACTTTTTTTTATTTATTTAAGGGTTTTGTCGCTTAGCGACCACATCACCCTGATACAACAGATAGAAACTAGCCGTGCGCTTCTTCTATTTAAAAAAAAAAAAATAATGCTGGACATTTTCACACAACATCATCTAGCCCCAAACTAAGCAAAGCTTGTACTATGGGAACCAGATAACTGATATACTACATATATACTTTTTGTTTGTAAATACATACATATTATACATAGAAACACCCAGACCCGAGACAAATATCTGTAGGTCATACAAACATTTGTCCCGCGGCGGGGATCGAACCCGCAACCTTCTGCGTCGCAGGCGGACCTTCACCCACTGCGCCACAGAGGTCGTCAAAAAAAAAATTAAAAAAAATTTAAAGTAAAAAAACGTCAAATGACTCTATCTGGTCATATCATATATATAGAGGTACCATGCTAAATCTATGGGTCATATCTCTACGATACAATAGCGTAAATTACATTAGAGTTTTGACGTTTTTGAGTTTTATTGTAGAAAAGATGCTTTTGGCTTACATATTTCTTTTAATAATTACGTTTTAGTCCATTCTACCGTAGAGATAAACCATGGTAAGCATGATGTTCTTTTGATACAAATACCGTGAAAATCCATGGCAACAACCACAGCCTAGCTTTCGTTTAGGTGATCCATATTACTTAATAATTAGGTAATACTTATATTATAACTAGCGGGTACCCGCGACTTCGTCAACAAAATAACATACTTGAATACATCAAAATAGAACTGAAATCTGCAAGAATCTTCTGAAACTTTAAAAAATGCAATAATAGCGCCATCTGTTGCCTTTAACTGGAACTTTCAACTCCCCATACAAACTTTCAACCCTTATTTCACGCCCTCCATGATTAATATATAGATTTTTTCTGTCATAAGAACCTTCTGACAATAACAAACACAACAAAAAAAAATTAGTGAAATTGGTGCAGCTGTTCACGCGTGATGGCGTGACCAAGGGATATAGGGATTCATTTTTATATATAGAAGATAGTCCAGTTCCATTGAGGAGCCAATCGAACGTGAAAATTCGATTCAATCGAACGATGGATTGATGGATTCCCTCCAACTTTTCAAACACAGTTCAATAATGTGTAGGAATAAAGGCTATAAATATCAGAGGCATAAACATGAACGAAAGAAATTAAAACCTCAAAAGGACTTCTCAATTCAATGACACGAATCTAATAAAAGCTACAAAACGAGCGGTCCGTCAGACCACCAGGGAGATCGTTAATAGTACAGGGGTCGTATTCGCGTTCCTTTTTTCGTTCGTTTGATGAATATTCGGATGCTATTTACTACGATTTCTGACTTCAAGGGTCAATTTTTGGTTTTGGAATATTTGGTTCTTGGTTAGGACCGTATTTTAACGTTTGAAAAATTGGCCCATGAAGTCAGTAATCCTAGTAAGTAACATGTGGTTCTGTCTCATAATAGATTGCTTACTGCGCATTGCAACTAACTTCACGAAAGCCTAGATCCATTGGCAATTTTTTTAAAGAAAAATAACTTCTAACCTCTATATAGCTTATCTTCATACCATATCGGCTACGTATTTAAACATTATCCAGAACAGATAGATATTGACTTTTCGCCATTTACACGATACCATTCTGGCGTACCATTCTTGCCTCTTGCTTTCTCAAACTCCACGGAGCAAGAGCTAATATTCTGTGGCAAGAGGCAAAAATGGTAAGCCAGAATGGTATCGTGTAAACGGTGTTTTATTCTAAGAACGACGCCGGCGCATCCTACTACGTGTTGACGCGCGGATGGCTTTATGCAGTAAGTTGCTATTTATATTTAAGTTATATCTACTAACTACTTAGTACTACTCCTTAGTTTTTGTGTGTGTCAGGATCGTAGCAAGTGGAGACCCGTGGTCTCTACCTACCCCTTCAAATTCAAATTCAAATTCAAAACGTTTATTGCTTCATGTTAGTAAATAGATCCTAGAATAAAATTGTGTTTCATAACATGAGCCCCGCTGGGGCACTGCAACATTTGGTACTTAGTTTAGGTATTTCTAACTTACAATCTAACTTAACTAACAATTAGGTAATTAATAAATTGGCACAGCCTTTTTCTTAACTTTATCAAAAGGAACATTTTTGGTTTAAGGTTTAGGTACATTGAACATATATTTAGGAACCTAAGTTTACTTTTTGCATCTTTTATTGTCTTCTAAATAATCTTGAATATTGTAATAACTTTTTTCTATTAAATAAGATTTTAATTTTTTGTTAAATATTGTATTTTCTTCAATGTTTTGTAGTTCTGAGGGTAAATTATTATAAATCTGGATTGACATATTGTATGTTCCTGATTTAACTATTTGTAATTTAGTGTATAGTAGGGCTATTTTATTTTTGTTTCTCAAATTGTGTGGTTTAGTATATTGTTCTTTAGATAATGTGTATAATGTTTTATGTGTTCTCACAAATTTACAGATTTCATAGATATATATTGAAGTTAAAGTTAGGATTTTTAGTTTGTTAAAATGGAATTTACAGCTCTCTCTTTCTGATATATTGACTAAGATTCTGATACATCTTTTTTGTAAGACAAATAACTTATTTGACTCAGAGCTATTGCCTTCGGGAAAGAGGCGTGATTTTATGTATGTATGTATGTATGTTTAGTTACTAAACTTATGTGATGAAAAAGCGTACGAAAGGAGCCTCTTATGGTGCTTTTTTTATTTTATTTTATTATATATTGTGACTGTCTCGAAAGAACTAGCGACACGCAAACTAGATGAAATAGTCTTATGTACAGAATTGCATGAAGCCATGATTTATATATAAGTTTTCTTTGAATGTGCATTATAATTAAATATAAAATAAACCGGATTAAAACAAACGACCAGTCATAACATATAGGTAGTTTAATCGCTACATTGTATATTTTATAATTATTTTGTTATAATAAATGTATATTTATAAATTATGACCTATAAACTAGTCTCTCGCGAGTCTCGGTAATTAAATATCAAACTGTTGCTCTACCTGATGCTGGATGCTTTTATGCACGAAGAACTCATTTTGTCATTTAGTGGTACTTAAACAAAATAGTTATACGATCTATCGTCGCTTAACCCCTCAAGCTGTAGGGAGATTTCAAAAAAATAAGATGGCGGCAAGAAAATATGACCGTTTTTTCTTGCACTTTAGAAAATTTTGAGTAAAATAATAAATGCATGATTTTTTGGATTCAACCTCAATAATGACACTGAAATTTCCAATTGAAATCATATTCTAATAAGATTCTTTCTTCAACCGTTTTACGAGAATCCAGGAACAAACACGCGCTACAGAGAAAAGCGGACCAAGTCGAAGAAATTCATTGTTTATTTTAATGAATAACGAAGTTTTAACTGAATAAGTAAATTATTTATAAAAAAACCAAACAACTTTAAGTGCCTGCAAAAAGGTGCCTTCAAGTTTTTTTTTTGCTGTCCATAGTATGTAGGTAGGTACTCCTAAGAACAAGACAGCAATGAATAAATAAATACTTGTAGAATAATATTTATAAATATTTTCCAAAATAGGCATACTTAGGTATCGACGACCTCTGTGGTGCAGTGGGTTCGATCCCCGCCGCTGGATAAATATTTGTATGATCTGCAAATATTTATCTCGGGTCTGGGTGTTTCTATGTATTATATTTTCTGTGTGTAATATACACATAGAATATACACTTAATATACGAACAAAAAGTATATAAATAGTATATCAGTTATCCGGTTCCCATAGTAAAGAACCTCACTACTGCTTAACATCAGGAAGTCAAATGCTGACCTATTTAATAAAAAAAAAAGATGATGCTGTGTGAAATGTCCAGCATTATTTATTTAGGTATTGTATGAGTAGGAATTATAACTCAGATTATATCTAAAACGTAAATCAAGTTTGAGGCATTTATAACCAAATTTTCGGCAACACAGCGCTCCATAATAAGATGTCACTCAACTGTCAGTTGTTTGGCACAAAAAATATCACCCATACATTTAGAGTCAAGGCCGAAGCGAAGACAATCCAACCAACGGAAACTGACTCATTGTAGTGACGCCACCTAGCGAGAAAAACACATGACTATTACTTGAATACCTACGTCGTTCTGAGAAATGTAGAATTGACAAAGTAAAAAAGGTTATTTCGCTAGTAAGGAAATCCAAAATATTTTTTGGAGTACCTATTAGGTAAGTAAGTTCTTTGCATTCTGGGAATTTTTTTGGTAGGACTGCAAAAAAATTATTACGTCGTTAGTATACCGACGCATTCGCATGCGAATGCGAAACGATGCGAACCCACGTCTCACTCTAGCACATAGCTAATGACATAGGTGCGTCCTTGTCGGATGCGATCTGTCGATGCGAATGCGTCGGTGTACTAACAGGGTTATGATTGAGAATCAACATATGAATTTCGTGCTACGGATTGCAGAATAACCAAAGAGAACACAACACCATGTTATTTTAATTTTGGAATACGAATTTTCAGCCAGTCTCACTGTTCTGTTTTTAAAATTGAAAATAATAACCAGCCTCAATCTCTTCTTTATTTGAAAACCAATCAGAAACCCACGCAAAGGCGTTCTAATCAAAACTCAAACAACCACAGATTACAAAGTTAATTTAAGGCGCAGTGCACACTGACCTTGCGCGGACCTTCGGGTCAGCGCATAGAAATAAAATAAACAGAGAGGTAAGGTCACATATTTGTAATATTGATTTCACATTTGATGAAACCGTATTCAATATTCTAGACAGAAACAGTAATTTTATTCATTCTTTTAGCTCTTTTATGTCATGGAAAAAACTTACTTGTGTAGTTTTTTTTAATAATATAAAAATCAGATTGGCATTTTTCCAGCCGTGGGCAGTGAATATAAATAAAGTACGTGAGTGTCGTGGAACACTCGGTTGCAACGAAGCAAAGAGCTTTTCTATACTGGGAACATAATAAATTAATTGTCAATGAGGTATCCTAGAAACGCTCTTCCGTACTAACAATGTAACAATCTATGGACTGTGTCGCGGCTGCGCATATCGCACTGTGACGATTTGACATAATACACATGTGTCGTGACGGTAAAATGGAAAAAAAATCCCAGCCTGTTTTTTTTTTTCTTTGATACCGTTCGAAAAGGAACTTCGTTACAATAATTGTACACATTACTTAATGAGATGAGGAAAACCATATTCATTAAACAGCTATTTATACAAAAGACTTCAACGCGCTCAGTGCTACAAAGTGCTGCGATTTTGGAGTGAATTATTCATTTCTACAAAAGTAATTGAATATGTAATCATAAAGACTTAGGCCTTTACATCTATATTAGATGATTTATACAGCGTCAGGAGGCAATCCATGCCAACACTTAACGGGACGCTGTAGTGCCTGGGACATTGTTTGAGATGGAATAGGCTTGCCCAGCACCTAAACCATCCTCTCAGCTTAATCAGCCACCCACAGGAAAGACGACGTCAATACGTGTGGAGCTGACTAAGCTGCGTGTTTCCTCACGATGTTTTCCTTCACCGTTAAGAGCTCGTGTTAAAGCGCATATAAATTTTACAAACGAAAAATCCATTGATGCACGACCGGGATTTGAACCCACGACCTTCGGATTGAAAGTCGAGGCACAACCCCATTCGACCAACATGGCTATGTGATGTAAACATATACACAATGCATTAGCCGTCCAGATTATTCACGAACAAAACAAACCTTTTTCAAATCTATTGTTCAAATGACATTGCGCTTATGAAAATTCCTTTGCAATCTCCATGTTAGTCGAGGCATTTGCATACGTGAGCACTAAGCCTTATTTTCTTTTTTCTTTTTAAACTAGTATTGGAATGTAGAATCAACAGATCGACAGCAAACATTTACTCGGACGTTCGAAATACAAAAAGTGTCGAGAATGTTGAAGATAAAGAATTCTGTACTTATCCTTTTAAATTTCGAAATTCATTTTATTTTTAATTTTGGTCGTATTGTGACTTGATATGACTGACTGATATTTTACTTCAGAATAGTTCGCTCTCTTAGTTACTTCGTTTAAAGAATTAAGTTGAAAAATCAGGAAAACTAGAATAATAAAAATACGTGAGTGTCGTGTAACAATCGGTTGGAACGAAGTTTCAACTTTGGCATTGTCAAATATTAAAATCCTAGAAACACTCTTCTGTACTAACAATGTAACTATGGACTGCTTTGCGACTGTGCACTTCGGACTGTGACGTTTGTATGTGACGTGACGTAAAAATAGAACACTTTTTTTCGTCCAGCCCCATCCGATACCGACCAAAAATTTTTCATTTTACTTTTTAATATTTTTTCCTTATATGTTAAAAACAAAAGGTTTCCCATTACATTCAATGATTACATTTAGATGCAGAACCCTAGAGGCGTTAGGTGCAACAAACTTTACTCCGCTATTGCTAATTGTCTCTGCGAGCGACGATCACACGGATAACATAAAAAACCTGTAATCTCTTGGAAATAACACTCCCAAGTTTTACCGAAGAAATGCCCCCATATTCACAAACAAGCCGTGTCAAAGTCAAATCAAACGTCAGTCTAGGACTCATATACGTTTAATTGTGTAATTCAACTGGCAATGGACATGGGCTTCATTTTGACATTTTAAACCCATTCTGCCCCCTTACCATGACCACGCTATCACTACGGTAGAATAGAGAAAATGACATTTTCGTTCAAACGATTTCGAGTTTTATTTCGGTCGTAGAAAAGATGCTTTTGCGTAAACTCGATTATTTTACTCTATTCTACAGTGAAAATTGCATGGTAAGTCCAATCGTCATTTTCCTATTAAGTGATTGGTTGAGCTCTATTGGAATGACAACTGGGAATGGATTTCAAGTTACACAATAAGGTTGTAGGACCCATAATACCGACGTTTAATGCCTTGGACGGAATTATAAATCAATATTTAATGCTTAGTTGGTACTAATTTTCCCATATTAAATGTCAAAGACGCCGCTGAGTCTTTAATATCAAGGTTATCCAAAATGATTTGAGGTAGTCTTGGGAGCTGGCTTTCCTCGACCAAAAACGTGAAGAAATAATGCAACAACACAGTTTGGATCTTAACTTTTATTTTGCTCTTGTATCAGGTAAAATCTTATTATTCTAATGTATTTTCGAGTTTTTCAGTAAAAATTTTTATTATTTAGTTTTGTTATTCAACTCTTATTTTCTCAATGTTTCGCAGCTTCTTTGTGAATACGGGACATATCGTATAGATGTGACAATTGATAAAATAAAACGCGTTACGTTTTATAGCACCTGCGCATGCGTCGGTACTGCTAGATTCTTACTAGTTCACATTAGATGTTTACACGGCCTCACCTCCCACACCAAGGGACAAAACATGTAATATACTTGTATCCAGTTTTTTCATCCTTATTGATTAAGTTCACAGTAACTTGAATACATAAGTTTAATTAGTTCAAATGTGAGAATAGGAGTCTAATCTTGCACAAAACTTGTCAAATGATTGTATTAAAACAAGTAAAAAAGGAACATTCGGTTGGAACGAAGTTTCAACTTTGACATTTGACATATGTCAAATCTTCGATCTTATCGTAGTGTCAAATACTAAAATCCTAGAAACGCTCTTCCGTACTAACAATGTGACAATCTATTGACTGTTTTGCGACAGAGCACTTCGCACTGTGACGTTTTGATCTATGTATGTGTCGTGACGGTAAAATCGAACGCTTTTTTTCTTCTAGCCCCCAATCTCGATACCGTCCGCAAGAGCTGAAAATGCACATAAAAAATGATGATCTAACCAAAATCTATCAAACCATACTTATGTGGAATTCGTAGTTGTATAATACTGTTATGTAAACAAGTGTTCCGTTATGTTAACGTCTCATATCTTTCCGTTTTTATTTAAATATGTATTTACTTATATTATGCAAGAATTCAATTTCGTCTGTGTTAATTTGTTTACTACTGCAGATCTTTCGTTGTAGATTTATAGGTAGGCACCTTTCAATCCGTGGTAGGCACCTATTGTTCTTGAAGAAAATAGAAGCAGTAGGTACACATTTTTAGTACTTCCATTAAAGATAAAGATAAATTACATTACTTTTTTTTTCTTATCCCTTTAACATGGCGATGGTCTAGGCACCGGAGAATAGATAAAAATTACAGTAATGACATTAGAGTGTGGATAAAAGCAACTTTTATCCACATTCTACCCGTTTTATCCACACTCTAATGTCATTACTGTCATTTTTATCCGGTGCCTAGACAATCGCCATGCTGAGGGGGCTGATATCGTTGAACGATTTAGGTAATGGTAAATAATTAGGTAATAGTAACCTCAAATAAGTTTTTAAAATGTAGCTTCGTATAAAAATTACAGGGTTAACTTTGTAAAACGAATTTGTATTTTTTTTTTCGAATCCAAAAACTACTAAATGGTTTAACCATAATAATTCAATATTTTAAATGCAGTAGGTACAAGATAACATCTAAAAACTCAAAAAAACCTATCCAGACCAGCAGCCTTATTGTCTAACTAAACTGGGAATGGACATCGGCTTCATTTTGACATTTGAAACCCATACTGGACTTTAATTGTCATTTTCCTATTATGTGATTGGTTGAGCTCTATTGGGATGACAAATAAGACGTTTCAAAGTGATCCCAGCGTTCCTACTAAATAAATGCTTTTTGACTTTGACTTTGAATGGGAATGGATTTCAAGTTATACAATAAGGCTGCAGTAAAAACATTTTGCCCCGGCCAAATACTGATCATTATGACATCAATTGACTCAGCATATAAACTGATACAACAATTTATAAACAAAAAAAACTTAGGCCTTTACATCTAGGTACAGTACGCACAACCGATCTTTAGCTCTCTGAAGTTAGGTGCACTTAACGATTATTGGTAGAGTAAGCGAGATAACGCGATACAACAAACTAAGCTAGTGAGCGAGGCAGCTATACAAGTCATCAAAAATGGGTTCTGCGCAGCTACTTCAGAGAGCTAAAGATTGATTATACGTACTGTATATTAGATGATTTATACAGCATCAGGAGGTAACCTATGCCTACACTTAATGGGACGCTGTAGTGCCTGGGACATTTTTTTTTATAAACAAAAAAAACAGGTTCACGACTGTATCCTCTAGGAGCGGTAGACATTCTCTCGGATCATTTTTTATGTTACTTATTCCAGATCCATTTATAAACAAGAGCAAGAATAAAATACAAACATGCAAATCAACTCTTCAAACTAATAAAAAGATCTAGTACACATACATCAATAATTACAGTCTAATAATAACATGTGGTATAATAAAATTACAATTATACATCCATGCAAGTGAGTCGTGAGTCGTGACTGTGCCAATTACTATCACAGAGAATCATATTTTAGCTCGTCACTGTCATACACTACCAGGGATGATTACATACTTGTTAGGGTTACGAAGTCAATTCAAAAAACCATGTTATAGCCACAGCTGGCCACTTGACAGTCAATCTTGACTGCAGCTATCAAAATCCTATAAAATATTATACAATGCAAAAGTTTGTATATATACCTAACCTATATACTACTCTAGTATAGTTTAACTAAGATAAACTTTTGTAAACCTTTATCTGAAATAAATGTTATCTTCTATCTTATCTTGTGAGGATATTTAAGCATGTTTGTTACACGTTCACGGAAAAACAAACTGAATGGGGCTTATTACAAGAAAAAGAGCAGAGTTTAGACCGAGTCTAACTAAAAAACTGTCCCTAGAAAAACGATCTATAAATACTCGTACATAGAACGCTTTTTGTGGTAACAATTTTCTTTTGACATGTGTCAACATGGGGTTCAACTAAGGTTTAACGTTTTTGTAATAAGCAGCTTTAAGTTTAGATGTTAGGTACAGAGATGAAAAATTATAGAATAGATTGACTTATTATGATAATTATGCTGTAAATAGAAGTATTCCCGAGCGACCAACACGGCGGCGTAGCACGACAGCTTAATAATCTGTTGGTACGGAACCCAATACAATGTGAGGTCCACACTCTTGGCCAGTTATTAGGCCCAATTATACCACAATTACAGTATTACGAGGCATTACGTTGTTTTGTCGAATTATCGATGTAAGTTGAACTTGTGCACGCACACGCAATGCCACCTCGTTGGTGTAATTTGGGTGTTTGAGTGCAATTTTGGATGAAAATTAGTTCAACAGATATTTTGGACACTAGCAAACAAACGTACAAGCCTTCTTGGTTGGATTATTTATAAACGGAGCGGCAATCATAAATATTGCCTTTTTAATATTTAAAATTTTCAAAATCAATCTATTAAAGTTTTTCCGGATAAAAAGCCTAAGTATACCTACATATTCACAACGAATTTCATCCAAATATGTTCAGCCGTTTCGGCGTGAAGAAGCAATAATTATCTCTGGAATAACATAATATAAGGCGGCTAGAATAATGTCAACCTTGAGGTTAGGTTATAGTTGTTTACCTACATGCAAAAAAAATAAAAATATGTGCAAATGTGCCATAGCACAATTACACGTGCCCATTATGTTTTTGTTCGCAGTCGGCACGCTTGAGCACTTCTATAAAAACTGTTAAAACTACACACTTAGGGAAATAACGTAAGAATTCGTAGGATAGTGCTGTTTCCAGATAGTTTAAGATATTTGCAGCACCTAATGTCCTGCTTGCTAATTTAAATCCTCCAAAAGACAAAGCAACATTCAAGTTGATCAAAAAACACAAAATCTAGCTTACTATAAAATAATGCTACATGGATAAACCTGTATTGAGCTCAGAACTCATAAACACCATACAGAGATGACGTGATAACACAAAAATATAAATAAATCGTAACCACGCTATAAATTCGAGACCATAGACAACCAACACGACCGCCCTTTATATTGTCTCTGGCCCACATATTCAGTCCTTTTTCGCTTCCATTTACCATAATCGCAACTCTATTTTCTCGTAAAAATATTAAAGGCTCTATATTTCGAGGCATAAGGCTTCTATTTCTGTAAACTTGGTTGTTTTGCATTTCTTTGTCGATGACAATCGCTGATGTCCCGCGGTTTTATTGAGCACAAAGCGTAAGTTTATGACCGCCTCATAGATTTTTATTATTTATTTACATTGCAGAGCCATTTGAGTGAGTGTTGAGATGACGAGAAAGATAGGATTAAATGGAAATATAAACATGATATTCGGACATCCGTTAACTTTAATTTTGGCGTTTTGTCAACGCAAGCCTCCTGCGCGCCTTTTCCAATATTTTTTTAAAACTGTTTAGCCAATGATCTCTTCACCTCACTAGCTCAAAGAGGGCGCTTTTGTCGCATAAAAACAGTGAGCAAAACTCAACTTTGCTCACACTATGTGGACAAGTGATTCAAATTCAATGAGAATCGAATAGCATGGTCTGGCTTTTGGACTTTAGCCACTTGCGGGCAAAAAAATAGGGGGAATTTGTTTTCCTTACATCTTGTATATTTTCGCTAGTAAGGTGAAAAGTTGTATGAATCACACGAGGCAAAATAATCTGTTGCTTGTGCTTTTGGATCCCTCACTACACTCAGGATTCTAACTTAGAATCACTCGCTACGCTTGTGATTCAATAATAGAATCCTTCGCTTGTTCGGGATTCAAACTCAGCACTAGCAACAAACACTAATTTTGCTCTCTTGTGGTACAATGTACTATTTAGTAGGGACTACCTATATAAAAATCTATGGTTTTTCTTTTTTTTTATGATCATTGTGTTCAGCAATTTTTTTTTGTTTATAGATGTTTTACGTACTCTTAATTATTTGAATAAAGTAAAACTTACACAAACCTCGTTCGTATTGTCGATCGTTTCCGACCTTGAATACAATCTGCATCGAACAGACGATCAAGTTCTGGAACAAAAACAAAGGAATAATTAAAAGATTAATTTTAATTGCAGTTTTTTTTATTTGTTTTTGATATGAAGTGTGGAACGTTCAAAAAAAAAGAATAAAAACTAGTTCTTTGGTAAGTAAGTATTGTTTTAATGTTATACTTTTAGAACCAAGTAGAAGGAACTACGGTGTGTTTCATAACCAACCATTAAGAATCGAGATAGTTACGTAAATTTTTGAAGGAATTGACCACAGAATGGTGCAGTGGGTACCTAAAGTCGTGGGTTCAAATCCCGCATGGTTATTTTTGGAAAGCATTTTAAAATCTTTATCTTTCGCATTTTAATAATGTAGTAGCATAATTTTACCAGTTTCTAAAGGTTATAAGAATGTGACTCCTTGGCACTCAGCGTCCGGTTTGGTCACAACAGGAACCAATAATCGATCTTATATAATCATAATAAGGTTTACTTTCGCGCATGTTTTATCTTCGAGATGGAAAGTGATCGCTTAACCTTGACGATCTCTTTGTTTTTCGTGCACAATGTGTGTGTGTGTAAATAATTTGGGGTAATTTTATTCGGAGTTGATTTATGACGCAGATCGGACATGTGAGCATAAACCAAAATGTTTGGACGTGTGTTTAGATAGATAGATTGAAAATACTATATAGGGTCTTTCATTTTATACTAACTTCATTCAGGAATTGGGTTCAAAAATAATTTAAAAAATATTTAAGTCATGTTTTTTTTTTGTTTTGTTATGAAAATCCCGAGAAAATCGATAAAGACTATCCTTTCAATTGATTGTTGCTTCTTGTATAACTTAGCCCATTCATGATGTAGCTGCGCTGCGATTGGTGGAACGTCTTGAAAATCATTATGCGACAATTCTAAAAAATCAATATAATCAATAAATGGCCTTAGGAATTAAATTGATACGGTCAAACGTTTATTTACAACCCAAAATGAGGCCCGGTCAGTTTGTGTAGTTTAAATTGAAATACCCTACATAAAATGAATTCAAAATCTTTTGCTATCCCCAAAGCGGTAGTACCTACCTACTAAGATAGTGTCAACCGATCTCACGCGAAAACCAGGATCCTGTTTTTTTTCGTTGCGTAGAAAAGACATCCACTGTTTCCAAGCAAAATAGACAAACAAACCTCCCAAACTTGATATTTTCGAATGTCATAAAGGGTTAGTCAGAGGCGTTCCAAACTTTTGTTACTTTAGAAGAGGCCTTGATTTGTAAACATTTTCCAAAAAAAAAAACTTAGCTTGCGTCATTACATTAACAATTAAAAGTGACTAAAAATGTCGTAACTCTAACTACGAAACACTCGATCCAAATACGGCACACTGGTCCTGCCTTACAAGTCCAGTGTTAGTCATAACAGGATTAAGGTACCTATTTGCGATGAAATAGAATCAGTTACCTACTACCTACTTTCAGTTTCGGCATCTTTTTTTTCCCAATCTTGTCCAATCCTCTTCCAAATCCTCCATCCTCATGCATTGTATTTCTTACTCTCTTGTCACTTAACATGGATAGCAATTCACTTCCAAGGATTCACTTCTTGCTTAAATTTTGTAACATTTTTGTAACATAACATAACCTCCGAATTTGTTATGACGTGGCAGGCATGGTCAGAACCTATTTCAGTTCTGTCAATATCTCAGTCACTGTCAAACTTGTCGCTGCTGTCAAAATTTATAAAAAATAATAGCTTCGTATTTAATTTTATAAGTATTCAATTTTATATCTTACGTATTTATTTATTTCTGTTCATACTTTTTGTGCTACTTTCTGTTCGTGATATCACTTTTTCTCAGGTCCAGTCTGAAAATCAGCGTTACTGTGTACCTTCGGGCATGGAGTAACAATAAGCTGAGACTGGACCTTTTTGGCTCACTACAGCACACAGACCACTGTTGCACCCACCTATGTAGGTGCCAGACTACTAGTTTTAGGTGTGTATTTCTTTTTTTTTCTAGTTTGTTTTTACCTGTGCGCCTACATACTTGTTACTTGTCTTTGTTTTTGTGTCTGTGTTGAAATGTTATGTGTGCCAAATAAATATTTTATCTATCTATCTATCTACCTATAGTCATTAGCTGCCCCGTGGGCGCTGCGATCCCTTAGAATATTTTGGAGATAAATAAAATAAAATAAATAACGCTGGACTTTTCACACAGCATCATCTAGCCCCAAAGTAAGCAGAGCTTGTATTATGGGTACTAGATAACTGATACTTTTTTGACTGACTACTTATACTTTTTTTTGTTTGTAAATACATACATATTATACATAGAAACACCCAGACCCGAGACAAATATCTGTAGGTCATACAAACATTTGTCCCGCGGCGGGGATCGAACCCGCAACCTTCTGCGTCGCAGGCGAACCTTCGCCCACTGCGCCACAGAGGTCGTCAAATAGTAGCAAATAGGCAAAATTCTCAGGGCGTCTGGTCGAAGCGACGTGTGATCCGAGAGCTGTTACATTTTTGACTCAAAGAATCAGCATTGCCATCCAACGTGGTAATGCCGCGAGTGTTTTGGGCACGCTTCCGACTGACAGTGGATCAGTTGAGCTATCTATAGATCGTTTCTAACGATCCTTAGATAGCTTGACTAATCCTGTTGTATTTTGTAAATATATGTAAATATATTTACAAAATGTCGTAAAGTATGTAGTAGCTTAGTACAGACTCTTAAAAGACACTGGGAAAAAGACATTTTACATCCTCATGACTTGTAATTTTTCTGTGTAATTTTCGGATGTTTTTATTATGTGTACATGTATTTATTAACTGTGATGGTCTGGAATGTCTGTAATGTCATAGTTAAGTTGAGTTTTAGTTTAAAAAATGGAGGAGAGATGGTTGGAAGGAATTGTGGGAGACCTTTGCCCAGCAGTGGGACAGTATAGGTTAAATAAAAAAAAAAAAAAAAAAAAAAAAACTAAATAAATAAATAATAATGGTTTCCAACGCCCAAATATTGCCTAATAGTCGTAAAACCACTGCTTAAAGGCCTAACAAAGTTGCTAATAGCCTGTGCTATGGGAAACGAAAGCGACGAAGTGAGGAATCATTTTACAACACAAGATTTAAAATAGATTTTCGTAAGGAATAGGATGTGAAATGTGTAGGTGGAACATCTCACACACAATAAATGATGGTCTTAATGCGACTTGGATTTCGTCAGTACTATTAGGTACTTAATAAACAATTTATTTAATATATATTTTTATATTGTTTAACCACACTTAGGTTATTTTCATTGTGATGACATGGGTATTGTGGCCGAATGGTAAGGCACTCCGGCTGTAGGAGGATCGTCTGATCGTTGCGGGTTCGAATCCCGTAGGTATCACTGTAAGCCCTTAGCAGCCTTAAGTATTAGGTTCTAGCCTTAGCAAAAAGCTTTTTTTAGGCAAACCCCTCCTTTTGCGTCAGAAGATACGGAACTTAAAAAAAATACTGTTTACTAACGAGAGAGTTAAGAGTCGAGATAGATTCTTGATTTCATAATGTTTAAGACATGATATCTACTTAAGCTTTTATGAAACACACCGTAATTTTTCTGCCTAATAATTATCTGTAGGTAAGTATTTTAAAAAGGTCGTAAAGTCCTCAAAAACATCGTATCGTATCATCTAAAATGCAAAGTACCGTTGTCCAAGAACGGTATCCGTTCGTGTCTAGTCGACGACCGGTGGATGTAGGTAGTATTGCTTCTTAAATCAGACCCTTTTCAGGGCCATTTTACTTCAACCTGCTTGCTAAGGGTGAATGAACACGTTTTGAATGAGTATTGAATGAAATCAATTCACTGGATTATGGTGATGCGTGATACATGAATGGCGTAAGCAGAGGCCTAGATACGCCCAGCAATGGGATCTTATTGGCTGCGGGCAATGATGTTAAAAAGTATGGATATGTTCTCCTTCTTCTTCTTTTTATTAATGGCAACTAACTATATTAACAGTATAATTCTGCCAATGTCAAGTATTAAATGTGTATTCATGTCATGTCAAGTCAAGTCAAGTCATGTCAATTTGGTTTTTAAAAAAACATGGCGGCTTATCATTTCAAAACTCCAACGGAAATCTTTCGTCAAATGAGAAATCTTCTTGAATACTCCCCCATTCCATTTGCCAAATCTCCTGTTACGTACCTATCCAAGGCTTCATTAGTAAAATGCCACCGAAATTACATAATAAAACCTAGTAAAACACGAGAAAACCAAATAAAATAGCAGAGCCATAGCTCCTTCAGAAATGGCGAAAGAAGTCCTATACTTAGATATGTTACAAGCGCGTGAAAATTGAAACATCGAAACTGTCTCAAATAGCACAGTTTTTACTTCAGTTTGCGTCAAACAGAGCGACGTTTTTATCAGTCACATGTGCCAAACTCAAATTTTAAATTTCGATAGTATGAACATAACGTACCTATCTATAGTTTATTAATATCATTGGCTGCGGGTGATGCTTATGATTTATGACTCTAGCTGGTTCATTTAGACTAGGTTAGCAAAATTATTGGGTTGACTCTACGGTCGATGGATCTATGTTTAGTTAGACAAGAAAAAAGGTCCACTGCGCATGTCAAACAAACGACCAACTACATGAATGCCGAGTTGACTGTGTTACAACACAGTACACACACTTTTTTAGTTAGAGTGGCATCTGAACCAGCAGTGTGGTTGAAGAATTTTACGTGCGTCTCAAAGTGACTCCTTTTGTTGTCTGTCTCATTACAAAAAGTTCGACAAAACATCTGCATTGAAGTGAATGAAGCTTATATCTACTAGGCTATTCATTTGGTAGGTAGGTAGGTACACCGTGTGACCGAAGCCACATGCAGAGTCTATAGTAAAATAGAACCAAGGAAACTCAGACGAACAGTCACGTCATTGCAAATGTTACCAAAACAATAGAAAGCCGCAATTACCTTTCATTATGGAATCTTTCCCATGCGGCATAGCTCACGGTGAAACTGCGTCTGCGCATAATTTCTTGCACTTATTGTCTCGTTTTTAACATTTGAAAGTTGCACTTATGATACAATCGAAGCCTTTCTCCGCTTTTCAATATTTTTTTAATCACGGGAGATTTTTTATTAAAAGATATTCATGAGGTCATGCGGCCTTTAAATTAAATAAAAACATGGAAATCATGGTCTGCATTTAATCTTTGGACGTACCTTTGACTACTTTAAATGATCCCTTTAAAGATATCTTCAAAGGATCTTGAACACTGTTGTAACTAAAATATTTTAATTTACTCACCCTCCACTTTCCTCATATTATGTGACCAGCTCTGTGTCGCCTTGGAAGTAGTTTTTGCGATCATCAGTTTTATGACAATCAATTACCAACATGTTAACAAAAAATACTTGCTCGATAAATGAGTAGGAAGGTACCTTGGGCAAGGATTAAGCTACTGTTCGCTGCTATGTTTTTATACCTAGTTATCTAAGTCGTTGTTTTTAAGTAGGTAGTTTGTCATGAGTTAGTGGCCAAGAGTTTATATGCCGCCATAAGTGCCATAAGGTCTCCGTCATCGTTTCACGACTTGGGCCGAGCTCTCTGAAGCACGGAAGCGCTCAGATGATACCAATTGCGCTCACGCATCCACTTACTGACCAGTCAGAACGTCTTTGACGATCTATCGTACCATATGTGCAATGTCAAATACAATTTACCTACACGATACCATTCTGGCATACCTTTCTTGCCTCATGCTCTTGCCGAATTAACTCATGCGCTCAGTTTGAGAAAGAGACAAGATGGTATGCCAGAATGGTATCGTGTAAATGGTGTTTATCTGAGAAGCAAAGTCGTGACAACCTCTTTGAGAATCAATGCAGGAGCAACCAATCTGAATACAAAGCCTGATTCTAAATGTCCACTTATGGAAGGATCAGGAAGCGAAACTGGTCGGACAAGTTCGCATCTAGTGTCTAGGAATGTGCCTAGCTACCTAGGTATTCTAGCTTGTAAACGGTAGGTGCCTATGTTTCGTAATGTCAGGTCTAGGTATCAGTTATACATATAACATTGTAGAATAATCTTGTTATGTAGGTACCTAAGTAGGTATATGTTTTGTTTTTAGTCAACATACCTACTACCTACTTTGTAGTGTAAATAAATAAATAATCCACACCAATGACATTAGGTAGGTAGGTAATTGTCCAATTACATTAGGTAGGTACCTTACACAGGCGAAACCTTAGTAGATACCTTAGTGAGGCTCCGTGAGTTAATCACAAAAATTGACACGGTAATTATTGAGCACATTGAATTAAATGTCGGTCCCAGCATAACAGAGGCCTAAAAACTCCGTCACCATAGTTGGCCACCAACTCCACAAAAGGAATTAGGTACTTTAATAAGTACTTGCTCATTTCGTTTTTCTGAGACTCAAATAATCATAGCCAATCAAGAAAAATGGAGTCGTACCAAATTATAGCAGTGCAGCGCAACCCTGCACTAATTTCTATTCGTCGAAGTAATCAATGGGAATGGGCGGAAACGATCGTCCATTCACACGACCTGCGCGCACGCAACACACGCGGCTATCGATAGTTTTACAAACAAAAAAACCCTAACCTGGTTTTAATGAACCTATAGGCTCCTTCCGTTCATCTTTATCGTAAAAAAAAAAAGTTAAAACCTAAGATAGGTACCTACTACAACATCTTTAATACAATCCACTGTGGTAGTAGATTAGAATTTAGAGTGGAATATAATCCACTGTGGTAGTGGATTAGAGTGGAAGAAAAAGTGGAAACAAATCCTTTAGTGGATTTGATTAGTGGATCTGAGTGCAATAGAAGTCACTGTAAAAGGTAAAAGCCTAAGTCTGCATCTTAAAAATGGGCTTTCAGGTTTGTGTCAGGATGCAATGCTAGCAACCAACGGAACGATGCAGTGCCTGGAACATTGATGAGATAGGTAGGTATTAGGTAAAGATTGTGGATCAGGCTGGCACAGGACCGGGAAGAATGGCAAAAGCGAAGGAAGGCCTATACCCAGCAGTGGGTGAAATCGGGCTGCGGATGATGATGATGATGATGAGGTAAAGATTTTTCTTTTTTATTCTCATCAATAGAAGAGACTATGTTCGATCCTTGCGAAG
The DNA here is from genome assembly GCA_951394285.1 of Epirrhoe tristata. Lineage (NCBI taxonomy): Eukaryota > Metazoa > Arthropoda > Insecta > Lepidoptera > Geometridae > Epirrhoe > Epirrhoe tristata. The sequence continues at coordinate 11,345,809 of OX596139.1, forward strand.
CTATCAATCCGTTCGAATAAAAAGGTAAGGAGTAGGTAAAACTTCGTATTCAAAAAGAAATAGGATTTATTTACATAAACATAGTATAATAATCTGAGCATGATCTATAAATTATAAATAAATAATACTAATTACCTACTCACAAACCAGACAAAATATACCTACAATAAGTTAGTATTACCCGGCCCGACTCGACTTGTAATTAATTACGAGTATAAGTTTCATTTAAAACTAGTAGCCCAATTCATGCTAACCAATTAAATTACTTAAATACGAGTACAAATCGAGGCACTAATTATTTCATTCACATATGAAAAAAGGTACGGTCAGCAAAGGTGGTCTACCGTCTACCATTTTTGACAAGTTTCTGTGAAATCTATCGCTAAGGTTTACTTTTCTAACTGTCTTAATAGTAAAAAAACCTTGTTGTTTCATGACGTTCAAATGAACTTAAACCATAGGGTGGTAGACCACATTTTTTGCTGAGTGTACCTACCAAAAATCTCAACCAGTTCATAGAGAAAATCATTAAGAGCGAAATTGCTTCTTGTTATGCCTACTGTCTCTCAATAAGAATAGATTCGTAAATATTAGCTCCACTTTCTGTAGTATTTATGGAGGAGTTAAATCAAACACTCTGTTCACGTAGTGAGAAACAACTAACTTTTATTCAGCATACCCGCGTTAAGTACAATAAGTCTACCCACGATAGGACCCTATTACAACATCTCTCTTCTTCTCAATAAAAACAAAGCATGAATTTTTACTAATAACAGTCTGTAGTGAACACTTAATAAAATACAAAAAGACTGACAAAGTATGTAGTTAGGTATAGGTAATGATTAGGTACTAAATTAATGACTTCCATATCTATCAGGAGGATTAACCACTCTTCCGCTACGAGTAACTTTGACAGGTGCAGTCGCGGGCGCAGCCGACACTGAGGCTCTCCTGTCCCCTCCTGACAAAGACATTCGTGGCTGAGGGTCTGCTGGGCTATCAATATCACAACTACTATCATTCGGTATATAATCGTAGCAACCCTTTATGTTACTGTTGAATGGGACTGATTTAATATTAGGTTTTAAAATATGCGTTCTGTTACGACGATAGGTCCCACCGTTGTCAGCTTTCACCCAATACGAGCGTTCCGTATCCGCTGGTTTGACTACTCGCGCCCTGCTCCACACGTTCCCCTCTCGCATACGAACTTGTTCACCCGGCGTCAGCGGGCTTAAAGCTTTGGTACCTCTATCGTAGTGTTCTTTAGCTTTAATATTTTTTCTCTGCCTTACCTCGCGAATTTGATTCGGTTTAATCAGTTTAGGTACCAAAACTTGAGGAGCGACCGGCAACCTAGTATTGAGAGACCTACCCATCAGCAACTGAGCTGGAGAATATTCTTCTCCCGTCACTGGCGTATTTCTGAAATTTAATAACGCTAACTGCCATTCAGTCCCATCTTCGGTGGCTTTCTTTAATAATCGTTTGATAGTTTGTACGTTCCGCTCGGCTAATCCGTTCGAACGCGGATACAAAGGGGAACTAGTCACGTGATTAAACTCCCACTTCCTAGCGAATTCAGTGAACTCCGCAGATGTGAACTGCGTCCCGTTGTCCGTTACAAATTTTTTAGGTATTCCAAAACGTGCAAATATGCTTTTAATTTTTTCGATAACTGTATCGCTTCTCAAGTTAGGTAAATAAACCACCTCTACAAACTTAGAATAATAATCGACAAGAAGTAGGTAATGTAGTCTATTCAGCTCGAATAGATCGGCCGCCAGCACCTCCCAGGGCAGGCGCGGCACGGGGTGCGGCGCCAGCGGCTCGCGCGGCGGCGCGGCGCGGTGTCGCTGGCAGGGCTCGCACGCCGCCACACACTGCTCGATCTCAGCGCCCATGCCGGGCCACCATATCGCATCGCGCGCGCGTTTCTTACATTTCTCTATTCCCAGGTGCCCTTCATGTATCCGGCCTAACATTTCCCTACGCATACTTCCCGGGATGACAACCCTATCATTACGAAACATAATACCGTTAATAACATGCAACTCGTGCTTAAACGCCCAGTACGGCCTAGCTACGGGCGTGACCTGATTTTTATCATTAGGCCATCCTTGGTAATAATAATTAATTGCAGCTGATAACACGGTATCTTTAGATGTCTCAGACTTAATTTTTTCTAATCGTTCACTCGATGCATCCACACTTTCATACATCGCATTGACGTGCACCGTGACGTCACCTTCACAAGTATCGGCGCGCGAGCCGCTCTCGCCCGCCGCACGCGATAACGCGTCCGCTATGTGCATATACCTACCCGGCTTATAGACCACGTTCAACCTATAGGCTTGTAGTTTTAACAACATCCGCTGCAGTCTAGGCGGAGTTTCGTTAAGCGCTTTTCGAAATATGACCTCGAGAGGCTTATGGTCACTTTCTACTATTATCTCACTGTGACCATATATGTATTGATGAAACCGTATACAACCAAAGTAAATCGCGAGCATTTCTTTCTCGATTTGCGCCCATCTTCGCTCAGTTGGCGTGAGCGTACGCGCCGCGTACGCGACGGGGCGGCCGGCTTGCAGCAGGCAGGCACCCAGCCCGAGCGGGCTCGCGTCCACCGACACGGTCACCGGCTCGTCCGGAGAGTAATAACGCAAGACGGGGGCAGCGCTGATACACTCTTTCAATTTTTCAAACGCTTCGTCATGCACTCGTAGCCATTCAAACTCGACATCTTTCTTTAATAATGTACGCAAAGGAGATGCGATCGTTGAATAGTTAGGAATAAACCTAGATAAGTAATTGACCATACCTAGAAACCTCTCGAGATCTTTTTTATCTTGTGGCTTCAAAATATTTTTAATGGCACTAACCCGACTGGCCATTGGACTGATTCCTGATCCGTTTAAAGTGTGACCCAGAAAATTTACCTCGGCGGAACGAAATACACATTTACTCTTATTGAATTTCACCCCGTAGTCCATAGCCCGTTTTATTACTTCGTTAAGTCGCTCATCATGTTCAGTTCTATTACGACCCCAGACTAAAATATCATCGGCGAACACTTCTACACCCGTCATAGCAAATATTTTATACATCTCATGATGAAATATTTCTGGTGCGCAATTTATGCCAAAAGGCATCCTAAGCCATCTAAACCTACCGAATGGCGTGGAAAATGTACATAGCTTAGAACTTTCGTCGTCTAATCTAAGCATCCAAAACCCATTCTTAGCATCAAGTTTGGAAAACACTTTAGCACCGGATAAGTTGCTAGTGACCTCTTCCAGCGTCGGGAGTTGAAAGTGACAACGGCGTACTGCTTTATTCAAATGATAAGGATCTAGACAGATACGTAACTTTTCAGGTTTCTCGACTATCACTATGTTAGACACCCAGTCAGTTGGAGAATCCTCCCTTACAATGACACTTAACTTTTCCATATTTTCTAATTCTTGTTTAAGTCTAGGCATAATTTTTATCGGTACTTTTCGTGAAGCATTTACCACGGGTGGCACACTTTTATCAACTTGAATTTTATAAATGTTCGGTAGGCATCCTAAACCTTCAAATATCGAGTCATCTATTATCATTTCCGATATTTGATTTATTTTTTCGTTACGTACAATTAGCTTAAGTTCACGGCAAGCTTTAATTCCTAGTAAATTAGTACAATTTAAATTAAGTACATACATTTTTTGTCTGATTTTTATCCCGTTATGACTCACAATAGGCTCGAAATACCCAACTACTGGTAATTTAGCCTTGCTCACTTCTCTTAGAATACAATTATTTTTTCTCAATATTCTTTCATTAAAACCTGCCTCTCTGAACGAACGTATCGACATGATGGAAGCCTCCGCGCCACTATCTAATTTAAAATTAACTTTAACATTGTCTATCGAAACCTCTTCGAACCATGACTCAGAAGCTCCACCTACTTCATCAACGGACAAGCTACACAACAACGACTCACGTAACTCGGCGCAGTCCTCTTCGTCATCGTCATCCTCGACTTCCCCTACGAATCTCGCGCGACACAATTTCGCAAAATGTCCAACACGATCACATCTGAAACACTTCACACTGCGTGCCGAGCACCGGTCTCCGGCTCCGTGCCTTCGACCACAATAACCGCACGAACTGACCGCACTGTCACGTTTACGCTGAAACTGATGCTGGCGCGGCGCACCGGACGGCGGCGCACGGCGGGCGGCGGCCGGCGCGGCGCGCACCGCCTCCAGCGCCCGCTCGGCCCCCACGGTGCCGGTGGTTGCGGCGCCGGCGCTGGCGGCCGCGCGCGCTCCTCCGCACGCCTCCGACTGCTTGCTGGCGTTCTCCGCCGCTCGACACCATGTCACCGCATCCTCCAAGTTGAGCTTGGACTTCGCCAATAATCGTTCACGCATCCCGGCATCTTTGAGGCCCCGGATTATCTGAGTTAGAATTAAACTTTGACGCAGTTGACCGAACTCGCATGATTTGCTCTTATACTTGAGCACACTAAGATATTTGTCGAAGTTGTCTTCTCGTTGATACGTTTCGAAGAAAACATGCCGCTCGTAATTTACGTTTCGAGTGGGATCACAGTGGCTCGCGAATTTCGACACCAACTTCTCGTAATCGACTTTTTCTTCTTCCTCCAAATCTAACTCTTCTAAAATCTCCCGGCCACCTTTTCCGATAACATGAAGAAATAATGCACACTTCTCTTTTGATGATGCATTTTCCTTGCCCGCTGCTATCAAATAATAATCGAATGCCAACTTCCATTCTCGCCAATTTGTAGCCATGTTGCCTTCCTCACTCATGGCGGCCGGCTGTTGAAGCGCCGTATAGATGCCTTTCTGTTTCGATTGAGTTGCTTCCGACTTCAACGACATTTTTCCACCCGAAAATCTTTGTCATCAAACCGTTTTTCACTATTATTTTATAAGATTTCACACCTGACACCATGTAGTATTTATGGAGGAGTTAAATCAAACACTCTGTTCACGTAGTGAGAAACAACTAACTTTTATTCAGCATACCCGCGTTAAGTACAATAAGTCTACCCACGATAGGACCCTATTACAACACTTTCCATACAACAATAGGTACGCTGAGCTAACTCATTACATAACTATTGTGGGTGGATAACTCAACATTATGTTTTAACAAACATTCATGTTACAAGCGTTAGCGTTTAAGTAAACAAGTGAATCTTTGTGTCTATTCATCGCTATCGCTTCGATTTGCGCTTATTGCTTTCCGTCTTTTTCATTAGTTTTTTGTCATATTGGTAAACAAAAGCAAATCATAATCGGGGACCGCGTCGCTGCGCATTTTATCGATTAAAATAATCAAAATATACTCGATTTATCGATTGTCGATGAAAGGCCGCTCTCGTCTCTACCACAAACCAACCAATCCCGATCGGTATAGCAATCCGTGTCACGGTCACCTCGCGTGCCTACGACAGGTGTGACTGGTATGGTAGGCGTGACATTTTTGAGAACACAATGTTTTTTAATTCTGAATTATTTAGGTGATTGATTTTAAAAATCGAATATTTTTTTGTTTTTCGAATATGTTACCCAATGATGTTAACCTACACCTGTGAAAACGTTCCTATTAAATCAAAGGGAGGCGAATAGCCAACATTAAAAAAAAATTAATTGTGAGACAAAATATTATTTTCTTGGCCGCCGCAAATACCATTCTTACTACCTCGACGATAGACATCATTCCTTCTCGCTCTCGCGCAATTTGCGGAGAAAACATTTCTAAACAATTTTCATCTCTCAATCCATAGGAGAATCTAGGTTCTCAGTCCACAAAGCATAATAGATGTTGCAACTGTTGAAACAAGATGGAGCCACATGTATTGAGCAATCAACTAATTGTATTAACTATTTTGTGAGTAGGTGACACCGAGGGACACGTTTTGAGCATTTTACAGCTCCGTTACAAAATTCTTATTCACTGTAGGTATTTTGCTCTGCCCATCTGGCCAGATGGGCAGACGATATTGTACACGTCGCGGGCCGTCAATGGGTCAGATTAGCGCAGGATCGTGGTGGATGGCACAAGCTTAGGGAGGCCTATACCCAGCAGTGGGTGAAGTCAGGCTGTGGATGATGATGATGATTTTGCTCTGTGTTGCCTGAATTAAATTATTATTTGGGTTCATTACTTTTTATTTATGGACTATGAATTTAATCTTATGTTTTGAAGGTACAAGGTGAAAATTACGGTCAAGGATTTTGTTTGCCCACATACAAGTGAAGCTAATAGAAGCGAAAGAATATTTATTTATAGGTAGGTACATAGAAGAATACTATGTACCTAACTATAATTTAATTTCAATACTGACAACATTTTGATTTATCTCAAGTCTTCAAAAATGGTTTTCGAGGTATTTCCTTTTTTAAATACAACAAACTGGCCAACAAAATATAAACAAACATTTTGTTTAAACAAACAACTTGCTTATTTACATACTAATACAAGCAAAACGTTAAATGTTATAAATTATTTAGACTTAATATAATTATTATTACTTATAATCTCACTTACTCAATCTAACATTACTTTAAGGCCGGTATGCCAGAACTACTCTTATAACCGAGTTTAAATCGTGTCTAAGGAGTAGCTGTTTCAAACGCCTTATATTGTTCTTCATCTTTATATCTTACTAGCTATTTCACCCGCGTGGTACGAACATTTCGAATAGTCTATATGCTATTCCAGGTCACTATCTACGCCTATTACAAGTTTCATCTAAATCGGTGCACTGGTTTAGGCGTCATTGAAACATATAAACATCCAAATATCCAAACATCTAAACAAACTCCAAACTTTCAGCTTTATTATTTGAGTGGGATGGATTTTGACGTCCATACAATACTAACTTGGTAGCGTTCAGAAGTTTCTCTGTCACAATCGGCCCTCTAACATTAGAATATGAGCTGTCTCGCACATTACATAAAGTTCAAATTCGTTTGCTAGCATTACTACGACATACAAACTGAAATCATATTGTAATCTTACTGGTTATGGACTAGAGACTTATAAAAACAGTTTCAAAATTAGAATGTCTTTGAATAAAGAATTTGTGCCCTTACTAATAAACGTGGTGTAAAGTTATTCCTCGGAATAAAATAGGAATAACCATACATATTGTCAGTTTACACTCTTATTAGCAAGGGCCTTAGAAATGAATGCTAGGGCTATATTATCAAGGTATAGATTTCTGGTGCATTTTGCTACAGGTATTATTTGCAAGTACCTAGTGTACCTACCTATGGTGATCCTAACTGCACTTGTTGCACGGGACTAAGAATAATTTTATTTCTATAATGTAACCCTAGCAAATCTAGCAATGATATTAAAAGTTTTTAATTCAGTGCATAGGTAATCATAAACAATTGATGTGTTTCTACAGTCACTAAATGATACAGGGTGTAAAAATCAATAAACTATGCTAATCTTTTAGTTTTTGAGCTACTTTTACACCCTGTATTTACAGTATAACTTGCTCCCGTCACTGTCAGAACCTAGATGCTAAATTCAATTATGTATACAAAACTGTGAATAGATAGAACATCGTAAAAAAATGTTAGCACCCGCGTATTGATCATGAAGGTTCTACAAGTATTAGAAAATGTTGAATGCTATGAGGATTCTAAGGATGGTATAGTTTGTAATCCCTTCAGCTTATGGGATAATAGAAGAAGAATACATTTTATTTTCTCCACATCATACAGGGTGTAAAAAGACTGCTACCGAAAACTGAGGGGTTTCAATCAGACCATGATTCTGAACATATACATCGAAAAAAAAGGCAAAAATTTTTTTTACTTAGCTACGTCATTTTATTTTATTTTCTAGTTATTTACCACTAGTACAACATAATAAGACCATACCTACCTAATAATTGCATTTATAAAAGAAAATAACTATTAAAACTCAAAATCCAGCAATCTACTTATAAAAACGCGCCCAGTACATACGCAAACAGTAATCTTCAAACGCTGTTTTCTCCGGATATAATGATTTTTTCGGAAAATCCATTTGGATTTGGTTGTGTGTTGGGATGCGGTACCTACCCCTTTCGGCTTCGGTAGACGTCTTTTTACACCCTGTATACAAAAGTTACAATAGGTACTTAAATCTACATAATTTTATGTGGTTGAAAATACGGCTACCCCTCAGCATTTGCTCCAACAGCTCGAGAGTGTTGGAGCGCTGGTTTTCAGTGGCGCCATACACATAAGACACTTTGGCTGATGTAGTTGGGCATTCGTGAAATTAGCGGTTTTTTACAGTAGACAGACAATTTAGAATTTAAAGCGACACTGCACTGACAAACGGCTAATTTCACGCGATCCACTGAACGAGTTGTAGGTCACTAGGCCTAAAAACTTAAAACTATTATCAACCGACTTCAAAAAAGGAGGAGGTTCTCAAGTCGTCTGTATGTTTTTTTTTTATCTTGTTACGCGATTGTTCCGCCATTTGTTGACCGATTTGCAAAATTCTTTTTATGTTTGAAAGGGTATACTCCAGAGGTGGTCCCATATAAATTTTATTCCTGAGGGATTGATAGTTTCCCCGTAAAACTCTAAACACCTTCCCTCCATGTCACAAATAGAAATCGAATCGACAGCTTGACGCCCTGAGTCACACCGCGTTTCGAGTCAAACATTGAAGTCGGTTTTCTTTTTAGTATTAAAACGTAATTATTTCCCTATCAGGCAACTATCAGGCTTAGTAAGTACGTCTAGCGTACTCTCTAGATAATTCTCAGCTACCTATACCATCCTTTAACTTAATTAATGATATCCGTAACGAATAAAGAAAAAACATGTATTTCTGAGAAGATTCTAGATTCTACAATGCACTGAACAGATGAGCAAGGTCGAACTCCTTCATATTCACAAGACCTCTGTGGCCATTTATCATACAATAGTACTCTGCACCAACTATATAAGACAACACCATGGCTCCGACTATGCCGCCCAGGGTCGTGGACTTGGGTAGGAGCACCCCGGCAGCTATGAGGAGCCCTATATACGTCATGTACCTGGAACGTTAGGTTGGTTATCAGCTGTTTAAGAGCCTTGTTTAAACCCAAAGCATTAGATAAACCCTTAAAATGAACTTATAGCACAATAAGTTGAAACTTATGAAATCCCTTTTTAGCATGTTATCAAGATAAATACATTCACTTGCTTATTTAATAGTTCTCTTAAATCCATACCAAATGACAAATTAATATTGAGAAAAATATAGTTATATTTTTTTACACCCTGTAAGTATAGTCTACCTACACTATTAATATTTTTTTTAGAAATACCTATTTAGATATTTTTTCTAAATTATTAAAATTGCATAATAATATGTCCTGTGTCATTCAAAAGACAAGTTTTTTTTATAACTTCCAACTTCAAGTCAAGAATTCCTCTGAAAAACCTGCATGCTATCATAACTCAATCTTAATCTATGAGATTCCCAACAGTCTTTTAGTAATTGATTTTAGTATAAGATAAGTCTAGCAACGGACATCTTATGATAGGTATTATTCATCATGTTGCATGCTATGCCAAGATCCATACCATTTTATATTTCTTTACAAATAAAGTAAATATACGGTGTAAAAAGACGTCTACCGAAGACGAAAGGGGTAGGTACAGCATCCCAACACACAACCAAATCCAAAAGGATTTCAAAAATCATTATATCCGGAAAAAACCGACCTCGCACAGCTGGTCGAGCTTATGTACTGGGCGCGTTTTTATACGTAGATTGTTGGATTTTGATTATTAATTGTTTTTTTTTATAAATGAAATTATTAGTTAGGTATCGTCTTTTTACGTTGTACTAGTAGTAAATAACTAGAAAATACAATTAAATGACGTAGCTAAATATTGTTTTTTCGCTAAATATTATGTTCAGAATCATAATCTGATTGCAACGCCTCAGTTTTCGGTAGCAGTCTTTTTACACCTTTAGCTGTTTGTCTGCGCAGAACACAATTTTATATGAAAAAGGGTTCACTGCGCAGACAAACGGCTAACTTCACGAATGCTTGATCCGTTGGGCGAACTGTGTAGGTTAGGTTATTTAGGTATATAAACTAACTACTCAAGTTATCCTAACTATGTAATTTCAGTAGCATTTTATTTAATCAATGAAGCCTGCCCCCTTAACATGGCGATTGTCTAGGTACCAGAGAATAGATAAAAATGACAGTAATGACATTCAGAGTGGTAACACTCTAATGTCATTACTGTCATTTTTTTATATTCTCCGGTACCTAGACAATCGCCATGCTAAGGGGGCTGGATTCGAAAATCGAGTTCTGCTAAACTTAGTGAAAAAGATATCTATCTCATTTTATTTTGAAGAGAGACTCAAATAAATAATACACCGTAATAATAATAAATAAGAAATACTAATATAAAAGGAATATAGAATGCAAATAAGTAAATGTAGAAATTAAATATCAATATATTAAGCCCCACCACCAAATAAAACGAAAATTACCTATTTTGTACTTTAATATTCTATCCACTAGTTTAGAGCTCGTCATTTCTGAAAAAAATGTATCTAATTAGTTTTGTTTAACAACAACATTATATTGAAGTCTTCTTCTTGCCTACTGAAGCAAAGATTAAAAGCCAGTTAGAAAATGTAGCAAGATCAAAGTCTAGTTTAATATCATAGGTTTATGTTACTAATACTTGGGTATTTAAATGCGTATTTATAATACACATTTTTGCTTTGTCTTCCTTACATATTCGTAATATTATAGACTTTCAGTATAAAGATTGCTTCAGTAGATAAAATGGTTATAATAGCACTCACCTTGTCAAGGTTAGTTTCTCCGATGATTCAGTAAAATCACCTTCACGATCTGGGACACAGAAGTCGCCTTGCAATGAATAATCTTTGGCGCACTTTCTGCACATATCAGGGCCGTCTCCATGGCAACCGTTACAAGCCTTGTGACAGCTAAAGCAGGCGTAAGATCCAATGGAATTCATGCAGAACTGATTTTGCTTACACTTCTTTGCTTCATCACATTCGTTGATATCCAAGCAGCCTTCATCGGAATCGAATAAAAAGCCTGGCTTACAAGCAGCACAGTCTTTTGGCGTACCAGCCCGACATCCACCCATACAAGACATATGGCACAGGGAACAGAGAAGCTTATTTTCATCAGCATAAGATTGATAATGTCCCTGCGAGCATTTACCACAGTCTTCTCCATCATAGCCAGGATCACAGAGACATGTTCCATTACCTTTCCTTGTACCATCACCTCGGCATTTGCCATTTCCGGAACATATTTTATTATGGTCTCCTGGACAGGGAGTACAGTCTTTGCCGAAATGATGAGCAGGACAGCATACCTTCATTTTATCAATACAAATGTATGAGAATAAGTCTTTGTTTTCATCTGGATCTTCTGCCCACCACTGCTCAATATACTCTTCAGATTTCTCAGCCATATAGTGGCATAGCACTGAGTGTTTTGTGCTCTCTTTGCAAATACCTTCTTGGATATCGATTAATCGCATCTCGCTACGTTTGTAGGACTTTTTTAGTTTCTCTTCCTCCCACGCTGTGTCTCCGCCCTCGTATTTCCCTCTGGCGGTCCGCTCTAAGCCATTTTTAAACGACTCTACGAATAGTTTACATGCTTGACAGTGCCCTAGTGACTTAGACTGTGTCAACACACTAGGGTTGATCACATTCCCGGGCTGCGAGCAAAAAACTGCAGGTAGTGCTACGAGGGCTAAAACGAATTGCAATACGCCGTTTATTTGTTTCCTCATATTGGACAACCCTGCAAAGTTTATGCTGCTAATGAATAAAGAAATGAATGCTACTTTTTAATTCAGAAAATATTATAATTCTAAAATAATAATCAAAACAATGTGGATACCTCTATCGATCCGAAAAGTTTCTCGCAATTTGTACAGAAAAACACCACGAACTCCACAAACATGAAATAAAGTTCTCGCGTGAATAATTTATGCGATTAGAACATTTTAATAGTAGTCTTCAGAGATAAATTGGATATAAAACTGACGTGGTCCATCCTCACTCGCAGAACAAGAAAAGAATCTGACATTTCGGACGGAGGCTTGCCGATGTCAGCTGTTCGATTTGACACGAGTGACGGTCGAATTTACGTTTCGTTACACGAGGATTTGGTCCCCTACAAAAATCATTTGTAAAATTTTGAAAAGGAGATTGGTTATTTTTCTTGTAAAAATGGTCCTTTCCATAAAAGCTTCCTACGTAAACACCTACGTAGATATTACGCTTAGTGATTATTGTGGGATGTTCTTGTCGTTGACCTTTTATTTTGCACTGTGTGTACGTTCGTCGCCTTGAATTTTAAATCAATTCTTTTGAAGCTGATGTTCAACTTTAAATTTAATGCGAGTTACGTAATAATTTTAACTAGATAGACTATACCCTACGCACCTACCTACCTACCGAGTACTTACTGCGCATCTGAAAACTAATGTTCTTTAAAGTACCTAGGTGCATCATTGATTCTAAAAATATGCTTAACATGTATATCCACTTAATTACAACAGCACACCGGCAATGATACTTACATAAATGATTTCCTGCTTTCACCTCAACAGAGTCGCTTCCTCTGTTGCAAACAACATTACAGACAGGTGACAAAGCTACATCCAAGAACAATCACTTGGGTATTTATAGTAGGTATGTTAGACTAGGCAGTTTGAAATAGTTTAAAATTAGCTAAAACAAATTGTTAGTTTAGATAGGTACCTACATAAGTATTTACCTACCTATTATAGAAAGAGAGCTCGCTACCCATAACACAGGGTTTTCCTAGGGTGTGAGCTAGGGCACTTTTGACGTAGTTATAATATAGTAATTAACTAATTATAAGTACCTACTTTGTTCTTTGTAAGCTTTTGTTACTACCCTCTTTATAACAACTGAAATATTATAAATACTTACTAAGCATTAATAATTTAACTTGTTGCATTGTCAGTTTAAAATAAACTGCTTGCACCATTTAGGTACCTATGCAGTATGAGATCAATATTTATTTTTACAAAATACGCTTCTTATTTCAATTCCTACAATTGTAGCTAAGAAGATAGGTACTCATGTAATATTGCAAGTCTCCAACACTTTTACTTGTTTTTCTTTTTGATCGGAGATGGTTGTTACGAACATAAAAGAATATTTCGATCAATTCGATCAATATCTGCGATCTGAGGGTATGAAATAATGGCAATACAATTTTATCTCACGCAATTCACACTGCATACCTAGAGATAAACTTACAATAAAAGCAACACATTTATTTTTATTAAGCTCAACTTTTTCTCGAGCGTAGGTAGAGAACCTTCTCTACTCCTATACCTACCTAGGTATAACCATAGATTAGCATGGAACCTTTTTGGTACACCTATATATATGGGTATAACCCCATGTTGATAAATAATTCCTTCAAATTCAGTCATAAGTTCGATCAATTGTTGGTAGGTAGGACTTATTGGTGTCGATTCTGTGTTCTATGACTAAACTTAATTATACTAAAACTTACCGCTCGTATTTGAATAATTTTCATTGTTCGAAGTAGATTAAAAATGCTTTCTTCTTTTTCTTGTAATTACTTACATAATTAATTAGGTAGGTTCTTTAGCTTAAAATATTTTTTGCGATATTGTCAACCGCAAAAAATTTGCTTGTAACATAGGGCACCAAAATTGAAAAACCCAAAATTCGAATCCCGCTTTAGTAATTTCTCTAGAAAGGTATTTAATAGGAACATCAAATCAAAATATCAGCAAAGATTTTATTTCATGAAAATATCCTTAGTCATTGACGGTAGGGCAGATTATCGAAATGAGATCGAGATGCTGATGGCTTTGTGGGGTTATGCATCGTCACGTCATGGCCTCCAGAAGAATCACTTATCAGATCTTGGATCTTTATTAGCTAATTTATTACAGCCTTTGCAAAGTTAAAGGAAAGAAGTTGTTCTATTTTTCGAAAAATACAATTACCCGTCTATTATTTAGCTGTCAAAAAACCTTGAAAAAAAACAATAAGCAACCTAGGTACCTGCCTAAAAAAAACGTGCTCATAACACTGTGTTGTGACAACCTAAAACCTTGCCTGTATTAAGATTATTTCCTAATTTATCAACCATGTTAAGTCTTGTTTAACTTATTTCTCAATTATTCAACTAAGTTATATGTCTTGAGTCACAGCATGACGTCATTCTTGCAAATGCCAACTGGCTGGACGGGTGGAGACCTTGCGACAGCCTACATGCCACAGATGGAACTGTAGTTGCCGCATGACAATACGAATAGCAAATCTATGAAAACTCGGCTTGCTAACAAACAGGATATTCGTGATTACATCGCAAGGCCTTTTTATGATTTTTAAAGAAACTCTTAGAATACAGACTAGGAAAGTCTAAACTTCGGTACTATACCTAATAGGGCACAACTGTTTGTTACCATGCAATTTATTTTGAAAAATTTGTTTGAGGAAAGCCTAAACGTAATAATTAGTAAGTACTAATTATTATTCTTATTTGTACTATATATTATTTGTCACGTAGATACCTAGGAGATGGGTGGTTAAATAACAATGTTTGTCTAGTAGGTATCCCACATCCCAATGAAATTATTGAACTAAAAACATGTTAAATATTGGTAAAGTATGTTTTCGAAGGAATATTTTGAATTGAAAGGATTCCTTATCGGCTGAAAAATGCTCTTTTACTTGGGTAGGTACCGTGCGCTCAAAGCTGGACGCGGATACTATCATAAAGCAATTTAGACTGGACTGAAAAGCTATAAAAATAAAAGCATTTATGTTAAAGTGCTCTGACGGCTTGTAACTGGATTAGAAATATAGAAATAATTCCTGGTACTTATCTCTAAAGAAGAGAGAATGTACTCTGGGAGATTCTGGAAGGAATGGGGGGAGGCCTTTGCCCAGCAGTGGACCAGCAATAAGATAAGATAATGTAAGATAAGATAAGATAATCTATTTAATATACACTGTTAAATTAACATAGATAGCAATTGCTAATTATAATAATGATCCCTAAAGAAAGTACCGTAAAACAGTTAAGACCATTATTTTCACCGCAACAAGTGCTGTTCCTTCAGTAGGTATTATGTTATGAAGGTTGCAGCGTGTGGGTGTACCCGCACCCACTGCTTTCAAGCCTTGTATGAAGTATAACTTATAAATTTAGCTGCGCGTTACACACAAGTGGTGTCAATTTGGCACAAGTTCGATTTAAAATTTGTTTCATCGCCACTCGCTTGTACTCATTGCCACTGGCTCAGTTTTTCATACCCAATAAGATGCGATGTGACACTTTGATAATGTAAAAATCGATTGATCAATGCTGATGAAGCTTTTTCTTGCGACACCGAATAAGTCCATTAATTTTTTCGTCTTATATCGCAAAGGGGCTTGAGCTAATAAATAAGTCACGTATAAAACATCCTGTCCGAAGCGTCTCTTAAAAAACTACACGGCTAATCGTCGGTCATCGCTCTCTAGATCTCTCTTAAAAATGTGTTTTATTATAACTGCCAGACGCTTACGGGAAAGACAAGTTCCATGTTCTGTTTCGCTATGTGTACTATGTGTACACAAGTGTAGGTATCTTGTATTATTGCCTAATTTGGAACGTTCAGAGTGGACAAAGCGGTTTTGTTCCACTGTAAAAGGATACAGACTGTGGACCTCGGAGCTAGCTATCAATGTACTTACACAAATCAGGGATGCGACGTCCATTACTGTACGGTGTTATTTGCCTAAGTGGTTCGGCGTAGGATAACAAGTTGAAAGGAGAGCCCTAGGGCATACTCCCTTTGTCTGAAATCTAAGACTCTTAAGCCAGGACACCTCGAGGCGAAATTCTAAAGAATGATGCAATCTGTTTTTGCAAATTACATGTTGAGAACTGAGAAATAATATTATGACGTCATGCATTTTGTTTTACGAAATTCGAATCGTGTTGGTGTTTTAAGGGGTGTTCACTAGACCATAATAAATAACCGAATGCTTTCTTTCAAAATACAGTCAATGTAATCCATAAAAACCGACAGCACTTTTTGTATCAGCTAGCAAAGCAGGTGCAGCGGGCCAACATTTTACTTTTTTTAAGAATAATCGTTGTACAACACGAGTTCACTCTTCGTGCGGTGTGTTTGTGGTTGCGAAAAATGACACAGGGCTTGATAAAAAATAGCGGCTATACACCACAGGGAGTCCTCGATAAATCTTAAATGTAATGATGCATTTAGCATATTTGTTACAGTCACCAAGAAGTTCAGATTTTTAGAATAGATAATTAAAATTTTTAGTAATTTCAACAATATAAGTAGGTACCTATGATTAAGAATAGGTACCTACTGAAAGAACCCTATAGACTTTATAGAAGGTAAATACCTACCTAATCGTTTTTTAATTGATACTCATGGGGGCACAAATATGGTTTCTAGATTCGATAGGTTACGCTGTTAAAAAAATCATTTTGGTGAATAGAGCCTGTCTTGTAGTTAGTCATTATTTTTATAAATCACTTAGTAAATCGCACACTATTTAGTAAGAAAACAATAAAACCCCATTAAACCTGATCATTTAGAGCAGACAATGAAGTGAAAGACCAATCACACAGATAAAAAAAGCGATTAGACCTGTCTTAAAAAGTAATAAAATGTTAAGATTCTTACTTAATTCAACTTCAAAAGCAGACCGAAAACCTCATTACGCCCTCACGTTAATGGCCAGCACTTTGCTCTGAGTTTGATGATTGAATTGCTAGACATTTAAGGTAGGTAGGTATTCTTTGGATTTCCAATTAAAAAGTCTTGTTCCAATCAGAAAGAATATACTTACTTAGAACGAAACAAACACCTACGCGAAACTATTAACAAGATCAATTGATTACCTACATATTCTGAAGATAATATCATAATAGAATTAAATCGAGCTGCAGCAATTAAAGGATACTTAGTAGATAGATACACAATCTAAATTGTGAAATAATAATGTAGAAGTAGGTAAGTACCCAAACGAAAAATGTTCTGTATGGTTTCCAATTTCCAAATTTTTTATTTTTTTATTAGTCTAAACTTTGAAAGCTCCGCGTGGAATAGACATTCTAAATATCAAACATGATTAGGTACCTACCTGAAATATTAATAATTATTTTACACCTGTCACCCTGCTCTGCCCCTCCTAGTGGAACAGTTGGGAATTAATGAAGAAAGCAAAAAATATATATAATATTTGGCTTGCTAGTAGGTATTTCTGCTATAGGAAATAGAGAGCTTTTTGATATCACAAGGTGCAGTTTCCCGCCATTCTAAAACAGGCGAGAGGCGGAACTCGGGTAATAGCGCATTCCATCCAGCCTGTGAAGGCGCCGTGCTTTGAATGCCTCGAAAGAGGTTTTCAATGTTTTCGTCAAACGGTCAACTAACTGTTATGTAATTTAGTTACCTAGATCCTTTTTATAAATAATTTAGGTAGGTACCTACTTTACTAAGTGTTAAATAACTAAAGAAAAGTTTTAAAATAAGTAGGTAATCTCTATATATAAAAATGAATCCCTACATCCCTTGGTCACGCCATCACGCGTGAACAGCTGGACCGATTTCACTATTTTTTATTTTGTTGTGTTTGTTATAGTCAGGAGGTATTTATGACAGAAAAATGGTATACAGGGTGATCAAGTTTATATAGAAAATTTTATTCCTTGATCCGATTCACTCTAAAATCGGTATAAATTGAAAAACTCCCCTTAGGAGTTGTGCAAGGCAGTTCCAAAGATCGTTGACGAAACAATGCGAAGACTAAGGCGCGCGCGGGTCAGCTAGTGATATATAACTAAACTTACGTTTTTTTTTTAGGAAAAACAGCCTATAAACGCACAATCTATCGCGAGGGATACCTACGCGTAGCTTTATAGGTACTTCAAAAAAATTATCACTCGCGATTGCGCATTCAGGCTTTCCCGCACGATAGCGTTTTGATAAGAACTAACGAGTAACCGCGCGTGAAAGAACGCGTAGCATCAAAATTATCACTCGCGATTGCGTGCAGGTTTTCCCGCGCGCAATCCTGTACGCCCAATCACTCGCGAAAGATTGTGCGTGTGAACGCCGCTAACGTCGCCTATTTTTTTTGTATTATTTTTATATATTTTTTTCCACAAAATTCTTGCGATTTTTATATTTATAGTTTTACCTTACCATAGTGAATGTCTACACTACAAATTCTACAGTAGGTACCTAACTACCTAGCAGTCGTGATTTCAGGGACTTATTTCACTTTTTTTTTACTTTGGAATGTAAAGTGTAAACTTGTGTTGGGTGTCCTTTACCTAAATAAATTCTCATGATAAAAGAAGATATAAATAGAAGGTAGGTAAATTCGGGTCCAAACTAAAACTTTGAGAAGCTCTGATGCAAGAAACCATTAACAACTCTACCATGCCGTGCTTTAATGCGCTGCGTAACCACAATACTACCTACACCTTTGTTTATGGCCTGTGATTGGGCAAATATGCCTAATTATTGTATCCATAGTGGATCTTTAGATGTAGGTAGGTACCTACATGCCTACACACACATGAAATAACTCTAATTTATCCCTATTTTAGGTACCTATTTTTCCTCGCCGGTCATTGGAACTACTTTCACACTTTAAACATTATGTTCTCTCTCTTGAACTAATAACTTCATGTTATTAAAATTAAATGATGATGATCGCTTTTATCAGGTGAATAGGTGTGAATGTTTGGAATGACTCGCCATGGGAAAATTTTTCGCTACAGAAAACGGAACTATGACGTGAACTCTATCTATAAAAAAGACAAGGTCCATTACCATAACCACTCTCGCGTTTTTTTAATTCAAATTATATATTTAGGTTTAATCTAAATTAAATTACCTACTACCTATGACTTTCAAGATTTACTTAATTACATAACTCTGAAGTGACATAGCAAAATAGAGGCACTTTAAGCTGAAATTATAGGTGGGTACCTACACGTAAGTATTTATTGAAAGGTTCTTGGTACAGCAATCGACCGTAACAAGTAATGAATGGTTTACAAAACGATGCAAATGAACCAGCCAACTGGGCTCAACCATTTATCGATGTAAACTATCGCCTAGACCACAATATAGAAGACGGGGACAGAGAGATCTAAATAAGAACATAAACAAACCTCTCTGGAGAGCCGTCTGCGTAGTATCCGAAACTTCGAAATTTGAAAAATAAACAAGCACTGTGAAACACTTGTAACGGGCACTTCAGTTTACGACACAAATTGGATTCGGGATCGAGAGTCGCGGGTAAAATGCAGCGACGTGCGCTGGCGCCGGCCGTTCCGCACTAACTGCTCTACTCTGTTTGTTGGCTGTGCTGTACAGTGAACGTCTATTATGACCTTCCTGCTTACGGAGCCTAGCAAAAGAACCTTATTTTCAGAAGAACTCCTTTAAAAATTGGCAAAAACATACAGTCCAAAATTGACTAGTATCCTTTATGTTTGGTTCCTCTAGCAAGGTAAAATAACTACAATTAGGTACCTAATATTCTGGCCTATTCTGGCTCATGAGATAAATAAGAGTAAATACCTACTTACATAATGCGATGATAGTGAAAAAGCTCACATCAGTAGGTAATCTCCTCGACAGACAAAGATTTTCTCTCCCATGAAATCGAAGGGGTCTTCAAACCTACTAGTTACTAGTTAGCTTGCTCTAAATAATAAATAATACCATAAGGTACCTAGAGTACCTACCTAGTATTCTATTTATTAAATTAGCCTAGTACTTTTAGGTCCTTTTTTATTATTCAAGTAGGTACGACTGTCTGATACTGCTCTATTGCAAAATACTTGTCTCGCTAGGTACACACCTAACTATTATTGAAAAAATTAACTATTATTATAAAAAACATACAAATGTCAAAACTTTTGAAAAAAGTTTGCAATTCTGGTTTATTTACGAATGCGTAACGGAACGTATAAGTGTTACCACATTCACAAGTCACCTGATATTTTTGGAAGATTGAAGTACCTTCCAATGTACCTACTTAACGCGCTGCGCAGGTACCTATTTATTTTGTTAATTTTTCTTTTACCTTTTTTGTACATTTTGGCGAATTGAATAATTATTATTATTTTAATCAGTAAGATACTTTTTTATAATAAATTGTACGACAAAAACAGGCAAAATGTTCTAGTGTTGCAGTAACACTATCTGTCGGTCATTGCCACAATGTCATTGTCATGTCAACTTGGAATCTGCTGCTTTCGGCTGTCAAAATTCAATGTTTACGAACACAAAAAGCAATAGAAAATTGTAAATAAATTAAAGTTTTTATTACCACCATGCACAAATTACGGAGGATAAGTTTATCCTTCGGTAAGTCTAATTAGCACGGTCTCAATGACATTGTTCTGTAATTACGTTTGCTCTTAATTGTAATGCCTTTATTTCAGCTTCAAAGGAGTTCCAGAGGGTTTTCAGGCAAGGTTTGGTTCAGAGAACAGCACGATGTATGACTACAGTGGAAAACCCGCCCAGTGTAACGCCTCTGACGCAGATTACTATCCCTAGAGGCATCCTAGGGCAGCCGACTTGCCATACACATCCTCACATGATTCCTAGGGACAATCTGACGTGCGGCATCACTCAGGCAGAGTATAAAGAGAGGAGAGAGACGCTGGTTAAGAAACTAGCTGCTGAAGTTGAGAACATGCACAAAACACATATAGTAAGTTTCTATATGTATTTATGTTCATATTCATATTCATATTTATTCATTTCGCGATCCATGGGTAAACTTAGGTCTAAAACAGAAATAATTAAATTTAAAGAACCACCATGATCAGCTTAAAGCATGCAAAATGTCACACAGTAAAATGTCTATTAAATTAAGTAACATGTCAATTCAAATAAGTAATTAATTAATACAATGTCAATGCCAATTAAAAGTTAATAACAGTCCAATAATTATTGAATATCTAGTAAGTCCTATAAACAGTTATATTCTTCAAATTTATCCATAAAATATTCGTTAATATTGTAATACGCCTTTTTAAACAATAGGTTTTTAAGATTGTGCTTAAAATGCTCAATATTTTCTAGTTCTAATAGTGTAAGGTAATTGATTATAAATCATCGGGGCCATACAGAAGACGCTGTTGCAGAGCTGGGCTGACCTACTTTCAGGGATGCAGATTTTAAGTCTTAGGCGTTCACTTCTAAAAGTCCTAAAATGTGCCTTATTTAATTTAACAAATACAGCCATCTCGAAGATATAAATTGAGGCTAGGGTTAGAATCTTAAGATGGATAAAATGTGGCTTGCAACTGTCAGTTAGTTTTATATTGCCCGTACACATTTCTTCTGAGCTTTAAAAACGGATTCTTTTCTGATTGTATTGATTAGGGAATTCATTATCAAAAGTGAGGCATTTCGACTGGCTATGATGGTGTATTGATATTTGATCCATCGTGAATTCCTATCCAGCATAGCAATTAATACTTAAGCGGAACACAAATCCGCAACAATCCATGGAATTGATCCAAAACTGACGATTCCTGCACTGCAATTGGCTGTGGTCGGTCAAACAGCTGACCGATTCCCTCGCGGATGCATTCCGCTGAAGTGTGAATCGCTATGCTGACCTCCTTTTTCCTTTGACCTTCAATTTTGAGCCTATATTGTTTATATGCATATAAATTTTATGAAACAAAAATCCATTGCACATGATCTACCTATTCAACTCATTCAGATTGAATAACAAGCTACATGAAGTAAATTCACCAACTTACCATCGACAGCCATTAAATATCCCTGAAAAACTTATTCATTATCGTATTCATCCACAGCCCGATCTAGCCCACTGCTGGGCATAGGCCTCCCTTTAATTGTGCCATCCAACACAATCTCGATAAAGACCTTTTATTTTATCTATTTAAAATCAAATCATTTACTTTCCAGATTGTGATACCAGCAGCTAGGAAGCAGTTTATGTCAGATAAGATTCCGTATGTGTTCAGACAGAACTCGGATTTCTTCTACTTAACAGGATGTCTGGAACCCTCCGCCATCCTGGTGATGGTGAAGCCAGCTCAGACTGATAGTTTTCAGGTGGGAAACATATTAAAAGGCCACAAATTTTAACTCTAAATTAAAAAAAACTTACCACTTGTCACTTGACTTGACTTGCCGTTTGTAACTTATACAACTTATATAACTTATGTAACTTATATGTTTGTAACTTATGTATATTATAAGCAATAAAAAGTAAAATAACATATAAGTAGTTTATCAGTTATCTGGTTCCCATAGTACAAGCTTTGCTTAGTTTGGGGCTAGATGATGCTGTGTGAAATGTCCAGCATTATTTATTAATTGTACTTAAACTAAGTACCCTACAGAGCGTGCTATTTGTGCACGAGAAGGACACGCACGCCGAGCTATGGGAAGGGCCAAGGACAGGCTGCGCGGACGCTGTGAGACTCTTCGCGGTCGATGAGGCCAGGCCCGTTGATAACTTCGGCAGCTATCTCAACAAGTAAGAATAATCCATAGGTATAAGTACCTCAACTTTCAATCCGAAGGTTGAGGGTTCGAATCCCGGCCGTGCATCAATGGATTTTGCGTTTCGTAAAATTTATATGCGCTTTAACACGTACTCTAAACGGTGAAGGAAAACATCGTGAGGAAACCAGTTAGTGTTCTTATCGGCGGCGATGGGCTTGCAACCTGTCACGTATGGAATACTAACTTCTGCAAGATGTGGGCATGTATCAAATATGTGTTTGGACATGCCTCTGACTACCCCCCTAAGACATCTTCAAAGGATCTGGAATAAGTAACATAAAAAGATCTGAGAGAATGTCTACCGCACCTTGGGGATACAGTCGTGAGCCTGTTTTTTTATAATCCTAAAATTTTACAAGGATTTAAATGTGTTTCTTTTGTGTACAATAAAGTGTTTTTCTATTCTATTCAATTCTATTTTTGAAGTGAAAACTTCTTTAGGCGCGTTAGCGTCATAAAGGAAATCTTGAGGAAATATATCGTTAGCGGTTTTGAGATGAGTAAAAAACTTTTATTTCGCGTCGAAGAGTCACGTGGCACGTGATAATAAAAGCGGCATAAACTGGGATAAATCGGGATAAACTATGTTTTGTAATTATTATTTTTTAAGTTTAGAACCGTTACCGAAACCTCTTTCAAGTTTTCACTTCTGTCGGCACTCCCTGAGTGCCACTGATTTTTTCTTAAGCCGCGTTTGAGGACGCTACTTAGATCGTGGCAACCCCAATCCAAATGCACTCTGATCTTACTCTGATGGCGGCGGCCAATCAGAGCGTCCTAATAGGCATCAGAGTCCACTCTGTCAGAGTATACTCTGATCGTGTCAACGCGGCTTAACTTGCAATTTTTGTTAAAAAGTTCGATCATGTTAAAAAGCATGAAAAGCAATAAAAATCAACCAATCACAATGCTGGAGCTGAGATTTCAAGACTTTGATTTCTTCATTCGAGCTTTGTGATTGGTCAATGCAATTTATCTCGCTCGCTCCATCGTAGACCTCACTCTTGCCTGTGTAAGTCTGAGGTCAAGAGCCGACCCATTCAACATAAAAAAAAAAAAAAAAAAAAAAAAATTATACTTGTATGATTGCTTGACAGAATGACAGCGACATGCAAGCCGTCAGTTCTCTGGTACCAGAACGACAGCCCGGCCAACCCTGACATACACGGCGGCGTGCGATCCGTGCTGCGACATGATAGCCAGGTGAGTATTTATAATGCTTGTTTACTAAGTAAATCTTCATAGGATCTGGAATAAGTAACATAAAAAGATCTGAGAGAATGTCTACCGCACCTTGGGGATACAGTCGTGAACCTGTTTACGTTTTTACTAAGTTTTAACACAGCATTACTCGTGGTCGAATGGGGTTGTGCCTCAACTTTCAATCCGAAGGTCGTGGGTTCGAAACTCGTGCATCAATGGATTTTTCGTTTCGTAAAATTTATATGCGCTTTAACACGAGCTCTTAACGGTGAAGGAAAACATCGTGAGGAAACCCGTAGCTTAGTCAGCTCCACGCGTATTGACGTTGTCTTTCCTGTGGGCCAGGCTGATAAAGCTGAGAGGATGGTTTAGGTGCTGGACGAGCTTATTCCATCTCAAACAATGTCCCAGGCACTACAGCGTCCCGTTAAGTGTAGGCATAGGTTGCCTCTTGACGCTGTATAAATCATCTAATATAGATGTAAAGGCCTAAGTTTTTACTCGTGGTGTTGTGGTCACATAGTGGTTGAGTGACCGCTAGTGGCATTACTGAACGGTCTGACTATCTGAAACTTTTAGGTCTAAAAACTCCATCTCTAGTTGGCATCTAACTCACATCTAGACTTACAGTACAGGTGCCGTACCATGACCTACAATTCAGTTTGGGTGTTATCCAGCTTAGATTCCTAATCTGGGGCTGTATTCGCGTTCTTTTTTTCGTTCGTTTGATGAATATTCGGATGTTATTTACTACGATTTCTGACTTCAAGGGCCAATTTTTCAAACGTTAAAACACGGTCCTAACCTAAGACAAAATATTCCAAAAGCAAAAAGCAAAAATATTCATCAAACGAACGAAAAAAGGAACGCGAATAACCCCCCTGAATCGCAACGTTTTCGTACCGTGACAACGTGGAGTTTTAAGCATATAATTGTTTTACTTAAGTAATACTTGTATTACTTAAGTAATATACTTAGTGAAATACGATTCAGTTTTTACGAAGAGTCTAGTAAATTGTATTATTAGTAACTTTTAATGTCATACTGACTGTCGTCGATAGTCTTGGGTAGGTAGGCTTGATTATGGAATAAAATTCTTGAACTCTTTCATAACTATATTTTCCAATTTTCCCAAAAGTAACAGACGCCGCGTAAAATTTTCGAATACTACCACAGATAATTCTTTTTTTTTTTTTTTTAAACCTGTTGGCGACATGCTCCCCCTTGGGCACGCCTCTGTAATCTACAAGTGCCCAAAAAAAACTGAAGCCAATAGGTTTAAATTACATTAACCAATTATTACTATTGACTTATTAATTATTATTATTTTTTTACTACTACTAAATGGACTACTTAATAGATTAAACAGAAAACTAAAGTAAATTGAAGCTTAAAACAAAACTGAACATTATCTTCAACTGCAAAAGTTTCTGGTATTAAATAAAGTTGGTAGGTATATAAACTGTCTCCTACATAGATATAAACAATTTTCATTTTAGTATACCGGATAATTAAATGAGTACCTATAATTATAACACTAACAAAATATTCTAACGTATAACTATGTAAGTAACTTGTGATAAATATAACAACTTCTTCTAAGCTTAAACAACTTGTGGTAAATGTAACTAGTGCTTAATTCAACAAGTTATATAATTATTTCCCATTAATAGAAATTACTAAAAAAATCACATAGTAACAAATATTCAATTTGTGATACATAAATAGAACTAAATTCAACAAGTTAAAAAATTATTTGCTAAAGCTATTTATTTAAAGAGAGTATTCATATTCATTCTAATCAAATACTAAAAAAAATTACAAATCAATACTTAACTTTTCAACTTGTGATAAATTAATTCAACAAATTAACAATTATTTTTGTTGTATCTACTAGAGACTTGAAATGCTGAAACTTGTAACTTGTATTGCAAATAAGTAACTTTGTAACTTGTGATAAATTGAAACTGACTAAAACAAGTTATAAAATATTTGCAGTAATGTAATATAATTAAATAATAAAACTATTCTTATGATAGTGAAAGAAGGATAATTCTTATCTATACTTAACTGAATAAGTTGAAAAAGTGACTCTATGAATTAACCACAATCACACTGATTCGATTGGCGAGACTCCCCCCCCCCCCTTTGGCACGCCTATAGCAAATTAAAAGTGCCCAAAAAAAAAAAAACTTTAAGTAGAAGCCAATCGACTGGCATTTAAAGAGTTAACGTCTACAGAAAGTTCCTCCTGCAGTATTTACATCTACTACTCTCACTCTGTTGTCTTTGCCGGGAAAAGTAGCTTTAATTATGCCTCTGGGCCACATATTTCGTGGAAGGGCTCCATCGGCTATAATAACTAGGTCTCCTACCTTGAGATCTTCATCACAGTCTTTTCCTGTCCTAGGTAAGAGACTGGGAAGGTATTCTTTAAGCCACCTTTGCCAAAAAATATCTGCTAACCGTTGGGCTATTTTCCACTGCTTACGCAACATTAAATCTTTGTCATCAAACTTTCCTGGTACTGCAACGCCTGAAGAACTTCCTAACAAAAAATGATTAGGGGTGAGCGCCTCCGCGTCATTCACATCATCTGAAACGTGAGTAAGAGGTCTACTATTGACGGTATGCTCTGCCTCTACTAATAAAGTTACTAGGGTTTCCTCTCGGGGTGCACGTTCATTTAATGTGGCATACAAAGCTTTCTTAATTGACTGTACTAGTCTTTCCCAGGCTCCGCCCATGTTAGCAGCAGTAGCTGGGATAAAGTGCCATTTTATTCTATGATTAAGTAACTCTTGATGAAACTTTTCTTCTTTAACAAGCTCGTTCCATGCCTTCTTAAGTTCAGTTTCAGCGCCTTTGAAATTAGTCCCGTTATCCGAGTATATATCTGTTGGACACCCTCTTCGGCCCATCATCCGTCTTAAGGCCATTATGGCCGAGTCTGAATTAAGGCTTGATGCTACTTCTACATGAACGGCTCGAGTAACCATGCAGGTGAATAAAGCGCCGTAGCGTTTTTCGCGTCGTCTTCCTATGGTAACTTCTATCGGGCCAAAGTAGTCTAAGCCGCAATGTGTGAAGGGACGTTTATGATGATCGAGTCTACATGGAGGTAAATCACCCATTATCGGAGCAGAAGGTGTCGCCCGCTTTATTTTGCAAAATTGACAGTGATGGGTCAGGAGTCTCAAGGTTGATCTTAACTTAGCAATGTAGAATTTCTGTCTAATTTCGTTCAAAACTGTTTCTGTACTGGCATGATGTTGCTTCTTGTGGTAATCTAAAATTAGGAGCTTGGTGTAGCTATGAGAATGATCTAGGATTATAGGCCTCTTACAAGCTTCGGGAACTTCTGGTGCTGAATCAATCCTACCGCGAGCCCGCAGTATGCCATCATCGTCGAAATAAGGGCAGACTTGTAAAAGGACACTCTCTTTGTTTATTGTGTTGTTCCTTATTTGACCTATCTCTTTGTTGTAACTGTCGAATTGTGATTTTCTGATTAATATTTTCTCTGCTTTATCTAGTACTTCTACACTTAGATCTCTGTTTTCTGATTTTCTACATTTGTAGATAAAAAGTAGTACATATGCTGTAGATCTTATTAGTCGTTGTAGTGATGAAAAGCGGGAGAAGTCTGGTACTGAAAATTCGTTTTTTTGAACTATGACGTTGACTTTTTCTTCTATTTTTGTTTCTGGGGCCAGTTTGGTAAGTTCTTTTTCTGCAGGCCATACGTTTTCGGGTTTGTACAAAAAATTTGGGCCGATGAACCATCTGTCTTCAGGTGAAAAATTGCAGGCTGATACATCTCTTGTTGCCATGTCTGCTACATTGTCAGCGGTCGGTACCCATTTCCATTGTGAAGGTGAAGAAAGATCGTCAATCGCTGCAAGGCGGTGACCAACGAATGCCTTGTACTTTCTAGGATCTGACCGGATCCAGGCCAGTGTAGTTCCAGAGTCACTCCAGAAGTACTTTTGGTGTAATTTGATAGCGTGTTCTTCTTCTACCGTTTTCGCTAATCTGGCGCCTAGAAGAGCCGCTTGCAATTCCAGCCTTGGTATTGACATTGGTTTGAGAGGTGTAACTTTAGCTTTACTAGCGGCTAAGGCTATTTTAATTTCACCATCTTCATACTCGTAACGTAGGTAGCATGCTGCTGCATAGGCTTTCTCGCTGGCGTCGCAGAAGGTGTGCAGGTCTATACGCGATGGGTTTAGTTGTGGTGAGTAACAGCGAGGTATTTTGCACTCTTTCACCATTCTTAACTCAGATAGCCATTTTCGCCACTTTTCGAATTGTTGATCTTCTATTTTCTCGTCCCATCCCACTTTAGTTCTCCAAACTTCTTGAAGTAAAATTCTACCTTTTATAGTGAGGGGAGTGACTAAACCTAGAGGATCAAACACGCTCATAAGTACTGACAGCATTTGACGTTTAGTGGGTCGTTCTTGGCACGTGGCTATTTTTGACGGTACTCTATGCATTGATAAGTTAAATGTCAATGTATCTGTAGCTGGTTCCCATACCATACCTAATGTTTTGTTCACTTGTCCAGCTTCTGGAGTAAGGTCGATATTTTCGTGAGCTCTCTTTTCTTCTGGTATGGCTTCTAGAACGGCTTTGCTATTGCTTGCCCAGCTCCTGATATCGAAGCCACCTTGACTTTGTATAAATATAATTTCTGTAGTACGCTGTATGGCTTCGCTTTCGTTATCATAACTGTCCAAATAGTCATCGACATAATGATTCCTTATAATAGCTTCTACTGAATCGGGGTATTTATCTTGGAATTCTCTAGCGTTTGTGTCTTTGACGTAAATGGCTGAGCATGGGGAGCAAGTCGCGCCGAATAGCATAGATGTCATTTTGCAAATCTTCGGTGGTCCAGAGAAAATGTTGATATTTCTGATCCTTTTCTGCAATCTTGATTTTTAAAAACATATCCCTAATATCAGCTGAAGCACCAATTCGTTTTAAACGGAATCGCCATAGCAAACCTAATAAAGACTGTAATAAGTCAGGACCGGTTAAAAGTCTGTCATTGAGCGAGATCCCCTGACTTTTGGCGGCTGCGTCGAAAACTGGCCTGACTTTGCCTGGTTTGTTTGGGTTTAACACGGCAAAATGCGGTAAAAACCATGAATCGCTATTTTCAATTTTTGTTTTACAGACTACTGCATAATTATTTTTAAAAAGTTTTCTAATTTGTTCTGTGTATTTGGTGCCTAAATCGGGATTTTTACTAAACCCTCGTTCGAGAACTTCAAAACGCTTCAGCGCCATAATTTTGCTGGAGCTGGGTAGATTTACATTGTCGCTCTGCCATAACAGCCCTGTTTCCCAAGTAGTCCCATCGAGGCGTTTGGTAGTGGACTGTAATATTTCAATAGCTCTTTCCTCGATAGGATTACACCGGAGTTTGGACTGTATGCCTAAGTTGTCCAATTCAAAACTATGTTTGATCATGCTATAGAGGTTGTCGAGGCTGATGTGCGAGTCACATATTAAATTATCTGCATCATTGTGATGTTCTGTGTATTTTTCGCAATCATTATTGTACACCCTGTAAATTTTGTTAGTATCTACCTTTGACACCCTATATAAATCATTTTCTACATTTGACACCTTGTATATTGTGTTGCAGCCCTCATCAATCTTGGATAACCTTGTTGAGCATCCATGAATTACCCATCCAAGAGAAGTTTTGGATGCAACCGGTTGTAAATTGGTACCTGCACTAATTTCTCGGCTGATGATCAGGGGCCAATTATCCTGTCCTATAATAATTTTAGGAATACCATGTGAATACCAATCTATTTGATGTTCTATCTTTTTAATGTGTTCAAACTGTAGTAATTCCGCTTTAGGTACAGTCTGAAGGCCCAGTTCTAATGAATTTTTAGTCCATGCTTGAATATTGAATGCTCTACTATTAATACCACAAATGGAAAACTTAATTTTCTTGCTATCTTCAATAATACTACCCCCAAGACCTTGTAAATGTAGAGGCTTGCTAGGGCCATCCACACCAATCTCATCAGCCAAGTTGCTATTAATCAGTGTGATTGTGGCTCCTTCATCAAGAAGTGCAAAGGTTTTCACAGAACACCTAGGACCTGTTATGGTCACTGGTAAGACTTTTAAATATGCTTTGCAGCTTGTTAAATCATTATTACAGTTATAGTTGTTTAGTTCTTGTGGTGGGTCACTATGATTCAAGTTATTATTATTAATGTTTTCTTTTCTCAAAAGTCTATGAAGATATTTAGAGATTTTACAATTTTTACCTGTATGTTTGTATAATATACACCGCACACATAATCTATTGTCTTTCACAAATTGCCACCGATCATCAACTGATTTTTGAAGGAATAAGTCACACTTTGGCAAGACATGATCACCATCACATAAACAACACTTGTAAATTCTCATACCTGGTTCCGGTGCTGAAGATGTTGTATTGACACTGTACCTCTGGCCCGCTGGGATGGCGGGCTGGCGTGGCGCCGGCTGTGTGGCGTCAAAGCCCGGCAGGAAGCGGCTGGGCTGGCAAGGTGATTGCCTGCTCAAGGCTGTCGGCTCGAATGGTGCGAAGCGGAGGCACAGCTCTGCCTCACGCTTCAAAAATTCTGACAATGAGATCAGAATCGGTGTGGAGTCACTGTGTGTAGCACTGGCATAATCATAAAATCTGTCTCGGGTATTGCTGTCAAGCTTCTTAAGGATGATTCTGTATAATTCTGGGTTTTGCAGGTGTTCACTTCTGTTTAGAATTTTGATGGTTGTTACACAATTGTTCACAGTACATGTAAACTTGGCAAGGTTCTGTGTGTCTGATTTGGTAACATGAGGTAGGTTCTTCAATATTTCCAATTGTTCATTTATAAGACAATGTTGGTTGCCAAATCTCAATTCCAATGCTGACATAACTTCTTTAGGGTCTGTGTTGGTAATCAGAAGGGAGCTCACAGTATTTCTAGCTTCACCTTTTAATGTCGCTCTGAGCCTTCTCAGGTTCTCTATTAAGGTAAGTTCAGAGGCATCTTCCTCATAAGCAGCTTTGTAGATGAGCCACTCAGAGGCTTTTCCATCAAATATTGGTAATTTCAGCGATTGGTTTGCTTTGTGACTTTTATGTAGCGCAGCTGCAAGTAATTTGACTTCGTTCGATGATGTTGTGACTTCTGGTGGTGACGCATGTTGTATTGGGTTAGGGTTTATGGTATCGACCCACTCTGCGACACCGTAAGAGGGTTGACTATTGTCATCATCATCATCATCATCCTCCTCTTCTTCTTCGATAAGTTTCTTCTGAATGTCTAGTTTTTTCAGCATGGCCTCTTCTGTTAGTTTAGCTTTCTCTTCAGCTGCTCTTATTTTGCTGGCTGTAATCTCGTCTATTATTCTGTTTTCAGCCTGTAAAATTTTTATGCGTTTGAGGCTGGTGATGGACGACTTGGATTTTGTAGATTTAGGCCTTGCTATACTGTCTTGATCTTCTTTTTTCGGTGTGGCGGCGCGTACGTCCGATTGATCTGTTTCTACATTGGTTTCCACGCGATCCCGTAAAAGCGACTGAGATTGTGATCGTGTGGACGGCATGGTGCTTGAGCAATGAGTAAGTAAAATGGTAAAAGCACGAGGTTATAGAATTTCTTCTTTCTTGATCCTCGTGGTCGTGGTCTCTAGGGCTCGAAGGTCCACATGTCGTCGATAGTCTTGGGTAGGTAGGCTTGATTATGGAATAAAATTCTTGAACTCTTTCATAACTATATTTTCCAATTTTCCCAAAAGTAACAGACGCCGCGTAAAATTTTCGAATACTACCACAGATAATTCTTTTTTTTTTTTTTTTTAAACCTGTTGGCGACACTGACAGTTTAGGAGCTAAACTGGATCGTTTTAAGAGCTCGTAGTAGGGCCCCAGTACGTCCAACTGATCCAAGCATTCGTGTAGTTAAGCTTGTGTCCTGCGCATCTAAACGGTTAACTTCACGAATGCCTAGATCCGTTGAACGTACCCAAGAGTATGTTTCTTATAAAAAAATGCTCGAATTTACTTACATACTATGTTTTTATAAAAATACTATCTTATCTATCCACTAGGTATCGCTGTGCGACCCCCAACGCGCGTTACACTTCATGCGCGTCATAAAGTCGCCGGCAGAAGTCGCGTTAATGCGAGACGCGTGCTATATCGGCGCGCAATCGGTTAATATGGCCATGGCTTGCACTAAACCAGGTTGGTACTTTTAATCATAATCATAATCATTTATTCGCAGGAATGTAGGTACAATAGGTGTTGCTAAATAGTTGAGTACTTAACTAGATCCTATACATTCTGCCTCGTCGTTAAGGCGTGCAAATTTTAAAAATAAATTAAGTAGGTGTTTAGGTTGTTTAATTTAGTAGTTCTTAGGTTTAACAATAGATGTCGGTAGTAATTTTGTACCAATTCTACATCGCGCTATCGAAGCGTTTTGCCAAAACGACCGGCCGAATCAGATATGTAAATATACGTCTTCCAATTTCACAATGGTTTTTATTATAATTGTTTACAACATCTACAAACAAACATGGTCCTTCGTCAGCCAGATGGCATCTTTATAGGAGTGTCGCTGTCCGCGTTATAGTTCGCCACCTTTGAAGAAACGCAGTTCAGCAAGAACCAGAGCCATAGAAGTTGGAGATCAGCGTGGGCGGAGGAAATGCTTTCCTTCGCTACAACGAGAGCGTAACGAGAACAGTACAGACGTGTCAGCGGGAGAGATAGTACTACTCTTCACAGCGGCGTCGCAAAACAGATCCGAGTACAGAGGGGACACGCGAGCGGCAGGATAGTACTACCACCGTCTCAGCGCTACCTAGCAGAACATATCTACGCATTCCAGAGGGAGTCTACGCAGGTAGCTGGGATAGGACTACCCTACTATCTGCGCCCCGGAGACGAGAGCAGCAGCAGCTGGCCGAAGAGAGGCTTCGGTCGGAGATCATCAGCGCATACACAGAGCACCAGGAGGAGAGGAGCATTACCTAGATCGAGCGAGTGTAGGGTGAATTTAGTGTGTGTGCTGTGAGTACTTTTAAGTATATCGTTTTATGGGAGGTCAGATCATTTTAGTGCGTTTTAGTTCAGGTTTATTCAGTATTTTCTAGCTTTTGCAGTTTCCTATTTTTATTGTAGTGCATGACGTTGATTTTGACGAGGTGTCTCATTTTATTGTTTTTTCTTTGTTTTTGAAGTTCGTCTATTTTAAATTTTGAATTTTGACTTTTTCTGTACAACCATGGAGTTTATATGCAATGTTCAGCGAAACTTGTGTAAAACTATTAGCAGAGCCTTTTTTAATTTTAAAAAGTGTTCAGGTGACAGTTTAACGTCAGAATTGATTGAGGCGAAAATTGAAACTTTGGAAAATGATTGGATGCTTTTCAGAGAGAATAATACCAAGCTTTTCGCGAATTATGAGCTTGAAGACATCGAGAAATCAACTTATGCACAATGTGAGGTTTACGAGGAAACTGAAAATACTTATTGTTTGTATAGAGCGTTATTGAAGAGTACATTGAAAAATATGAGTTTCAATAGTCCTAGGAGTAGGTCAAACAGTTCACCTTCACAAGCTAAACTGCCAAAGATTGTAATCCCCGTATTCTCGGGAAGATATGAAGAGTGGACCACGTTCCGCGATCTATTCGTGTCACTCGTTCATAGAAACAGTTCGCTTGAGAAAGTACAAAAGCTTCACTATTTAAAGGCACATCTGGTCGGTGAAGCTGAACAGTTAATTCGACACACACCAATCACAGATTCAAATTACGATCGTTGCTGGGAACTTTTAGATAATCGCTATAACAATAAGAAGTTTCTTTCAAGTTCCATTTTGAATAAGCTGTTCCAGCAACGGGCGAGTCATGTTGAGTCTGCGTTGGCGTTGAAAGAGTTGTTAGATACAAGCACTGATTGTCTGAGCGCTTTGAAATGCCTAGGGATAGATGTAAGCACCTGGGATGTTATAGTCATTCACATTGTCAGTTCTAAGTTAGATCCAGAGACCCGTAAGCAATGGGAGCTGACAGTGGCAAGTCCAGACAAAGATCAGAATGAGCTGCCAACCTTTGCTCAGCTTCAAGCCTTTCTAAGGAGTAGATTCCGAGCATTAGAGTTCACAGAGCCTGCGAGGAATAACACAGTACACACAGCGAGTCAGATAGAGTCGGAGCAGAAGATGAGTACAGCCATGCCTTGTGAGTTTTGTGCAGAAAGCCACAAACTTGGGTTTTGTAATAAGTTCATCAACAAGGACATAGGTTTTCGAAGAGAGTTTGTAACGAAGAATAACATTTGCTTCAACTGTTTGGGAAGCAATCATAGTGTGTACCATTGCAGGAAGCCCACAGTATGCCGCATATGCAGCAAGAAGCATCATACTCTGTTACATGAATCCAAGCAAGAAGATGCTTCTAATGAAGAAGGAGAGAACACGGTGGTAGCTTGTCACACGGCAAGTGAGTTGCCAGTTAGCAGAAAGGTTTTGCTACCAACCGCGCAAGTAAATGTAGAGACAAGATCTGGAGAGTATCAGCCAGTACGAGCATTATTGGATCAAGGATCGCAAGCTTGTTTCATCACTGAAGCTACAGCACAAATCTTGCAGCTGAAGAAAATTCCTGTGGATGGCAAGATATCAGGCTTAGGCCAAGTGAAAAAGGGTACCAGGATATCTCATGTAGTAGAAACCAGCATTCAGTCACGGACAAACCCTCGCTTCAAGATGAAGATACGAGCTTATGTGATAAAGAATATCACCTCGTATAGACCAGAGCGGAATATTGGCAACGTGAGATGGTTAGAAGAAAAGAAGTTAGCTGATCCTGAGTACAACATGCCACAGAGAATCGATTTGTTGCTGGGAGCTGAGGTTTACAGTCGCATTCTCAATGAGGAGATGAAGAGAAGTCCATCAGGAACGCTTTTAGCGCAGAACACCTCATTGGGATGGATCTTGTCAGGAGCCAGCTTTTAGATTCAGGTCATATTAAGTTAAGCTATGTAAAATGTGTTGTATTATGAATGTAATAAGAAATATTAAGTTTGATTTATGTAAGTTTTGTTAGTTAAGGACATTTCACAGAATGTCCTTCGTGGGCGGTATGTTTAGGTTGTTTAATGTAGTAGTTCTTAGGTTTAACAATAGATGTCGGTAGTAATTTTGTACCAATTCTACATCGCGCTATCGAAGCGTTTTGCCAAAACGACCGGCCGAATCAGATATGTAAATATACGTCTTCCAATTTCACAATGGTTTTTATTATAATTGTTTACAACATCTACAAACAGTAAGTATAAAGTAAGTAGCGAAACTGAACATAAAGTGTTATATTTAAGCATCATCAAGCATAATCAGGCATTATTAAAATAAATTGAATCAGTGTACAAAATGTCAATTCTTATAATCTAAATATTCATAATAACATAAGATATATCCAGGTGTATCGGAGCACGCTATAACCGCAGTGCTGGAGTACAGCTCGCGGCTGTCGGGCGCGGAACACGCCGCCTTCCCGCCCGTGGTGGGCGCCGGCCCGAGGGCCACGCACATACACTATGTCGCCAATAACATAAGATATATCCAGGTGTATCGGAGCACGCTATAACCGCAGTGCTGGAGTACAGCTCGCGGCTGTCGGGCGCGGAACACGCCGCCTTCCCGCCCGTGGTGGGCGCCGGCCCGAGGGCCACGCACATACACTATGTCGCCAATAACATAAGATATATCCAGGTGTATCGGAGCACGCTATAACCGCAGTGCTGGAGTACAGCTCGCGGCTGTCGGGCGCGGAACACGCCGCCTTCCCGCCCGTGGTGGGCGCCGGCCCGAGGGCCACGCACATACACTATGTCGCCAATAACATAAGATATATCCAGGTGTATCGGAGCACGCTATAACCGCAGTGCTGGAGTACAGCTCGCGGCTGTCGGGCGCGGAACACGCCGCCTTCCCGCCCGTGGTGGGCGCCGGCCCGAGGGCCACGCACATACACTATGTCGCCAATAACCAGCTGATGGGCGAGACGGAAATGCTGCTTGTCGACTCGGGTGAGACAATAGAGTACAGTTCGCCCAACGGATCTAGGCATTCGTGAAGTTAGCCGTTTGTCTGCGCAGTGACCGATTTTTCATAATTGTGTTGTGACAAACGGCTAACTTCACGAATGCCTAGATCCGTTGGGCGAACTGTACAGTACGCACAACCAATCTTTAGCTCTCTGAAGTGCGCAGAACACATTTTTCTGATGACTAAAAGACGAAGACAGCGTTAGTATAGCTGCCTCACTCACTCGCTTAGCTTGTTGCATCGTCTTATCTTGCCTACTCGCGCAAACCTGCGCAATCGTTTAGTGCGTCTAACTTCAGAGAGCTAAAGATCGGTTGTGCGTACTGTACATTTTTGCCACAATACAACAAAGCTACAATTTATAAATATAAAAAAATAATATTTTTAAATAAATAATGCTAGACTTTTCACACAGCATCATCTAGTCCCAAAGTAAGCAGAGCTTGTGTTATGGGTACTACATGACTGATAAACTACTTATATACTTTTTTTGCAAATACATACATATTATAGATAGAAAAACCCAATATATGTAGGTCGTACAAACATTTGTCCCGCGGCGGGGATCGAATCCGCAACCCTTAACGTCACGGGCCGCAAAATAATTGCCAATTGCCGACTATTAAGTATCTCTGTATTTGTTAACTTTGTATGTGTGCTCCCTTTTTGGCAATAAATGTATTGGTAAGTTGTGTGTGTTTAAGATTAAGATCTAAGATTTATTTATTTCAATTGTTATAAAGAGGGTTGTCAAAAGCTTACAAAAGCGTAACAAAGAACAAGTAAAATATTACACAGTAAGGTACTTATAATTAGTTTATTTGTAACGCAATCTTCTTGCAGGCTGTCAGCGCTGGATGTATAATTCGGACATATCTCGCACTTGGCCAGTCTCTGGAAAATTCTCAAAGTACCACAAGATATTGTATGAACTCATCCTATCTGTGCAGGTAAGAAATTAATCACCCCCTTCCCCCACTCCCACGGCACACAGCTGTTCACATGTCGTTCAAAACGGTTAAAGTCAAAGTCAAAAAGCATTTATTCAGTAGGACCGCTGGGCTCACTTTGAAACGTCTTAAAACTAGGTGATTCTACTCCTGTTCCTTCGCGACCAATACCGTGAAGAACCAGGGCAACAAACACGGTTTGGGGCCTAGCTTTTTTTAGGTGATCCATCTTAGATCTAAGTCTAAGGTCTGTAAGTGGATGGGTGACCGCCAGTGGCATTTTCATCTAAGCCTTCCGTGCTTTAGCCTAGTTCGGACTAGGCTTGTATTTTAGTCGAGTAGCGAGTAACTTAGTACCAAAACGTGTCCGAACACCATAAATTTAGTCGAGTAGGTTAGTGAGTAATTTAGTCGAGTCAATCCATTTGACTCTTTTTTTGGGCGAGTAGCATCATAGAGTAATAGAGTAGCACCTACCACGCGTCCGTGATACTGGACCACCGGCTAAACAAGTCCGAACCTCTCGATATTAGTATACTAAGCACAACGGATCTTTATCTCTCTGAAGTTAGGTGCACTAGACGATTGCGCAGGTTTGGTAGAGTAAGCGAGATATCACGATTTTAGGCGTCATCAAATATGGGTTCTGCGCAGCTACTTCAGAGAGCTAAAGAACGATTGTGCGTATTATACGTTTTCACAACTATGAAATAAAAAAGTCGTGTGAATAAACTAAATTATCGTACTCGCTACTCGACTAAAATAGTAGCCTAGACCGTGCGAACGATTTCTGGGCAGTAGCGAGTAGTTTGGTGACGATATTCTCGCTACTCGACTAAAGGGAGGTGCTACTCTATTACTCTATGATGCTACTCGCCCAAAAAAAAAGAGTCAAATGGATTGACTCGACTAAATACTCACTAACCTACTCGACTACATTTTTGGTGTTCGGACACGTTTTAGTACTAAGTTCGCTACTCGACTAAAATACAAGCCTAGTCCGAAACTCCAACTAGGCTTTAAGGCGGCCTAAAACCTCCGGAGTTGGTCTCTGACTCATACGAACTTACTTACCCACAGAACATTAACTTGTGCTATTTTCCAGAAACGTCTAATAGAATTAGTTGGCGAACACCGACCGCCTCTAGACCAGCTATTCGACAACATGTGCCGACTGCTCGGCGCTAAACTGCAAGCTGAGGGGATTCTATCGAAGGATATCGATACTCACCGACTGATCGGCGTAAGTACAATACAGTACTTAACACATTAAGATATGAGTTATTTTCATACTAACTTAACTGATAAATGACCACCATAATCCACCGACCACCACCACCGACCAGCACCGTTTACCACGGTTTACTTAAGTATTTTACTCAATACTTAAGTATTTTAAAATAAATTGGTTGTCTGTAAAGTCGGTTTACTGACGATAGTTGAACGTGACGACAACGTCTACGCATCGCTCACTCAAGAAGGAGAGAGACGGATGTCGAACGCTGCCGAACGCAAAGGCCGATTGTGCTTCTTTGTCGCTCGTTCCGCGCTCTCGCTTGCACTTCAAGCCTTACATGGAACGCCTCAGAGCGAGGTAACGCCGCATGACGTCATGTTTTTTCGTGCGTGCAGCCGGCTCTATCGAATTATAAGACGTAGTCACGTCAATAAATAAATAACTTCAACATGATAACATGTAATAACTTATATTAGAGAGATAGATAGATTAACGCTTTATTGTACACAAGAACCTTATACAGAGAATGTATTAAACAAATTGTACAATAGCCGGCCATATCGCTAAGAGCGATTTCTTCCTGGCAACCATTTGTATGGACAGGATAGTCGAATACAGAAATACAGAGGTGTACAAAAGTAGAGAACAGTAACAACCCAAGTACCTACCAACGTATACACACACAACACAACACACACAAATTACACATAGAACACTGAAGAATAGCATAAAAAATAAATATTATAGGAGGCGTACCGGCTGTGTCCCCACCACGTGTCCCATTACCTCGGGCTGGATGTCCACGACGCGCCGCTGGTTCGACGCGCGACACCATTGCGGACTAACATGATTATCACTGTGGAACCCGGTGAGTAGTAGTTAGAAACTGGTGAGTAGTGGTCAGTACATGGTGAGTAGAGGTTAGAAACTGGTGAGTAGTGGTTGAAACCGGTAATGTTGAGTTCGTAAATAAAATTAATGTTTAGAAACTGATGAGTAGCGATCAGTAAATGTAAATAGTGGTTGCAATCCGACTCTCTCATTGGTTTCTAATCTCTACTCGGTGATTAGAAACCGGTGAGTAGTGGTCAGATTTTTGTGAGTTGTGTATAGAAACTGGTGAGTAGTGGTCAGTACATGGTGAGTAGAGGTTAGAAACTGGTGAGTAGTGGTTGAAACCGGTAATGTTGAGTTCGTAAATAAAATTAATGTTTAGAAACTGATGAGTAGCGATCAGTAAATGTAAATAGTGGTTGCAATCCGACTCTCTCATTGGTTTCTAATCTCTACTCGGTGATTAGAAACCGGTGAGTAGTGGTCAGATTTTTGTGAGTTGTGTATAGAAACTGGTGAGTAGTGGTCAGTACATAGTGAGTAGGGGTTAGAATCGTAGCAGTTATAACCATTGGTAAGTCGTAAGAACCTATTGTGAGTAGATGTTCGGTGTATCAAAAAATAATATATTAACCATAATACTAAAAGTAAAGTGGCCAACTCTGGTGACGGAATTTATAGGCCGCCTTAAGGCCTCCGTCATGGCTTAACTAGCCGGGCCCTCCGAAGCACGGAAGCGCTCAGATGAAAATGCCACTCGCGGTCACCCATCCACTTACAGGCCGTTTCGAACGTAGATCGTCAATAGTGTTATTATCGGCAGGTATCTACATCCGGCCCGACGACCAGAAAGTGCCGCCAGAGTTCCGCGGCCTCGGCATTCGGATAGAAGACGACGTGCTTATAACGGATGGCGAGCCCCTCGTGCTGACTGAGTCTTGTGTCAAAGAGGTGGCGGATATAGAGGCTATCGTCGGGAAACATACGCTGTAAATAATTCAACTGCCATTGCTAGATCGTAGAAAAGTATGTCAATATGGCGAATGCACAAAGGGTGCGAAGCCAGGAAGAAAAAAAAAGGGTCTTTCATTTGAAACTACACAAACTGACAAGGCCTCATTTTTGGGTTGTAAATAGACGATTGACCGTATCAATTTAATTCCTAAGCCGATTTAAGTTTCACTTCAAAATTAATTATTTATTTTAGAAATGTTGCATAATGATTTTCAAGAACAGACATTCCACCAATCGCAGCGCAGCTACATCACGAATGGACTAAGTTATACAAGAAGCAACAATCAATTGAAAGGATAGTGTATCGATTTTCTCGGGATTTTCATAACAAAAAAAAATATTTTTTCATTTATTTGTTGAACCCAATTCCTGAATTAAGTTAGTTTAAAATGAAAGACTCTATACTCGTATAATCTTGAGTGTCTAAATACTTGAAATGAGTAAGTTTTTTTTTTTTATTTTATTTTTATGGATGAGGGGGCAAACGAGCCAGTGGCTATATTATTTGATTCGAGAGTCAGTTTTTAGTACATACGGTTGCCATCAATTTAAAATTTAATTCCAATAAGGTTTCTAACCCACGACCTTCGTAGAGAACAGTTGTAGATAGCAATGAATTTTTATTTGTTCTTACAGCGGCGGACGCATTCCCTTTTGAACTATGAAAACCGAAACAGAACATTTTATATTAACATTTATTTCATAAAAATTATGATTGTTTAATTTGTTGGTTAAAAAAAACTCTGTACAGTTCCCACAATCCATCTATGATTTTGTTACCTTCCTCTACTGACATGATAATGTTGTTTTTTTAACATTATATGTGGAAAAAATCCTGATTTATAATCATACTAGCTGGTGCGCGACCCGCGACTTCGTCAGCAAAATAACATACTTGAAAACATCTAAATAGAACTGAAATCTGCAAGAATCTTCTGAAACTTTTAAAAATGCAATAATAGCGCCATCTCGCCCTCAGCCATAGGTCAGCAACGCCATCTAGTTGCCTTTAACTGGAACTTCGAACTCATACAAACTTTCAACCCTTATTTCACGCCCTCCATGATTAATATAGAGATATTTTCTGTCATAAGAACCTTCTCCTGACAATAACAAACAACAAAAAAAAAATTGTGAAATCGGTCCAGCCGTTCACGCGTGACCAAGGGATATAGGGATTCATTTTTATATATAGAGATACCTTCTACAACTCAAATTGCTGCTAAATCTGGTGGTGGTGCTGAAAAGTCGAAAACTGTATGGTCAGCGACAGAAGTTAACGAACATTGATGTATTTGAATCTTCAATATCTTCGAAGTTCGTAGGGTTTTAAATAAAACTTCACCTTACATTGGATGTTTTGCCTTGCACCATTACTATTTATGAAAAAAAGGCAATTTTCCCACAAATAATGATGAACATGAAGCTTTGAAATCTCCAATTGTTCATGAACTTCTGTCGCTGACTGTACAAGCCGCCTTACTAAGAGGCTACCGATTGGTGACGCTGACTGTCAATAAATTTTAGCAAAATGAATGGAATCACTAATTTATCTAGATTATAAGTATTAAAATATTTAAATTGTAAATAGTATGTAGTACAGTTCCTATAATTTGTTGTAAATATACCAATATATTCAATTTTGGTAGTTTTATTACTTTTTTTTATTTTTATAGGTTTATTCATAGCACAAGTGCTGTGGTTTTTTTTTTTTTAATATTTTAAGTTACCGCGAGTCGGTCGAAACCACTAATATACTCTCTCTCTTACTATTACTCCCTGTCCCCTGTGGAGTTCCATTGAACAGTTCTTGACTCTGGGAACCAAATGAGTTTTTTCCACAGAATTCTATAAAATAACCAGAAAGTGCACTTCGTTTAAAAAAACCAGCAACGCAAAAAGGATTTTCAACCTTATCGCTACTGGATAATGTACTTTTTTAGTTAAATTTAAGTAGAGAGAAAACACATTACCGTGTTTGTGTCTCTTTCACAGAGCTGGCGTGGTAGAAACGGTAGAAACTACAGGAACATTTTCATTTGTCATTTTACCAATTAGTCACAATGATAGATTTTTTTTTTGCAATTAAAGCAATCGGAAAGAATTAAGAGTTAAAGATATGAATTTCTTTAATTTCTCACTAAATCCAATAATGTGTCATGATTTGAAAATAATAATGTTGAAAAATGAAAGATATTTGATGTCGATAAGCTGGGAACTCATTGCAAACTACATGGTGGATGAGGGGTAGGGTTGCCCTATAGAAAGTGACAACTCTGTTAATTGTTGTCCCTCTCAGACCGCGTTTTGAAATTAATAAGCCCTAGTTACTACTAGTTTATCATTTCTCTGGTCTTTTCATATATTGGACCATCTTAACGTATATGTTCAGAAAACAGACTATAGATCCTTTAAACTAATAACTAACAAGACTTTACTTAACTTTAAAAAAAAAATACAAAAACAATGTAAATAAATTGATTTTATTTCACAATAAAACCTGTATATTGGCACTTAAAGCATCGTATAATTATAATAAGTAAAATATTCGAGACAAATACATGCCTACAGTATCCTAGAATGTTATGAGGGGAACAAACAAAATTAACAATAATTCATGTCAAAGACACTAATAAAACTTAATAGTAACATACCTTCATACATCCGCCTTAACTTTAATCTCTTGAAAAAGCTATAAAATTAAATATTTCATAGTATTTTCAGAGGAATAAGGCACTTATACTTGTAATAATTAATAAACTATACAAAATAGATTCGTTTTCGAAGAGAAGGCCCATTATTTGAGATACATTTCAATTAACTTAAACTACACCTTATCTTTCCACGCAACGCTACTTGACAGATAACTAAAATAATAGTAGCGCGGTGGGCAAAGCTTATTCAAGAGTATACATACACCCTTATTTTTTTATTACCAAAAAAATTTAACCATGGTCTCGGTGTCTGTAACTGATCACATTTATGTGGTTAAAACTTATAACCTCAATACCATATAGCTACTGCGGTTATAATGAAGTAGTAGTATCCTGTTACGCTATCGCTCGATTTCTTTTTTTTATAAGCACCTAATCGTATTCACTTGGCACCGACTTCAAATTATATTCTTATTTTCTCTTTTTAGTGTGTAGAAGGTTCTTCTGTTTGTGTTCTGTGAAGTCGGTTCAATTTTTTTTTTTCAAAAATTTTTATTTACATCTAAGACATTCAAAAGAACTTGGGTGCAAAATTGTATCCTGGTACGCTATCGCTCGATTTCTTTTTTTTATCCTCTTCTTTTATACCTACTTTTTTTGAAGTCTGTTAAAAACAACAGGAAAAAAACAGGGTGTAAAAAGACTGCTACCGAAAACTGAGGGGTTTCAATCAGACCATGATTCTGAACATATTTTGCGAAAAA
Source organism: Epirrhoe tristata (assembly GCA_951394285.1). Lineage (NCBI taxonomy): Eukaryota > Metazoa > Arthropoda > Insecta > Lepidoptera > Geometridae > Epirrhoe > Epirrhoe tristata. The sequence goes on from OX596139.1 coordinate 11,389,266, forward strand.
AAACGCAAAAAAATGTTTTACTTCTACTACGTCATATTATTTTATTTTCTAGTTATTTACTACTAGTACAACATAATAAGACCATACCTACCTAATAATTGTATTTATAAAAGAAAAAAACTATTAAAACTCAAAATCCAGCAATCTACGTATAAAAACGCGCCCAGTACATACGCAAACAGTGATCTTCAAACGCTGTTCTCCGGATATAATGATTTTTTCGGAAAATCCCTTTGGATTTGGTTGTGTTTTGGGATTCTGTACCTACCCCTTTCGGCTTCGGTAGACGTCTTTTTACACCCTGTATATGAATATTTCTGTCATGAAATATTCAGTTTTTTTTTTAAATAAAATGTTGAATGAATCAAGTAGCGTTAGTGTAAAAGATTAAAAACACAACCTTACACAATTAATTTGGTCCCTAATTATTCAAGTCGTAACCAGCACGACGCGCGGACGTAAGCGTCTTCACAAATATGTAAAGAATCGCTTTTTAAATCCTAAATCTACGAGGTTTAAATAATTCGAGGAATGTTCTAAAAGGAAACATAATTTTTAATAATTAAACTTAAATAAATTATATACAAATGTGAAGATCAACCCCGAATTGTACGAGCAAATTTGGGAGTCAGACGTTAAATAAGAGTGTATTACGCACAATCGTTCTTTAGCTCTTCAGAGAGCTAACCCATATTTGATGACGCCTAAAATCGTGCTATCTCGCTTACTCTACCAAACCTGCGCAATCGTCTATTGCACCTAACTTCAGAGAGCTAAAGATCCGTTGTGCTTAGTATATCGGCAGGCATATTAGTTTTGCAAAAATAGTTCATATTCTAGTGTACAGTTTGTTTAGTTAATACGCGGGACACTTGAACTGACCAATCACAAAGCTAAGTATGTAAAAATTTGACCACCTCTGTGGCGCAGTGGGCGAAGGTCTGCCTGCGACGCAGAAGGTTGCGGGTTCGATCCCCGCCGCGGGACAAATGTTTGTATAACCTACAGATATTTGTCTCGGGTCTGGGTCTTTCTATGTATAATATGTATGTATTTACAAACGAAAAGTATACAAGTAGTATATCAGTTATCTGGTTCCCATAGTACAAGCTTTGCTTAGTTTGGGGCTAGATGATGCTGTGTGAAAAATGTCCAGCACTATTTATTATTTATAATAATGCTAGAGAGAAATCAGATTGATATGAAAAAAAAAACTAAACTACAGTAGTCACAACGGATCTTTAGCTCTCTGAAGTTAAGTGCATTAAACAATTGTATGTAGTACATTGCGTATGTAGAGTAGGCGAGATAGAAATATGCAACAAACATAAGCGACTGAGCGAGGCAGCTATACACGCTGTCTTCGCCTTTTATGTGTCATCAAAAATGGGTTCTGCTCTACTTGCAGCCAACTTCAGAAAGACAAAGATCCGTTATGACCACTGTAATTTGATAGGTTGATACGCGCCATTGACATCACTGAAATAACCAATCACAAAGCTCGATATAAATCAAATTCGGGGGTAGTCTTCCGCTCGTTCACCAGTCGTCCTCAGGCAGTCCTCCGGGATAGTCGCCTGTCAGACACGCGGTGCAATGTCCGCCCACGCCGTCGCTCGGGGCAACCTTCATGTTGTAGTGGATTGCACTCACTAATCCTTCTACACTTAGGTATTCTAGTGTGTCTGCACCTGTTGGGGGAAATCGGTTATTAAACTTCTTAAAATAATAATTGATTTGGTGACATATATATTATTTTGTTCTTATCGGATTCGCCGTGCAACAGTTCATTCGTGACCATGGACGCTAAAATGCGTCCGAAACGTCGGAAAAACTTCCCACTTTTCCCTGTCTCATAACAGAAACTTCGAGTATCTGCTATGGTACACCCAGACAAAAGTACCTTTCAATTCAACTAAAGTCCAACTGCGAGATTCGAATTTACCTTTAGCGTCTCGTTCGTATGACAATGAGATGAGATTATATTTTTCTAGTAAGTTTCAAAATCTCTACCGCGAACTTTTATAAAGAGACTAGCTGGTACCCGCGACTTCGTCAGCAAATTAACATACTTGAAAACCTCTATAAATAGAACTGAAAACTGCAAGAATCTTCTGAAACTTTTAAAAATAATACCTCCATCTCGGCCTCAGTCATAGGTTAGCAACGCCATCTAGTTGCCTTCAACTAGAACTTCCAACTCCCCATACAAACTTTCAACCCTTATTTCACGCCCTCCATGATTATTTTTGAAAAAAAAGCAGCCTATGTCCGTCCCTGGGACATAATCTTTAACCAGTTAGTTTAGTTCAGTGGTTTAGGCGTGAAAAGGTAACAAACAGACAGAGACATTTTACTACATCATAGATGGCGCCACAAGAAAAATTTGATCGCGCTATTGTTGCGTTTTGGGCTGTGTAACATATAAACTCGCTCTTCTGATTGTCAGCTTTATAATATTAGTATGGATAGCAAGGAATTACGGAAGTCTTTTTTTATAGCATTAAACTTACCAACATGCTCCGCTAGTTGGAACGAGTTCATTTTATTAGCAATTAGCTCCTCTTTAGTGGGGATGTTGATGCCCATATAACATGGGAACTTGAGCGGCGGTGATGCTATCCTGATGTGTACCTGTAATGTAAGAATGTTTTAGACATTGTAATCTCTGTGGCGCAGTGGGCGAATGCCCGCCTGCGATGCAGAAGGTTGCGGGTTCGATCCTCGCCGCGGGACAAATGTTTGTATGACCTACAGATATTTGTCTCGGGTCTGGATGTTTCTATGTATAATATTATGTATGTCGGCGCAAAACCGCTGATTTTAGTAATCAGATTGATTATAAAATTAGTCTAGTGGTTTAGGACCACGTAATATGTTTTACAATTGTTTAATTGATTTATCTTCCATTATTCTTTATGTAAAAGTAATAGTTGAAGCCAAGTTTTAAATTACAGACGAATAATTATTTATGTTGGTTGGCAACATCAAATAATTATTAACGATTATCTTAAGATTAACTTTAACCACATGTTAAGTGTTTCTAAATTCATGTTATGATTTTTGATCATTGAAATGTAATTTAGTTTTGTAATTTTTAAATCCAAATTCAAACTAGTTTTGCGGTTACAACTTTTGAAGGAAGTTGTCTGCCTAATTAATGTTTTAACTGAATTATTTAACTTTAACCACATGTTAAATGTTTCTAAATTCATGTTATGATTTTTGATCATTGAAAAGTAATTTAGTTTTGTAATTTTTAAATCCAAATTCAAATTTGTTTTGCTGTTACAACTTTTGAAGGAAGTTGTCTGCCTAATTAATGTTTTAACTGAATTATTTAACTTTAACCACATGTTAAATGTTTCTAAATTCATGTTATGATTTTTGATCATTGAAAAGTAATTTATTTTTGTAATTTTTAAATCCAAATTCAAATTTGTTTTGCTGTTACAACTTTTGAAGGAAGTTGGCTGCCGAATTAATGTTTTAACTGAAATAATTAAAAGTTATCTTTAGGAATAGCTTTATAAATGTTAAAATGAATTAAGGGCTATTTTAAAATGATTGTAAGCTTACTGTTTTTAAATATTACGACTTATGATTTGTAATGACTACACACCAGCCATTTGGTTTTGTTGGACTGGGTGGAGTCACATTCTTGTGTGAGCCTTCGTGAAATAAAGTTGTGCCTTGAAGTTTGTGTTAAATAAATAACCCCGGTGAGTACCTACCTATTTAAGTTACATAGGTTTAAGGATAGGGTTGATAAAATTAATAAAAGTATTGTTGTTTGAACACTTGTTTTTCATTGTTTGTAATGAGTGAGCCTAGTGGTGGAGATAGTGACGTCAGCAATGCTGACGTCACTCTTTCTAAAAACTCCAAGGGTCAGGGTCCTTCGTTATCAGAAGTGGGATTGCCACCCACTTCTCGACCACCTGAATCAATTATTCAAAATTTGAACACTTCTGTTAATGGGGTACCCTCGGAGTTTTTCACAGAGATGTTGCAAATAATGAAGGGCATGTCGGATCGTATTTCGAAGCAACCTGATTCCAAAATTAAAATAAGTGACGTGTTTTTGCCGTCATACGATCCGGATGCGAATATAGGCGTGCGCGAGTGGTGTCAGCATGTGACCACTGCCATGGAAACCTATAACCTCAACGATTATGATATTAGGATGAAAGTTAGTAGCTTGCTAAAAGGTCGTGCGAGGTTATGGGTAGACAACTGGCTTGTTTCAACCGCCACTTGGCAGGAATTGCGCGATGTTTTGATAACGACTTTTGAACCCGAGAATAGATATTCTCGAGATGTAATTCGCTTTCGTGAACACGTGTATGACAATACACAAGACATTGCGCAGTTTTTGACACAAGCTTGGGTGCTATGGCGGCGTATCACTAGAGATAAACTCATGGATTGTGATGCGGTTGAGGCTGTGATAGGATGTATCGGGGATGAGCGGTTGAGGATTGAATTGTTGAATGCCCGTGCCACAACAGTGCCTGAGTTAATTTCAGTGGCATCGTCTATCAGGCGAATCAAACGTTCTCATCCTGGTACAACTAGTCAACAAGTCGCAACAAAACGTCCTCGATTCACTGATAGTAGGACTTCTCTCTTTTGTCAAGTGTGTAAAAAGCCTGGTCATGACACTCGCGATTGTAGGTACCGCGATAAATCTAGTGATAGGCAGGTACGTAGCCAGGACCCTAAACCTGCTTCACAGAATCCGACGAAACCTACATGTACTTTCTGCTCTAAGGTAGGTCATACTTATGAAACGTGCTATAAACGTGAGCGTGCAGTAGTCTCCAACGTGGTTTAAATTAAAGTTATTGTTGATGTTAATGTTGATGCTAATGTTAATGTTGAAGTTAAAGTTAATTTGGAAGTTGAGTTAATTTGGAAGTTAAGTTAATTTGGAAGTTAAGTTAATTTGGAAGTCGAGTTAATTTGGAAGTTAAGTTAATTTGGAAGTTAATTTGGAAGTTAAGTTAATTTGGAAGTTAAGTAAAAGTTAATTTGGAAGTTTAGTTAATTTGGAGGTTGGAGTTAATTTCGAGGTTGGAGTTAATTTCGAGGTTGGAGTTAATTTCGAGGTTGGAGTTAATTTCGAGGTTGGAGTTAATTTCGAGGTTGGAGTTAATTTCGAGGTTGGAGTTAATTTCGAGGTTGGAGTTAATTTCGAGGTTGGAGTTAATTTCGAGGTTGGAGTTGATTTCGAGGTTGGAGTTGATTTCGAGGTTGGAGTTGATTTCGAGGTTGGAGTTGATTTCGAGGTTGGAGTTGATTTCGAGGTTGGAGTTGATTTCGAGGTTGGAGTTGATTTCGAGGTTGGAGTTAATTTCGAGGTTGGAGTTAATTTTGAAATTAATGTTAAATTGAAAGTTTATTCAATTTAACTTGGAGTTAAAGTTAAATTGAAAGTTTAAGTTAAGTTGAAAGTTTAAGTTAAGTTGAAAGTTTAAGTTAAGTTGAAAGTTTAAGTTAAATCTAACCTAAACTTTCAGTTTAGGTTAGATGAAGAGTTTAAATTGATAATTAAATGAAGAGTTTAAATTGATAGTTAAATGAAGAGTTTAAATTGATAGTTAAATGAAGAGTTTAAATTGATAGTTAAATGAAGAGTTTAAATTGATAGTTAAATGAAGAGTTTAAATTGATAGTTAAATGAAGAGTTTAAATTGATAGTTAAATGAAGAGTTTAAATTGATAGTTAAATGAAGAGTTTAAATTGATAGTTAAATTAAGAGTTTAAATTGATAGTTAAATTAAGAGTTTAAATTGATAGTTAAATTAAGAGTTTAAATTGATAGTTAAATTAAGAGTTTAAATTGAAAGTTAAATTAAGAATTTAAATTGAAAGTTAAATTAAGAATTTAAATTGAAAGTTAAATTAAGAATTTAAATTGAAAGTTTTGAATTGAAAACTTAAGTAAAATTAAGTTGAATTAAATTAAATCACATTCAATTTGTCTACTGCCCCTACCCTTATGCTATTTCAGGAAAATTCACCAATCGAGCTCTACACTGATGCCAGCAGCCTTGGCTACGGAGCGGTGCTGGACCCGCCAGCATCCAGTCGCGTACATGAGCCAGCGCACCACAGACGCCGAGAGCCGCTACCACACATACGAACCCCAGACTGGCGGTGGTGAGGGTCATCAACATTTTCGGCACGACTTCTACGGTCGAAAGTTCAAGGTCTGTCAGGTGCTGTTCAGCGTTTCAAGTCATTCACACGGACATCACAGAAAAGCTTGGTACTAGGAATGCAGAAGGACTAGATGAGTCTATGATATTTAATTATGGCTATCAACGCATTCACAAAGTACATACTATTTAGCTAACCCACTGACAAGAGTCAAAGCAGCAGTCTCGCAGCACTCTAGACTGGTTCACTTATTTGGACCTCCAGTTCAAGTCTTGGTGGACAGAGGTCGTGAATTTTCGGTGAGCCCATTGTGAACGTTTTGACATTGACATACACTCTATAGTGCCAGGAATAAGCCGAGCAAAATGGTCAAGTAAAAAGGGTAATGAGCACATTGAAGAACGCGTTAATCATCATCGAAAAACTATGACAATGAAAATTGGCAGATAGCGTTAGAAGCCTTACAGCTTGCGTTCAATTTGACCTCACATAGAGTAACTGGTATGGCGCTGCTCTCTCTACTGACACGACGACAACACTGCCTACTACTCGAGCTCTTAAGACTTGTGAATATCGATGAAAAGTCTGTTGACTTTGACCTACTTGAACAACACATACAACAGAAAATGATCGCTGCCGGTGAATACGACAAACCAGCAGAGATTGCCCACGCAATGTGGCTCATAATCAGCTACGGCGAGCTCCAAAACCAGGAGATCAAGACCCCGTGTCGGCGAGCCAAGAGACTGCTCTACTGTCGGCGAACCAAGAGACTGCTTCACTGTCGGCTCCACCTGCTGACCCCGTGTCTACGGACTCCGTTCAGCAGTCTACGTGAGACGAGCACTCGAGCAGTCATAGTGCTGACGTTTACGCCGTAGCAAACTGGTTAGTTCCTTCCGTTTTATTTTACTACCTTGATCCTGCCTGACTCTACAAAAATCTACGTAGATATAATCTACTCTAAGATGTAAGTCTGAATGAAGCTTTGCTAAAGCTTTAAAACAAATCAATAACTATAACTATACAAACTAATTTCATCTCTCAACTCCTTTCCATTTCAAATCATTTTCAGAGCCTCTGGGGACCACGGTCATAAAAATAAGGCCTAGACCCCAGCATCGTCCTTCCTACATCCTTTAGAGCCCCTGGGGACCACGGTCATAAAAATAAGGCCTAGACCCCAGCTTCATCCTTTACTCAAATCCTTTAAGCCCATGTGGACCACGGCGTACAAGACCGCTCAGCGCCACAGCATCATCCTTGTCTACGAGAAACCAATCATGCTATAATGCGAGGAGCATTTGCATTGACACACAACCATAATAAAATAATAAGTGCGGAATGCATGGAGCATTGGTACTGTATAAAATCTACTACACTCACTTCCCTATGTACAGAAAATGTTTTATGCCTAAACTATTACTATTTTCGTAGATGTGATATAGTCGGAGTCGTCCACTGTATCATACTAACTTATTTATTCTTACTTGTGATAATGTTTCCTATGAAGTTACCATAGCTGACGACTTGGTTAAACTTTTGACTATTGCTTGGTAGCAAACAAGTTTTCTGTAAAAGCAAATGCATTGTTAAATGATCAACTTAACAATAACCAAGTTATCAGCTAGTGTACCTATGAATGGATACCTAGCTCAGAAAATATTTCTACTTTCAGAACCGCGACTGGTGCAGAGCACGCACCGTCTCGCAGAATGGCCGTGTCGGCGCAAAACCGCTGATTTTAGTAATCAGATTGATTATAAAATTAGTCTAGTGGTTTAGGACCACGTAATATGTTTTACAATTGTTTAATTGATTTATCTTCCATTATTCTTTATGTAAAAGTAATAGTTGAAGCCAAGTTTTAAATTACAGACGAATAATTATTTATGTTGGTTGGCAACATCAAATAATTATTAACGATTATCTTAAGATTAACTTTAACCACATGTTAAGTGTTTCTAAATTCATGTTATGATTTTTGATCATTGAAATGTAATTTAGTTTTGTAATTTTTAAATCCAAATTCAAACTAGTTTTGCGGTTACAACTTTTGAAGGAAGTTGTCTGCCTAATTAATGTTTTAACTGAATTATTTAACTTTAACCACATGTTAAATGTTTCTAAATTCATGTTATGATTTTTGATCATTGAAAAGTAATTTAGTTTTGTAATTTTTAAATCCAAATTCAAATTTGTTTTGCTGTTACAACTTTTGAAGGAAGTTGTCTGCCTAATTAATGTTTTAACTGAATTATTTAACTTTAACCACATGTTAAATGTTTCTAAATTCATGTTATGATTTTTGATCATTGAAAAGTAATTTATTTTTGTAATTTTTAAATCCAAATTCAAATTTGTTTTGCTGTTACAACTTTTGAAGGAAGTTGGCTGCCGAATTAATGTTTTAACTGAAATAATTAAAAGTTATCTTTAGGAATAGCTTTATAAATGTTAAAATGAATTAAGGGCTATTTTAAAATGATTGTAAGCTTACTGTTTTTAAATATTACGACTTATGATTTGTAATGACTACACACCAGCCATTTGGTTTTGTTGGACTGGGTGGAGTCACATTCTTGTGTGAGCCTTCGTGAAATAAAGTTGTGCCTTGAAGTTTGTGTTAAATAAATAACCCCGGTGAGTACCTACCTATTTAAGTTACATAGGTTTAAGGATAGGGTTGATAAAATTAATAAAAGTATTGTTGTTTGAACACTTGTTTTTCATTGTTTGCAATGAGTGAGCCTAGTGGTGGAGATAGTGACGTCAGCAATGCTGACGTCACTCTTTCTAAAAACTCCAAGGGTCAGGGTCCTTCGTTATGTATTTACAAACAAAAAGTATATTAGTCATCTAGTGCCCATAAATCAAGCTCTGTTTACTTAGGGGCTAAATGATGCTGTGTGAAATGTCCAGAAATGACCATTATTTATTTATTATTTATAGGTGATCCATCTAAAAAATGAAATGTCAAAATTTGTAGCTGTGTGCTGTGTGTGAAAATGTTCTAGCAAGTACTAGTGAAATTTACAATCACTCAAGGGATTGCTTCGACTAGAGTACAAAGAGAATTTAAAATTCCTTTTTCATGATATAAGGAAAATACTTAGTTTACAAAATAATCTGCTGTCAAATTTGACGACCTGACCTGATGACGACCTCTGTGGCGCAGTGGGCGAAGGTCCGCCTGCGATGCAGAAGGTTGCGGGTTCGATCCTTGCCGCGGGACAAATGTTTGTATGACCTACAGATATTTGTCTCGGGTCTGGGTGTTTCTATGTATAATATGTATGTATTTACAAACAAAAAATATATAAGTAGTATATCAGTCATCTAGTAACCATACCACAAGCTCAAGCTTACTTTGGGGCTAGATGATGCTGTGTGAAAAGTCCAGCATTATTTATTTATTTAAATTTGAACCCTATATATTAAGACTTATTAACTTAATATTAAACATTTCTTACCTCAGCAGCTCCCGCGTCTCTCAAAAGCTTTATAATCGGTCCAATAGTATTCCCTCTCACAATAGAATCATCTATCAACACAATCCTCTTCCCCTTGACATTCTCACTGAGTGCGCCAAACTTCTTCGCGACGCCCAACTGGCGCAGCCTTGTGGATGGTTGGATGAAGGTACGCCCAACATAACGGTTCTTACAAAGAACTTCCATGAATGGAATGCCAGACTGTAAATAAATTCTAAGCTATAACATCGTTATCAGTATGGTTTACTGCGCACAAAAAAGTTGAATTAGGGACTCTATTAATCACTAGCTGCGCTCCCGCGGTGTTACCCGCGGTCCCTCGGGATTTTTAATTTTTTCGGGATAAAAAGTAGCCTATGTCCTTCCCTGGGATACAACCTTTAACTATGCCAAATTTCAGCTTAATCTGTTCAGCGGTTTGGGCGTGAAAGCGTAACAAACAGACAGACAGACAGACAGACAGAGTTACTTTCACATTTATAATATTAGTATGGATATGGATTTCTCGAGATCGAGCCATGTTGTATTGTGACTCGACTTTCAATCTGAAGGTCGTGGGTTCAAATCCCGGCCGTGCATCTATAGCACGAGCTCTTAACGGTGAAGGGAAACATCGTGAGGTAACCCGCAGCTAAGTCAGCTCCACACGTATTGACGTCGTCTTTCCTGTGGGCGGCTGATTAAGCTGAGGATGGTTTAGGTGCTGGGCAAGCTTATTCCATCTCAATCAATGTCCCAGGCACTACAGCGTCCCGTTAAGTGTAGGCATAGGTATGTAAGAAAGGTTTTTTTTAAACGGAATTGGCGTATTCGATAAAGATAAAGATAAGATAAAGATGGTTTATTTGTTTGAACACAATGTAAGTTACGTGTTGAAATATTTTGGTTTCAATCATGTTCTACTAGGATTAGCATGCAAATGTTACAGTTGGTACATTCAGATTAATATTAAGTAACTATTCAAATTAATTTTCACATAGATTTGTAATTTAAACATTGGTTAGTATTAGTTATTGTAACAGGTCAAATATTAGAATAGAAATTAGGTAATGTCAAAATTTATCTGTCATGAAATCGTTAATATTATAATAACATTTAATAATCAATAATTGTTTCAATTTACTCCTAAACATATTGTCGCCAAGATCTTTCAATGATTTAGGTATTTTATTATAAATCGCACGTGACATATAGACTACACTTTTGTACGATTGGATATTTAATTGTTTATTTGTGTCTGAGTGTATTAATGTCTAACAGAAAATAGGGGAATGGGCTCGAATTTTCTACAGAGTACAGACATACTTCTTTTTATTTAGTTTTACCTAAATTATTACAGTATTTCACTTGCAAAATTCATCTCAAAAAAATACTCTATCAAATAAATACTCTACTTAAGCTTTTAAGACTCCTAGCTAGCTCCGCTCTAAATTGACTATTGCTGGACACCAGTTTATTTCGATAACCTCTGTAGCAAAGTGTGCGAATGCCTGCAACGCAGAAGGTTGCGGGTTCGATCCCCGCGGCGGGACCAATGTTTGTATGATATACATTTGTCTCGGGTCTGGGTGTTTCTATGTATAATATGTATGTATTTACAAACAAAAAGTATATAAGTAGTATTTCAGTCATAGTACCCATAACATAAGCTCTGCTTACTTTGGGGCTAGATGATGCTGTGTGAAAAGTCCAGCGTTATTATTTATTTTATTGATTTTTTTTTACCTGTCTAGCATATCCATGAGCGGCGGCAGTTCCGGACTCGGGTACGGAGGACACGATGTCTGCGTCTACCGGCGCCTCGCGTGCTAACATGCGTCCGCACTGCATCCTAGCAGAGTAGACCATTTGACCTGAACACAATACCCACTTTGTGAATATACTTAGTGTGAATATATATACAGGGTGTAAAAAGACTGCTACCGAAAACAGGGGTTTCAATCAGACCATGATTCTGAACATATTTAGCGAAAAAAAAAAACGCAAAATTTTTTTTTACTTAGCTACGTCATTTTATTTTATTTTCTAGTTATTTACTACTAGTACAACATAATAAAACCATACCTACCTAATAATTGCATTTATAAAAGAAAAAACTATTAAAACTCAAAATCCAGCAATCTACGTATAAAAACGCGCCCAGTACATATGCAAACAGTGATCTTCAAACGCTGTTTTCTCCGGATATAATGATTTTTTCGGAAAATCCTTTTGGATTTGGTTGTGTGTTGGGATGCTGTACCTACCCCTTTCGGCTTCGGTAGACGTCTTTTTACACCCTGTATATACAGTTGGTTTATCAACTGTGTTGGTCAAGGATTCTGGTTGAAATAAAAAAAATATACCTTCGATCACTGTTAGAGATTGTCTAATATCATCTATTCAGCCTTTTAGATCCCACTGCTGGGCAAAGGCCTTCTTTTCGTCTACACTGCTAGAATTTTGAAATGGGTATACTTTTCATGGGTCTTCACCTTGAGCGTGGTTTTATATTTTAATTCATTAAGAATTTATTGATACTTTTCCCATAGTACGTTAAAACACCCCATCGCTTCCGTTTTATTCCTAAAACTTATATATGTTACGTCATTTTTGCTAAATGTGGGCATCGACGACCTCTGTGGCGCAGTGGGCGAAGGTCCGCCTACGACGCAGAAGGTTGCGGGTTCGATCCCCGCCACGGGACAAATGTTTGTATGACCTACAGATATTTGTCCCGGGTCTGGGTGTTTCTATGTATAATATGTATGTATTTACAAACAAAAAGTATATAAGTAGTTTATCAGTCATTCTAGTACCCATAACACAAGCTCTGCTTACTTTGGGGCTAGATGATGCTATGTGAAAAAGTCCAGCATTATTTATTTATTTATTTATTATTTATTTATATATGTATAATATATGTATTTTTACATGCCTCTGACGACATCTCTAAAGGAACAAAATATCTGAGAGAATAATAATTATAGCATGGAAACTCATACCTTCAAAGATACTATCAGCGCGCGCAAAATACACATATTCGAAGATACAGAACGCTTGCTGACGGGTGGCAGGCCGCTCCACGACGTCCACGGTTCGGATCCCGGTGCGGGACATCTCGATAATCTCTCCAGGCAGGACTTCACGTACGTAGCGGGCACCTGGAATAGAGTGGTTAAATGGACGTGCCTCTGACTACGAGATTTATAACTAAAATAATAAAAACATTCTTTTTTTTTTTGTCAAATAAAAATAACGTCTAATGTCCAATTATGAAAAATGACAAGCAGTCGAAAAATCTATGTAAGGTTAGACTAAGGCTATAGTATATATATGCCTTAGTATATAGGGTCTTTAATTTTAAACTAGGCAAACTGATAAGGCCTCATTTTTGGGTTGTAAATAGACGTTTGACCGTATCAATTTAATTCCTAAGCTTATTTAGGTTTTCACTTCATTTATAATTTATTGATTTTTTAGAATTGTTAATTTTAGATCGATATGTTTTACATGAGATGATTCAGTCAAAAAATGCACGCCCCTCCAATGTATTTACCTCTACATGCACAATCGGTGTACATACGCAATACACGCAACCTCGTCAATATCATTGGTTCTTTAGTTTTCTTCACGCACACAAGTCAACCATTGCAATAAATATTTCTTTTCACACATTTAAATAATCACGTTCAGTGGAGGAGTGTGCATTATTAGACTGAATCATCTCTACCAAGTTTAGCAAGTGACTCACCGATAGAGAGGAATCCACAGGATTCTGACGACACGACCCATCCCTCTGCCTTGTCATCGACGCCATTTTTGGAGCAGCCGTTTGTCAAAACTGAAAAATATCAATTACTAAACAACTATCATAAAAGAACCCACACATAACCGACATTTCAACATGAATCATTTATTCACTAAAATTATTAAGCGAGTTTACACATACCGAGTAGATGTAAAAAAAAAAGTAAAAAATATTTATTTCAAGCAAAACATAGACATTGAGGATAACAAATTGATAGACGTTAGGAAAGATATACCTACATAATGCTGACCACAAAATTCTTATGTGTTAACGACGGACCTCACACTAGGCTGAGCCTGTATCGTGAGGGCCAAGACGACGATTTACAGAGTAAGAATTACGTCTCGGTGTGACTACATTAAGCTTCAAAAAAGGTAGTGACTTAACTAAATATAAATTCTTAAATAAAAAAGTACTTAAATAAAAAATATGTACGAGTTATCTCGACGAAGTGCTCGGTTCGTATAGTAAAGACATCCCCGACTACCTCTTGACGACCTCTGTGGCGCAGTGGGCGAAGGCCCGCCTGCGACGCCAAAGGTTGCGGGTTCGATCCCCGCGGCGGGACCAATGTTTGTATGATCTACAAATATTTGTCTCGGGTCTGGGTGTTTCTATGTATAATATGTATGTATTTACAAACCAAAAAGTATATAAGTAGTATATCAGTCATCTAGTACCCATAACACAAGCTCTGCTTACTTTGGGGCTAGATGATGCTGTGTGGAAAGTCCAGCATTATACTACAAACTCTAGCGAATGATAAACTCACGGCCGGTTTCTCGAACGCAAATCATCTTCAAAATTAACTAATCATTGGTCAAATATGTCATTCGACCAAAAAGAACCAAGAATTCCAAGTTTATTCAGCTTGTCAATTTGAAAAGCGTTCGAGAAATCGGCCGTCATTCGGTCTAGTATGCCGTCTCATTGTTTTTCACTCATCTACTCACTGTGTGTGATCCTTTAGATCTTAATAATGCCAACTTGAATCAAACAAACTCAAGGCTAGACAGATAAGCTAGATAAATAAATAATAAATAATGCTGGACTTTTCACACAGCATCATCTAGCCCCAAAGTAAGCAGAGCTTGTGTTATGGGTACTAGATGACTGATAAACTACTTATATACTTTTTGTTTGTAAATACATACATATTATACATAGAAACACCCAGACCCGGGACAAATATCTGTAGGTCATACAAACATTTGTCCCGCGGCGGGGATCGAACCCGCAACCTTCTGCGTCGCAAGCGGACCTTCGCCCACTGTACCACAGAGGTCTTCAAATGGTCAGAGGTCGGTGTATGGTTACTCCTAAGTTACACCCGGCGTAACTTTACACCACGTTTTTTAACAAGGGCCCTTAAGCACAGTAGACAGCCGCATCTCTAAGCATTCAAGACAAGGTAACATGCAATTAAACATTCCATGACAGTTAGCAAGCCCATCACCGCTTAAAGTCTTTTTCACGGCGGAACGTATGCGTGAAGTTAAAACTAATGAGATGAATTACCCGTTGCATGCCGCTCTGAAGATTTTTTGTAGACATCTGCAAAACAATGGATGTGTTATAACAAAATCGTGTTAGATGAGACGAGTTCTTCTTGTCGAGTTAATTCTTTCTTCTTCTTGTGAGTTCGAACCAGTGTGCTGATAGGATGAGAGTGAAGGACCCAAATGGACGTCCACATGCAAATGTAACTAAGAAATAATAACGTTTTAGAAGCTAAAGATAAAAGCCTTTCATAATATTCCAAAGCTATTAATATCCTACTGCTGGGCTTAGGAATCCAACGGTTTTTTGATAAATTAAACCCTTCTTACTGTTATTGATTTAAGCAGCTTTATTTGAATACAAATCTGTAATGTGTTTTGTTTTGTAATCTTTTTTATTGAAGTGATAATTTTATGTGAATGAATGAATGGTCAATAAGGGACCGGTGAATGAATGAGTGAATGAACTTACAGGAGGATCCCATGCATTATCTTGCTGATAGATAAAATCCTTTTGTATTTTTTTCTTAAAATCCACAAATAACTTGATGGTCTAGCTAGATACTATTGAGACAAGATCAGTGAATGAATGAATGTAAATTTTAATAGAGACCGGTGAATGAATGAATGAAGGAACTTACATGAGGATCCCATAGGAAGAATCTTGCCGAGACAAAGCGGTCTGTTTCCGTAAGGATCGCGGACCGCGTAGATTTTATCTTTCAACATAATCACTAAGGAGTAGCTCAGTGGTGCTAGCCTGGGAACAAATATATTATTTAACTAGCTGACGCCCGCCGATTCACTTATGGTACCACCATTTTAACCTATACGCTATTCTAGATAAAAAAATAGCAAATATCCAGATCCGTTTAGCTGTTTTTATATACGTAATAAGAGTTGTATTGTAACGGTTTTTTCTTTTTTCTAATCATACTATCTGCGTTGGTTGGCATGAAACCTACCTTTTATACGCCTTTATATCTATATTAGATGATTTATACAGCGTCCGGAGGCAACCTTTTTTTTTTTTTTTTTTTCTCGCTGGGAAAAATGCGTTACGCATCCCCTCCGCCGGGGGGGCGAGAGGGGTATGTGGGACTCCCCGGGGACTCCCGGTATACCCACTAAACGACCCAGCGTCATTCCGGCGTCGCCTGGAATGGAGGGGGTCTGGGAAACCGGCACAGCCTTTACGTCCAGTCCCCCTCTGGCGATCCCCGCCCTTAAGGCGGCCCCGCATAGTGGTGAGTAGTGCAAGGCGGACGAAGGTGCCCCCACACCTTGCGTCCGCTACTCACCACCAGAGCTCTCCGCTCCCTTCGTCCACTGCGCACTCTAATTAAAGAGGTGCGCGTGGAGAAGCCTCCAAAAACGGCCGCAGAGGACAGGGAGAGCGGCAACGTAACACCGACACTCCTCTTCCACTGCGGCCCCGCCGCCGACGCATCTTACGGTGCGCCACCGTTGGGTCGCGGGAGATAGGGCGAGCGGCAACGAAACACCGACACGCCTCTTCACCCGCGACCCTACCCGCCAGACGCCACCAGGGCGTCCCCGCCTGGGATTCCTTTTCGCTTCACCGTGGGCCTCCAAACCACGGTTACTAAGCCCCCCCATCGTGTCAAGATTGGAATCCATCGGGGGGGGTCCGGAGGCAACCTATGCCAACACTTAACGGGACGCTGTAGTGCCTGGGACATTGTTTGAGATGGAATAGGCTTGCCCAGCACCTAAACCATCCTCTCAGCTTAATCAGCCGCCCACAGGTAAGACAACGTCAATACGTGTGGAGCTGACTAAGCTGCAGGTTTCTTCACGATGATTTCACCGTTAAGAATGGTGGTATAGTACTTTGGGAAAAAGCGTATAGGTATATACAGGGTGTAAAAAGACTACTACCGAAAACTGAGGGGTTGCAATCAGACCATGATTCTAAACATATTTAGCGAAAAAAAAACGCAAAAAAAAAAATGAATTTGCTGCTTCATTTTACGTTATTTTCCGATTATTTACTACTAGTACAACATAGTAAGACCATACCTACCTAATAATTTCATTTATAAAAGAAAAAAACAATTAAAAATCAAAATCTTGCAATCTACTTAAAATAACGCGACTAGTAGCTCGCGCGCGAGCAGCTGAGCGAGGTCAGCGCACGCGCGCGCGGCCGACGACCGCCGCGGCCGGCCGGGCATCGCACCCGGCCCGCTCTCGCGTCGCCTGTCTACTGCACCTATGCAGTTCCACCAGTGCTATAAACAAAATCTTAATTACGTAAACTAGAAAAATTAAACATAAGTAGGTACCTAACTTGGCTTTATTTCAGCTATTATTAGTTACATAAATAAAATGTTTCACTATTGAGTTCATAAAATCGTAAGTAAGGAAAACTTGAACGAAGTTTCAGTAACGGTTATAAACAAAAAATAATAGTACAAAAAAAATTAAAATTTAAAAAAGTTATTCTCCGACTCTAGGATTTGAACACTGGGCTCATGCACTCAAATCCTAGACTGTTCTAGCTCGGCTATCATGAGTTTACTATGTGCAGCGAAATTAAGCTTCATTTCAAAAAAAAATTACTGAAATTCGATTGAACGCTGCACGTGTCGGCGGCAGAGTCAAAGGGTTCTATCAAAATCTTCTAACTTGATTGAAATAAGGTTCAGATTTCTATTTCGCTAAGACTTAGACTGAATCCTTTGTAAAAGCCGGTCGGTATAAAGCTGCGTCTACAGTGTTTGCGAATTTTATGCTTGACGAAGAATTCGTCTAAGACCGAATTCTCGAAGTGTTTGACCAGCACTTTATCTTTAACCTCGATTGGGATACACATTCATTATGTCAAAGTTTATACTAACAGCAGCACTAGATCAACTGTTCACTACATAAACAAATAATAAGTAAGTAAGTACCTGCCTAAGTAAACAAATAATAAGATTAATGGTTGATAAGATTATCAGTTTATTCTATCAAATATCACTAGGTACAACAATGTAGTGAATGATCAGTGAATAAATCCATCAGTTTTCAACTCTTGAGTAGTGTGAAACATGCCTTGCTAGGCATTTTTCAGTTGACTCTTTGGCGGCTTTTGTCAAAGATATTAAGAAATTGTCTTCTAATACTATTGAAATAAGGTTCAAATTTCTATTTCGCTACATTACATACATTTTATTATTTATTAATTAGTTGAAGTTCAATATTCGTACGTATTGGACGCTCGCGCAGCGCATACAAATTGCATTACCGGTACTACTGTCGCGAATGAGTTTTATGGTTTTATTAGAGGATAATTTAGTACCTACTTAGGTAGTTAATTATCGTATCTACCTACCTAGTAGGTACCTGCCTACATTTGTTAAGAAGAGAACAGTGAGTGTCTGTTTAGTGCGAGTGTGTTCGGTCAAAAGTGCTTGTTGTGATCGTGTGTGAAAATGCGTTGTGTTATGGGCCTAGCGCGTAATGCGATAGGCTCACAAAATAGGTAGGGTTGATCGATAGTTAAGTTACCCGAACCAACACTGATCTGGAGGCTCTGATCTGCAAGTAGAAGAGCAGGTCTTGATTCTTTTTGGGAGAAACGCTTGGGTACCTACAGCCAGGCAGGCTCAGCTGTGCTTGTTGAGCAGATGCTCAGTTTGAGGTTACAGTGGAATTAGGTAAGTCTAAGTACCTACTTACCTCACAATAATCAAATTTCTACGCTACGCACATAGTAGGTGGGCACTGCCGAAGTTATCGCGTGGGGTTCGGAATGCGTAGCGTACATTGCTGGCTGACGAAATAAATGAAAATCTTCAAACGCTGTTTTCTCGGAAAATATTTATTTTTTCGGAAAATCCTTTTGGATTTGGTTGTGTGTTGGGATGCTGTACCTACCCCTTTCGGCTTCGGTAGACGTCTTTTTACACCCTGTATTTTTTTACAAACGTTATTTTCTAGGATAACAGTATTTTTTTCCTTTAGTTTCCTAAGAACAAAACCTAAATAGGTTCGTATGAGTGGCCAACCCTGGTGACGGATGTAAGCCGCCTTAAGGCCTTAAAGACTGTCAAGGCGGGACCACAACCTTCTGCTTAACTACAACAGAAAAGGTAGCTGTTAGCTGCCCCTATCCATATTTAATACAACCATTATTTACCATATTTTCCATCCAAAGGTTGCCTGGAAGAAATCGCTTTCAGCAATAAGGCCGCCCATTGTACTAATTTTGAACCGGTTTTATTTATGTGGTGATTTTTAATAATTGGTGTACAATAAAGTGTTCATTCATTCATTCATTACTGACCTCATAAGATGATTGATCCGTGCGGGCCAGTCGGGTCCGTTGGTTTCCCCCTCGGGCGGATTCAGGCATAACGCCTGTGTGATCAGTTCCGAGTCCGAATGGGTGGATAAACCTACGCCTCTGCCTAGCACCTGTAATAACACATTCTATAAAAGTGTCTCAGAAAGGAGAATGGGACATACAGGGTGTCAAAAGACGTCTACCGAAGCCGAAAGGGGTAGGTACAGCATCCCAAGACACAACCAAATCCAAAAGGATTTTCCTTAAAAATCATTATATCCGGAGAAAACTGCGTTTGAAGATTACTGTTTGCGTATGTACTTGGCGCGTTGTTTTACGTAGATTGCTGGATTTTGAGTTTAAATTGTTTATTTCTTTTAAAAATGAAATAATTAGGTAGGTATGGTCTTATTATGTTATACTAGTAGTCAATAACTAAAAAAAACATAAAATGACTAAGCTAAGTCAAAAAAAAATTTTGCATTATTTTTTCGCTAAATAAGTTTAGAATCATGGTCTGATTGCAACCCCTCAGTTTTCGGTAGTTGTCTTTTTACACCCTGTATATTATAGTGTTGATTTTTGAGACGGGACACTAAGGGCAGGTATGTAACATAACCGTTATTGTTATAGGAAAACGTTCCTAGGTGACCATCTAAAACTTTGAGAAATGAAAAGTCTTATCAAAATTTTCGATTCCGACGGGTTCGAACCCGCAACGATCAGACGATCCTCCTAAAGCCGGAGTGCCTTACCATTCGGCCACAGAATCCATGTCGTCACAATCGAAATTTTTGATAAGCTCATATTTTATCGGTTATAGCAGCGGTCATCTATAACTTTTTGAGATATTCTTAACTGCATTCACAGATTTTGGTAAAACTTTACAGTACGCACAACCGATCTTTCTTTAGCTCTCTGAAGGTGCACTAAGCGATTGCGCAGGTTTGCGCGAGTAGGCGAGATAGAACGATGCAACAAACTGAGCGAGTGAGCGAGGCTGCTACAACGCTGTCTTTGTCATCAAAAATGGGTTCTGCGCAGCTACTTCAGAGAGCTAAAGATTGGTTGTGCGTACTGTACAATTAGCGAAAATAATGCTAAAATAAAAAAAAACTGTTACAGGATCAAAATACTGCTACTATTCAAGGTAGAGTGCTAGAAATATGTCAGATTTTGTCATAGAAAATGAAGAAGCTCGAAATATTATTTGTTGCCAAAACTTTCTGCTCTTGACCAGTCTGCCAAGCTAATATAGACTCTACACAAATGCAATAAGTACCATCTTCCGCAGACTGCTGCAATTCACCAGCTCCCCGTTATGCGCCACTGCTAGGGCTCCGTGTGCCGTGTGTACTACAAACGGCTGGCAATTCACTTCCTCAGAGGCCGCCGATGTCGAATATCTAAAATAACATACAGACAGACATGAAAACTAACTTGGTATGAATGTTGATGGATTTATGAGTAGAAGGCCAAACAAAAGATGGATGGATTGTGTAAAGGATGACATGAGTAAGAAAGGAGTGAGTGTTGAGATGACGGCTGATAGAGGAGAATGGAAGGACACATGTTGTGCCGACCCCACATAATGTGGGAAAAGGGTAGGAAGATGATGATGACAGACATGAAAACTAATTAAACAGACCGATATTTCTGGTGACGGTTTCTAGGCCGCTTTAAGGCCACCGTCATGGCTGAACAACTAAACCATGACCGGCAATTTAATAGCGCTCTGCTGAAAATGCCACTAGCGATCACCCATCTACTTTCATGACCGCTCAGGTGGCTTAGCATGAACTCTTATTTCCAGGCAGTTTTTGAACTGCATGGCAATTTTGACATAAAGACGCAAATCTGAAATGGCGGCGCTTATCATGCTCTCTCGCTTGCACATTAGTGACTGCACTAGTGTGCGAGCGAGAGAACATGATAATTTGCGATGTTTCTGTAATGAAACGGGTTATACGAAATTGACATTTAGTTTGTAAACTGTCAGGAAATAGGAGTTCATATTAACCTCCCTGATCGGTGATCTACCAAGAACGACTAAGGACTCAGGATTAAACTATATGGAGATAAAACTTAATTCTATTCTATACACCCCTATTATTTAATTATCAAAAAGATTTTAAAACATGATCTCGATGTCTGTAACTGATTACATTTATGTAGTTAAAACTTACAAAAGGAGAAAAGAAATTATAACCTAAAAACTAAAAACACAAGTTTGTACAACATGTTTCAAGTGACTCTCCATACCTACCTACAGAAGTGACAGCTCCAGAGTGTGATAAATACCTACACTTAAATTAATGTTAAGCTAATCTTAATCTCATTATAAAAGAACTATTATTGTTTGTATGAGAAATAAATGTCTTTAAACCTAACCTAACAAGGAGGCGAGACGTGTCAGACATGGATTTATGATAGCTACTGCGGTTTTACTGACTGGGGATGATACGAGAGCATAGTTTGAATGAGAGTCCGTACGTGATTGTTGTCAGTAGTAGTACTTGTTTGTACAGTTTTCATAAAATTTTGTTAGGTTTAGGTTGAATACAATCCTCGATAATTTTGTGATAGTTAAATTAAAAAAAAAGTGACCATGACATTATCATTTTCTGTATCTACTGCAACCGTTTACTATACTTATGTGTTTTTGGTAAAATAAATTATTTGTATTTATAGGGTCTTTCATTTTAAACTACACAAACTGACAGGGCCTCATTTTTGGGTTGCAAATAGACGTTTGACCGTATCAATTTAATTCCTAAGCCCATTTAAGTTGTCACTTCAAAATTTATAACTGATTGATTTTTAGAATTGTTGCATAATGATTTTCAAGGAGAACAGACGTTCCTCCAATCGCAGCGCAGCTACATCACCTCTTTCTTTGACGACCTCTGCGGCGCAGTGGGCGAAGGTCCGCCTACGACGCAGAAGGTTGCGGGTTCGATCCCCGCCGCGGGACAAATGTTTGTATGACCTACAGATATTTGTCTCGGGTCTGGGTGTTTCTATGTATAATATGTATGTATTTACAAACAAAAAAAAAGTATATAAGTAGTTTATCAGTCATCTAATACCCATAACACAAGCTCAAGCTTACTTTGGGGCTAGATGATGCTGTGTGAAAAGTCCAGCATTATTTATTTATTTATTTATTTATTTATCACGAATGGGCTAAGTTATACAAGAAGCAACAATAAATTGAAAGGAGTTTTTATCGATTTTCTCGGGATTTTCATAACTAAACAAAAAAAATCATTACATAAATATTTTTTAATTTATTTTTGGAACCCAATTCCTGAATTAAGTTAGTATAAAATGAAAAACCCTATATATTCGGGATGCATTTTAAAATCGAACTAGTTAATTACCTGGTGTGTCCAATCCCAAGGTTGCCTTTAAGTTTCTTCATGGCTTCGTCGTTAAATATATTGTTGATGAGGCC
This sequence comes from Epirrhoe tristata, assembly GCA_951394285.1. Lineage (NCBI taxonomy): Eukaryota > Metazoa > Arthropoda > Insecta > Lepidoptera > Geometridae > Epirrhoe > Epirrhoe tristata. The sequence goes on from OX596139.1 coordinate 11,411,966, forward strand.
CATTCCCTTGTGCGAGTTGAATGTGCGCGCGCTTTTGCCCTCAGACGTCACTATACCTGCCGACTCTTGGCCTCTGCGCAAATGTAATAGAACATTGTACCACAAGAGAGCAAAATTAGTTATTGCGAGTGCTGAGTTTGAATCCCGAACAAGCGAAGGATTCTTATAGAATCCTGAGTGTAGTGAGGGATTCAAAAGCACAAGCAACAAATTATTTGGCTCTCGTGTAATACATACAACTTTTCACCTTACTAGCGAAAAGATGAAGAGAAAGAGAAAGAGAAACCAATTCACGTAATATTTTTTTGCCCCGCAAGTGGCTGAAGTCCAAAAACCCGACCATCTTGGCCTACTAATGCTATTCGATTCTCATTACTTGCAACATTATAAATTCAAATCACTTTTCCACGTAGTGTGAGCAAAGTAGAATTTTGCTCACTGTTTTTACGAGGCAAAAGAAAAAGATGGGATTAGCACAGGATCGTATTGGATGGCACAAACAAAGGGAGGCCTATGCCCAGCAGTGGGCTAGATCGGGCTGTGGATGATGATGATAGTTTGCGGATATGTTAGTGTTTCAATCACCCCTAAACTACTGAACCGATTTGGATGAAACTTGGAAGTGTAGATAGTAACCTAGAATAGCATATAGGCTAAAATGGTGGTGCCACGCGAGCGAAACCGTGCGCAGAATCTAGTATTTTATTACTTATTATAAATCCTTCCACCACACTGGTACGAAAGACAGTCGATTAAGATGATGAAAAATCGATTTAAAGTATTCGTTCAATTTGATATGATAAAATATTATTTATCTTCACGCTGATGTAATTATACTCTGTTGCCTAAAATTATCATCTCTTTGTATCAGAGGTCAACAATCTGCTGGTGCGTTGACGTCAATTACTTTTTTTAATTAATTTATTACTGGGCTGACTTGATAGGTTTTTTTATTTAACACCCAACTATCCAGCCCCCTTACCATGGCGATTGTCTAGGTACCGGAAAATAGATAAAAATGACAGTAATGACATTTCTACCCGTTTTATTCACATTCTAATGTCTTTACTGTCATTTTTATTTACTCTCCGGTATCTAGACAATCACCATGCTAAGGGGGCTGGGCTGGGGGGTAAATATAATTTCCTCGCTTTTGAACTGCATTGCAATCTCATAAAATGGCGGCGCTTTTCCGCCAGACGTCAAGTGGTGTCACTAGTGTGCAAGCAAAAAGAATAATAATTATAGCGAAGCGTGTGTGTGTGCAAGCGAGCGAGCAGAGTTATATAAAATTGCAATAGAATGCAGTTCCAAAAACTGCCAGGAAACTTTTACACGCATACAGAATTGAAACAAATGATGAATGGAAACCTGCCTCGGAAGAAACCAATTAATGTTGAGGATTGAAATAATACTGGGGAGACTATTTTAAAACTAAGGCAACTGGAGAGACCTTTGCCCAGCAATAGGACGAATGTTTTTTTTCTGAAAAACATAAGGGGTATTTTTTCTGCATTCCAATGTGCAAGTAAGTTCGATTTATTACCATCTGCCCCCACAAACTGAGCAGACGGTAATGGCTATCGGTAGGTATGAGTTAGTGGCCTACTCTTGTAACGGAGTTTTTAGACCGCATAAAATGGGTAGTTAGAGGCAAGTCTTACCTGTGCTGTAGCGCTACTAATCCTAAGCATATGACCTGACCCACGTCCACTTGAGTGGGCCACTCGCCCGTCCCGATAGCGCCAAATACGCCACATTCGTGTGTCAATCCTGAAACAATTATAAAAAATTATAATAAAACTTTATTATGTAACATAATTATCCAGCAGTGGGAAAAATAGGTTAAAAAAAATATGTTTAATCTAACAACAGCGCCACTGAAAACCAGCGCTCCAACACTCTCGAGCTGTTGGAGCAAATGCTGAGGGGTAGCCGCATTCACCCACAAAATTATGTAGATTTAAGTACCTATTGTAACTGTTGTATATGATGTGGAGAAAATAAAACTTTATTCTATTCTATTCTAACAGGTGAGTGGAAGAGGAAGGGCTAAGTGAATCGACTTGGAACAAATCGGTGACATTTCAGAGGTCAAAAGTAGGTAGCATAGATTTTTTGAGCATGTAATGAGAGTGGATGATGCAAAACAGGATCGTAACAAGTAAAAATCTGTAGTCTCTGCCTACGGCTACGGGCATGGTGGTGTTTTTTTCATGAGAGAAGGGTAGAGTGATAAGCCGGCGTGCCCTTTCAATTGCACAAAAACAGTTAATACTGAAATACACGAACTAAATAACTGATCAGAAAACGAACTTCTTAAACGAGCTATGTAGGTAGTTAGGTACATTTAGCATTCAGTTAAACTTGTATCCGCGACCTAGTTATCTCCCCACGTATTGACCGTCTCGTCAATACAGCGATAATATCCAATAAAATTCCATTTAACTCCAGTTACGTAACAAAATTCCCAATGAGGCGATAATAAAAAGATTTGCTCACGTGATTCTTTGATGTGGTCTCGTGATCGGTCAGGGTTGTCGCTTTTAAGAGCATACAAGGAAGAATGGTTCTTTTCTTTCAACCTATACTTGGGATAGTATAGGTTGAAAAATAAAAGAGCTGCTGGGCAAAGGTTCTTAGATTTTTTTAATTCTCTTTTTCAACATCAACATCACATCACATAAAACAAGCCGCATCCCTTTAGTAGATAAAAAATAATATATTTACTAGTAAGTAGGATTTATTGCGCCTTAAATAACATGACATTTACAGTAAATGTCATGTATGCACATGTCCTCTTATGTGACATGCTTGATGTATTGGCATTTATATCTTTAATCAAACACAAATGACCTCTGATTTCGCGAATATGATCTCATGTCAATACTTTAAACAAGTATTTGAACTTACTAATTATAATATAATTACTTAGGAATGCGTAATATTGTGTAATTGAGTAGCACAGACAAGGCAACGGCCTATTACCCGACTGCGTAGGAGTGTTATGGTTTAAATTAAATCTGGTCCTTGCCAGATAATATTTCGTCACTTTGAAACGTGTTTGGTAGCTTCTAGACGGAAAGTACCAATCAAAATACGAACATCGAAAACTTCCTGGATTTTACCTTGAAAGTCCAAACAGAAAATAAATAGATCACCGAAAAGAAAAGGTCCCAAACCGTGTTAGTTGTACTGTGTTTCAACTTTTGCCCCATCCTATATACGAAAGGACATGAATGAACACGGAATTTCGTGGAACTATCAAAAAACCTATGAGAATTTATAAAAACACGTAGATGCTAGCGCCGCGTCTGCGTGCCATCGTTAATGGAAAGGACTCTAATTAAACATTATCTTCCTCACCTGATTGTACCGCACCCCTGCCATGCCTCCGACTTCTAACTTTGACCTCCCCGCTATCACACTGACAGTTGGACTGACAGTCGCCCCGTAGCCTCTCCATAGCCTCCTCGGCACGCACCTCGTTTACACTCGGCCCGGCTGGACCTTCCATGGTTATGTTATCTGGAAATTAAAAAAAAAAAATTATAGATAACTGTATTCACTGTTCTTCACGGTATGGGTCGCGAAGGAACAGGAGTAAAATCACCTAGTTTTAAGACGTTTCAAAGTGATCCCAGCGGTCCTACTGAATAAATGCTTTTTGACTTTGACATCATTGAGGAGATATCAAACGAAAAATTACATAAATATTCACAATTTCTCAACTAAGTTACTTAGGTCTAGTATTTCCCCAGCAAAGTTGATCGAAGGTACAAGGTACCACATTATAACAGAGCCGTATTTAATAGGGTGGACTCTCGATTTTCAATCCAATTTTCAAGTTCTAATCCTGGAGCATCGATAAAATCATTGAATAAAAATTAAAAAAAAACGCAAGGAAGCTTGTGATCATGTCTTTCGTGTGGATAAGGACGAGTGTATGGCAAGTAATAACACAAGCTCTGCTTACTTTGGGGCTAAGATGATGCTGTGTTAAATGGCCAGCATTATTTATTAAGTACTTATGTGATCTACTGAGTTACTCAGTAAATATAGCGCACATTTACAAACAGACATAGGGATATGTCATTCCGTGTTTGTTTTTGTTTTTACGATATCCTAATACGGATTCTTGGAATAAGAGCGATATCAATAATGTATCCACAGAAGAGACAAAACTACTTTTTTTTTGGCACTACCGCTTGGCTCTACACGTAGAATGAAGATAAATTTTACTTTCCCGTGACACTAATGGTAGTGCTACGGGTAAAAGTACATTTCCAGTGACACTACCCTGTTGCCAGTAGTTTCACGGGAAATATTTCCCGTGCCACGAGTGGGCTACACACAATACGACACATACATAGATCAAGTCACAGTGCAGCGCACTAATATCGTGTGAAGCTGAGCTAAGCTGCAGGTTTCCTCGCTGTTTTCCTTCACAGGATGCACACACACATAGAGCCTTGATAATGACCGACGAGAGCTAGACACTAAGCAAATTGGGAGCATTGAAATTGAAAACAATGTTTGCATCACAGGTGGTATCAATGTTATTAAAATAATCTGCATCAATCCATAGTAACTCACCAAAAATACAAGTTTATGCAACCTCACTTATTATGTCATTGACAGCGTTGAACTTTTAATCATTTATTAAACAAGGGTGATAGGCCGACAAACAGTAGCGTAAGATGACGATTGAAGACTAACTCGCTTGTCGCCAGGGTTAATGTTATATGTCCTCTACAATCAATAATAACTTTGTTATGCTGATAAAAGAGAGCAAAACATGCACTAGTTTACTAACAAAACAAAACATTTTTCCTATTTTTACTCCAAACCTTAGATAGTGTAATCGGGATGACGGCAAAGGTTCTTTTTGGACGTCATTGATGTTTTTTTTGTATTATTTTTCATTTATATTTTTTTTAAATAGCTTATGTGTACTTAGTTATAGACTAATCTAGCACTAGGTATCTAATCTACATTAATATTATGTAGGTGGTAGTGTATGTCTGAAAACCCGTTTATTTAACCAGTGTGTTCTGCCTACAATGACTTACGGTGCCGAGACATGGAGGCTCACGCAGGAGGCTGTGTACAAAATGAGGGTCGCACAGAGAGCCATGGAGCGTGCCATGCTCGGCATCAAGCTTTTAGACCGAGTTCCCAATACTGAGATCCGGAGACAACAAAAGTCATGGATGTCGGTATGCGGGTAATGGAACTCAAGTGGAGTTGGGCGACAGTGGATCAGGCTGGCACAGGACCGGGAAGAATGGCAAAAGCGAAGGGAGGCCTATACCCAGCAGTGGGTGAAATCGGGCTGCGGATGATGATGATGATGGTAGTGTATGCTGCTACAGAACCAACCGGCTATGTGTCACAGTTGTTGTCCATTGTAAAGTAAAGACTAAGGTATTAGGTACATATCTACACAGGATTACGAATATACATAGGTACCTGTGGCCATCATAGAAATTCTCTTAGATCTATAGAAAATTCCTAGATCTTTTGGAGATGTCTAACGGTACTCCGTAAACGGTCTCCGTCAGTGGTATTTTCAAAAATTTAGTAAGTGCATTCCCACAATCTGCAGTTTTCTCTAATATTTTTGGAACGGTACGGTTTTCCTTTTCGGACGGTATCGAGGATGGGGGCTAGAAAAAAAAGGGTTCGATTTTTAAGGTTTGGTCACGACTCACGACACATACATAGGTCAAAACGTCACAGTCCGAAGAGCGCAGTCGCGTACGGAAAAGCGTTTCTACTTTCTAGGGTTCTCATAATTGTCAATACATATTTAATTTATTTGAAAAATGCCAAATGTAAAAGTTGAAACTTCGTTCCAACCGAGTTCCACGGAGGTTCCACGACACTCACATACCTACTTTTTTTAGTAGGTATCTAGGTACCTAGTACCTACCTCATCTTGCAGTTATTTTAACTATAAGATGGATACACAAAAAGTTATCATTTGGTAAACATATTTTTTGTTTACATTACAAACATGCGTAGATTGCATTATCCTCAATAACAATCTGACTAAACCTGACGAAAAAAACACGATTTACGTCATCGATTATAATTAATTCCAAAAGCATATTTGGCTGCTTCGTCAATTTATATTTTATATCAATAGAACTCGTCGTATAGTGTTTAAGTCGTATAGTTTTAGTATCACAAATATGTGTTTGGATATGCCTCTGACTACCCTTAGACATCTTCAAAGGATCTGGAATAAGTAACATAAAAAGATCTGAGAGAATGTGTACCGCACCTTGGGGATACAGTCGTGAACCTGTTTACGTTTACGTATAGTGATACCTAAAGAGTTGCAGCGATTCCGTTTGATCCCATAGTTTGAAAAAAATATAAGTACTAAGTACTTAAAAACTCAAAAAAATATATATAACGTATATAATTATGTACTTAACGAAATATCATGGGATCAGATCAAAGTTGGCCACTGACTCATACGAACCTATTTACTTTTATGGGATCATGATGAACATGGGATAGACATCAAGTGCTTTACAATCCCATTTTATTTTGAGATCCGTTCAAAATATTTATAAATAAACATTTGACATACCTAAATAGCGAAAGCAAAGGCGTAAACAGTTCAGTAATAGAGTAGCAATGTGTCATCATTGTGGAGCTGTAGGGGGTCAGTTATCTACTGACACGAGTACATTTCCAAGGGGTCGCGGCAACCAACTCGATATGATATCAAGGGACAACGTGTTTACAGTTTCGTATTGCGAATTCTGATTGTCGCGTGAAATGGATTAAACATTAACAATTAATCTAAAGCACCTACTTCTCCTATTGTGTCCCACAGTATTGTTACCTACAGTCCAACTTATTTTGGGAATTCTTTGTTGCATGACATATTATTTAGATATTTAGAACTATAAGCACGTAGGCACGTACCTAAAAGTTACCACTACATCTACGATCTGTATTTTAAGCCATGTTTGAAAATAAAGCGGCGTTGACACCATCAGAGTATACTCTGACAGAGTGGAATCTGATGGCTACTAGGACGCTACTCTGATCGTGGCAACCCCAATCAGAGCGCACTCTGATGGCGGCGGCCCATCAGAGTTGACTAGGACCGTGTTCTACTCATCAGAGTTGGCTCGTACGAGTGGGGAAACAAAATGGCGTCTGCATAGAACAATCAAAGAAAAATAGTCCAAGTCAATCAGAGTACAAAGAAAATGATCAGAGTCAACTATGATCGTGTCAACAGCTATCCTAGTACAACACTCGTATAAGTACACTCTGTCAGAGTATACTCTGATGGTTTATTTTGTGCTGTAATCAAGTCATTGTGGTTTAATCGAACTTTTTGTCGATTTCTTTAATAATTTCAATACAAAGGTCTATTTATAGATAGATTATTACCGCGCGTGACTTATTCTCAGAACTAGGACTCGGTCAACGCAACTTATCCACATGACCATGCTGTAATCTTATCGGGATTAGGTTCTAGGTCATGTCGATTGCCGATTCGATTCCTTTATACTTCGATGAATTTTAAAGATAGGTTTCTCTGTTTTTTTTTTTATTTGTAGGACTACGAAAAGAAAGCAACAAGAACCACGAGCAATAACTATTTCTTCCGGTAAATCTCTGGGACCATGTGTAAAGATCCGAATATTTCCGACACTGAATTTTTACAAGTTACAACGAGAATCACCTAGTAGATATTAGAAACCAACGGACATAGTTTAAAAAAGGCTTAGGCATATCATTGGCTTAGGCACTTTCTCCGATCACAAAACAAAAGTAGGTAAGTAATATTCCTAGATCATGAGGCAATGTCCGTACTTAAATTAACTTTATTACATAAGATATGACGTAATATTAGATCACAATTAGCTAAACAACATCAAATTTTAATATTAAATAAATAAAGGTTACAAAACGATAGTACAATTCACGACCCTAAGGTCATTTTTGGTACGAAGTTCCTTTTCGGATGGTATCGAGGATGGAGGCTAGAAAAAAAAGAAGTCTATTTACCGTCACGACACATAGGCCGAAACGTCACAGTGCGAAGTGCGCAGACGCGAAACAGTCCATAGATTGTTACACTAGGATTTTAATATTTGACAGTAATTTATTTGACAAATTCCAAATTTCAAAGTTGAAACTTCGTTCCAACCGAGTGTTCCACGGAGGTTCCACGACAATCACGAACTTTTTATTTTTATCTAAATAAACTAGTTTTTTTTATTTTTAAAGTTTTAGAAAAAAAAAAGTACACATGTAGGTACAGATAATGTGTCGTATCCCCAAGCAATAAGGAACAGAGACATTCTCTTAGAATTTTTGTAAAGAATTAAGATCTACCAAACCTGCGCAATCTTTTAGTGCACCTAACTTCAGAGAGATAAAGATCGGTTGTGCGTACTGTAATTATTCTATTTTCTCAATAACATCAACCTATTGATAGACGGGGCAGCAAACTGGGCCAATAACGTCGCGGCAATTAGCTATTGTTGTGAGATAAAAGCATTCAGATTAATTATTTCTGCTTAGGTACTGTAGGTAGATACGAGTACCTAAGCATTAGGATTTTTTAATAAACAATAGCAGGTTCCTAATGCTTCATCATCATCTCCCTGACCTTATCCCACGCTAAGTGAAGTGGGCACAACATGTCTTCTTCTTCCACTCACTCCTATCACTTGTCAACTGTGCATCCACTCCTTTATATCCAGGTATCTAATGCTTATAAAATAAAAATTATAAATGTGACCTGGTAAAAACCAAATAAGATAAAAATATAAATATGGGCAGGACACGTGGCCAGGCGTGATGATGACAGGTGGAGCAAAGTGCTTACTGAGTGGTGGCCTAGAGAGGGAAAAAGGAGTGTTGGTCGTCCACCTACAAGATGGGTCGACGACATCGTGAAATCCGCAGGTCGAACATGGGCAAGACTGGCTCAGGATAGAGGCGAATGGCGAAAGCGAAGAGAGGCCTATACCCAGCAGTGGGATGACAAAGGCTGATGATGATGAAATATGACCTACTAAGTATTAGCTTGTGTAAAAAACGTTTTTCAGCATGCTATAGAAAATAATTTACCAATATATTATATATTTTTACCAAATTGACATTGCAGTGCCCAACAGGGTGTATGTACCTCACCCACTAGCTTACCTAGACCTAAGCTGCACCTATGTACATACAAGCAATGAATAAATGAATATGAATATGAAAGTTGATGCAAAAACATACTAATACTATTTCATGGTAAATGCCACAGATAATGCTGCCAGTGTTTTGGGCACGTTTTCACTGACAGCTACTTGGATCACTTAAGCTATCTTTAGATCGTTTTTCACGATCCTTGGATAGCTCAACTCAACTGAATCTTGTGTTAGGCAAAGTGCCATACCAGTTGCCGCGCATAAAAATAACATTGCAGATAGGGGCCAATTGATATGTTGATGGAATGAAAGACAAGGACAAAATGGCGATCATAGACAAACACGCAAATATTTACACAATCTGACTGAGTAAGTTAAAGCACTTCTAAAAGGAGGTATCATGCTAAATCTTTGTTAAAGCAAGTGATTCTAACGAATGGTTGCTGACCTCGTTTTTATATGAATAGATACCTACCTACTTTAGGTAATAATAATAATCGCAAACATTAATAAAATTTTCTTAGGAACAGCAAAATTAGCTACCAACACATCTTAATATTATTTTAAGTACCTTCGCATTTTTAAGTTCTCTTATAAGTGAATGGATGAGATCACAGGGCCGATTAGAGAGGGAGGTGGCTTATGTCCAGCAGTGGGCTATTATTTGAGCTGTCAATGATGAAGACTTCTGACTATGACGACCTCTGTGGCGCAGTGGGCGAAGGTCCGCCTGCGACACAGAAGGTTGCGGGTTCGATCCCCGCCGCGGAACAAATGTTTGTATGACCTACAGATATTTGTCTCGGGTCTGGGTGTTTCTATGTATAATATGTATGTATTATACTTACTTTGGGGCTAGATGATGCTGTGTGGAAAGTCCAGCATTATTATTATTATTTATTTGGTGATCTGGTCAGCTCGACTCACGGGAGTCGGTAAATAACTGTTGTGCACGGGCCTAAGCCAAGTGCACATCAGTGTGCTCGGCTAAATCAGTTGCATCATTTTCTGATCGAGATTCAGCCTGTAGAAATTTCCTAACGATTCTACAAGTATTGAGAACAACAGCTTTTTGTAGTAAAACAAATGTGTGTTTTGGTAACCCTAACATAGTGAGACATGAGAATAATTGTGTGGGTATGACGCCTGTGGAAGATAACACGATCGGAATAATTGAGACTTTCTCTAACCTCCACATGCGAGTTATTTCATCTTTTAAATCTACATATTTCGACATTTTCTCAGATATTGTGCTTTGTAAGTTGTGTGTGTTAGGGATCGCTATGTCTATTAGTAAAGCAGTTTTGTTTGCTTTGTCTACTAGGGTTATGTCTGGTCTATTGAAATGTACAGTTTTGTCGGTTAGGATGGCTCTATCAAAATATAATTTATGCATGGAGTTTTCTAGAATAGTTTCAGGGCTGTATTTATAATAGGGTGTAGGTCGTGGTGTTGATGCCTCAATGAGATTATATTTTTCTGCTAGACGTTGGTGTATGATGTTTGCCACTTGATCATGTCTATATTTATAATCTGTTTGTGCTATCATTTTACAAGCCCCTGTAATATGCTGAATGGTTTCCGACGAGCTATTGCATCTACGACAAAGATCAGTTGAGAGATTACGAATTTTCATGATGTACTTCTGATAATTACGGGTTTCAATGACTTGATCTTGGATCGCGATCATAAAACCCTCAGTCTCTGGGAAGAGTTCCCCACGTCTGAGCCATTCGTTCGACGGTAGGCTGGCTCAGGTCGTGGCGATGTCGACCATGCAGAGATTTGAGGGTCCATTCGTTGATTAAATTGATTGATTTATTATTATTATTATTATTATTTACAAACAAAAAGTATATAAGTAGTTTATCAGTCATCTAGTACCCATAACACAAGCTCTGCTTACTTTGGGGCTAGATGATGCTGTGTGAAAAGTCCAGCATTATTTATTTATTTATTTATTTATGAGTAGGTAAGTTTATACTAATTTATTTATTTATTCCAATTTTATATCAAGACTGAAAAATGAGCGCATCGAATTATAATGTAGAACGCATATTTTTTTTGTGATACCTATCTAGGTACTTGGTAACTTTAATATTACCATTCTTCAACATATCTTGTACCTATCTAAGCACAATTTGCTCACACTTTGCAGTGAGGTGGATGTGCCACATGCATGAGGAAAATGTACAGTAATGATATTAAGTGCAGAGTATGATGCAGTAAGTCAACCAATAATTTAATGTTTTAGCAGAAATAAACTTGAGGGAATTGGGCTGGGCATGTCTGCCGTATGCCAGTTGAGCTGTGGGCGAAGGTAGCCACCGAGTGGCGCCCCGACCCAGCGAGAAGGTGACGCGGCAGACCAAAACGGAGATGGCGGGACGAACTCGACCAGTTTCTAACGGACTGGCGGGATTTTGCTGTAGACCGAGATGTCTGGAGGGAGTGGGGGGAGGCCTTTGCTCAGCAGTGGGATAATGGCTGATAATAATAATAATAATTTAGCAGAAAAATATAATGCATAGTATTATATAAACACAGTAAAAGAACTCATAAAGAAATATAGTAGTTTACGCTACCTACACAGTTAGTGTCAATCAATTTAAATTATAATTTTTAAATGTGGCACATTTTTAATCAATGGAATGGAGGACAAAAATTTACTATGTATTTAAATTATTTGAACGTTGTTGTCAACCATTGAACTTGTTGCTTAAATTGTAAAACTTAATCAAAAGTTACTTAAATTGGTGTAAAATATAATTTTAAAAAGATGTAATACATTTTTTACACATATTATTGTGTTATTTATGTAGGTAGCTTGAGCAACCAATGCATAGTACAAGTTTAAATAAAAGACTTAGAACACAGACAATAAACGACAACTGGTGAAATCCAGAAAAAATATTACATTTTTTTCTCAAAGATTGTATTTATCCAATTCAATTCAATTTAAAACGTTTATTGCTTCATGTTAGTAAATAGATCTTAAAATAAAATTGTGTTTCATAACATGAGCCCCGCTGGGGCACTGCAACATTTGGTACTAAGTTTAGGTATTTCTAACTACAATCTAACTTAATTTTATTTATATACTGATATTAAATGAATGACTTGTCTAACTAACCTACTTATTCTGATCTACTTCGCTGAATAAAATATCCAAATAAATTATTTCCAATGTATTAGTAAATCCACTGCTCCAATTTGCTAGGAGAAAGTCTATATAATGTATTTCATCAAAACCATGTGGTGTTTAATATAACCATGCCAAAATAAAACGCATCACCAGGCGATCCAAATTCACAAGAAACATAGGCTCTACATTTTTGCTGAATATCAATATTTGGTTTGACACCTGTTTTTTAACTTAGGAAAACTTTGAACTAGATCTAAAAATAGTAATATCCAAGTACTCACCTGATTAACGAGGTTTATGATGTCTCTAATAAGCCTTATAATTTATAAACAAGCTGTAAGTAACTTTACGTAGTACTCGTAACGAAGCAACAAGTTATTTAGCAAGAAATAAATTGAAGCTGTAATTTTGAACTGATGTTTGACGTTTGTGTGCGAGTGAGATAGAAGCGGGCTTAGTAAAAAATTCATACAACGATACTATTTCTTGATACTTTGCTGTTTTTTTTACAGAGCAGCGTTCTTCTATCCTTCGAAATTAAGATTTTTGTTTGAGAAACTTTTGTTTGAACTTAGAGCATTTTATCCAATGCTCTTGGAGTTTGTTGCAAAATAGTATGTTTCTCTATGAGGAAAACATAAATAAAAAATCGCAATCTTTGATGTTATATGAGAACCTGGGGTCATAGCTACATGATTTTACTGCGAGCGCGAAACTAATCTAACAAAAGCCAAGTTCGGACTAGCCTTGTAATTTAGTCGAGTAGCGAGTAATAATAGTCGCCAAACTATTCGCTACTGCCCAAAAATCGTTCGCACGGAATAGGCTACTATTTTAGTCGAGTAGCGAGTACGATGCACTGTTATCTGACGGATTTTTGATTTTTTTTTATATATAGGTAATGCTAAATGCTTGTATGATAATTATTAAAACGGAAATAAACAAACCGCATTTTTCTAGTAGCTTTTATCCTTTTTATTTTCATAAATGTTCATAGTTGTACAGCGTGAAATGAAACTTACTAAATGTACTCGACTAAAATCGACAGATTCGGACTTGTTTAGCCAGTGAACCAGTAGCACGGACGCGTGGTGGGAGGTGCTACTCGCCCAAATAAATAGAATCAAATGGATCGACTCAACTAAATAGCTCACTAACCTAACCTAGTCGACAAAATTTTTGGTGTTCGGACACGTTTTGGTACTAAGTTACTCGTTACTCGACTAAAAAAAATCACACCCACCTAAAGTATCAAAAAGACGCGGTCGCGCTACGATAACTGTTATCACTTAGTTTAGCAGCGAGCGTAAGCACGTGTGTTTTCCACTTTGATACTGGAAAACAAAACTTATAAAAGGCCCTCAGCGTCTTGAAGAGCCATCGCGCGAAACCCACTGTGTTGAAAAGCCGCCTGCTTATTCCATTTTTTGTGCCATAAAAACTACGAAATGTCTCATCCCAAAGAAGGTACCTACTTACTTAATTTTTTTTATTTACATTCCTGTCAGCTTGAGAAAATGCTGTCAATTTAAAAAGTGATTCCTAATTTGGCCTCTGCATAATGTAAATAAGCTATGCTTTTGGTAGGGTTACGTTGTAAGGCCGGCGCCGGCGCCGCTGGCGCGCCCACATCCAGCCCCATCGGCCTTGGCAATAAATTACTAGATGAGACAGACAGTACTAAACACCACTACATCAGAGGCAATTTTTTATAATAGATTGCTAGAGGTGCTAGGTAGGTCTAGGTAGGTGGATAAAAAAAAGTACCAACCAAAACTAAATTTTTTTGTTCGCACAATTTTGGTGCAGTGTAGGGTAGGTAGGGTAGGACTTACCTACTTAGGTAAGTAGGCCTAGGCGCTAGGTCTTAGGTAGGTCTGCACAAAATAGCAAATGGTACCTACCTACGGTACCTAAGTGGGTAGGTACCTATCTAATCTAGGTAAAGTAGGTATTTAGGTACAGGTATGTAAAAATGTATAAGTAGGTTCCTACCTATCTGTACCTACCTAGACTGTGTTTACATAGGTAAGGTACTACACACCTACCTACTTTATCCCACCTACGTAAGGATGTGGTAAGGAGTAGGAAGTTAGGTTCCTATAGTGACAGATCAAGGATTTTCTAGGAGGGGCTCGTCCCATCACCTAACCCACACTTGTGACATAAATTAGCCATAGTTGGACGGACCGGTAGGCGGCGCTGATGTAGCGACCCAATTTTAAAAAAATTTGAAAGTGTAGGCACGTGTAGGGACTGCTAGGTTTATCTAAGTTTTATCGATATGTAAATAGGCTACTACCAAATAATAGGTGGAAAATTAACCGACATAACCATCTTTTTCTACTTTCAGTTGGTGGTTATAAATTGGGGAAGCTCCTCATTGAGGGGAAAACGAAGCAAGTTTTCGACCTGGTAGACCACAAGGACCAATGCCTCCTCCTCAACAAAGACCGCATCACCGCCGGCGATGGAGTCAAAGCCCACGATTTGGAAGGGAAAGCAGCCATCTCCAACCAGACCAACGCCAAAGTGTTCGAAATTTTGAAGTCAGCTGGTGAGAACACGAACTTACCCACATATTAAAAGTAGTTTTCCCTGTGGAAAACAAGCAGAGGCTTATAAATCTTTTAAACAGCATTTAGAGCAGACTCGGATCTAGGGAGAGGCAAACTGGATACCTGCCCCAGTTCCCCTTTTTGCCAATTTCGGCGCGAAATTCATATTATTTAAATGGCAAGGATTAGGTACATGGTCATCATATTTATACATAGAGCTGACTAGCAGATCGCCATTGAGACCATTGAACCTAGTATTAGAGGTATCATACCTATGCCAATTTTCTACCTACATTCGTTATTTAAGAAGTAGGTAGTTTGACTGAGCGAAGTAGGTACCTAACCTAAAAGGTTCCGTGACAACTAGAGGGCGTGTCTTGTATATTTAAGCGATAACTTTTAAACCGTGTTGGTAGCACCAGCGTCACGAAATTTCAAGATAACTGTATGCCTACCTAATTAATATGGGCTAATATAAAGTTATTTTATGACAATAATCAAATATTATAATACCTTTGTAATTTTGATTTCAATTACTTACAATGAGCTATTAGGCACTTTCATATTTTTAAAGAAATACTGACTTTTATCGATTTTTAAATACCTACCTACATAATACTATTATTTTGTAAAAACTACCGCTATGACCATGAATTACTTCAGTCGTATCACCCTGTAATATTGTGCAGTTGCTTCAATCTTCAAACTATTTACTTCACCCCGATCTGACCCCAGAAAACAACAAATAGATAGATAATCGTTGTAATAATTATGAAATATCGACCGTTTATGTGGTCGTATCGCAGACGCAAGAACATAATAAGATGTCACTGTTATTGGCTTTTGATAATATAATTGCTGTGTTTTTTAAACATTTATTATATCGTTTTTTGCTATAGTTAGGTCTAGGTACTTACTCATAATAATATGAGTAGTAATCATAAAAAATATATTATATTTTTTATAAAAATTTATAAAAAAAAAAATTAAAAATATATTATATTTTTTATGATTACCTACTTACCTGATAATATTATGTAAAGTATATTTGATGATGATGAAAGTATATTTAAGTAGTATATCAGCCATCTAGTACCCATACCACCAAGGTCTGCTTACTTCGGGGCTAGATGATGCTGTGTGAAAAGTCCTGCATTATTTATTTATTATTATGTTGGTAGGTTCCTTTACTCGGTCTGAATAAATATTTTTCAAAAGTAGGTATTTCACATTGGACTAAATGCGCTTCTTTTAGAGTTTTAAGTTATCTATACGGGAGACTAGTCTGCATCGACCAATATTTTTGACACCATTCGGGTTACTACGTCGATATTCCTTGACATTCAATTATTACTTTATCCGTAGGATGTTTTAACAGACTTTTGATAACAGGAGGTCAGCTTTATCTGATGCTGATGTTTTTATAGACTTGAACTTAGGTGGTCCAGCATTGTATGGACTAAAATAAATTAGCACGTGATGTGAGAATATTTAAGGGAGCTTTCATATTTTAGGTACCTACTTTTGTAAAGTGTAGTGAATCTGTTTTTAACCCCCGACGCAAAAAGAGAGGGGTGTTTAACGTGTCTGTCTGAGTATCTGTGTATCTGTATGTGTTATCGTAGCTCCCAAACGGATGAACCGATTTTCGTTTAGTTTTTTTTGGTGTCATAGATGATTTTATCCCGAGTGTTCTTAGCCATGTTTTGTTACATGAAAATCTGTTCAGTCGTTTGAAGATCATCAGCTCTTTTCTAGATAATGAGGGGATCTGACTAACTTCCTTATGACTAATGCTTCTAGAATTGGCGGGGGTTTTTTCGGGTTTGTTTATGAAATGAAATGAAATGAAATGAATGTTTATTCAGAAAGGTCTTAACTAACTAAAATAAGTAACAATCTTGTATCGAAGTAATGCAAGGGGAAGAACTTACTCGCAGCAAAATTGCTGTTTGTAGTTCGTTGTTCCCATATTACATAAGGTGTAGAGACCTAGTTCTAGATTTTGCTTTGAGCATCTCGTTCTAACTAAGTATAAGACTTGTATGTAGAAACGAGTGATCGCTGCTTCGGCTAGTAGATAGGTAAGTAGGTTTGAGCTTATTGTCGACTTTGGAGAAAGTGCATATTACTAGTGTTGATTCTATCGAGATATTTTCTTACAAAAAAGATTATTACCTCAGTTCTAAGATATGATATGTTAGCTGTATAATATTGCGAAGCGAAGACTTTCCAATCCAACGCTTCTTTTACCTAACTTACTTGTACCTTAACCAATACAATTTCCAGGTATTAAAACAGCGTTCGTCAAACTCGCATCACCAACAGCATTCATCTCGAAGAAATGTGACATGATCCCTATTGAATGGGTGACAAGGCGTCTTGCAACCGGCTCCTTCCTCAAGAGAAATCCAGGAGTGCCAGAAGGGTTCCGTTTCACGCCACCCAAGCAGGAGACATTCTTCAAGGACGATGCCAATCACGATCCGCAGTGGTCTGAGGAGCAGATCGTATGTGCTAAGTGGAACATCAACGGATTAACTATTGGTAAGGAACCACATTATGCTAACCTGTTCTTGGAGCTTAAAATCGGTAGGATATTGCGAAACTTCTCATAGTTTGATCTTTATGTGAACACCTGAGAGTGGTCTCCGGCACTTAATTTCTTACTACTTATAGCTTAACTGAATTAACAAGTTTTGACTTTTGGAAGATATTACTTACCTGAGAGTGGTCTCCGGCACTTAATTTCTTACTACTTATAGCTTAACTGAATTAACAAGTTTTGACTTTTGGAAGATATTACTTATCGATGATTAATATTGTATTTCAGGTCAAGATGAAGTGGACTACATGAGGAGAGCCACAATCCTTGTATTCGAAATTTTAGAAAAAGCATGGGCCCTCCGTGATTGCGCGCTTATTGACATGAAAATCGAATTCGGAGTTGATCTTGAAGGTAACCTAACCTCGTTTCGTAGAAATATTGGATATTGTGGTTAAAGATGTTTATTTCTCAAAGAACATGGTTCACTTAAAGAGAAACTTAATTTTAACTTATGCTAGTACAGAATTGTACTGGTTGAAGACCAGCAGTATATTAATTAAGCATACTTAATTTCTACAATTTTTAAACTATATCAATATTCCTTAGAACATAATCCTTTAATCTTTTTTTAAAGACAACCATACTTATCGCTTCTTTAACATTCTTAGGCAGATTATTATGTAGTTGTGCTCCTTCAAAAGTTAAGTAGGATATTATCATTACATAACAATTAGATACCCTGATGCTTTCCCCTATAATGTTATCCTGTTGTTTTTCAAAGTGAAGTCATTCGTTACGTTACTGAGGGTGGTCAAGTTCTTGGTAATTGTATGAGATTTTACGTAATATTGTCCTATCATAATGGTTTTGTTTTGTTAAGGCAACATTCTACTGGCTGACGTTATCGACTCCGATTCGTGGAGGCTGTGGCCTTCTGGTGATAAGAGGCTGATGGTTGACAAACAGGTTAGATTAAAATATTATATTTTATCATATAGTTCTCAATAACCCCCCCTGTGCTTAAATAAATGAATTTTGTTACCTCAGATTATCTGTTAGGTAAGTTAGTATGAGTCAGTGGCCAACTCTGGTAGGTGAAGGTACCTTTTGAAAAACAGTGAGAGAATGGTATTTTATTGTGCTAATATTTGTTTCACAGGTGTACAGAAACTTGACCACAGTGACAGCAGCTGACTTAGACACAGTTAAGCGCAACTTCTCCTGGATCAAGGATCAGCTGGACTACTTGAAGCCGAACATTCATCACAAAGTGGTCGTCTTCATGGGATCCCCGGCTGACCAGGAGCATTGCCAGAAAATTGCTAAATGTAAGAGCGGTCTAAATGATATTATAGTAATCATTCTGAATAAAATACTATAGTATTTTATTCAGTCAGTTTAAATCACCTAGATAGTAGGCCCTGGTTCTTCACAGTACCTATTTATCGCGAAGGAATAAAGGTAGAATTACTTAGGTACCTCTTAAAACCTAATGGTTTTTGCTAATCCTTGAATTTGAGTTTTTTCTTATAAGAAAAATATGACCTCCTCAGCGGCTCGCGAGCTTGGGCTAGAGGTGGACCTCCGCGTGACCTCCGCGCACAAGGCTACAGAAGAAACTCTGCGCATCATGCAGCAGTACGAGGACACGCACGGTGCGCTGGTGTTCATCGCCGTGGCTGGCCGATCCAACGGACTCGGGCCTGTGCTGTCTGGCAACACTTCATATCCCGTCATCAACTGCCCACCCCCGTCGGACAAACTTGTTCAGGTGATTATCCATCGATTCACAGCCTTCTTTTTAGCGTTCAACGTTCAATACTGGCACAATTTAGCTAAAGTCTCTCTCTTTCCTTTTAATTTTTCAGTATGTCCCATTATTTGTTCCTATCTCCTTATTTTCAGGACATCTGGTCATCCCTATCAGTGCCTTCTGGTCTGGGCTGCGCAACCGTCATCTACCCAGACAGTGCAGCACTAATGGCCGCGCAAATCATCGGCCTCCAAGACTACCTGGTGTGGGCCCGTCTCCGCGTCAAGCAACTCGACATGGCCGCCGGCTTGAGGCAGGCTGACAAGAAACTGAGGAACTAGAATAACAAAAATAAATACCTATACTTAGGTACCTACCTAATTTAAGCTTTCCAAAGTGCCTTTGAATGTATTTGCGTGGTTGCGTGTAAAAACACACGAATTCGTTTGTGATCCTTCTACTTACTAGGTATGTATTTTGTAAAGTTTTTTATTCCGTTGGTTGAATGAAACATTCCGTTGAAATAATAAATCTACTTTTTTAATAGTAAAGCTGGTGTATTTATTGAGATAATACTTGAGATGTAGAATTTGACAACCTCGCAACTCATCATCCTACGTTATTTTCAGCATCTTTGCCCCACATGATTCACCTGATTACGTCCCCTGGCAAAACCATGTATAAATACGCCGGCCGCCGCAGTAGCCCTTAGCATGGCGATTGTTTAAAAATGACAGTAATGACATAAGAGTGTGGATTTAAAACGGAGGGCTTAGTTTTCTTCATAGGTTTTCTTTCATCAAAGGCTGGACCCAGAGAAATGATAAACTACTATTAGTAACTAAAAGGCCTACTAATTTCAAAACGCGGTCCGAAAGGGACAACTAATAACAGAGTGGTGTCACATTCTATAGGGTGACCATAATTTATGAACGAAGTAGGATATTTACGGAAGTAAGATATTTTGTTGCATTACAGGGGCTTCTAGACAAGCTATATTTTTCTGCAATATGTGGCTGCAAGTGCTGCAACCGCTGCACACAGTGGCCGGCAACATTGCAAGCAATCTACATCCATGACATGTAGTTTGCAATGAGTTACTTAGCTTACTAGCTTACTTACTAGCTTACTTAGCTTAGCTTAGTGACATCAAATATTTTTAAAAATTTTTATTTTCAAATCATGACACATTATTGTATTTAGTGAAAAATTAAAGAAATTCATATCTTTAACTCTTTCCGATTAATTGAAAAAAAAAAAAATATCATTAGACCATATAGGGAACATAGAGAAAAATATTACTGGACTTTTGAACTAGCAACACCCAATGACCGAGGCTAAAAAGACTTGTATCCAAAGCAATAAAATTTAAAAAAAATTAGAATCTGGCTAAAAAGACTTGTATCCAAAGCAATAAAATTAAAAAAAAATTAGAATCAGAGATGTTCTTTCCTCACAGAGTACTTTTTTTTTTTTTTTTTTTTTTTTTTTTTTTTTTTTTGGCTTCGCAAAAAGTGTGCATGCGCCATTTTTCATTGTAAAAATTAAGGAAACAAAAGTTATGAAATACCGCGGACTAGGACGGGTCAGGAGAGGTAGTGGATACAGGTAGGAATTATAACTAAATATTAATAGAATAAGTAATATAAAAATATGTAAAATTAAATATTAATATTATTGTTAGAAATAAAAGAAGCTAGACAATTATAAATATTAGAATCTAAAGAAGAAAGAAGTACAGTAATATTGGTTGGAAGAGGAACATTACAAGATAAGAGATCACAAAAGAAAGAGGCATGGTCATACTGTGGACAAGCAAAGAATATATGATTTGTATCTCCAAATTCATCTCCACAAGTGCAGGGTCGGTTCAGAAATGATTTTCATCTTCGATAAATGTGCTGGGGTACATGAGTGCCCCAGACGCATTCGTATAAGTACACAGAGTACTTACTTATCCTCAAAGGCAACACCGAATGTCAGGCTGTCATTTCAGTAATGTCAGTGTCAGCTGTTTTGCGAAGTAGCCGTGCGGGCCTGTGTTTTGGAGTTTTAGGTGTAAGAAATTCGTTTAGATCTATTTATACGCAGAAAATGGCTGAGAAATCGGCAGATTACTCTTCTACGAATGGTTTTGAGAGTAAAACTCCGTTTCTAATTGGTGTGGCGGGCGGCACGGCTAGTGGGAAGGTAAGCATGAGGTGGACTGTTCTGCACTTGAATTATATTGATTTTCCTGGCTTTGATTCGAATTACGTAACAGGTTCTCGTAGACCCTCTTCTATTGCAGGCTTGAAGGTCAAGGTCGAAGAATAGTGGTGTGCTATGCAATTTTGGCTATAATCATGCAATCCTAACCTCTATCACCTTGTTCAAAACAAAACAATCACTCTGGAACGGATGAATGTACCTTTTTCACCAATAACAATTTTCATTTCTTTGTTCTTTCGCATGTTTTTTGTTTTAAGTCTTGGTCAGGTTATACGTAAGGGTGTGCAGTGATTAGAAGGCGGCCGGGACTTAGATAAATTTCGAGAATTTTTTTTCTTATCTTTATTATTTACTTTTCTTATAGATCTCGTAAAAATAAAGCTTTTTTGCCGTATATTTTTTTTTTCGTCCGACTTGTAGTTTTTGAGAAAATCGTGCAATTAATTTATTTCAAGACTTTTTTTTTTTTCCTTTTTTTATCTGCCATCGGCTCGTCAGCCATAATCAGATGCGTTCTGGGTGGAGGAGATTTAGGAGCAGTTCCATTGAATTGTCCTAATTACGGTTTTTGAACTTCTCAGTTCCTCTGGTCAAGCGAGAGGATATACCATCTCTTAAGGCCCATTTCATTGACTACTGTACTTATGTTGTGTCTATTTTGACTATATCTTTTACCGTCTGAAAAGGAACATCGTTCTAAAATAAATCATGAATTCATATAATACCATTTACTTGACAGTCAACAGTATGCCAAAGAATAATGGAGAAGCTAGGACAGCAACATAAAGAGCAGACTGAGAGGCGGGTGGTCTGCATCAGCCAGGACTCATTCTACCGCACCCTGACACCCTCAGAGAGGCTGCGGGCTGAGCGAGGGCAGTTCAACTTTGACCATCCTGACGCGTTTGATGATAAGAACCTATTGACAGTACTTAAAGATATCCTGGCGGGGAAGAAGGTGGAAGTGCCGGAGTATGACTATATCACAAATTCTATCAAGTAAGTGTCGTGATTTCTTTAGTAATAAGTATTTGAATTTTTAAGAGTATGCCTTTTTGTCACTTTGCCAATGAACCAATAAGTAAGTTCGTAATTTTAAGGATGAATTTTTAAATCTTAAAGACTAAGTGTGGGATTAACTAAAAACTGGACAAGTGCGAGTCTGACTCGCCTGCCGGGGGTTTCTTACTGAAGGTACAAATTATACATTTTTGTGTTCTTCTCTTTAGCCCGCACCGCTCTCACACAATCTACCCGGCTGATGTGGTGCTGATTGAAGGCATCCTTGTATTCTACTTCCCCGAAGTCCGAGATCTGTTCCACATGAAGCTGTTTGTTGACACGGACTCGGACACTAGACTCGCGAGAAGAGGTACTATGATTTGTTATTTGTATAGCATACATTTTGAGCCATGTTGGTCAAATGGGGTTGTGCCTCGACTTTCAATCTGAAGGTCGTGGCCGGCCGTGCATCAATGAATTTTTCGTTTCGTAAAATTTATATGCGCTATAACACGAGCTCTTGACGGTGAAGGAAAACATCGTGAGGAAACCCGCAGCTTAGTGTGGTAGGGTGAAGTCAGGCTGTTAATGATGATGATGGAAAGGAGAGCTTGTAGTCTGAAAGTCGTCAGTCTGTCTGAATCTTAATTGTGCATTACTAGATTTTTCATTTCGAAAATATGCGCATTATCACGAGCTGAAGTGGTGAACGAAAATATCATAAGAAATCAAGTAACTAGTCAGCTCCACACGCGTTAAAATTTGTATTTCCTGTAGAAAAGCTTATTAAATAATGCTAAATAAAACATTTTACACATCATCATCTAGCCCCAAACTAAGCAAAGCTTGTACTATGGGAACCAGATAACTGATATCATCACCCTGATACAACAGAAATAAGAATTACCAACAATATTAGAACTTAAGAGTGTGCCATAAGCCGCCATTTTGTAAGCGGGACAGCGAGTGTGATTTGTTCGGTGTGCGAAAAGTACAGAGCGATAGATACGCAACGTCGTTTACAGCGCCAAAAGACTTTTTACCTAATTAGAATTACAAGTTAACAACCAATCGAAAAATTTAAAGACACAACTAAAGAAATACATATACATTACAGTACGCACAATCGTTCTTTATCTCTGCGCAGAACCCATTTTTGATGACGCCTAAAATCGTGCTATCTCGCTTACTCTAACAAACCTGCGCAATCGTCTATTGCACCTAACTTCAGAGAGCTAAAGATCCGTTGTGCTTAGTATAGGTTTCTTGACAAAACAAAAACCCTATTACCCCCAAAAACTTAACTACTTATGTAAACCTAACTGTAATAACTCTACTTTTTCACAAAAAGGGTCCGAAAGAATAGAATTTACGTAGCCTAATGTATAAAACTATTTCTATCAAAACAAACTCGTAGATCTAAATTTTGCATTTCTAATGCATTCTTTCTAACAAAATATGTTGAATATCTATCACATCTATCTCCTCTAACACAGTCATCACAATTCGTCGATGTTACTTTTTTCATGAGAAAAGGAAATTTGTTTCAAGGGATATATATGACCGGATTTTAGATTAGATTAGATTATAACATTATTGTACACCATAAAAAAGTAACAAACAGAAAATAAAAACCTTGATAACAAAATGTGCAACAAAGGGTGACCTTATCGCTAAAAGTGATCTCTTCCTGGTAACCTATGTGTTTTAGATAAAGGACTGCTTCTCAAGTATAATATTTATTTCCAAGTTATTTTTCACCATTTTTTACAGAACATTTGTGACACACAACAATAGTTTGACAGTTTATAATAAGTAGCACGTAAAGCGGCCAGTCCTAACTAAATCAGCCTCTTTGGAGCCAACATACCACCCGCCAAGAACATTGTGATGTTCTTTATAATTGTAGATTTGCTCTAGTATGTATTTTCCTTTGGGTGGAGGATCATTGTAGGTATATTTTTCTAGTTTTCGCTCACATTGTAGTTCAATCTTCATCTTGGTTGTAATAGTTTCGGAGTGTAGTTCCCAAAACTTCTCTAGTAAGTTTGTTTCTTCTTCATTTACTATATGTAGGTTCAAAAACTCTGTGTCTCTGTTGTATCCTCATTCTCTCTCGTACAGTATTCTAATGTCATTCACAGAGTATTGATCAGTATTGTTGTCAGAGTAAAGTCGAATCTCTTGTTTGTATTTATAGTCATTGTGTAGGTGTTCTTCGTTTTAGTATGCAAGTTTGCAACTTCTTAAGATAGAATCCACCCCAGCTGTGTGTTATAATCTAGTAGAGAACCAGGGGGACCTTTGTGTACACCTTCTAGTAGAATTTGACTATAATCTTTGCAGCTCAGAGGATGTTAATTTATTCAAGAGTAGCGTACGTTGAGTCTGCCATTGGCAACCCGTATAATAATCCATGTTGTACACACTCTCCTCTAAGGCAATCTTGTTAATGTATTCAGACAAAAGGCATCGATGTTGAACTGATCTTCATTGAAAGAAAGTGGACTGTATGTTTAATGTTACCTTATGTTATGTCTGATCTTAGAGATTGTGTTGTCACCTAGTCCACAGACTGATTTGATGACAGCTGTTGATCTGGTCTAGGAACATCTGATGTGATGTGAGAAACTCTCTTTGTTGTAGTATTGTTGAATGTGGCGATACTTGCTATTATTATTCTGCTACGTACAGCTTGTCTCTCCTCCTCCTCAGAAAATCTGTAAGCTTTTCTAGTGGTGGCAGGGCAGTTCGTCGTGGCTTCCCAACTTTTCATCTTTACTACTCATGTTCGTTTTCATCTAATGTTATTTATGTACTGAGCTTAGTTTTTCATTGTCTGTGTTGTTGTTTGTTTGTTTGAGGTATTAGCAGTCATTTAGTAAATTGATTTTGATTTCTACGTAATCTATGTTGAGACGGTCTTCTGGTGTTTTATTGAAGTTTGCATGCGCCTTTTCAAGTTGTGATTTGAACACCATCTGCTCATTCATCAATCCTTCATTGGCAACGTCGTCCGCGTCGCTGTAGTTACTCATTTTCTTCACAAATCGTTGTAAGTATAAATTTCTCTAGCACTAAATGCAGTATGTTTTTATGAAGAAGAGAGTTCATGTATTTACGTGAAAGCCAATCACCTTGAATCTTAAATCTCAATCTTAATCCGGCTCGAAGGACCATGTTTTAGATAAAGGACTGCTTCTCAAGTATAATATTTATTTCCAAGTTATTTTTCACCATTTTTTACAGAACATTTGTGACACACAACAATAGTTTGACAGTTTATAATAAGTAGCACGTAAAGCGGCCAGTCCTAACTAAATCAGCCTCTTTGGAGCCAACACTATGTATGGATAGGACAGAAATTACTAGAAAAAGGACGTCGGCGTACAAGAAATTTG
This sequence comes from Epirrhoe tristata, assembly GCA_951394285.1. Classification (NCBI taxonomy): domain Eukaryota; kingdom Metazoa; phylum Arthropoda; class Insecta; order Lepidoptera; family Geometridae; genus Epirrhoe; species Epirrhoe tristata. The sequence continues at coordinate 11,437,763 of OX596139.1, forward strand.
TAAAAGACTGTTTGATTGTTTACGTTATTATTTGTATCCACAGTGCCCCGAGACATCATGGACCGCGGGAGAGACTTAGAACAAGTCCTCAATCAGTACATGAACTTCGTGAAGCCAGCGTTTGAGGAGTTTTGCCTACCCGTAAGTTTACACAATCAACTATTCATTATATTTGTCCTTATAAAATGTATGTGCACTATGCCAGTTCTCTCAAACGGTGAAGGAAAACATGGCGGGGAAACCGGCATTTCGTAGGTCCTACATGTGTCAGCAGATGCACAAGAGGAGCCTCTTTGAGTCACACTCAAAATCACCACACTGGTTCTAAAAACTACCGAGACGACAAGAAAATGTTATGTTTGAGAGTTGTTTTAGGATCGTTGTGCAAGCAGCCCAAGATATTATTTTTGAACTTTTTGGCGATGTCGTATGACTACTGCAATGCGATTCAATGAGGCGAAAGTGTGGATTATTGTATGTGGAGATCTGTGATCTTTGCCCTCTACGGGATAGAGGCGTAATATCCATGTGTTATAAATGGTAGTAGACAACGAACGGACGAATAAAATACTAAAGTGAGACTGATAGAATTTTCTATACTGGTCGTGATTTTAAATCCGAAAACCACACATTTCACTTCCTTTAGCTATGGCTCTCCTCTTGCAGACAAAGAAATTTGCTGACGTGATCATACCCAGAGGCGCAGACAACTTAGGTGAGTTCACACTTTATTTTTGAATTTTATATTACTTATAAATTTCATTTCATTACCCGTGATTATCGTTTAAATTCCCGTAATTATCGTTTGAATACCCATGATTATCGTTTTGAATATCCGTGATAACTGTTTAAATATCCGTGATAACCGTTTAAATATCCGTGATTATCGTCTAAATACCGATGATTATCGTTTTAAAGATACATTAAAACTTTAATTGACACAATATCCGTGATTATCGTTTGAATACCCGTGATTATCGTTTGAATATCCGTGAATATCTCAAATGTCCGTATTATATGAAGGTAAGTAGGTAATAGCCACTGCAACGAGCCCCCCTCTCCCCTTGCAGCGGCTATAACCTCTGATATATAGCTGAGGCAAGACTTAAGTGCGTTTTCACTTGTTGCAGTGGCTATTGATCTTATCGTTCATCACATTTGGGATATTATGTACAAGAAGCGGCAGGCTACTCCGAAGGTTAACGGCTTCAACGGCACTCATCATGAAGTGGAAGAAAATGGACGAAGATTATCAGGGAGCTCTGAAGATACGCTAAGTCGATAGTGATAATGGTTTTAAAGGGTATTGTAATTGGTTTTGGAAACTACCCTATACTTTTAACTGCCAGAAATTCCGATTAAAATACCCCTCCACTGATTCACACTAAATTGGAATGCATTCAATTAGATCAACTTCAGGGTAGATAACGTTTTTTGAATCGGATGGTTTTTTCCGATTCATTAGCAAACAGAAACTCAGAAACTTATGTCATTGGTCAAAATCGCTGATGTTTTTACGACCGTCGAATGGGCTTCCGTTACGGATGCTTCCGATATCTGCTGAATCGCCATCCAGGTCTTTAAGATGGTGTACTAGGACCACTTTTGAAAACTTAATCAGTGCACTCAGTTTGAAAATGTTCTTTGACTCTGTTCATAAATAAATAAATAAATAATGCTGGACTTTTTCACACAGCATCATCTAGCCCCAAAGTAAGCATAGCTTGTGTTATGGGTACTAGATGACTGATATACTACTTATATACTTTTTGTTTGTAAATACTTACATATTATACATAGAAACACCCAGACCCGAGACAAATATTTGTAGATCATACAAACATTGGTCCCGCCGCGGGGATCGAACCCGAAACCTTTTGCGTCGCAGGCGGGCCTTCACCCACTGCGCTACAGAGGTCGTCAATGTCGTCATGATTAAACGACGACATTATGTACTTTGATGAACTACATTCGCCTGCAATAAATAGTAAAACTGAAATCAATGTACAACATATTTGAAAAATATCCAATTTATCGATGATCCGCCATTTATGTTTTCGGAAGTGATCCTTTTACACCCTGTTAGTAAATGGGCAGTTGAACATAGTAAAACAGTCGGATGGTAAAAACATAAATGTACGTTTTTATAAATGTGAAAATCGCTTATTGAAGTTTTTTGTTTTTTTTTTTCGTGAAACGAATCCAATTCTTTTAAGTTTTAGGAATCATAAAATTATACTTTGTTCATCTGCCCTGTTATGAAACACGCGCAAATAATTGTATATTATGTTATAGTTGTTTTCACATAGGAACAGTTCAGTGACAAGGCTCTTTTATGTTAACTTATGAAATAATTAAAAAGGAAATAGACTAAAACATTTTTTTTAAGTTGATTCTTATAATTTTCACTAGATTTTATTTTATTTCTTTCAAAAATTTTCATATTTGACAGCGTGAAACGTAAAACTTCTATGCTGATTACGATTGGATACGTTCCTACGTAAAAATACTATAATTTATATTGATTTTAAATCCTTTAGTGTTAGGTTAACACTTTAAATAAAATATTGTCTAGGTATATTGATATTTACATACTATTTGTTTGCGCGAAAAAACCACCTCCAACTTAGAATATCAATTTTAATGTTTTTTTTACCCGATAGGGTAATGTTTTCCTACTTTACGTTATAAGTTCCAACATTATGTTATTTTAATATAAGGCTGACGCTTGCAGAAGCATAGGATAAGTATCAAAACCAGGCTGACGAATTTTGGCACAGTATACAGGTACTTTTAACCTGGTCCTCGGTTAATTACGTTTTAAGCATCCATTTATCGCCAGGAGTATTAAGTGACTAGTGATTCAGACTTTAACGGAACGCATTAGGGTCGGAATCAGTCAGCTGTTCAACTCCAACCAATCACAGAGCAGGAATTAATCCAAAACTGACGTTTCTTGCACTGTGATTGGTGGCGGTCGGTTGAACAGCTGACCTATTCCGAACCGAATGCAATCCGCTGAAGTCTGAATCAAGGGCCTGTATAAGCGAAACTAGTGATTGACACAAAATGCGAAAGTGCCAAAACTCGTCAGCTTTAAGGCAGTTACTGACACTCCTGCCTGCGAGGCAATCTCAGCATTGCCTTATAGAATAGAATAACATTTATATTTCCTCCACAATACAAAGTTAGTACATTGGATAAACATATGTGATGTGTATCGACAAGCAGTCGCATTTTGCTAGATTGCCCATACAGCAGGATTGTGTAGAAGAATTCCAAAATTGTCCCTAGGTTGGCACGATAGGAATTGCTCTTCCGTTGGCGTCAGGAAAGGCAGGTGTGTCAGTCGCTTTTAGAGTAATCGATATAATATGTTTTAATAAGTATAAACAAAAAATAAGATAAAAAATGCCACGTAATTTTCAACACATTGAAAAGCGGAGAGAGCTTTAGTTCAAACTTGCATTGGACTATATTTAGGTTAGCCCGGACCAGTTTATTTGAACCAGTCACATTTACAAATTCAATGCTATAATACATAGTATTATGTGATGATTAGGTATTTATTTAGATGAGTTAGGTACCTAAAATGTGTTTCCTGTGATATAAAACTGACTAGAATTGTGCCTGGTTCAAAAATTGAGTTGGAATTGAACTAAATGTATTATTTTAGGAATGTATTTTGATTTAGTATAATTGCCGGTTTTTTGTATGCATCATTATCCATCCAAGATATTGTGAATTCGGCAAGAAACCTCAAAGAAATGACACATTTCTCAGACAATTAAAAGTTCTTACGCTAACATTATTAGGGTCATTGTATTGCAAGTTTAGAAAATGCCTAATTTAGTTCGACCTAGGAAATTAATATAATTTTTAAAAAAACTTAGGCCTTTACATCTATACTAGATGATTTATACAGCGTCAAGAGGCAACCTATGCCTACACTTAACGGGACGCTGTAGTGCCTGGGACATTGTTTGAGATGGAATAGGCTTGCTCAGCACCTAAACCATCCTCTCAGCTTAATCAGCCGCCCACAGGAAAGACGACGTCAATACGTGTGGAGCTGACTAAGCTGCGGGTTTCCTCACGATGTTTTCCTTCACCGTTATGAGCTCGTGTTAAATTAAAGCGCATATAAATTTTTCGAAACGAAAAATCCAGTGATGCACGGCCGGGATTCGAACCCAAGACCTTCGGATTGAAAGTCGAGGCACAACCCCATTTGACCAACACGGCTCAATATAATTTTATGTATTGATTTATCTAAGTACTTGATATGCATCTGATATCCTCAATGCATTTATTTGTTCTCAGTGATTTCAATTATTTTATGAACTGACTATCAATTATTATTTTTGCATTTATTTTGCACATTTTATGGTCTATATGCATTTTCTATATATTTACCAACTATGTGTACTTTATTACAAAAGATATTACTGTATACTTCGATCAGCTATGTATCGCGCACAATATAATATGCATATCGTATATTTTGTATTTAATGTTGCAATTTACATTGGATTAAAAAATATATTTAAAGCATAATCAATCATACAATTATATATTTAATTCTTGATGAATTTATGATTTGTTTTTACTCGTATAGTTAAATATTTATTTAATTAAAATTGATAATGTAAGTACATATTAATTCTGTACAAGGTATCTAGTATATGAAAATGATAAAATTCCAAAAACATTGTACTGATCTAGGTTAGTATTGCCCCAATGTATCTTGACACACTGCACAAAATATTTTCTTGAAAATGTATGTATATTATTGTGTTCTAGTAACTACTAGTGTATAATGTAACCTAGATATAGGTGTAACTTTGTATTAATAAGTGTTTGTATCCCAACACTCGTTTCATTTACCCCATACCAGTGTAAGTTATCGAATTTGTCTTTACAAGTTACCCTATAGTATAGGCTCAATTTACCTACATTGTCACGGAATGGAATGAAATTTTCGTGAGGAATACAAAAGAGATCGTTTCACTAAAGGTGTAGGTATTTTGAAATGACGTTAGAATATAGGCACGCAGTCAGCGTCATCAACTGGTAAACCCCCTAAGAAAGCAGTTTCAACCATACGAGTATAAGTTGGCGGTGGTGATTTCTAAAACGAAATCCTTTTGGTTTCATCCCATACAATGGCAGCGAATGCAAGAATTGGTTTTCAATAATTATCATTTCACCAAGAATGCTATTTTTCGAGCACACGGGCGCTAAATTTTACTTGTCGGCGGACTAGTTTCTCAGTTCTCATCTTCAAGAACATATTCTGAAGAAGCACGTGTGCTTGCAGTGGCGATAGACCTGATAGTGCAGCACATCTCGGACTACCTGAAGCGCAGTCCGGAGAAGACGCGCGTGCACGTCGCCGCGGCTCCCGCGCCCGCCAGCCCGCAACGCGGCGGGAAGGGCGGCCGGCCGCACTAGTCGCACTGGGTGAGTCTATGTATCAGACAGTCTCCACTGGAGCTAAAATGAATCACCTAAAAGAAAGCTAGGCCCCAAACCGTGTTTGTTGCCCTGGTGCTTCACGGTATTGGTCGCAAAGGAACAGAAGTAAAATCACCTATTAAGACATTTTAATATTTTTAAGTGATCAGGCCCGTGGTTCAGACTTCAGCGGAATGCATTCCGGTCGGAATAGGTCAGCTGTTCAACCGACCGCAACCAATTACAGTGCAAGAAACGTCAGTTTTGGATCAATTCCTGCACTGTGAATGGTTGCAGTCAGTTAAACAGCTGACAGATACCGACCCGAATACGTTCCGCTGAAGTCTGAATCACTAGGCAGGAAACTGGTCAATTGCAAAATAGCTTGTGCGACAGGCGTGTTAGAAGGTAAAATTATTGGACAACCTATGGCACAGGGCACGTAGAACGTGCTTGTTTCATCAAGTTTGCGTTTGATCCAGCCTGCGAAATAATTATGTTGAAACCCTATTCTATAAGTTAGTATGTCTTATATTGTTTCTTTCTATTTTCAGATCCAAAGTTGTAATATAGTGAAGCGGAAATACATCTTAGAAAGAAATGGTCTGAGGTATTGTTCGGTTATGCACCGATAGATGTGTCGGAGTGGCGGTTTAGATTTTATTCACTTTTAAATATGCAATGTAAGCTAGTACACACTTCTCTAGTAACGAGGCCTTTTTTTGTTTATGAGGCAACAGGAGACGTAGATAATTTATTTCATAAAATACCAAAATGGCGAAAACAATCCTATGCCACGTAGCAAAAAATTTAGAGAGAGCTAAGTAACCTCACTTAAAATATAGAGACTGAGGTTTTCTTATACTAGACTTGTGTGTACCCACACGTAGCTATTTAGAATTAAGAATGTTACCACTACTCAATAGTTCTAGGTATTTAGTTTAAGAGCTCTTTCTTCTTTTAATACATTTTGATACTAGAGCCGCCTAGGAGAGCGCACACGCCATTTCGACGTCACTCCGCCGCCATTTTGTAAATAATTTTATAAATTAAAATCTCACAAGGAACCGACATATCTTCGTATGTGTACCTACATTTGTACAGTCAACGTCATGTTGACTCAACAATTTTGAAAAATAAAACGTATTACGTAATAGACTAGTGATATGTAGATAACCATAAAATTTACGGTCACTAGACCTAGTAAATTATATTATGTCAAAAACTTTATTTTAAAAACGTCATCAAATTCTGATACTGACTGTAAATCCCTAGTTAAACTAGTCATTCGGAATTACAACATGCTCAAATGGCTTAGTACTTATAATTTATAATTAACGTATACTTAATACGTAAGGTACTTTTTTAAAGCCAGCAAGCGTGTTTCGTAGCAAAAATATGCTTAGTTTTCGAAGATGTTAAGTTGGGATTCCATTGAGCTAGTGATTGATTGCAACCTTGTATAAATGTTTGCATCAAACAGTGGAATCAAATGTGTAGAAAGTGACGGCGTTGCGTTGTATGAACGAATTTGAACCCCTTAGTATTTCAATACAAATGGAATGTTATTTTGATGGTTTAGTAAACATATTTCAAAAGAAAATGAATATGATTGGTTATAAAACTATCGACATCTGGCTTAACAGAATCCCAACTAAATAAAGGCAGTCCTCCTTGTCGGATCCGACAATGGCGAACCTGGCCCTTAATTCATAATACAGCGGAATGCATTCGGTTCAGAATTGACCGACAGCAACCAATCACAGTGCAGGAATTGATCCGAATTTGACATTTCTTGCACTGTGATTGGTTGCTGTCGGTCGATTCCGAACCGAATGCATTCCGCTGTATTATGAATCAAGAGCCTGGCTTGAAATAAAATTACTCATTTTCGGTTATGAGCCCGAATGTGGCTAGCAAAGCCAAATTTGAAACTAAAACAATGTAACTGGCGACTTTACTAGTCAGATCTTGGGAATATTTTGAGGCTGTTAATTCGACTTATAATTAAAAGTATGTTCTTTCGTGTTGTTTATCGTTTATGCGAGTTATTTATTTTAGATTTAGGAGGGACAAGTTTGTCGTTTACGTCCCTTTTTTATTAGGAGTGTTGTAAAGGTTAGGAGTTGGCGAATCGCCATTCTCCAGTTTTAATGCGTCTCTTGAGCAATGCCTTATTTTAAACTAAGTGAAACAGCTTAGGTATTCGTAATGGGCTATAAACCATTCATAAGGCGTCTGCAGCTGTTTGTCACTATTAGTATATTTCTTGATTTCAACCAGTATTATGAATTAGGCCTTAATGGTCAGTTCTGTAGTCCCCAATCAAATTGAAGGGCTAGTTTCCATAAGATATATTATGAAACTAGAAGGAAAATTTTGAAAATAAGGATTGAATTACTGAATATATCAATCGGAACAATCGATTAGTCATTTTAGACATAACTAAGACAGATCCTTTTCAGAGTATTCTTTACTAGATATTTTTGTAGCTGACTGTACTGTAAGTTCAATTGAGAGTTATCAATACTTAACTTTTAAAAAATTGGTTGTGTATTCGAATTGTGTTTTAAAAAATCTTTTTATTTTAATTTCAAGACGTACCTAGTTATATATAAAATACATAAACGCCTATTTATAAGTAAACCAAAGATTTATTTACATATTTTAAAGTATTTTTGTGGCTATTAAAATAAATAATTTGATTATTTAAACCTTCCTATGTCGATTTGAAACTAAGTCTTGTTACACAAACTTGATTGTAAGATTAGTACCTATCTAATTTATTTGTTTTCAAGGCTTTAATCAAACACATTGTATATCTGTAAACTTTAAAATGTAGATTAAATAGAATTTCGCTAGACTAATCAAAGACAGCTAGGTCTTTGTATTTACAGACTTTAGATTTTCAGAACAGTTATAAATAGTTGTTCATCAGCGAATTTGGTTTGTACATTGTACAACTTTATCTACGGAAGAAAAAAAAAGTGATAAAAAATAAAGACCTCAAGTGCCTGAAGAACATAGAAATTGTCTATCATACTTGAAAGCAGTAAAGCCTTTATTCTGTGTAACATTCTTCCGTAGACAAATGTTTGTTATGTTACGGGATATGCAGCTTAGTATGAGTTACCGAAGTTTGAAACTTTTGTACATAGCCAATATTTATGTCATTAGTCTTATATTCCAACCACTTATGTAGAGCATTTACCAATAGAAATAATTAAAGTTTATATTTTTTTACATTAACCCGTACTAATCAGTGGGGTGTTGTCATTTCGTTGCAATCTTTGAAGTCATCGTCACAAAAAATCTAATCTAAGAAGCTATATTAGATTCGCGGCTTTTCTAATCCCTCATTAAAACAGATTATAACAGAATTGCATAATCCCACTATCTACAATTATTAAGAGCACTTGCTTCAAATTTAATACTGTTGCGCTTATGTTGTAGACTGTTTTTTGATGTAATAGTTGAAAAAACAATGCTGGTATTTTGTAAACCTAATTTATATTTATATTTTTAGTCGACACAAATGTTATAATTTATTTTTGAATTTAAAATAAAACTATTTATTTAAAAATACAGTTAAGCATTCCTTTTAATAATTCCTAATAGATTAAAATATTATTGAGTACCTACCTACCCCAGGTATTTTGGCCTTTCTCGCAGTTTGAATCACTCGATCAATATCCATTAGGTACGTCGAAGGGGTTACTCTGAGATACATCCTAATAAATGATTAATACACATTTCGTGTATGTACATTGTACAATCACCAACGAAAGGCGATTAACATTTTTTATTTCACAAATCTGAATATTTCCGAAATCCAACCGTAACATCATGACCAACATTTTTACTAATATTTGAAGATAAAGTCTTGTAAAACGTCAACAGGTTCACGACTGTATCCCCAACGTGCGGTAGACATTCTCTCAGATCTTACTTATTCCAGATCCTTTGAAGATGTCTAAGGGGGGTAGTCAGAGGCATGTCCAAACACTTATTTGATACATGCCCACATCTTGCAGAAGTTAGTCTTAAAGTCTTGTTTCATAATAATTTCCCAAGAAAAGTTTATATTTTCTTGGTTTTCGAAAATAAAAGCCATTTTAAAAAGTCCTACTGTTAATCGACTTTCGTTGCTGACTGTACATAAGAAAGAAATAGCTATAAAGAAAACATCAACTAAAATTTGTTCCGCATTTATTACATTACACATACAATAAAATCAAATAAATCGTTTTTTTAATATACACATACTTTTTCTCTTAACTTAATGATCGAGCAAAGCGTAGCACGGACTAGAAGGGCACTTTTAGGGAAATCGACAAAATTTAAATAAATGGATACTTAAATTTAATTGAATAGACATAAATGAGGCGATCAGTGGATCATAGGTAATGTTGTTAAAAAATATACATACGTTACAAGCGCGTGGAAATTGAAACATTGAAACTGTCTTATTAGCACAATTTTTACTTCAGTTTGCGTCAAACAGACCGACGCCTAAGTTTAGATCTAAGATGGATCACCTAAAAAAAGCTAGGCCCCAAACCGTGTTTGTTGCCCTGGTTCTTCACGGTATTGGTCGCGAAGGAACAGGAGTAGAATCATCTAGTTTTAAGACGTTTCAAAGTGATCCCAGCGGTCCTACTGAATAAATGCTTTTTGACTTTGACTTTGACGTTTTTGTCAATGACAGTCACGTGTTCCAAGCCCGGATGATAAACTTCGTTAATATGACCATAACGTACCTATGTATCCATAGTTTATTTAATATCATTGATCATAGCAATTGAATGTAAAAGGAGTGGATGCAAAATTGACGAGTGATAGGAGTGAGTGGAAGAAGAAGACATGTTGTGCCGACCCCACTTAGCGTGGGATAAGGTCAGGGAGATGATGATGACCATAGCAATTTAAGGCGCCATTCAGCCTATGGCGGAAGAGCTTGAAAAGAAAGTGTGCATCAGGATTGAGGGCCCACTTTTTTAAATCCTTTGTAACGAAATAATACTTAAGAGGGAGTTAAAAATTAGTAAAACTTAAAGCAATGGGCCATTAATTTCTTAAACGTGAATTAAAGCAGTTATTAATGGTCATGACTCTCATATCTTGACATAATTGTATTAACTTGAGACTAGCATATAATGAACTAATATTGCAATTAGTTGCTCGATCTATAGAAAAAATAATAAGAAGAGCTAGAGAAAGACTCAAGGTCTGGAAGAAATCGCTCACAGCGATAAGACCGCCCATTGTACTTCGCTTTAAATATTTTCCTGTATCTTTGTTTGCCTTTCTGTAATGTCCATGTGGTGTACAATAAATAATTTTATATCTATCTATATATAAGGTCTAAAGAGTTATGGTGTTGGTTTAGGTTTGTCGATTCCTTGCGCCCAGCGTGTTACGTCTTGCTTAACACGTTTCACGTCCAACCGGGCAGTTTTCAAAGAAGCTACAATAAGCACAACGGATCTTTAGCTCTCTGAAGTTAGGTGCAATAGACGATTGCGCAGGTTCGGTAGAGTAAGCGAGATAGCACGATTTTAGGCGTCATCAAAAATGGGTTCTGCGCAGCTACTTCAGAGAGATAAAGAACGATAGTGCGTATTGTAACATACTATACAGTGTAAATTCGTGTAAAAACTACCCGGTTTGAAAATTCCTTGATGCATGTCACAGCATTAAAACAATATACATATGGTTGTTCTTTTGCTGTATAAAAATTGTATATTTGTATAACACAAGAATTCTATTTGGTCATAAAATAAAATATACATTTTTAAAGCTCGTGACCCGTGTACCCACTGGCTTGGACCCACTGGTGGGTCGAGGGGTAATTCCGGAATTACAACTAACAGACCTATAGCATAGGTTGCGAGGAGCGAAGCGACGAGTGGTTAGGTGTATAGTGAACAACCACGATGCCAGATCCGAATTACCCCTAGACCCACCGGTGGGTCAAGCCAGTGGGTACACGGGTCATCTCCCATTTTTTAGGATTTCGTAACTCCCGCGCAATATTCAGTCAATAAAATGGCGGGAACTTACAATACTTCCTCATTACAAAATAAGAAATAACAGCGGATTCTACATGCACTAAATTAAAATTTACAGTAACATTACCAATAATATGAAATTGGTGTTTATCGCTTACAAATTAAGTTATAGTAAAGAATATTTACAATTACAATCGTATTTTAAACTATTTAATTGTTTTAAATAGGTATTTGAATCGTCAATAACGACTATTGAAGCTAACCGTCTATAATGCTACCATCCGCAACTTTACAGTATAACACAATCTAAGGCTCCATCCATATCCTTGGTTACATCAATACCCAACAGTCATACATAGCCGTAAAAGGCTACAATGGTCGCTGTGCAATTTCTCAGACTGACATTCTGAAATGGTTTGAACATTTCATAACTACAGCTTCGAAATAATCTGACACTACAGGATTGATTGTTTTGTTTTGGGTATAATAAGGGACTTGCTTTACGACCATTTTAGCCCCACTGATCCCACAGAACAAATAGTCGTGACAGTGAATATAAGAACTCGGGAAACATTTTGACTCACGGGATGTTTCATCCAAGGGATCAGTGGCTATGTCAGCTTCCTTGATTCACAGCAATTTATGTCATTCTAATTAGCACAGCAGTAAACCGCTAGCTACACATTAAATAGGTACCTATCTGTTTTACGGAAGAATACAAGGTTGTATCTGTTCTGTTTACCGTTTTCTTATGGCGACTCGACTCGATTCAAAAGAGGATTTTGTTCATAGTTAATGTACTCAAGACTTTTATCAAATCAATCAATCGTACGGAGTGTGAAATCTTACTAAATAGAACGGTAATTATTTCAATACTATAAAGCTTCATTAACCCTATGGAGCCGTAGGCAACCGTTCTTTAAGAACATGAGAGTAAAAATCGAGTCAAGTGTTGATTGAAGTTGATCCTGCCCTGTGTTTTTACTCCAAATCCAAATCTAATTTTCACAGATCGTATATTGTCCAACAGAGCTACAAAAAATTAATTCTGTTTTTTTTTTAATTTTTTAATTCAATAACAATAGGAATCGATCACCATTTTCAATTTCACAACGAAGGTTCAAAGCTCGATATAAAAAGAGCGTTCACGTTACAACAAGCTGTCAAATATGAACCTTATTCCGAAAAGCGTAGCATTCATAATCGCTTGTAAAAAACCTATGCAGTGCTGAACTATTTACATAAGCTTGTACGTAAATTGAGTCTATATCGCACAATTGTAATAAAATCATGGATTGTAAGTAAAATATTTGATAAATTGACTCTATTATTGTCAGGCTATTTTAGTTACAAATGCAGGCGATACCTTTGGATTACGTAGCACTGTAATTGTGCATTTATTGTACCTTTGTTTTTTTTTATACAGGGTGTAAAAAGACGTCTACCGAAGCCGAAAGGGGTAGGTACAGTATCCCAAAATACAGCCAAATCCAAAAGGATTAAAAAAAAAAATCATTATATCCGGAGAAAACCGACCTCGCACAGCTGTTCGAGCGTATGTACTGGGCGCGTTTTTATCTGTAGATTGCTGGATTTTGAGTTTTAATTGTTTTTTTCTTTTATAAATGAAATGATTAGGTAGGTATGGGCTTATTATGTTGTACTAGTAGCAAAAAACTAGAAAATAAAATAAAATGACGTAGCTAAGTCAAAAATATTTTTTGCGTTTTTTTTTCGCTAAATATGTTGATAATAATATGATTCTGAAATCATGGTCTGATTGAAACCCCTCAGTTTTCAGTAGTAGTCTTTTTTTACACCCTGTATAATTTAAGTTTTTCACAATTACTCCTTATGTTCGCTTACAGAAATGTCTTCCATTATATTGTATATCTAACTGAAATCTTTAGAGCTTTCCTAAGTAAGTCATATTTTACAGTATAATTTTTAAACAACGGTATTCATCTCATCTGAAGCTGTGCTATGTCAACTGCTATTCTAGTCCACAAAGGACTAAAAGACAATCAAACGATCAGACCTAGTTCTTTAAAATTGCGAGGCTAAAAAAAGTCTGAGCGAAAATTCGTGACTCAATTATAATATCGGTACTGAATAGGGTACTGCTTTTTTTGGTAATAAAATAGTTCTTACATTTGATGTTATAGATAAGTGTGACATAAACATTAGTATAGTGTATTACCAGTTGGGTAATACACTGCGTCACCAATTGGTAACCCCCTATTATGGCGGTTTGAACAGCGTCCCTTACACAGGGGTTACCAGTTGGTAATTACTGTACCTACATACATATAAATAGTGCACACGTGCGACTGAACTTCAAATAATGATCCTTTTTACCAGCATATTTATCATGAGAGAACATGATAAGCGCCGCCATTTCAGATTCGTTTTTTATATCAAAATTGCAATGCATTTCAAAAACTGCCTGAAATTAAGAGCTCATAGTAACTCCCCAGCACTCGATTGACTTTAACGTGGCTTTACGAATCTTTTTTAAGTGACACAGCAAGTAAAGTTAAGTCGCACGCGCAGTTCGGAGGAGGTTCGTGCTACGTTTGTCTTCGGCGAGGGCTAGTCGGAGGGGCGCGGCGGGGGAGCGCGGGGGGGCAGGGGGCTGGCGGGCACGCTCCAACTCTCTGCAGTTCCCCATCTAGATGTACGTACATAAGTTATACTTACTGCTGTCAACTTACGTTCAACGGATCTCGGCCTTCGTGAAGTAAGCAGCGGCGCAGTGGCGCTTTTTCAAACAAAAATGTGTACGGCGCAGCAAAACGAATGCCTAGATCCGTAGAACGTACTGTACCTACTGTTATGGAGGGTTTAAGTAGACGTGCTGAGTTGACGGGCGATACAGCGATCTCTGAATTCTTGGTAGATTTAAACTTTCGTTTGGATGACATGATTTTGTGTTATTATATAGTTTTTTAGTATCACAGCTACTTAATTCAGTTAATTCACAGCAACCTTTTTATAATTAAGTACACTGAGTACAGTCAACCTCAAAAACAAACACATACCCATTTATTTAGTTTAAAAAAAAACACCAACTTCTGATGCTAACTGTACTGTTTAAGCTATATGTATACTCGTAGAAGCTTGACATAATAATATGCAGATGAAGCGGAATGAAGGATGACAATAATAATTAATATAAAACAACCCTCCGAACTTTATACAACAAATATTTGGAAAAACGATGATTTCAAATTCCAACTGAAATCCATGCAGTTTTGTTAGTTATTGTGACGTAAAAAAGCTACTGACACGCCTGACTGCAGGGGCGAAGGCACTGGGACCAATATTTTTAATTGTAAAGCAAGCAATTTCCTAGATTTTTGCTGAGACTGACTGTAAAAAAACCTTTTGCCCAACAGATTAACCCTGCCGCCCAAGGCTGGCGTGTGTGTAGAGAAATTGCTCATGCATGATGACAGGTACAACACGCTCAACGGATCGGGGCATTCGTTAGGTAAGTCATTTCGATGCACGTAGACAGCTTTGTATGAAAAAGCGACTAACTTCAAGAATGCGTAGATCCATTGACCGTAATACAGGTATTGTCTCTAAGGCAAAACAATAATTGCTAATACGACAGGGATTGCCCCTCCGATAAGACAGTAATTGCCTATACATTAGTTATTGCCCCTACCATAGAGCACAGCCTATGCGGCAGCCAAAACAGTCATTGGCGATGATTCTGTTGTTCACAGACTAAACTTAATTAAACTAAAACTTGAACGTTCTTATTTTGAACCCAATAAAGACGAAAACGGCATGTCACCAAAAGTGACATTACTAAAATTATAATCAAAATGGCGTCTCTGAGCTTCTGTAACAGCTGATAGACACAGCAAGCAAAATGGTGTTGACTAATTCTACCCACAAATACTTGATTTTGACTAAAAATAAGTAATTTTAGAAATGTTAATGTAACAGTCATTCTATTATGGACTTTATCGTATACAAAATACGAATGAAGTATTTTAGTTTAGTTAACTTTAATCAGTGCACAACAGAATCGACGCCATTGCCCATTTGGCAGGCGTCACAGGCATTGCCTCTATAGCAGGCGTGTCAGTTGCCAGTGGTAGTTACCCACCTGTGGCGGGGCAGGTGCGCCGCGTGCCGGCTGTGAGCTGCAACGTGATGCCACTTGACGTACCCGCTGAGCCGGCGCTTCACCAGCCCCGCGAGTGAATGCAGCCAGCCTGCACGAGTGTCGCGCTTATACCCCCGCGGCCCTACTAGCCCAGCTCTGCCTAGATATGTGCTGTTTGGTCTATGACTTACTTACTTTACTTGACTATCCGTATATACACGAGAATTTATTGCATGGACATTTTGTTGTAGACTCATCTTCTTGCCTTTATGTTAGACTGTTTTACAGTTTTCAATGATTAAATATATTTCATTGAAGACATTTTCATAGTAATTACCTCGCTATGAATGGGTATTTCATGAAGGAAGCATTTTGTATTAGGTACTTATGTCTTATCAGACGGTGTGAGGAGAACACTATCAAATAGTTCAAGTACCATTATAATCTTTAAGCTTTAAAGATCATAGGAATTTTTCAAATTATTCAAATAGGCACAAATCGCGCATACCATTGGTTGTTTAGATTATGTTACAATCATGGCAAGAAAGAGTCTCCAAGATTGATTTCAACTGTTTTAAAATAGTGTCGTCGACCAAATAGCACATAGCCTGTTACGTATGCCTGGCGTTATTGAGCGAAGCAGACTCCCTCCGTGATGATGAGTGATGGTGACACAAAAGTCTGACACCTTGCTATTAAGCTACACGACTGTACGCTACTTTTAAGTTCGAGCATTTAATATATTTTTTTTACAGACAAAACAAAAACAGTTGAATATTAAAATTGATAGTGTTGTGAAGAAACACTTTTTTTTCAAATTATCGATGACTACGAAATACTCAAAGTATTTTTTTGATGCGTAGAATCAGTTTGAAAAATAATCTGTTTATTTAGAAACCTAACATTAAAACGCATTTTCGTAGAAAGTATTTAACTGTTTCAATAATTCCGTCACTGATTTGAACTTCAAAAGCTGTACAGATAATATGCCTTATTAGCCAGGTGTTAGGGTCGTGTTTAGTGTAGCGAGGCATGTGACAGAGCGACAATGGGCAGGCGATGGGTGGGCGTAGGGACAGCGGTAAGCACAAGGATACATTTGTTGAATCTCAAACCATAACCAACTTTACTAGTATAAACATGTTTAGATTACGGCTTAGTTTGAAAATCAGCAAATGCAAACATCAATACAAATGTACACAAATGAACAGTCTGAAATGTAGAAGAAGAATAATTTAAAAGCGATATAACACAAGTTGTTAGGGTTCTGATACACTAGTGAAGAGACTTTACGAATTATTTTGAGCAAATTTTTTATCGACAACATTTTATATCGATATCGACAAATGTATGGACAGCTCTAAACAGATAGTATAAAATGTGATTATCAAAATAACTACACAAAAATTACATTATTAAAAATGTTTTTTTTTATTTATTTTGTGCAGTTATTTTGACAAACAATGATACGAGTGGCCAATAACGAAGCTTCATCTCCGACAGTCACTTGTCAGATTTAGGGTTCATAAAATGTTGCTTGTATTTTCATACATATTCCCTGTTCTCTCCAAAATAACGTTAGCGTAAGATTAACCCGAACCTTTTTATATTGTAAATCTCACGAAATCATGAGTTTATGTAAAAAGATGCACATTCGATATACTTTCTATAAACACTGCACATTTTATTCCACAGTTAATAATTATATCTGACAAGAACAGCAACAGCAACACGCGACTTACGCCAAAGTTATAGTTTAGAACAAGGTTTAGCTTCAAAGCTAACCGCTAAGCACATAGAGTTGCGTTCTAAGCATATTTTCCCTAATGAATCATTTATTTACATGAAGGACTGAAGAAAGTGAGAATGGTATGGAGCGGGATTTGTGAAATGATTGTATTGTTTTTATTAAACTTATGATTGTTTTAGCAACTTTTCTATGCGTTTTGTTTTGCTGGAAGACTTTGCTGGTTATAACGTAGGACCAGGCCCTTGATTCATAATACAGCGGAATGTATTCGGTTCGGTATCGACCGACAGCAACCAATCACAGTGCAGGAATTAATTCCGAATTTCACGTTTCTTGCACTGTGATTGGTTGCTGTCGGTCGATTACATTCCGCTGTATTATGAATCAAAGCCCTGAACATGCTGCTATAAATCTGCCAATATAACTAGAACTCAATTGTTATTATTAGAATTATTACGTGACATATTTTTAGGTTTATGATTATTTATTTCCTCATAAGAATTTACAAATTCACTTACATGAGATTATATTTCAACAAAACATATTTTTATACATTAAATACATTTTAAGATGTTTATACTGAGCTAGGTCGATCATCTGGTTAAGCTAATAATATTAAAGTAATTATAATTATGCATTACACTGTGTGTGAGTGAAAACTGCCATTAGATCTGTCTCATGGCTACCATAGTAGATGAATAAGTTGTAAAATGAAAAGAATCGAATATCTAGTTACATTAGCAAAGTATGTGCGTAGTAAAGTCTAGTTATATCAGCATATATGTATGTGCGTAGTAAAAAGTCTATATTCTACTAGAAATCTGGGTAGTTCGTGAGTAGAGCCTCGCTAAATAACGGTTCTTGGTGAACAGTCTGTCCTGCTCTAATGCGGTAAGAGTGAGCATACTACAGCGCACTAGGCCCGGCCGCGGGGCTCGCGACTTGCGGGACACATCTGTGAGGACGTATGCTCATAAATTTATGGGTTTGTGTTGGATATATATAAAACTTGGGGGGGAGTGAACATAAACGAACGAACGAAATGGGTTAGTATTCTAGGGAAACACGAATAAGAGAGTAAGTTTGTGTTTGTGTAAGTCTGTATTTCCGCTGAGCTACGACCCTATTGTTTTTAAGATAGAGTTAATAGGCACCTTCTGGGTAAGCTCGCTCCATTGTAGACCTCACTCTTGCCTGTGTAAATCTGAGGTCAAGAGCCGACCCATTCATCATAAAAAAAAAAGAATCGCTTCGTAGGTCATGTTTATTTTTCAGTTTCGGCTACTAAGTCGTAAAGCCATGGCGGAGGCCTTCTGGCAGTCTGAAAATTCCCCCTTCACCGTCAACTCTTACAAGCTTACTTACTAGGGTACCAATGGCTGGTATAATAGGGACCTCAGATTTCCACGATCATAAGACAACCTTAGCTTTATTCATCCAATAGGTTGCAGAGCATATAACGCAATCCTCTTTGTTGTCTACGCGTACTCTTAGCTAAAACGTCTTTTTATTCGTGTACTAGCTGGTACCCGCGACTTCGTCAGCAAAATAACATAAGTAGGTACTTGAAAACCTATACAAAGAATCGAAAAATCTAAGCAAATATCTCCATTAACTTTTCAAAACTCAAAATGATCGTATCACGTATAACGTACCTCCGCTCCTTTATGACCGTGCCCAGCGTTGCTTAAATTTGTTCCCCATACAAACTTGCAATTGCATTGCAAGTATTGCAACCCTTATTTTCTCGCTCCCTTATGATTATTTCCAAAAAAAAGTAGCCTATGTCCGTCCCTGGCGTATAAACTTTATCCATGCCAAATTTCAGCTTAATCTGTTCAGCTGTTTGGGCGTCAAAAGGTAACAAACAGACAGACAGACAGAGTTACTTTCACATTTATAATATTAGTATGGATAGTATGGATATGGAATTCACAAACTTACTCTCTCTCCGAATATAAACTTACTAAATCAATATGCACAACAATACAATCATTTCACATGACACAAACATAACCGTGACGTGTGGCAAGCGCAGCTTTCACGAACACCCGTCGGAGGCTGGCTGCCTTCATCCAAAACATTACATATATTCAAAATACAGTGTTGTAGCAACGTATGTACATTCTAGTAATAGCTACACAATGGCGAGACAATTTGATCGTTCAGTGAGTAACAAGAAATAACAAAAACCACGATACGACTTTCTCTCAAATCTAAGTGGTTACATTTTGGCGCTGCCCATAATTTGCAAAGGCTTTTAATATATTCAGATTGCAAGCTTTCATCGCCTACAAGAATATCAACCAGGGCCTTGATTCATAATACAGCGGAATGCATTCGGTTCGTAATCGACCGCCAGCAACCAATCACAGTGCAAGAAACGTCAAATTCTGATCAATTGCTGCACTGTGATTGGTTGCTGTCGGTCGATTCCGAACCGAATACATTCCGCTGTATTATGAATCAAGGGCCTGGTTTCCTCATGTTTTCCTTCGCGGTGAAGGACTTTATTTTTGAATGCTCTAAACTTTAGAGCATTCAAAAATAAAGTTACTGGGCAACACATACGTTTTGAGATCATTAATTGCTTAGCCCTAATCCGTGTTTAGTATTATCACAGTATTGGGAAAGAACACTGAGTAGGATCAGCTAGCTCTTAAGACAATTCTAGGTGATCCCCAGCTGCCCAAATGTATGGATCTTATCCGCTTAGTAGCTATTACTAGAATGAATACGTACGTCACGAAAACAGTAAGCTTAGTATTATATCTGTGGTATAATGTATCTGTTGTGTCTGTTGGAAACAAAGTGTGTAAGATATTAAACAATACATACAAATACTATTAAACCTTTCTGAAAAATACTATGGGAAAAATCAAAGATTATCGAAACTTAAGTATAGTTTCGGTAACAAGTAATATTTTTGTTGTGTTTATTATAAATAAAACCTAACATAAAAAGTAGAATAAATAAATATACTGACCAGGAGGAATATTTTAATTCGTAGTTTTAATCAGAGTCAAACGAATTGAGGTAGCTTCCGAAATTCAACAGCATTCCGACAAATGAAAATACCCCCTTGCATAGCGATTCATACCTCAGCGGAACGCATCCGCGACGGAACCGGTAAGCTGTTCAATCGAGCGGAACCAATCCGCAGTTTTGGATCAATTCCACGGAACGGTTCCATCGCGGATGCGTTCCGCTGAAGCATGAATCACTATGCTGATCACACAATAGGACTCCCAGAGTCGTAAGTAGAAAAGTCAAGCAGTATCCCCACTGTTAGTTTCTTGGCCAAAGTAAATGTGTCCTTATATCTAGTGTGCTAAGAGTGAGATTACCTTGGTCCTCGTGTTTGTGTTTGTGCGGCAAAGGCGAGGCGGTGGGCAGCTCGGCTCGGAAGCCGTTCCGTAGTTCCGCGCGAGTTAGACTCTGACTGCGACCTTCTGATAGCCTGCAGTATATAAACCCAAGGTATAGTAAGCACAATGGATCTTTAGCTCTCTGAAGTTAGGAGCAATAGACGATTGCGCAGGTTGGTAGAGTAAGCGAGATAGCACGATTTTAGGCGTCATCAAAAATGGGTTCTGCGCAGCTACTTCAGAGAGCTAAAGAACGATTGTGCGTATTATACGTTTACAAACTCAGCAAAATAAGGTGGCAAACTCCGAGCTTATAATGTTCTCTCGCTTGCACACTAGTGATTATATGCCAAGGCACTTGAAAGTGCGTAAACGTAGCATTACATCTAATGAATTATATGATGTTACCTATCATTCAAGAGGAGTGGGGATGGCGGGTGCGGATGCAACCTCTCGTGTAGTGACGGGGGCGCTTCAAACTCCATGCTGCCATTCGCTGGAACAAATACTAAACTGACACTTTTGTATACTTTGACCCACTCTCTCCGACTTCAAAAAATAAATTGATACTTTTCCTGTAAAACACAAAAACCTAATCCTCATAATTTTCGGCTCGAGTCCAACATTGAAGTCTGTTACTTTTTAGTGAGTAAAATGTAATTATAATATAGTAAAAAGTGAGTAACCATGTTACCTTAGTTTTGACCTTTATTTTTATTAATTTATTAGTTTACCTTCGTGTCCTAACATATGATGTTGCCTGTGGGTCCTCGGCGGTGGCTCGGGAGACCTGCCGGCACTGTGCTCTCTACTTAAACTGGAAAATAAATCAAATATTAATATTACACCGCTAAGCTACATATTCAAAACAGTTGGAGGCAAATGTATAGAGATTGCACAAGACCCCAAGAAATAGCAAATTATGAAGGAGGCCTACACCCGAAGGGTCGAAAGTGGCTAAGAAGAAGAAGAAGCTACATATTAGTATCTAAATGGACACATTGGACGACCTCTGTGGCGCAGTGGGCGAAGGTCCGCCTGCGCCACAGAAGGTTGCGGGTTCGATCCCCGCCGCGGGACAAATGTTTGTCTGACCTACATATATTTGTCTCGGGTCTGGTTATTTCTATGTATAATATGTATGTATTTACAAACAAAAAAGTATATTAAGTAGTATATCAGTCATGTAGTACCCATAACATAAGCTCTGCTTACTTTGGGGCTAGATGATGCTGTGAGAAAAGTCCAGCATTATTTATTTATTTACATCTCCCTATCTAAAAGCTATATTGCCTTTATAGCACTACAGTAGCGCGAAACAATGCAGCATTTTTTTATACATTTACTTTTCAAATACAGATTGCGTAGCATAGTGTAGCTTAACTTGTAAGTTTAGCTTACATTCTTATAAAATTAAATATAAAAACTGACCACATCTGGGAAAAATACCGAATACGGGGTTAGGAAGGAAAGTTTTAGAAAATATATTTGCAGCAGAAGGCGAAAATATTTCAAAATTGGCCTTTATTTTTTACCTTCTATGCCTCGGCGTGGCGTGTAGGTCTACTCTGGACCTTCGCTGTTGATTCTGATGGTAAAACCTTTGTAAGACTATGGGACTAGTGTTGCCAGAACTCTGAAAGAGATAACTTTTTTTATAAGCATGATTTTTATAAAGCCGCGTTGACACGATCAGAGTGGACTCGTACGAGTAATACACTCTAGAGCTGACTCTGATCGTGTCAGCGCGACTTATGATCGTAATGCAATTCGCCATAACTTAGGGATGAACCAATAGTTTACTTAAAGAATGTTCTAAAAAAAGGTCAACTCGTATAATCCCACTCATATAATAAAGCTGAAAGATTGTGAGTTTGTTTAGATGTTTGGATATTTGGATGTTTGTATGTTCGTGTAAGGATCAGGCTCAAACGACGAAACAGTTTACAATGAAATTTGGTAAGGTGAAAGGTATAACTCCAGAATAGCATATAGGCTACTTTTTATCCCGAAAAGCGTTCCTGAAAACCAAAAAAATAATGTAAAAGGACAACGGAAATATTGCATAAAAACTTTAGCAGTGCTCTGTTTGACACAAAGAGCACTGCTCTAAGGTTGCCATGACACGACTTTTCAAAATGGCGATGTCATTTCGTTCTACTATGCTTTCAGCTTTCAGCAAATCCAAAAATGAATTCAGTGTATTTACTGGTGGTGGGTTGGATGGAACAAGATAGTTTTATCTCTAATTGTATGACGAAACAATGCGCAGACGAAGTCGCGCCCGGGTCCACTAATCCATCCATACTAATATTATAAATGTGAAAGTAACTCTGTCTGTCTGTCTGTTTGTTACGCTTTCACGCCCAAACCGCTGGACAGATTAAGCTGAAATTTGGCATAGTTAAAGGTTGTATCCCAGGGAAGGACATAGGCTTTTTATCTCGAAAAAATGAAAAAATCCCGAGGGACCGCGGGTCACACCGCGGGAGCGCAGCTAGTTTTAAATAAATGAGGGTAGTTGTAGACTCACAGCAGGCGAGGCCCGCCAGCGGCTGTCGACGGAGACGCGGCGCGCGGGCGGCGGCGGCGACGCGCACACCTCTGTGCGACGTCGTGGTCGCGGAGATTGACTCGCAAAGTCTAGTTCTAAGCTCGCGGGTTGCGAACTACTGCCGCCGGCGCTACTGCCTGATGCCCAGCGTGCTCTGGAATGTGATCTATTCGTTAGTCAATAAATAACGCTGGACTTTTCACACAGCATCATCTAGCCCCAAAGTAAGCAGAGCTTGTGTTATATTACTAGATGACTGATAAACTACTTATATACTTTTTGTTTGTAAATACATACATATTATACATAGAAACACCCAGACCGAGACAAATATCTGTAGGGCATACAAACATTTGTCCCGCGGCGAAATCGAACCCGCAAATTTCTGCGTCGAAGGCGAATAAGGAAGAATTTTCATTGTAGGACGTAAAAATGACATTAGATTCATCAAATTCGTATTCAGCGAAACGCATTCGCGACGAAACCGTTCCGCTGTTCAACCGACTGCAAGATATATAATTAGAGCGCCACAAAGATATCTGAACTGGTGGTCAAAAGAGGAACTAACGACGCCATTTTGAAATGTCATGTCTGCCATTCGTTTCCAGTTGCCGTAACCGCCATTGCTTGTTTGCTCAGTGTGTTTATTATTCGTTTAAATAAATTAAAATGAAAATTATTTTTTTTTTCATTAAAATAAAAATTCTGCTAGTTTATTTTGACCTCAGATATGCTAAAAGGCCATAGACATTTACTTTCTCTATGCAAAATGCGATAGCAGATATATCCCTCATCAGATATCCTTGTGGGACTTTACCGCAGTGCAAGAAACGTCTCTTTCGGACGAATTCCTCCGAATTCGTTCCACTTAAGTATGAATAGCTGAACCTTCTTTTCCATTGAATTACCGCCCGGTAAGTTACACATATAATTTACATGGTCACAATTTTCATTCCAAAACTCGCTAACTACACAACAGTGACGAAGTTACATTGTCCATCCATTGCTGGCAAACTATACATTATACATCTACGCACAAAACAGAACGAGCAATCATCACCTTCCAGGCGTGGGCGTCACTTGTTCCGGCAACCAATGCTGCGCGCTGCTCACAAAGTTCCGAACCGGCTCGAAATGCGCGACGAAGTTGCGTTGCTCAAATCCATTGCTGGCTGGATGCACGATGTTTGAAGCGGCGCCAGCCAACACAGGCTTGGGTATCGCGCTGGGCGATGATCCCGGCAGTTGGGCGTACCAGTCGCCCACTGATACGGTGTTACGTGTTGATTTCACTACGAACGGGTGTTCTAGGAGTTTGGCGTACTTCGGCCGTTGACGGTAGTTCTTTTTTAGGCTGGAATTGAATAGAAAAATAGTCTTATAAATATTGTCATGACTGTTATTTAAACGCGAATCATCAATAACGACGTCTACTCCTGTCAAGCGTGTAAAAGTATTTGTAGATTTAAGGGCTTAACTTGAGGCAAGCCCGAAAATAAGAAGTTAAGAGATAGTAGAGGATTTAAAATATATATTAAAAAAAAAAGGATTTAAGGAAGTTATAAAAAATGTGATTTGTTGTAGAAAAACTTACCACTGTGTGACAAATGATTTAAATTCCGGAGTGAAGTTACTGTCTTCAGGCAACTGAGGTGGATCATCTGCTATTACCTGGAACGAATTAATAATAATATGATAATTTACATTGATTCAGTGACTGATTTCGCTAAGGCGCACTTAGAAATGGTTCAGAATTTTCACTTATAATACCACAAGAGCTTCAAAATTATCGGGTATTTCCCGATAGGTTCGTTGCAAACAAATGAAGGAGTCAAGTTTTTCAGGAAACCTGAAAAACTTGACGATTTTATTTGTTTGCAGGGAACCTTGAGGGAAATGCCAGATAATTTTGAAGCTCGTGTGGTATTCGGGGGATTATTTTTCCGTCCCAAATGTTGGCCAATAGAATTGCACCATTCGACGTCACGTGGTACAACCTAAAATTTTCAAAAAATTATCAGTATAATACCATGTAGGTTGTACCACGTGACGTCGAATGGTGCAATTCTATTGGTCGATATTTGGGTCGGAAAAATAATCAGATATATTTTTTTGGACAGATAAATAATGCATGACGACCTCTGTGGCGCAGTGGGTGAAAGCCCGCTTGGCACGCAGAAGGTTGCGGGTTCGATCCCCGCCGCGGGATAAATGTTTGTATGATCTGCAAATATTTATCTCGGGTCTGGGTGTTTCTATGTATACGTATGTATTTACAAATAAAAGTATATATCAAGTAGTATATCAGTTATCTGGTTCCCATAGCTTTGCTTAGTTTGGGGCTAGATGATGTTTGTGAAATGTCCAGAATTATTTATTTATTTATGACCACTGACCAGAAGATCTCATCCACTGCAAAACACAGGAAATAACTAGTAAAAGTACTAACAAGATAAAACTTTCAATAAGGAGAAGGATCATTGACAGTTTTATTTTATCATCATCATCATCCACAGCCTGACTTCACCCACTGCTGGGTATAGGTCTCCATAAGCTTGTGCCATCCACCACGATCCTGCGCTTATCTGACCCATTGACGGCCCGCGACGTGTACAATATCGTCTGCCCATCTGGCCGCATTATTTTATATACAGTTGCAAGCCATTATTTAAAAGACTGCAAATTCTTCCATTGACCTGCATGTACATAAAAGATATATGTATATTTGTTAAGCAATATCCCGGGTACTTTAGAAAAAAATCCGAAGTTCTCACCAGAAGCACTCGGCACAAGGACAAATTATATGCTCCTCCGTGCCGGTTAGAACTTGTTAAACGCAATGTCTGTTATCATGCCATTATCATTTTCAACAAATTGCCTAAAGATATTAAGGATCTGCCTCTTAATGTTTTTAAATGGAAATTAAAAAAATGGTTACTAGACAAATGTTTTTACGACATTAATGAATACTTAGATTATAAGAATTGACATTTTGTATACTAATTTATTTTAATAATGCCTGATTATGCTACTAATACTTTATACCTACTTAATTTATTTTTAAAATTTGCACGCCTTAACGACGAGGCAGAATGTATAGGATCTAGTTAAGTACTCAACTATTTAGCAACACCTATTGTACCTACATTCCTGCGAATAAATGATTATGATTATGATTATGATTATAGCATAATATCAAGTTAATGCAACACTCCGCTATGCGCTATATGCTACTGCTCCACCTGCGTCTTAACGCGTTTAGTGCCATATTCATTATATTGATAGCATTTATTGTTGAGAAGATCACATTGTTTCCGGTTAGTAGTACCTTAAATCCTAAATTAGGTTTAACTAGACACTAGAGTCAAATATGGCACTAATTAACGCGTTAAGGACGAATATACAATTTGATAGATGCCAGTTTAGGCCTGCACACAATAACAAAACACTTACGCACACTTTGAAGCCGCATCCCCGTTCGATTATTAGTTGAACGAGCTAATTTTGATACTTGAATGTTTTGTACGTACCTAAAGTAAAAAATAAAGTAAGGTAGATGGTGTGCTATAAAACAATTAAAATATTAGGTAGGTAGGTTAGGTGTATCTTTATTATTTAGCATATTATTAAGTTGCAGGATCCAGCATACCTATAGCATTTTCAATTTAGTTATTCAATATTTAATCTCAAATATCTTAGGAAATCTATCATTTAGGTGATCTTATCCCGCAATACTTTTGGAACGAAGTTCCTTTTCGGACGGTATCGAGGATGGGGGCTAGAAGAAAAAAAGCGTTAGATTTACCATCACGACACATACATAATAGGTCAAAAGATCACAGTGCGAAGAGAGCAGCCGCAAAGCAGTCCATAGATTGTTACATTTTGAGTACAGAGCAGCGTTTCTAGGATTTTAATAAATGGCAATAATTTAATTGACAACTTTGCGCACCTTTTGCACCACTTTGCGCACTCTGCGCATCTATTTTATTTCGTGCAGCATTGCGCACAACTTTGCGCACCTTTTGCACAACTTTGCGCACCTTTTGCACCACTTTGCGCACTCTGTGCATCAATTTTTTTTTGTGCAGCACTTTGCGCACAACTTTGCTCTTTTCGCGCACAACTTTGTGCTTTTTGGGCACAACTTTGCCCACTTTGCGCACTATGCGGACTTTGTGCACTATACACACAACTTTGCGCACCATTTTAGGCTTTTTGCGGACTTTGCGCACTTTGCACACTACTTTGCGCACCTTTCACACAACTTTGCGCAGTGCTTTGCGCACCTTTACTCGATGTCAGAACTTTGCACACTTTGAAAACTTTTTACTACTTGTGGTTCTGTGAGAGCAGTAGACCTTGCTTCAAAAAAATTACTAAGAAAGTAAGTACCTATCTACAAAACTAAAAAATATTTTTTTTGAAAAAATATTTTCAATAGGTCCAAGCTTTTTATAGGTGAGAGAGATGAGCTGATTCATATGAGCCCAAACACGGATATTACTATTATCCATATAATAAGTTCCATTAAACAGCTCCTGGCTCCATCATCAAAACATTTCCTGTTACCATTCTTTCAAATTGTACGAGAAACTTGACCGATTTACAGAGCTTCAATTAAATCGGCCTATTTTCTGAGGAGTTCTGTGTCCACTATCAGATCAGCTCGTTGTCACCATATTTTAAAATTGTAGATGATACTTGATCGACAAACCGAGTTTCAACTCAATCGGCCTATTTTCTGAGGAGTTCCGTTGAACAGCTCCTGATTCCATCATCAGATCAGCTCGCTGTCACCATATTTTAAAATTGTAGATGATACTTGATCTACAAACCGAGTTTCAACTCAATCGGCCTATTTTCTGAGGAGTTCCGTTGAACAGCTCCTGATTCCATCATCAGATCAGCTCGCTGTCACCATATTTTTTAAAATTGTAGATGATACTTGATCTACAAACCGAGTTTCAACTCAATCGGCTTAATTTCTGAGGAGTTCCGTGGAACTGCTCATGACTCCATCATCAGATCAGCTCGCTGTCATCATAAATTATTGCATCATCTCCAAGGACTCATAGGTGTACCAAAATTCAGCTCTATCGGAAGCCGGGAAGTGGGTCAAATTAAGCTTGTAAAATTGAACCCGGACAAACATACATACATACAAACTTACGAACATACAAACATTGCAAGTTAATAAAAAGCTTTTAAAATGCGATTTATAGGCGAGAACAGACAGACGGTCAAAAGCATTTTTTGCCAAACTCGAACGGAAGGCACTTCGCTCGCTTCGCTCGCTCGGTCAAATAAGCGCGCACCTATTATAACTGCTGACGATTTTCACGTGACGGAAAAAAAAATTGAAAATTTTTTTCGTCAACCTATTCTAAGAGTATCATCAGCTGTATCGTCCGAAACCAAAAGTATCAATTTTTTCCAGTCACAGTATTCGTATTCATACAGAATTATAGATAGAACCTTGTCGAACTAAAAAATTGAAAAATGCGATACACCCGTCCTTCCATAAGCACGTTTGACGTGCATCTGAATCGTCTGAGCTCGAATTCAGATTTATATGGTAAATTGTGATTGCGCACGCCATAGAAAATGTATGGAGAGAAATCGTACTGTTTTTTGTACATTTTAATGTACTCATAAATAAAAAACTAATTGATTTGGGATAAAAATAATTAGCAACACGCTTAGAGGACTATATAAGCTAAAATTTTCTATAATTTTTTTGTCAAAATTTACTGTATTTTTGGCTATTTTTGTTCCGATTCGGACCCCATTTTTCGTCATTTTTAGCGATTCTTGCGTTATTAAAAGCATTTTTTTGTGGAATTTTTGTATGGGACTACCCAGTTTTTTTTATCACCCCGTGTAGATGAATACTTTAACTTTAATTTTGTACCACAATTTTACTACAGCAGTGGTTCCTGGCTCTGCAAATGGTACCGAAAAACCATTAAATTTTGTATATTGACCCTTAAGTCGCAGATGGAGCAGTAGCAATAGAGGAAGGTATAGTAAAAACACTAACCCTAGTGAGCACTTCAAAGTCGTTGGTACAGTCTCGGTAAGGGAAGACGCCGGTGGCTAGCTCCACCAGCGATATGCCGAGCGACCACACGTCGGCCCTGATGTCGTAGTCGGGCCGCGTCGGGTCCGGCGGGTCTATACGTTCCGGCTGGTGACAATGTCTTAATTAGTAATCTATTAGAATGTTGTATTCTGAAATTAACAATAAAAATTATAAAATATTTTAGGATATGTAGGTCATAAAAACATTTGTCCCACGGCGGGGATCGAACCCGCAACCTTCTGCGTCGCAGGCGGACCTTCGCCCACTGCGCCACAGAGGTCGAATATCGAATATCGTTATGAACTTATACCGTCAAAAGTAAAAGATTTTACAAAAAACTGAATATGCTGTTATTCGTATAAATCGAGGTCATATTTCCTTTTACGTTTCTCTAACTCTCATAGTTTCAACTTGGCCATCAACACGCTTCTCAAAAAACTATATTTGGTCAGATTCTAAGCTTTAAAACATTGCTCACTTCAAAATAAGCTACAAAAGCTTTATTACCGCCATATAAGCAGCACACCCAGCGCTTCTCGTCTTCGCCTTGGAGTCGACGAGCCGGCCGCTGATGCCGAAATCACACAACTTGACATTCCCGCGCTCGTCCAGCAGAATATTGCTGGGTTTCACGTCGCGGTGAATCACGCCGTGAGTGTCTTTCAGGTACGATAGTGCGTTCACTGTCTGCAATGAGAAATAGGATCACAACTGTCGTGAGTGAAAAACATTATCTTACATTTCAGAAGAGAAGATTGGATCTAACGGGATATTTAGAGACATTAAAATATCAGACATGTACAAACAAAGTGACGTGTCAAATGTCATACGTGACGTGTAAGTCCATTGCTATCAGAATACTAAATCACGATGTTTTCCTTAACCAATCAGAGCTCGTTTTAAATGTATTGATGCATAATCGGGATGCGAAATACTTAGTCAATGTCCTCACTTGGCTGACACTAAGTATTTGTATATCATTTGTCAGGAAAAAGCCGCACAATTGGAAATATTCCCAAAACCTATTTATTTATGAGTAGCTGCGCTCCCGCGGTGTGACCCGCAGTCCCTCGGGATTTTCGGCAATGAAGATAACGACTAAGAAGAAGAATATACATATATCTTCCTCCTTATCATACCCAGCAATGGCGAACCTAACTTCAATAGAATTACGTGCAAAAATTACACCGCACTATGAACTTACCGCAACAGTAACCTTCCCAAGAATATCTTCAGGTATAGGCGCGCGTAGCCTCTTCAGCAGCTTATCAAAGCATGAAGCCATCAGCTCCATACAGATCCATACATCAGCGTCGGTCACGAAGCAACCGAGACACCGCACTATGTACGGACAGTCGTGAGACCGGACGACGACGTCAAGGTCCATTAGGATACGTTTGGTTTCCTCGCAGTTGCCGGAACGACGCATTTGCTGCAAGTGAAATTTTAATGGTTTACAATTTACAAGAACTTAAGACTGTGGCTGGGAAGAAAGAACTTTTAAGTTTTAACATAAATAAATCCCGTTATTTGTGTTAAAAGGGAAGAAAGAAGTTCGCACTTTCGTCTCAGTCTAGCAATCGCCCTTTAATTTAAGTTTAGATAAAGTATAAGTACTTTTCCTTTACCTTGACAGCTATAACAGCTCCGGAAGGTTTGTGCAACATCTTGACAACATGTCCGCAGGTCCCACTTCCGAGCTCACCGAGATGTTGCAGCTCGTCTATGTGAGATCTGTATTCTACACCTTCCACATTCAGCTTGCCACTCACCTGTATATAGAATCATAAATGGCTCACAAATATATGAAATACAATAAGAAGAAAAGTAAGTTCCTATGAGCTGTGTAGCTAAATTAAAAATCAATAAACTTTGTTGGTTTATTTTATAGGAACATTATTAACAACACATCAACATTAGAATTCATATGTTGGCTGCACTTATTTTATTCTTCTTTGATCTATCATGAATGATATTTGTCTATATGGGACAAATGTTTGTATGATCTACAGATATTTGTCTCGGGTCTGGGTGTTTCTTTGTATAATATGTATGTATTTACAAACAAAAAGTACATAAGTATGTATATCAGTCATGTAGTACCCATAACTTACTTTGGGGCTAGATGATGCTGTGTGAAAAGTCCAGCATTATTTATTTATTTATATGCTTTGGGGAATATGACTGCCAGCCTATTTTTTACCTTATAGACTTCTCGCATTCGATACTCAGTTTCTGTTGCTTGTGGAGACCTCGGCGGGAATGCCTGCATATTGCTTGGTAGCATGGGAGCTGAAAATAAAAAATATTGTATTTTTTTATTTATTTTACTTTATTTGGGAAACAAACAGTACATGATGACAATTATAAATAAGCCATATAAAAACACATAAACCAATCAAGTTTCCACAGTTAAGTAGATCATATTATGCAAGTGAACAGAAATATCAAACAATAGAGAGAAAAAACAAAAAATAATAATATGAAATGAATTTTTATAGCTATTATCTTTAGAATCAATAAAATGACTCACAGTTCTCAAATATTTACAAAATCAGTAGGTATAAATCAGAGAGCATTATAAACAATCTATAGATAGATCAATAGATCCAGATCACTGTCCATATTATCCTTTTTACTTATACTGTCTATAATAAAGACTGGAAAACAGAAAAACTTAATTCCAAATTTGCAAGGATTATTGAGAAATGTTTGTTCATCAAAATCCAAAAACAACAGTGTTTGATAACAAAACAAATTAGCAGGATATAAGAAAAACATTATATTGTAATTGCCCATGCAAGACCTCCTACTATCCATAGTATCCATGCCAATTTATGCATATAAATAAAAAACATTATATTGTAATTGCCCATGCAAGACCTCCCACTATCCATAGTATCCATGCCAATTTATGCATATAATTAAAAAACATTATATTGTAATTGCCCATGCAAGACCTCCCACTATCCATAGTATCCATGCCAATTTATGCATATAATTAAAAAACATTATATTGTAATTGCCCATGCAAGACCTCCCACTATCCATAGTATCCATGCCAATTTATGCATATAATTAAAAAACATTATATTGTAATTGCCCATGCAAGACCTCCCACTATCCATAGTATCCATGCCAATTTATGCATATAATTAAAAAACATTATATTGTAATTGCCCATGCAAGACCTCCCACTATCCATAGTATCCATGCCAATTTATGCATATAATTAAAAAACATTATATTGTAATTGCCCATGCAAGACCTCCCACTATCCATAGTATCCATGCCAATTTATGCATATAATTAAAAAACATTATATTGTAATTGCCCATGCAAGACCTCCCACTATCCATAGTATCCATGCCAATTTATGCATATAATTAAAAAACATTATATTGTAATTGCCCATGCAAGACCTCCCACTATCCATAGTATCCATGCCAATTTATGCATATAATTAAAAAACATTATATTGTAATTGCCCATGCAAGACCTCCCACTATCCATAGTATCCATGCCAATTTATGCATATAATTAAAAAACATTATATTGTAATTGCCCATGCAAGACCTCCCACTATCCATAGTATCCATGCCAATTTATGCTCATAATAAAAACAATGAATTGGACTGTTCCAAGGGAAGCTGGTATAATACGCCCAATCATTCTTTAGCTCTCTGAAGTAGCTGCGCAGAACCAATTTTTGATGACGCCTAAAATCATGCTATCTCGCATAATCTACCAAACCTGCGCAATCGTCTAATGCACCTAACTTCAGAGAGCTAAAGATCTGTTGTGCTTAGTTTACCATGTATTGTTATTACATATTTTGCCTGATCAATTAGTAACCTGAAATTGATATTCAGCATCTAATGCAATTGGTAGACCGTAATATGGACATGGTTGATCCAGGACTAATTGAATCTTTGTGACCAACTTTCACAGGAGCTTTGGTTCCAGAGGGCTTTGATAAATGATGATGACAGAAAATACCCTAAAAATGTCAGCAGGAGACAAGGGTACTGATAAACCAACCATGGAGTGACACAAATTGTATCACTTTGTTCAACCAAAATTATAAAAAAAAATATAGTAAGGTACTAACGAGGTCTTCTCTTTTGACCGCCAGGTTTGGGAGATCCAATCCCACCTCCAGGGCTGTTGAAGCCACTCCGAAAACGCATTTCATTTTCGAGACGTTTTTGCAAACCTTCTATCCTTCCTTCAATTGAACTGTTTGACATTATACCACTTTCTACGAACAACTGATAACATTGACACAGTTAAAGTAAATCCAGGATAATTTTATTTACACAAAAGCAAAACGAAAAAAGCAGCAGCAGTCCAAGGATATGATTTTTCCTTCTTTTTCTTTCCACAAACTTCAATCAATTCAGCCATTTTCATTCGGTCAATTTCGGTCTTGCTGGTTATGTTATTCATTCGTTCCAATTTATTAATTTGGTTTTGGTTTAAAATTAAGTTACCGAACGAAATAATCACCATCGCCAGTTGCCATCCCACCCTTAATAAGTACGATGTTACTGATTGGGCGGTATAGTCGCTCAGCGACAAAGCCCTTTTCTTTTTTGTTCATATAAATAAATAAGTACATTTTTTTGTTAACATGTTGTGTCCCACTGCTGGGCAAAGTTCTCCCCTAATACATTATTTTTATTCAAAGTCAAAGTCAAAGTCAAATAGCATTTATTCAGTAGGACCGCTGGGATCACTTTGAAACGTCTTAAAACTAGGTGATTCTACTCCTGTTCCTTCGCGACCAATACCGTGAAGAATCAGGGCAACAAACACGGTTTGGGGCCTAGCTTTTTTTAGGTGATCCATCTTAGATCTAAACTTAGGCTAATTTCTTAACTAACTTAGTTGTAAAATTAAAAGTAAAGTTAGTAAAATTCAAGAAGCTAAGCAAGATAGCAAAGGCATTGTGCACACATCAGCTGTCGAGGGGCAGAGCGACATCAGGCCACGCGAATTTATCATTAATATAATCACCAATAGAATAGTACGCTTTCTTTATAAGATTATTTTTTATGTAACTTTTAAATCTTCGAATAGGCAATTTAGTGGCATTATCTGGAAGTTTATTATAAAAGAGTACGGTATTTCCCATGAAAGAACCTTTCACTTTTTCTAATCTAAATTCAGGCACACAAAGTTTATCCTTATTTCTAGTATTAATTCTATGCACGTCACTTTTTTTCTTAAAGTCATTTATATATTTATGAGTGTGCAAAAGGATTTCATAAATGTATTGTGAAAATACTGTTAGAATATTAATTTCTTTAAAACGTTGTCTTAGCGAGTCCCGTGGTTTCATATTGTAAATCGCACGGACAGCCCGCTTTTGCAAAACAAAAATATCTTGAATATCGGCTGCTTTACCCCAGAGAAAGATACCGTATGACATCACACTATGGAAGTAACTATAATATACTAGCTTGGCTGTCTCTTCATCAGCCAAACTCCTAATCGTACGAACTGCATATGCAGCGGAGCTAAGTCGACCTGCAAGTCTTTCAATGTGAGGTCCCCACTGCAATTTGGAATCAACAGTCAGCCCTAAGAAAATTGCTGAATCTACAAGATTAAGTGTTTCTCCATTTATCTCAATTTTAGTTGGTTTGTGAACCACGTTAGGCAAAGTGAATTTAATACATTTCGTTTTCTTGGCATTAAGTAAGAGATTATTAGCCGTAAACCATTTTAAAACTAGGGATAGAGACGCATTAACATCATCGTAATTTTCTTTATATCTATCAACTTTAAAAACCAATGAGGTATCATCAGCAAACAGAACAATGTCACACATGTCTTTCACAAAAGAAGGAAGGTCGTTTATGTATACTAGAAACAAGAAGGGGCCTAATATTGAGCCCTGAGGTACACCCATATCAATTAGTGACCCTGCAGACCTTTCACCACCTACATCAACCTTAAGAACTCTATTGGATAGATAGGAATCGACAAGGTCTATAGCTCGATTATTGACGCCATAGTATTTTAACTTAGAAATCAGAGTCTTGTGACACACGCAATCAAAAGCTTTAGAAAGATCGCAGAATACTCCGATCACGTCTTGTGAGTTTTCAAAGGCATCATAGATGTGCTTTAGAAGCAAAGTACCTGCATCAGTTGTTGAACGACCTTTGGTAAATCCAAATTGATATTTATGTAGAAGCCCGTGAAGGTTAAAGTACGCAAGCAATTGATTCAACATAACTTTCTCAAATATTTTACTTAACGCAGGTAGAATCGAAATTGGTCTGTAGTTAGCAGGGTCGCTTTCATTGCCAGACTTGAATAATGGGATAAGCTTGCTAAATTTCATAAGATCAGGAAAAACACCCTCGTCTACACATCTGTTAAAGACATAAGCTAGACATGGAGCAATATCAACGACAATAGTGGCTAATATCTTAGTTGATATCCCCCATAAATCTTCAGTGTTTTTAATATTAAGAGTTTTAAAGGTTTTGACAATATTATCTGCGTTAACATAACTGAATTCAAAGTCACTTCCACACTGAGCAACACCAGATTCTAAAAATTTAAGTGCGCCAGTAGCCGAAGAATTAAGTGGCTTGGTCGCAACATGGGCTATATTCGAAAAAAAACTATCAAACGCGTTAGCTATTTCAATGTTATTAGTTAAAAGATTATCATTGACTTTTAATTTAATTTGTTTGAAACCAGGTCTTGATTTACCTGTTTCATTATTTATTACTTTCCAAGTGGCTTTAACTTTATTTGATGAAGACACAATTTTATTTTTAAAATGTATTGATTTAGCAGCTTGACATACCCTTTTGAAGATTTTAGAATAGTTCTTAATGTATAAGATATGCGATGGGTTATGAAGCATAAGTTCCCTAGTAGCATAAAGATCATAAAGTCTATTCCTACTTCGATAAATACCTGGCGTTGCCCAGTCTACAAAGCTCACACAAGTCCTAGTTATGCAGGTCTTTAATTTAAATATTTTTTTATGCTCTTCAATAATAAGATTTGACAAACTGGTGAATAGGTCATTCGGGTTTTCTAGACAAGCTAAAAGTGACATTCTGAGTTCTATATTACTCTGGAATTTTAAAATGCGACTCTTAGTGACAGGCCGGTAAGAGAACTCAGTAGGTTCATTTAAGATGAAATTAGGAAATACTACACTTTGGCCATAGTGATCAGAGGCAAAATTCTTAATTAAAGATTTACTAATTGGTATACAGCTACAGAAAACATTGTCTAGACATGTGGCAGTCTCTGATGTAACCCTAGTTGGCTCAATAAAGAGGTGATTCAGATTAAAACATTTAGAAGAGAAAATAAATTAGTTAACCTATCAGAGTCTACCAAAATATCAAGATTAAAATCACCGCAGACTATTAAATTTTTGTTAGAAGCAAAAATTTTCAGTAACACTTCTTCCATAGTGGACTCATATAACCTATGCTCAGCGTTGGGAGGACGGTAGACACTCACAACAATATGTCGCTCTAACTCGACGCACGACAGCTCAATAGTTCTCTCAATAGAGAGATTAACAATATCTTTACGTTCCTTGCATTTTAAGTTATTATTAATTAAAATTAGAGAACCGCCTCTTATGGCGTTCTTACGTTTATATGAACTTATTACATTGTAGTTATCAATATAAGGGAGCAACTCATTTTCTAAAATCCAGTGTTCAGTGACACACATAACATTTACATTGAACTTTTTTAAAAACAACTCTAATTCTAATAATTTGCTGGGGAGGCCTTGCATGTTCTGATGTACAACATGCAAGGTACCTGTCTTGCCCGTTGTCGAAGCGGTCAGTTTAAACATTGATCCGCAGTCCCTACTTCTTGATTACCCTGATTAGTGTTAACCTATATCATCCCACAGCTGGGTAAAGGTCTCCCCCAATTTCTTCCATCTGTCACGGTCTTCTGCCACGTCCCACCAGAGCTCTTCAAAGGCATCCCTAATACATACTCAGCAAAAATGCTTACATAGACACATGCCTATTAAGTACCTACTTAGTTATACGTGCATTATATTTTTATTCATTGTTTAGTTCGTTCTGTTGATAGAGGTTGATAGGTGGTCCGTGGCATATTATATCTCTATGGTGGCATGTCCGTGGCTATTCTGTTCAGAGTAATATTGTTCTGTGATTCTGTTCCTCTGTCTGAGTCGGATCCTGAACGATAACAAATCAATCAATTTCATCCACAGATCAATCAATTAAGAGGACGTCAGTTTATTTCATTCGTTCATTCATTCATTCATTTTGTTGCATTTCTCTTCTCATTTTCGCAGATTCTGAAAAATTATGGAAAAGTAAAATAACTTGGGAAATGAAATACGCGTTCTACAGAAGTTTTTCATCAATTGTCTGTATTTTTTGTACATCTAGGAAGTCAACAATTTAGAAACGGTATCAAAAGCAACAAACAATGAGGTGAAAAGTGTCCGAAACTTGTTTTCGTACTCAAAGAAATGACGTGAAAATATTTTCAATAATCGTTTTGCTAGCGAAATGCGCTCAAAAAGTGTCTAAGTGGAATCAAACATGATGCAGTCAACATCCGAGGGCTGCATGAATATTGCGGAGTTAGCGAACCACCTGAGACGTGAAAAAATCTTCATAAACTCTGAAAGGCAGCTGTTGCAGAAACTCAATGAAGAAGTCGAAAAGAGGGCTTTGGAGCTCCTGCAGGCGTCATGGATATGTTCTATGCAGCGGCAGAATCTCACAAATTTAATAACTTCACGATGTGAAGCTGACTCAATAGCCTCCTGCCAAAGAGCTAGCCAACTTGAAAGAACTACTTTTGTGGATGTGTTCAAGGTTTTGAAATTCAAGGTGAGACATAAGATTTCCATTTTATACTATTTACATAGAAAGAAACGTTTCCACTATGTTTCTCCTACTTCAAAACATTCATAAATTATTTAAATGCTATGTGTAAATATTTACACAGGGAGAGTTTTGCCACATCATGTTGTTTCCGCCCACTTTTCTGTGATTTTATCAGCCTCTGTGTTTTTGCAGCTACAATGTATTATGCTACATAGTGATACTGTGTTACACACCCAATGGATCTAGGCATCACAAATGCCATATGAAGTTAGCCGTTTGTCTGTGCAGTGAACTTTTTTCATACAAATTTGTGTTCTGCTCAGACAAACGGCTAACTTCACGAATGCCTAGATTCGTTGGGCAAACTGTACTTTATGTGTATGTGATTGTATTACTGAAATACTGAAAGTTTTTTTTACTAGAGCAATGGTATCTATCTTGTTATTGAGACTAAAAAATTTACTCTGCCCCCTGCCTGTATTTATAATAAGTAAGTTACTTACAGTACGCACAACCAATCTTTATTTCTCTGAAGTAGCTGCGCAGAATCCATTTTTGATGACACCTAAAAGACGAAGACAGCATTGTATAGCTGCCTCACTCACTTGCTTAGTTTGTTGCACGTCTTATCTTGCCTACGCAATGCGCAAACCTGTGCAATTGTTTAGTGCACCTAACTTCAGAGAGCTAAAGATAAGTTGAGAGGACACTCACTAAAGTTGCATCGTGGGACAAGTACCAGCAAACCAAGAGAGCACATATTACCCAATCGCGTCGTACACAATTGGAACCGTTTACCTGAGTCAGTGATAAGTGCCCCCTCAGTGAACTCTTTCAAAAATAGACTGGACAAATATTTAAAGCGCACTGACAAGGACTAAGATATACACGCATCAGCTCTGAGAGCTGCCTGTGTATTGTAAATAATAATAAGTTGTGCGTAGTGTACTTACTCTTGCTTATGTCATTACACAATCCATCTTTAATTCAATCTGACTATTTCAACACTGATATAGATATATCAGCAACAGCTGCTCGTCTATCATCGATAAATAAATAAATAAATTTCACTTCCTCTCTCTCCATAGGAAGCAAACGCTCTTGGTGAGCTTCTAGGATGGCTC
The DNA here is from genome assembly GCA_951394285.1 of Epirrhoe tristata. Classification (NCBI taxonomy): domain Eukaryota; kingdom Metazoa; phylum Arthropoda; class Insecta; order Lepidoptera; family Geometridae; genus Epirrhoe; species Epirrhoe tristata. The sequence goes on from OX596139.1 coordinate 11,477,107, forward strand.
CGAGACTCACCACACTTGGTGTCACTATGCCTGCTACTCGGGGAAGATCACATGCCACCATCACTGCCATCTGCGTTGGTGGCAGGATTGTACGGCAGTTGCAGATCGGTGAGCGATCGGACTATATTGCTGGCAGTGATGCGATCACTGATCAAACATCAGCTGGTCAACTCCAGTGATCCTAGAAAGTGAGTAGTTTTTAGTATTTTTGATGATAGATAATGGTAAGTAATAATGGTTGACATCAATCAAATATAATAAAGGTGAAAGTGAGTATATTTGTATGTTTCAATCACGATGGTGACCTGGAATAGCATATAAGCTATTCGAGATGTTGGTACCATTGGGCAAAGCGCGTAGTAGCTAGTAGAATCAACAATACCTCGCCTCAGGGATACAGTTGTTCAAATAATAAAAATTTTATTTAATTTAGTTTTCTAGTATTAACTACTTTTAAGACTATTCTGTTCTTAGTGATCCCTGCGGTTCTACTGAATAAATTATTTTTACTTTGACTTTAAAACAGCTTGTAATAACAAAATGCCTTTGAAACTAACCAACGACCCTGACCTACCAGACGTGAGTTAAGTAAGTTCGTATGAGTCAGTGGCCAACTCTGGTGACGGAGTTTTTAGGCTGCCTTAAAGCCTCCGTCATGGTTTAACGACTTAAATAGCCGGGACCGACAATTTAACGTGCCCTCCGAAGCACGGAAGCGCTCAGATGAAAATGCCACTGGCGATCCCCATCCACTTACAGACCGTTTCGAATATTGCTTAACTTCGACGATCTATCAAGAACGACTAAGCACGACCACGAGCGCTTCGTGAGCGAAAAAGTGAGAAGTGACCCAACAAATAAATATAATCTAGACCTTTAAGATTGGTGGATTCCCATTAAGTTGGTCCGGATTGAAATAAATATAGTGACCCAATTTATATCCCTACAGATTCCTTCGTACAGGTAAAAGCGCGCTATCGCTTCTCTACGCAGTAGTTCGCGACGGCCACACGCCGGCTCGGCAGTTCCTCGTGGCGGCTCTACAGGCGCCTGTCATGGCGGTGTTGCATGAGGATGAGTTCTTCCTCGATATTGATCCCGATAAGGCTATGGAGCGGTGAGTTAAATCTACTGTCTGACATCTAATCTTGTGAAGATGCCTAAGGCCTCGTGTAGGACGTCGCTTGTGGCGTTTCTAGTTCCTCCGTAAACGCCACTCTACAACGCCATATGTTCGAATTCATTGCGCGCGCCGCCCCTAACGCAACGCCCCGCATCTAAGTAAATAAATATAACTAGAAAGAAGTTTATATCATTTTTGTTTTCAGGTTTTCGACATCAGACCGGCTCAAGAAGTTCGGTCAGCCGAACAGCCCGGAGTACGTGGCCAAGGTGGGCCGTTACCGGAAATGGACCATCCAGTCGCTATACAATCTGACGAGCAAACTGATTGCTTCTCTTCGGGAACATTGGAACAACTTCCCTTCAAGCATCGCGTGGATTATTCAGCAGATTGTCCATTTGCTGAAGCAGCATTCTAGGTAGGTTGTAACCTGGGGACTTTACGGGTCTGCGGGCGGTTGAAGTGGGGGCTCTAGCAGCATCATGCAGGTCCCGGGAGGGCGACACTATTAGGCAGGTGTCGTTGTGAGCTCTGCACACGTGGTCTAACAGCCGCGTGTGTGGCTGCCATTACCGCGATTGTGCTCAAGGCAAAATGCGAGGGGCACCGCGTGTGTTCCGTAGGAGATCCCGGAGCCCCTTATTATGCAGAGGCTGGCCATCGGGTAGTTTTTAGTGGGTCGTGGAGTGTTCGACAACCCCACACACCCCAATTACGTTCCTTCGACGTAATTGGATGTCTGTGAGCAGTTTTTTCCGCAAATAAAAAAAACAAAAAAAAGGTAGTTTGTAACAGGTTTTTAATATTTCAAGAACCTGCGTTACATGGAGATTGCTTCACCGGGATAAAAAATAGCGGATGTGTGAATTACTATTGTATTTATCTTAAAATCTGGCCATTCTTACCCCGCTTTATAACAAAAAAACCCACTTAGTAGTAAGTGTTGTCTGACCCAAGTTTTCAGCTGTAGACCAAGTTTCATTTTCTTGGCGATTATTCGAAGAACCTTTTTAAAAACGTTGTAGAAAGTTGTACCCCTAGTCACTATGGTGGGCTAAGAGTTGGTTTAACTTTCTTGTGTGGTTTAGTTAAGGAAATGGTTATAGAAAAGCCGAAAAGTGAGTTATGATGGTAAAATTGTATAATAATCACACAACTTTTCTTAGACTATAGAACAAACGTAACTAGGTTTTATGGACTAAATGGTAAAATGGTAATAATTAAAATGGTTAAATGGTCAATGGTTTGAGCGCGCGATGTCTCAAAGACTGGTAAACGCGAACTGATTCGAATTTAGGTAATTACAGCGAATGTGCATAAATGCATACGAAGCATTTGTGTATATTCGCTGCGTGTTCGGTTTTAACCTGAACAAACGTGACATTTATACAATCAAGAAATGTCACTTTTCAAAGAACTCTCTATACTATTCAGTTTTCTAAATTTTGTGGTAGTCAACGTTCCCATTTTGTATTCTTGCTCTCATGTATTCTTCTAAATTAAAAAGTTAAGTGTGAATCGTCGAACTACTTACAGTACGCACAACCGATCTTTAGCTCTCCGAAGTAAAGTGCACTAAACGATTGCGCGCTCAGGCGAGATAAGACGATGCAAAAAACTAAGCGAGTAAGCGAGGCAGCTATACAACGCTTTCGTCTTTTATGCGCGTTATGCGCGTTCTGCGCAGCTACAGAGAGCTAAAGATTGGCTGTGTGTACTATACGTTTATTTCCTTTCTAGGACAAGTGACCGTGAGATTCACGCGATTTGCACGGACCTAGTACTAAACTATTTCATATGTCCGGCCATCGTGAACCCGGAAGCGCATGGCGTGGTCGAGCTGCCCGTGTCTTACATCGCACGGTTTAACCTTATACAGATCGCACAGATTGTACAGATGCTGTGCCTTGCCAAGTTCCAGGAGGTAAGGAAGAATAGTACAGTTCGCCCAACGGATCTAGGCATTCGTGAAGTTAGCCGATTGTCTGTGCAGTGAACGCTTTTTCATACAAAGTTGTGTTCTGCGCAGAGAAACGGCTAACTTACGAATGCCTAGATCCATTGGGCGAACTGTACATTGTACCACAAGAGAGCAAAATTAGTTTTTGTTGCGAGTGCTGAGTTTGAATCGCGAACAAGCGAAGGATTCTATTATTGATTCTAAGTTAGAATCCTGAGTGTAGCGAGGGATTCAAACGCACAAGCAACAAATTATTTTGCTCTCGTGTGATACATACAACTTTTCACCTTACTAGCGAAAAGATACAAGATGTAAGGAAAACCAATTCCCGCTATTTGTTTTTTGCTTGCAAGTGGCTGAAGTCCAAAAACCAGACCATCTCGGCCTACTATGCTATTCGATTCTCATTGCTTGCAGCATTCTAAATTTATATCACTTTTCCACATAGTGTGAGCAAAGTAGAGTTTTGCTCACTGTTTTTACAGTTTTTACTATGCGCGGTTCGATCCCCGCGGCGGGACCAATGTTTGTATGTTCTACAAATATTTGTCTCGGGTCTGGGTGTTTTCTATGATAAGTAGTACTTATTTACAACTGTAGGGGTGTTTGGGGGTGCTAAACCTATCCCCTAACTCATTGTGAGAAGCACAAATGACAACTCATAATTCCGGATATTGAATTTGTATTCTCACGATTAATAAAGGTTACATGACTTAGCGAGTGGGGAGTAATGACGCGACTGGCGACGCGCTGTTCGTAATGTATGCATCAGCCCGTTTAGGTACTTGTGGCTATGGCCGCCACACAACCAAAAAGTTTTTTTTTTATATTTACATATCTTGCAGATGGAGCCAAAAGTCCGCGATCTGTACACGAAGTTCGAGCGGTCATGCGTTTGGTCGCTAGTAGAGCGAGTGACGTCAGAGCCCTTAGCGCCCGCGCCCCCGCCGCCTGCCGCCGCGCCACTGCGAACTGACGCGGCCTTGCATACAACTGTCGCACTGTACACCCCTCACGACGCACAACTGCTGGTACAATACGCATAATTATACACCGCTATTTTGTAACTACCAAAAAAAAACTGTTATCGAGTATTGTAGTCAACCAAAACTGATTTTTTTTTTAATGAAAACTGTACAAATAAATACTACAGACAACAATCACGTACGGACTCTCGTTCAAACTATGCTCTCGTATCATCCCCAGTCAGTAAAACCGCAGTAGCTATCATAAATCCATGTCTGACTCCGTCTCGTCTCCTTTTTAGGTTATAATATTTTTTTCTTCTTTTGAGTTTTAGCTACAAAAATGTGATCAGTAACAGACACCGAGACGATTTTTTAATTTTTTTTGGTAATTAAAAAATAGGGGGTGTATTGTATATTTGAACATGCCTCTGACTACCCCCTTAGACATATTCAAATGATCTGTGGAATACATAAAAAGATCTAAAAGAATGTCTACCGCGCCTTGGGCAGTCGTGACTTTTTTACGTTCATTAATTAAGCATTTTTTTTATCTTAATAAAATAAAATTATATAAATAAATTAATTGTTCATTTATTACAGATAAACTTTCTAAGGCGCATCTCATCCAAGCTGAACAATAACACACCGAGTGTAATGTCATCTGATGAACAAGCTAGCTCTTCTGCTCCTATTCCTGATAACGCTTTGAGGTAATTATTATTTTGTTCATTCATATACAGGGTGTAAAAAGACGTCTACCGAAGCCGAAGGGGTAGGTACAGCATCCCAACACACAACCAAATCCAAAAGGATTTTCCGAAAAAAACATTATATCCTGAGAAAACAGCGTTTGAAGATTACTGTTTGCGTATGTACTGGGCGCGTTGAATAGAATAGAATTCATTTATTTGCGTGAAGCATGGTACAATAAAGTTCTTAATTAAAATACAAGTTCTTCATATTCCGTTTACGTAGATTGCTGGATTTTGAGTTTTAATTGTTTTTTTCTTTTATAAATGAAATTATTAGGTAGGTATGGTCTTATTATGTTGTACTAGTAGTAAACAACTGGAAATAATATAAAATGACTAAGCTAATTCAAAAATGTTCAGAATCATGGTCTGATTGGGTTACTGTCGTTTGGGACACAAACGTTTGGGACACTTTGTCCCTATTGACACTTTTGATTTTAAATGTTTTTTTCACTGTCATTTGGGACACTATCAAAATATTGAAGCTGTTTTGTACAGTCAGATCAAATAGTTTTTAAATAATTATAATACGATTATTTTAAAGTAGCTTAAAGGGACTAGACATGGTGGCGACGTGTAGGTATAGGTATCAGATCATTGTAATTAAATAATTTGTAAGTCTTTTTCGACTTAAAAAAAACTACAAAAATTCATTTAAAATGTATATTTATTTACTACGTTGTAAAGTCCACATCTTCAAAATATCGGTTTATATTAATTAACAATAATAATGTCATAACATTACCTACTTATTATTAAAATCTTTTGTGTATACATAAAAATCTTAAAAAAAAAAATAACCTACAAAAATCACAGTATATTCACAGCATTTGGCACAATACTCTACTAAAGCTAAAATATCAAACAAATCAAAAGATAATCTAAAGATAAAAAATAACCTAAAAAATCACAGTATTTTTACAATATTTGGCACATTATTCTTAGAATTCTTATCTTTTATGGTATCTATAGCCAGCACGTAGAAGTATCGGTTTTCCGCACTTCGACGTTACTATTTCGATTCCATTTTGATTTTGACTTGACGATGCTGGTGGATCTCCTGAAAAAACAAATATGCTACTTTATGAACATTTCACAAGAATATCTGTACCTAACAGTGTATCTAACAAAACCATAAATTGATGCATCGAATATAATGACTACGATTATGAATGAAATTAAATATCTCTTACAATACACACAATTTTTTATCAGTTTAGATCTAAATTTAAAGTAATTAAGTACCTAAAAGCGTATAATACCAATAAAAAAATGCTACGTAAATGATAGTTAACTTACCTCCAAAAAACATGAACAACAACACAAACCGCCACATGACTATTTTTTTACTTAACCACTGACCATGACTCAGGTAGACTAATTAATGGCCGTGCGTCCGAGCAAAAAGAACAAGTGAACCCTTTAGGAACAAAAGAGAAAGAAATAGAAACATTTCTATGCTTTCTAGAACTAGTTTTGCATTAGCGCTTGCTCGCTCGTTACTGCACCTGAGCGAATACTTTACCTTTTTAAAAATGCAAATTTGATATTAAGATTTCTACTGTTGAGGTATCGTTAGAGGTTTATCTCAAAAATCATGATAATTATCTCGTAGATAACATTAATTATGTTCCTAACCACGATAGTTTCAAAAACTATCACGTTAGAGGTTTTTTGCCTGACTGTACAAAACAGCTTTTTCTATTGGTGTCCCAAATGACAGTGAAAAAAATATTTAAAATCGAAAGTGTCAATAGGGACAAAGTGTCCTAAACTTTTGTGTCCCAAACGACAGTAACCCGTCTGATTGCAACCCCTCAGTTTTCGGTAGCTGTCTTTTACACCCTGTATATAGTTCCATCTTGAAAGTATTTCTATTCCCTAGTGAGTCAAGCAGCGAAGACTCTTGCAGTGGAGAGGCGTGTGCGGCGCGCCTCGCCGCGCTCCTGCAAACAATGGAACCTAACTACCGCAGTCGGCTCCACGATCTGCTCAAAAAAATGCCGGACCTCACTAAATACCGGTATGTATTTGATCAAAAGAGCCGTGTTGGTCGAATAGAGTTCTGCCTCGACTTTCAATCCGAAGTTCGTGGGTTCAAATGGCTGTAATGGATTTTTCGTTTCGTAAAATTTATATGCGCTTTAACACGTCTTAACGGTGAAGGAGAACATCGTGAGGAAACCCGCAGCTTAGTCAGCTCCACACGTATTGACGTCGTATTTCCTGTGGGCGGCTGATTAAGCTGAGAGGATGGTTTAGGTGCTGGGCAAGCCTATTCCATCTCAAACAATGTCCCAGGCACTACAGCGTCCCGTTAAGTGTAGGTATAGGTTGCCTCCTGACGCTGTATAAATCTCAAATGTACAAATCTAAACAAAAATGTAATATTTTTTTCACATAATAAATCATTCTGAACAACATAGAACAGACTTTGAAAAATTGACATCGTACCTATTGTATAATCTCTTCCAGGCCATCTCCACCGGAAACCAAAGACAACATAGAGAATGGTCACGTGACAAAGAAGAGTATTCTCGCCAAAGTACCAAAACCGCGGTTACCTCGCTCAGCCAGTTCAAACTCGTCCCTCGCGCTCTCTGCAGAGGATAAACCACTCAACGGGAATGCGGATAGGGATGAAAGTTGCTTGGAGCATATCGAAGTTCTGATTATAAAGCTGCCGAATACGGAGGAACATGATTACGTTGGTAAGCGATTTTGGACTTTATATCTGAGAAACAGCACAATTTATATCAATGTTTGAGAGAGTTTGAGTTATTAAAGCAGGGGCCTTATTGTGTAATTCAACTGGCAATGGACATGGACTTCATTTTGACATTTGAAACCCATTCTGGACTTCAATTGACATTTTCCTATTATGTGATTGGTTGAGCCCTATTGGATGACAACTGGGAATGGATTTCATGTTATAACACTGTCTAATTCAAAGTCAAAAATCACATTACACATATTTAGTAGTACCTGGGATCACATAAAAGAATGAATTATACAGTCCTGTTAAAATCTAAATATGTACAATACGCACAATCGTTCTTTAGCTCTCTGAAGTAGCTGCGCAGAGCCCATTTTTGATGACGCCTTAAATCGTGCTATCTCGCTTACTCTACCAACCTGCGCAATCGTCTATTGCACCTAACTTCAGAGAGCTAAAGATCCGTTGTGCTTAGTATACTACTTTTAAATTTAAGTAAAAAAAACCAGTCACTTACATTGGATTGGTTGGGATAGTCACAGACCACGGATATCTTTCCTTTTTGATATGATCGATTGTGATATGTTTAAAAATTTCACACGATTTAAACTCATTCCGTCAAAACTATCCCTAGATAAACGATCTTTAAATACTCGTATATAGAACGCTTTTTTGTGGTAACAGTTTTGTTTTGACATGTGTCAACATGGGGTCCAACTAAGGTTTAAGCAGCAAAGTTGTGTACCCTCGTGACCACGGTCGGTGCAACCCGGTCGAAACGTCGAGGGAAGGTAATAGTTCGATTATTATCTAGCATCTCGTCCCGTTAAAAAGAACAATGATGTTTAACTGTTTCAGTCAACATTTTTAGGCTATACCCTTTGTCCTTTCCAGGTCTAGTTCCCGAGTCTAAAGTTCTAGAATGCTATTACGGCGGGTCGGAGGCGGGAGATGCCGACGAAACGGGATCTGCGTTAGCTATGGCCGGCGCTGCCCCTATTCAGAAAAGAACTAGGTACAGCTCGCTCAACGGATCTAAGCATTTGTGAATTTGGCCGTTTGTCTGCGCAGAACACAATTTTGTTATTAATTGGTGTACAATAAAGTTTTCATTCATTCTAGAATAGAAATAGTAAAGATGCTTTTGTCTAAACTCAAAATAATATATTTCACTATTCTACCTAAAATATAGGGCCATGGTAAAACAGGCAGGTTGGTTGTATTTTTTTTTGTGCGCGCCATGTACAAACACACACTCACACATGCGCACACACTCAAATACACACATTGCATACATGACTCTAACAAATCTATGTGATCAGGTTCTCAGTATCCCACGACGAGGTCTGTTGTCCACACACACACACACACACACACTATTCCACACATGACTTCAACAAATTAACGTGTAAATTAAAAGACCACTAATCTTGAACAATTCTACTTAGGTTCTCAGTATCCCACGACGAGGTATCGTTAGGCAATACGTCGGATAACTTGGAGGCGGTGTCGGAGGCGGCCTCCAACCACAGTGTCACGTCCAGCTTGGAACTGGAGACGGAAGACCAGAACGATAACTTGTCTGATATGGTGAGCATTCTTCTTCTTGTCGTGTCACCAGTTCTTTCGAACCAGTGTGATGAACGGATTATAAGTGCCCGGTTCCCTCACGATGTTTTCCTTCAACGTTTGAGATTACTGGCATAGTGCACATAATTTTTTCGGCAGAAAAACTCATTGGTGCACGACCGGGGATTGAACCCACGACCTTACGATCGGAGGATAAGTATAGCCATCCAACGAGGTAATGCCGCCAGCCTTTTGGGCACATTACCTGCGGTCGGTGATTTGAACACTGTTTTTTATCTTTAGTTTACTTAAATTATGTACCTACTTATGTATTTTTATGATAATTCTTTCGTGTAAATATTTTATTTATAACTTTTGTAGGTGTCAGCGAATGTGAGTGGTCGCGGCAGTCCGAACATCTCGGGACGCGAGACGCCATCGTCTCAGGTGACGGATGGTGACCCCGCCGGCGACGCGCCTGTCAGACGGTAAACTATGTGCTATAATTATGTTTGGATTGCCCACATTTACAAAATCTTATAAATACATGACAGTTTGCAAGCTCGCCTGCCCGTGGGCATGTGCTAAATATGTATTTTGACGACTACCCTCTTGGACAGGCGCACTTAATATCATTTCACAACACTGGTTCGAAAGAACTAGTGACACGATAAAAATAAGGGTTGGTTAGATATAAGTTATTGAAATGAGAACTTCTTTAAACGCGTTGGGCATTTTTGATGAGATGAGAATAAATTCTTGGATTCGCCTCGAAAGTCACGCACGTAGCGCCATGTAGTTCTGTACTCGGTAAACTCTTACTGCAATATTTTTACATTTCTAAAATCTGATATACTTTTTGTTTGTAAAAACATACATATTATACATAGAAACACAACTAGACCTAGATGTTCAGTAGGAGCATCAGGACATGGGTGTCTCGGTGCTCCTACCAGTAGGAGAATTTAGTAGGAGCACGAGGAAGAAGCGTCCATTCATCATATAAAAAAGTATATCAATATGACATGTGAAGACAAAATATTATCTCAGGTTACCACAAAACGTGCCGATTGTGCAAGCGGGCAGCGCTCAGGCGAAGCTGCTCAAACAGACACGGAACGATATCGAAGACAAGTTCTGCAAGTTTGAAATCAAGGTATACTAAGCACAACGGATCTTTAGCTCTCTGAAGTTAGGTGCGATAGACGATTGCGCAGGTTTGGTAGAGTAAGCGAGATAGCACGATTTTAGGCGTCATCGAAAATGGGCTCTGCGCAGCTATTTCAGAAAGCAAAAGACGCGTATTGTACTTTTGTATTTTGCCCTGTAGATATTCCGACGACACTACAAATATAATTAAACTTTTTTTTTAAATCAAATCGACAAATAACGCTTAGGCTCCGCATGCGTCTAAAGACTTTAGGACACATCCGCCAGATTCCACATTCGTCAGATCATTTATTTATTCCACATTCGTCAGATTTTTTTGACCTCTGACGAAACGATGATTCCTCGTTCGTCAGATTCCATTATTCTACATTTCTGGCTAACCTAACCAAATGGGTCGTTGCTTAGGTAATGTTAGGATAGTGAAAAAACCATGCGCAAGGCGAGCGAGCGAAGCGAGTGTGCCGCGGCAGCGGCCGCCGAAGCGCCAGAAATAAATAAATCTGACGAAAGGGTCATTAGAAGTTATCCACATCCGTCATTCATGTCGAAACTGAACTGAAATTATACAAAAAACTACTTCTGACGAGAGTGGAATCTGACGGATGTGATCTAAATCGTCTAAAGGCATTAATTACCAATACTGCGTACATTTTATGTGAAGTTTCACGGCACGGCAACAGACTAAGAGATAAATAGCACTAATATGCGCTGTATTTCCAGTGAGGTTTAATTAGTTGATTGTGATTGAAAATTAAAAAAACTTTATTACAATACAATGTAGATACCTAAATACTTAAATATAGATTATTACATAGATACCATTGTTTGTAATTGGCGGTCTTATCGCTGGATAGCGATATCTTCCAGATTGTGTTTATAGAGTGATCATTTTCCAGAAGGGTTTTAGACATCGACTAAAGTTACTTTTATCAGTTTTTTTATCTCTTCATTTACAGTACGCACAACCGATCTTTGTCTGTCTGAAGTTAGGTGCACTAAACAGTTGCGCGAGCGATGTAGCTATACGACGCTGTCTTCGTCTTATAGGCGTCATCAAAAATGGGTTCTGCGCAACTACTTCAGATAGCTAAAGATTGGTTGTGCGTATTGTACTATTATTTGTTCCACAGAAGTTGCTAGAAGGCGACGAGACGATCAGCATAATGTCAGACACATGGAGCACAGATGTGCTGGCATCCGACTCGGAAACTATCGGAGAGTACAACGATCATGCGCATCAGAACAACCAGGGTATACCACATTAAAATAAACTAATTAAATTTAAGTCATACATAATACAAAAACCGTGTTAGCTGAATGGGGTTGTACCTCGACTTTCAATCCGAAGGTTGTGGGTTCGAATCCCGGCCAATGGATTTTGCGTTTCGTAAAATTAATATGCGCTTTAACACGTGCTCTAAACGGTGAAGGAAAACATCGTGAGGAAACCAGTTAGTGTTCTTATAGGCGGCGATGGGCTTGCAACCTGTCACGTATGGAATGTTAACAAAATGTGGGCATGTATCAAATATGTGTTTGGACATGCCTCTGATTACCCCCCTTAGACATCTGCAAAGGATCTTGAATAAGTAACATAAAAAGATCTAAGAGAATGTCTACCGCACCTTGGGGATACAGTCGTGAACCCGTTTACGTTTTTCATACATAGTAAAGTAAGTTTGTATGAGTCAGTGGCCAACTCTGGTGATGGAGTTTTTAGGCCGCCTTTAGGCCTCCGTCATGGCTTAACGACTTAAAGCCTGAACCGACAATTTAACGTGCCCTCCGAAGCACGGAAGCGCTCAGAAATGCCACTGGCGGTCACCCATCCACGTACAGACCGTTTCGAACGTTGCTTAACTTCGACGATCTATCAAGAACGACTAAGCAAGCACGACCACGAGCGCTTCACACAAACATACATAAAATCACGCCTCTTTCCCGAAGGGGTAGGCAGAGACGATTTTGCCTTAAGGCGGGCCATAGACCATCAATTATATTGCGCAATGTAGCGTATTGTGCAATATTATTGAACGTTTAGGGTTAATATTAAAGATTGCGCTATGATTGAACGAAAGTTTGCGAGTTTAATTTTTATTGCGTCGTGTATGGTAAGTATTGCGCAATATTATTCAGATTTATATGAATAAGAAGTGAAACGTCTGTCTAGAACCATTGCGCAATTCCTATTATTGTGCAATATAATTGATCGTTTGGATTCAAAGCACATTTCAATCTTATTGTACAATAAAATGTATTGTACAATGTTATTGTAGGTCTAGGGCCCGCTTTTTTTTTTTTTTTTTTTATGGAAGAGGGGGCAAACGAGCATGTGGCACACCTGATGGTAAGTGATTACCACCGCCCACAGACAACTGCAGCATCAAGACGCACTGCAGATGCGTTGCCGGCCTTTGAGGTAGGAATAGGCTCTTTTCTTGAAGGTGCCTAAGTCGTAGCGGTCTGAAAATACCGCTGGCGACAGCTGATTCCATAAGTAAAGTTCATAGTTCCATAGTTCCGCTTAATATAAGTTTCTGATATTTGTCAGGATCGAACGTTAACAACAACCAAGTGGTGCCGGACGTGTCTGAGACCGCGAGTGAGTCTGCCTGGAGTATGGACGTGCTGGCTTCTGACAGCGATAGGAATACTGAGGTAAATACTTTTTTTTTTTATTTAGTACTTCTCCAATCCATTCTGACGGTACAAACGCTTTTGTTCTTTCTATAGTACACCAGGCCCTTGATTCATAATATTATTAATGAATGTGGGATGCGGGAGCAATATAAACACAGTTTCAACTATTTCTTTTTATTTTAGAAAACTTTTACACAGCCGAACTTCGTACACATCGTAGCCGGAAGAGAGAGTTGCTCATTTTTTCCATCGTTTACCTCATTCTTTCATCTCGTTCACTCACTCAGTCTATTCCTTCCATTCCTTACTGTTCGGATACAATATTCTAATTAAAGCTAACTAATTATGTTCGGATATATCACCATTCATTTCCTACATGAATATTTATGTAGGGATGTCATTGAAATTGATTAGATTTAATGGTTTTTTTAAGAAGGAATTTTATAATATTAGACTTAGGTTAAGTGCTTTTATATATATTTTATTTTATACTATTTATTTCATTTTGTATAACTTTCAGACACAATTGTAAAATTGTTAATGAATAAATTGAATACAGCGGAATGCTTTCGGTTCGGAATCGAAAGACAGCAACCAATCACAGTGCAGGAATTGATCCGAATTTGACGTTTCTTGCACTGTGATTGGTTGCTGTCTTTCGATTCCGAACCGCATGCATTCCGCTGTATTATGAATCAAGGGCCAGCAGCCTTATTGTCTAACTTGAAATCCATTCCCAGTTGTCATCCCAATAGAGCTCAACCAATCACATAATAGGAAAATGACAATTGAAGTCCAGAATGGGTTTCAAATGTCAAAATGAGGCCCATGTCCATTGCCAGTAGAATTACACAATAAGGCCCCTGGTATGAACAACAAGTGCCTAATTCAAATCTCAGGTCTTAGAAGGCTATACATGGTGTGGCAAAATTTTACCGCATTGTAGGCAGCTAAGCTACCTTTTGTAGGTAGAGGGATTTTTTCTTAGGAAACTATAGGTTTAATTTGAAAAACAAATGCATTTTCTGATTTTTTAAAATATGAACAATCAGTCTAAAATTACATTTGTCAAAGTAATTTGCCACAACAAATACTAAGATTTTGTACAACAATCAAAAAACGTTTTCATGGCTATTATTTTATCATCCGAAAAAGCAGTTGAATTTTTCTTTAAAATAAACAGTATCACAAGAATAAAACCACTATTTCATCTCATGTATATCTACTATTACTAATAATAAAACTGTTTGTAGGTGGACACCGATGATTGTGTGTCGGTAGCAGCCAGATCTGACACCTCTTGGCCGCGGCGACCGTCACAGCAGGAGGAGTTTCAACCTATCAGACATCCTACACAGGTTAATCCTACTATCCTACTAATATTATAAATGTGAAGGTCTGTGTGTGTGTGCGAATGTTTGTCCTCGCGTATCTCCGTGACGACTTAACGGATTGTTATGAAATTTGGAATGTAGATAGTTTTAAGTTCTGGAATAACATATAAACGTATAACATTTTCGAAAATCAACCCCTAAGGGTGTTTACAGGATGTTAAAGTTTATATGAAAAAAAAATCTTTGCTCCGATCCACTCCAAACAACTCCTAGGGGTGGTTAAGTTCTGGAATAACATATAGGCGTATAACATTTTCGAAAATCAACCCCTAAGGGTGTTTACAGGATGTTAAAATGAAAAAAAAAAAAAAAACTTTGCTCCGATGCACTCCAAACAACTCCTAGGGGTGGTTAAGTTCTGGAATAACATATAGGCGTATAACATTTTCGAAAATCAACCCCTAAGGGTGTTTGCAGGATGTTAAAGTTTATATGAAAAAAAAATCCTTGCTCCGATCCACTCCAAATAACCCCTAGGGGTGGTGCAAGGCAGTTTCAAAGTCGTAATATTCGAAAGTATGTGTGTGCGAATGTTTGTCATCGCGTAAGGTAGTTCTATTTCTAAAGTTTGTATGATGAAACAATGCGTAGACGAAGTCGCGCCCGGGTCCACTAATTTTAAATAAATGAGGGTAGTTGTAGACTCACACACAGCAGGCGAGGCCTAATATTATAATTATAATAATATATAATTATTATATTATAATAAATAATAATATCAACCTTTTCCCTGAGGGTCTCGGGGCGGGTGCTTAGAGTATACCGAGTTTTACTCGAGTTGAAAGTATTTTCACCTATAACTAAAATAATAATATAATAATTATAGTAATAATCCACAATATATAATTATAACATGATGTTAGAGACTCAAATAATAATAAGTGACGGATGAAAGGAATGCATGCGACAGTGATGAGAATGCTGAGATGGATGTGTTATAAGTACTTATAATTTTACAGAACGGCAATATTAGGCGACCTGACGTCGGCAGTCCTCGGCACACAAATCGGCCTAATTTACCGAATAGGTAAGTCTCAACTTATAATTCTAACCATGAGCATATAATAATAATGCTGGACATTTTTCACACAGCATCATCTAGCTCCAAACTAAGCAAAGCTTGTACTATGGGAACCAGATAACTGATATACTACTTATATACTTTTTGTTTGTAAATACATACATATTATACATAGAAACACCCAGACCCGAGACAAATATCTGTAGGATACAAACATTTGTCCCGCGGCGGGGATCGAAGCCGCAACCTTCTGCGTCGCAGAGGTCGTGAATATGAACACATTTTTTCAAGCTTTTATTCATATTTATCTTTCAATGTTCTAGAGCTACTGCGTCTAGAGCCACGGTGGCAGACGGGAATGATTGTGGGCTAACCACCCCCGCGGGCGTGGATAGCCATATGTGTTACCGTCTGCCACCGCGTGGGGGCAGACGATAATCTGAATTTGAACCACTTTGAATTTTGGTACACTTTTGAGTCTTTGGTGACAATTGCAATGATATGGTGACAGTTTGCTGATCTGATGATGGAACAAAAATATGGTGACAGCGAGCTATTCTGATGATGGAGTCAGGAGTTGTTCAATTGAACTCTTTAGTGAATAACGGTAAAATATCTGTGTTTGGGCTCATATGAATCAGCTCACGGTCACTTCGCTTAAGGCCGGCCTTACATTTGTAAATTATACTCACAGTAAAAGGAAGGCCATTCACGCTCCATACAAGGCTGGGCCTAAAAGTCAAAAGTGCCGGCTAATGAAAAAAATGGCCTCACCACTATTGGAAATGTCAATCAGAGTATTTTACAGTGTCGCCCCAAGTCTCTCTCCTCAAGTCCACTACTTCAAAAGATTTCTTAAGTTGAAAAATCTGGATTTCTATACAATTAAATTTTTTGACTTACAAAATCATTTGCAATGTAGTTGACATAGATACTTGGTGCCATATTGCAAAATATCCGATTGACTTCCTCAATAGTGCTGACACCTTTATTTTTGATGGCCGGCACTTTTGACTTTAGGGCCCAAAATGAATTATCTCCTTTGCAAGTGTAAATGCCAAAAGAGTGTTTACGTTTGCAAATGTATCGCAAGTTCATAACGTAAGTTACTTACGTGAGTAAACTTACAATTTTAAGGCTGGCCTAAGCTTATATTTTAAAAAGTTCATTAAGTGAAACATGTAGATGGCGATACCGGTGCTATAACCGATAAAATATGAGCTTCGATTGTGACGACATGGATTCTGTGGCCAAATGGTAAGGCACTCCGGCTTTAGGAGGATCGTCTGATCGTTGCGGGTTCGAATCCTGTCGTCAAAATTTTAAGTGTGGTTTAACACTATAATTTTTTTTTTTTTTAAAGTTGTTCAACTTAATGTAACTTGCAGGTCCGGTAGTGGCTACCTAAGCGCCACAGCAGCGTTACACCGCGGGGGAGAGTTAGACTTGCCTCACGCGGCGCCTTCTGCACTACAATATCCACTTGAGAACAGAAAGAGTATACTCGTCAATGGATACCCTGTAAGTACACAGTTGGATCACCATTTGTAACATATTATTGGGCGGACGATATCATTAACGTCGTAGGCCGACAGTGGATCAGGCTGGCACAGGACTGGGAAGAATGGCAAAAGCGAAGGGAAGGCCTCCCTTCGCTTTTGCCATTCTACCCAGCAGTGGGTGAAATCGGGCTGCGGATGATGATGATGATGATGATGATGATTTTCTACACCACGACACAGGGTATCCTAGTGTGGCGACCAAAGTTAGCGTAAATTGTTAGGTACCTAAGCTTAGTTTACTCTATTTTAAGACATCTATGTATGTTTCTTTATTTTGTATCTGCGGTTGGAAACAAATAAATTATTACTACTGTTCTAGCTAGACAAAACAAAACATCACGGCTTTTTTTTTAAACTCTAGGGCTGATGAATAATTACTTGTATTGTGCCTCGGGTGAGCACTTAATAAGCGTCAGCCTCGCTCACATGGCTCTATCTGTATTTACATAAATCAATACGTGCCGTTGAAGCGTGCCGTAATTCTTTACACGCTTGTTACTATGAGTATGTCACCAGAGTTGGTGACTCATACGAACTTACTTACGGCTTTATCCTCAAGTCTAGTAGAGCTACTTGAAAAGCATGCTACTTGAAATTCTCCTAAATAAATAAAATAATAAATAAATAATGCTGGAAATTTCACACAGCGTCATCTACCCCCAAACTAAGCCAAGCTTGTACTATTGGAACCAGGCCCATGATTCACAATACAGCGGAATGCATTCGGTTCGGAATCGACCGACAGCAACCAATCACAGTGCAGGAATTGATCCGAATTTGACGTTTCTGTCTCAAGCAAAACTTGACATATAAATCTTGATTTTGTACTGTAATTCACTATCTCCTATCTCTTTCTATTTGTATTGAAACAAAAGGGTGAGACTAATATAACGATTACAGGTAATGACATGCTACGCGACTTCTGCGCCGGAGAGTCCAAGTACCTCCGCACCTACACCGCTACCAAACGATGTGTTTGACTACGTGCCAAGGGATGATAGGTATGTTTATTGTTATTAATTCAACTCTCCACAGTTTCACAGGAATACTTCTAAATAAACCTTGACCTGACTAACAAGCTAATTATCCATACAAATTCCAAACTATTCCATACTAATATTATAGTTGAAAATTAGAAGATTAGCGAGTTTATATGTTACGTTGCCCAAAACGCAACGATAGCGCGATCTAATTTTTTCTGTGTCGCCATCTATTATGTAGTAAAATGTCTCTGTCTGTCTGTCTGTTTGTTACCTTTTCACGCTTAAACCACTGAAAAGATTATGCTTAAATATAACATGGATAAAGATTATGTTAACTAAAAAAAAAACTATTAAACACACCTGAAAACAGTCGAAGACGACGCGGCAGACCCAGGAAAAGGTGGCGAGACGATCTGGATGCATTCGAGCCAGACTGGCAAACCGTGGCCTTGGAGCGCAAGAAGTGGAAGTTAAAGGGGGAGACCTTTGCCCAGCAGTGGGACACAATAGGTTGAAAAAAAAAGATTATGTCCCAGGGACGGATATAGGCTACTTTTTTTTCAAAAATAACAATGGAGGGTGTGAAATAAGGGTTGAAAGTTTGTATGGGGAGTTGGAAGTTCCAGTTTCCACCTATGGCTCAAGCCGAGATGGCGCTATTATTGCATTTTTAAAAGTTTCAGAAGATTCTTGCAGTTTTCAGTTCTATTTGAAGTATGTTATTTTGCTGACGAAGTCGCGGGACAACAAGACTAGTCTTGTATAGATAACAAAAAAAAACAGTCAAATTAGTCGAATCAAAAGGATTTTAAGTGCGCCAAAGTGGCTCCTTTCGTGCACTTGACACGTCATGTTCTTAAACAGGACTCGCTCTCATCGTCGGATACACTTCGTTCAATGTATCTTAAGCATTCGTGAAGCTAGCTGTTAGTCTGCAAAAAACACAATTTCGTATGAAAAAGCGGTAACTGCACATACAAACAGCTAACTTCACCAACGCATAGATCCGTTACAAAGTGTACTTTCATGTCAAGAGTCATCCGAAGCAAATCAAGCCGCATGCTTAACTAAGCATGTGGCTTGATTTGCTTCTGATGACTCTCTCTCGCAAGTGATTGGATCAAAAGTTTATTCATAAATGAAATTAGTCTTATTCAATTGCAGACGCGAAGTGCCAACCGAAAGTGTGCAAACAGACTCAACTCTCGACGCAAATAGCGACGCGACCAGCCAATGGGTGGACGATTCCTTCCCCCCTCCCCTCCACAACCGAGCATACCCCTCCACCTCCAAATACGACCAGCCGTCCACATCCAAGAACTACGAGTCTAAGAACTACGATGATAACGATATGGACAGGTCGTTGAACTCCAGTGAAAGCTCGTTCAATGCGCTTTCGGTATCACAGTATGATAGACGTTTCGATTCCGGGATAGATACGGAACGGCCGGAGGAAAGGTCGGCGAACTCGGCTATCAATGATTTGATGAGCAGGATGAGCTCAGGTAAAATATAAAAAACTGGCGTAGTCGGGAAAAGGCTGCGCCAAATTATTATACACCACTATTTTGTAACTACCAGAAAAAAAATAAGGAAAGTTGTAGCAGATGCAGAAAATGATAATAGTGGTCAGATTTTTTTTTTCAGTTTTAACTACATAAATGTGGATCGGTGACAGACACTGAGACCATGTTTAAATTGTTTCTGGTAATAAGAAGGACATTATACACAATATTTTTGTGATGTTTGCCATATTAATATTAACGAGATTAAGTTGTAACTTTGTGCGTAGGAGGCAAAACATACATTATTATTATTTTGTTATTAGTATTGGTATAATATAAAAAACTGGCGTAGTGGTGTATAATAAAAAGGCTGCGCCAAATTATTATACACCACTATTTTGTAACTACCACAAAAAAAAATAAGGACAGTTGTAGCAGATGCAGAAAATGATAATAAAGTGGTCAGTTTTTCTTTTTTTTTTTCAGTTTTAACTACATAAATGTGATCAGTGTCTGTCACTGAGAGACACACATGTTTAATATTTTCTGGTAATAAAAAAATAGGGGTGTAGAGTTTGGTGTCTCAACTCACTATTTATTTCTAACAAGTTATTGTCCCACTCAGTTTTAGATTGAAAAGGAACAGGGTCACGCTTGTAACCCCATGGTAGATTTTCTCAGATCAGTCACATAAGATCCTTTAAAGATATCTAATGGAGTAATCAGCATGTCCAAATACAAACATGGCATCTGCCCACATTCTGCAGTTGACATTCAAACAAGTATTCAGATTACAAGCCCTTCGCGGCCTTTGTCGCTTATAATACTAACTGGCCCCTTAGCATGACCACGCTATCTCTATGCTAGAATAGAGAAAATGACATTTCGTTCAACTCCTAAGTCATTTTACTCTATTCTACCGTGGAGATAGTGTGGTCATGCTAAGAGGGCTGGTTTCCGAAAAAATGTAACCTAAGTACAATACGCACAACCAATCTTTAGCTATCTGAAGTAGCTGCGCAGAACCCATTTTTGATGCCGCTTAATAGACAGCGTAGTATAGCTGCCTCGCTCACTCGCTTAGTTTGTTGCATCGTGCTATCTCGCCTCACGCAAACCTGCGCAATCGTTTAGTGCACCTAACTTCAGACAGACAAAGATCGGTTGTGCGTGTCATACCTACTATGCTTATTTTGTCAATCAAATAAAGAGTCCACCTCGACTTACTCTGAATCACCTATCACCCTGAACATAATAATTGTTTCTGGCGCTTCGGCGGCGGCACCGCTGCACTCGCTACGCTCGCTCGCCTCGTACATGGTTTTTTACAAGCCTAACATAACCAACTTTTTTCACCCAGATGGTCTCAGCGAGGTTGACGGTGGGTAAGCCTAAGCAACTCCAATAAATAACAATTACTTATATTCCCCAGCAACACTCTCAACATCAAACATGGTGAACAACATAACATCGCGGATCGTAAAGTCGGAGATAAGAACGTCTATAGTGAGCATATCTTCGTCGCGGATCGATCTGAAGCGAGACGGGGCGAGTGTCATGTCTGTTTCTACACTTTCGGTTAATAGCGCTGATACTTCTGTCTCTGATAAAAGCTCCAGTCAGGTGAGATTAATAAAGCTTTTAGTTTTGTGTTTTGACAGTAAATTGTTTTGAAAAGCGGATGTTTATAATACGTATAGATAAAAATAAATAAATAAATAATGCTGGACTTTTCACACAGCATCATCTAGCCCCAAAGTAAGCAGAGCTTGTGTTATGGGTACTAGATGACTGATATACTACATACGTTTTGTTTGTAAATACATATTATACATAGAAACACCCAGACCCGAGACAAATATTTGTAGATCATACAAATATTGGTCCCGCCGCGGGGATCGAACCCGCAACCTTCTGCGTCGCAGGCGGGCCTTCGCACATACACACCCAAAAAGAATTACAGTACGCACAACCAATCTTTAGCTATCTGAAGTAGCTGCGTAGAACCCATCGATCACGCATAAAAGACTAAAGGTGCATTTACACGATGCAATTTTTCGTACGATTTGCTAAGCCCCGCCCATTGAACGTGCCGACGAGCGTCGCGCTATCTATGACAAATCGCATCGTGTAAATGCACCTTTAGAAAGTGTTGTATAGCCTCGCTCACTCGCTTAGTTTGTGGCAATCCTATCTCGCCTACTCGTACAAACCTGCGCAATCCGTGCACCTAACTTCAGAGAGCTAAAGATAAATAAATAAATAAACTTCTCTATGCCAGATGCGATATCAGCGCCTCCCTCACACATGAACATTACACATGAGTCCCACAAGTGGTTGAACTCCACCACTTGTGGGACTGTTTATGTGTATGATTGCACTAATTTGTTGTAGGATGTGAACTCTGAGATCGTGACGGAGCGACGCGTCAGCCCGCCGCCTGTTAAACCGAACACCGGCGCCATTCCTAAGAGCATCAGCTTCGACGCGACCGCTGAGAAAGCACAAAGGTGTAACCGAATTACTTAACATCATTATCATACAAGGTGTAAAAAGACTGCTACCGAAAACTGAGGGGTTTCAATCAAACCATGATTCTAAACATATTTAGCGAAAAAAAAAACGCAAAAAAAATTTTGACTTAGCTACGTCATTTTATTTTATTTTCTAGTTATTTACTACTAGTACAACATAATAAGACCATACCTACCTAATAAATGCATTTATAAAAGAAAAAAACTATTGAAACTCAAATCCAGCAATCTACGTTTAAAAACGTGCCCAGTACATACGCAAACAGTAATCTTCAAACGCCGGATATAATGATTTTTTCGGAAAATCCTTTTGGATTTGGTTGTGTGTTGGGATGCTGTACCTACCCCTTTCGGCTTCGGTAGACATCTTTTTACACCCTGTATAATTAATATATTTATATGCTGAGTATTAATATAGGGTCTTTCATTTTAAACTACACAAACTGACAGTGCTTCATTTTTGGGTTGTAAATAGACGTTTGACCGTATCAATTTAATTCTTAAGCCCATTTAAGTTTTCACTTCAAAATTTATCATTAATTGATATTTTAGAATTGTTGCATAATGATTTTCAAGGAGAACAGACGTTCCACCAATCGCAGCGCAGCTACATCACGAATGGGCTTAATTATACAAAAAGCAACAATCAATTTAAAGGATAGTCTTTATCGATTTTCACGGGATTTTCATAACAAAGCAAAAAAAAACATTACATAAATATTTTTTAATTTATATGTTGAACCCAATTCCTGAATAAAATTGGTTTAAAATGAAAGACCCCATATAACTCTATTTCTTTTTGTCAGGCGTCGTATCACCGAGGATGGCTTGGTGGGCAATCTGGACGAGCTGAAGAATAACGTGAGGAGGCAAGGGGGCAACCTTCTCAACAGGATCAAGATGTTCCGGCAGAAGGGTCGGCATCACCAGAATGGTAAGCAATGGTCACTAACTGGTTCGATTCACGGTAAATATATTTTACTAGCTGCGCTCCCGCGGTGTGACCCGCGGTCCCTCGGGATTTTTTCATTTTTTCGGGATAAAAAGTAGCCTATGTCCTTCCCTGGGATACAACCTTTAACTATGCCAAATTTCAGCTTAATCTGTTCAGCTGTTTGGGCGTGAAAGCGTATTCCTACCTCAAAGGCCGGCAACGCATCTGCAGTGCTTCTTGATGCTGCAGTTGTCTGTGGGCGGTGGTAATCACTTACCATCAGGTGTGCCACTGGCTCGTTTGCCCCCTCTTCCATAAAAAAAAAAAAACAGACAGACAGACAGATAGACAGACAGAGTTACTTTCACATTTATAATATTAGTATGGATGTATGTTGGCGAACCTTTGTCGAGGCATTAATTCTTTGACTAGAGCCTTATCTTACTTTGACAAGCCTCACTTTTGTTCGAATCTCTGTTAATTGCCCTGATTCTTAACGGTATTGGTCGCGAACGAACAGTAGTAGTAGTAGAAGTAGAATCTATTTTTAAGACTATTCTAAGTGATCCTAGCGTCCTACTGAATAAGAATAAGAATATATTTATTTGACACACACAACACAATACAATGAAAATAGAACATCAAACATTTAGACAACACGAGTAGGTACAAAGAAACATAATAAAAAAATAAACAAAAATAAAAACAAACTATCAATGTCCTACCTATTTTTGTGTGGTGCCAAAAAGGTCCAGTCTCAGCTTTAGTGCTGCTCCCAGGTGAGGTGATAAATGCATTTTGACTTTGATTCATCTGCATAAAATAACTCTAGCCTCTACAACTCCTAAAGTAATTCAGTATTCATTTGCTAAGGGGTAGCCATATTTTCACACACTTAAAAATTGATACATTTAAGTACTTCATAATTGTAAAACTAGTGTATTGTGGAGAAATAAAATTGTATTGTATTGTATTTTAATTGTGCTCTTAAACTCTAGCCCCATCTGTACCAAAAATTATTCATTTCGTTAACAGATGTGAAACTGCCAGAAGAAGAAGTCCGTATTGAAGACCGCGCAGAAGCAAGCACGGAGAGTTCCGAAGAGATCTTAGCCAAGTACAGAAACAAGACTTCCGCCGACAACGGGAAGCAGCGGCGAACACAACGCCCTGAGTTACCCCCGGCTGATCTAGAAAGGTATGGCTTAGGTACAAGTTCTGATTATTTTGGGACCAGATGAAATGTCCAGTAGTTATTTATACAAGAATCATTGGATGGACATTTCGTTTTAAAGCAAGCATAGTACACTCAACGAACGGATCTAGACATTTGTGAAGTTAGCCGTTTTGATGTGCAGTAAAAGTTTTTTCATACAAAATTGTCGACAGTACAGGACGGTACTAAAGTGCTTTAAATAGTGAAGGAAAACATCTAAGCCGAAAGTGAAAAGATTTATGTGCTGAGCAAGCCTACTACATCTCAGTAATGTTAAAGTGTAGAGGAAGATAGCCTAATATTAAAAAAAAATAACTTTATTTGGAAACAACAATTTAATATAATATGAAAAGAAGAATGAAATGAAAAAAACTTTATTACAATACAATGTAGATACCTAAATAATTAAATATAGATTATTACATAGATACCATTGTTTGTAATTGGCGGTCTTATCGCTGGATAGCGATATCTTCCAGACAACCTTTTAAACTAGGCTACAACTAAAACTAAAGCTAAATTTACAAAGTAAGCATACTGGGACCCTCCCAGTGACTGCAAGCTTACTTCTTCTAAAATTATAAAGGAGACTGACTAAAAGTGGTCTATAAACCAATAGCGATAAGGCCGCATTGTTTAAGTATTCTCGTTTGTTGGCAGATGCGAAGGCGTCGTGGATTTGAACGACCCTGAAGTGTTTAACAGCATGAAGCGTAAACTGAGAATGGTGCTTTCAAACCCGGATTTGCATTGCGTCGAACACGTGCCTAATGTAAGTTTGTTTTTTTTTTATTTATTGCCCAATTTGCCCAACTGGCATCGACTTTGCAATATTGTTTAAATCCATCCTTTTTTTGGGCATAAAATCATTTTTTCTGGCAGTTTTTGAATTGCATTGTAGTTTCGTAAAACAGGAACGAATCTGAAATGGCCGTGTTTATCATGTTCTCTCACTTGCACACTAGTAGAAGTGCCGTCGTGTAAGCGAGAAAACATGATTCGTTTCTTGAATCAACCGAGTTTTGTAAAATTGTAATGTGAGCAAATAGCTGAAGGTTGCGTGCAGTTTTCATACATTTTAAAACCCATTTTACCTTCCAGCGTTGCACAAGCACATCATTACTAGAGTGGCTAGTAGCAGCAGGCGCGAGCGCAGGCAGCGAAGCGGGCGCGGCGCACGCGGCCGGCGTCGCCCGCGCCCTGGCCGCCAGCGGAGCCCTGACTAGCGGAGCCCGGTCTGGAGCCCTGCCGACGCGGCTGGCGGCGGCGCTGAGGGCTGACCTAGCCGCGCGGCGCCCCTACGCCGCCTACCTCGCCTCCTGCCGGGCTCATCTAGCGCACACCGACCACGCTCTACGAGCGTATGTATTGTACACTTACAACGGATCTTTGTCTGTCTGAAGTTGGCTGCAAGTAGCTGCGCAGAACCCATTTTTGATGACTGATATAAGACGAAGACAGCGTTGTATAGCTGTCTCGGTCACTCGCTTATGTTTGTTACATCGTTCTATTTCGCTACACATGTGCAAACTTGCGCAATCGTTTAGTGCACCTAACTTCAGAAAGCTGAAGATCCGTTGTGATTATCGTACTCACTAGAATACAGCGTAGCTTGCGCTATGAGCGTAGCTCTTATTTATCGCTTTACAAACTACATGCTGCTTATTACATAAACGTTAAACCTTAGTTGAACCCCATGTTGACACATGTCAAAACAAAACTGTTACCACAAAAAAGCGTTCTATATACGAGTATTTAAGGATCGTTTTTCTCCTTTAGGACACATCCGCCAGATTCCACATTCGTCGAGATTATTTATTTATTCCACATTCGTCAGATTTTTTTACCTCTGACGAAACGATGATTCCTCTTTCGTCAGATTCCATTATTCTACATTTCTGGCTAACCTGACCAAATGGGTCGTTGGTTAGGTTATGTTAGGATAGTGAAAAAACCATGCGCAAGGCGAGCGAGCGAAGCGAGTGTGCCGCGGCAGCGGCCGCCGAAGCGCCAGAAATAAATAAATCTGACGAAAGGGTCATTAGAAGTTATCCACATCCGTCATTCATGACGAAACTGAACTGAAATTATACAAAAAACTACTTCTGACGAAAGTGGAATCTGACGGATGTGTTCTAAATCGTTTTTCTAGGGATAGTTTTTTAGTTAGTCTTAGTCTAAACTCGGTTAATTTTCTTGTAATAAGACGGCATCTGTTTATTATATTTCCAGGCAAATAGCCCAGGTCCGGTCGGAATGCTTATGGTGCGGTCGCGCGGCGGCCGCGGCGCGTGTCCTAGAACAGTTGGAGCGAGGGAACGCGCTGCGCAGGCTGGCCAGGCATCATCACGCGCATAATAACCACGCCGGGAACAATGGTAATGTCATATTTGAAGATACACATAGAAAGAAAACCGACTTCAATGTTCGACTCGAAAATTACTAGGATGGTTTTTTGAGTTTAGCGGGAATCCCTCAGGAATACATTTTATATGGGACCACCTGGGAAGAATATTACAACAAAAAGATACCGAAGTCACACATGAGATACATTTACTGATTAAAACAGAGATATGACGCGGTACGCACTTTTCTTATTCCAAATCCCGGCTGTGCAACAATGGATCATTCGAGACGAGATCTAATCTGAGGAAACGAGTTGTATTCTAATATGCGCTATGGACTTGCAACTTTTCACGTATGAATTGATGTTCTTTCCATATTTATGATTGAGCTATGTATATTTATGCATGTTAACCCTTTACAATGATGTTTTCCCAGGCGGCGAGCTCATGGATGAGAAGGCTACAAGACTGACTGCTAGCATAAAGGCTATTACGGCCGAAGTAAAGGCCGATCCATCCTGGGAAGGTAATATTACTATAAGAATTGTTTATAATATTAATCACTAAATTAGAGCAAAGTGCCCGCTTGGGCCGCAAAAGGTTGCGGGTTCGATACGTGACACGTGACGTGACGCTTACGACACCGGCTTACTACATACATGACTTGCATGCAATCAATTGTCATCCCTTTTTAGAGCTAACTAAACTAATCTCACAATACGAAAATGGCTATTGAAGTCTTTTGAATTGAGTAATGGCAATATTGCTATGAGCAATATGAAGCCGCGCCTTGTAAAAACCGCTAAACACAACAATAGCGCGAGCTACCTTAATTTCGTGCTTCGTTACTTAAGTTCCATTAGTCCAAGGGGTTAAGCTTCTTGGGAGATATCCGGCCCCGAGTTCAAATCCCAGTAGTACAGTAAATTTTTGCCGTTACCGAAACCTCGTTCAAGTTTTCAGTGAAAACCGGGAGTGCCAAGAGAAGTGAAAACTTTTCACTTCTCTAGGCACTCCCGGAGTGCCACAATTTTTTATTTATTATTGTTACAGGCGCGTCTCCAGGCGTCATAGAAATGGCAGAGATCACAGTAGAACGCGCGGCGTTCGCTCGACTCTACTTACACGTACTGTTCCCTAATGGAGATGGAGATATCGCGAGAGATCAGTGAGTATACATAGTATAGTAGTATCTCGCCTTCCGATCCGGGTTCAAGTCCGGTCGTCCACAAATTAGTTTTTTGCCGAAAATAATTATGTACACCATGCCAGTACTCTCAAACGGCGAAGGAAAACAGCGAAGAAGACCGCCATGACGTGTAGAACTTAAGTAACCAATATGAAGCAATAAATTAATGAATTGAGAAGCGATTCAAATGATAAATGATCTGTAACGCAGTGGGCGAAGGCCCGACTGCGACGCAAAAGGTTGCGGGTTCGATCCCCGCTGCGAGACCTATGTTTGTATGATTTACAAATATTTGTGTTGGGTCTGGGTGTTTCTATGTATATAATATGCATGTATTTACAAACAAAAAGTGTATCAGTTTCTAGTTCCCATAGTACAAACTTTGCTTAGTTTGGGGCTAGATGATGCTGTGTGAAATGTCCAGCATTATTTATTGGAACGAAGTTCCTTTTCTGACGGTATCGAGGATGGGGGCTAGAAATAAGAAAGCGTTCGATTTTGCCGTCACGACACATACATAGGTCAAAACGTCACAGTGCGACGTGCGCTGTCGCGAACCAGTTCATGGATTGTTACAATGTTAGTACGGAAGAGCGTTACTAGGATTTATTTGACAAATGTCAAAGTTGACACGTTCCAACCGAGTGTTCCACGACACTCAAGTACAGTTCGCACAAGGGATCTAGGCATTCGTGAAGTTAGCCGTTTGTCTTCGCAGTGAACACTTTTTCATACAAAATTGTGTTCTGCGCAGACAAACGGCTAACTTCACGAATGCTTAGATCCGTTGGGCGAAGTGTACTTGTTCATGTATTTGTTTAAACAGAGTGCTAAGTGAGCACATCCGACGACTTGGGTCGGGCGGCTCCGCGGCACGTTTGGGCGTGGCGCGGGCTCACCTGTGGGCCGCGCCCTTCCCCCGAGCACAGATGTTACTGCGGCAGCTGCCCGTCTGTCGCACGCCTAGAGACAAGGTATAACCACAACGGATCTTTAGCTCTCCGAAGTTAGGTGCAATAGATCATTGCGCAGGTTCGGTAGAGATAGCACGATTTTAGGCGTCATCAAAAATGTGTTCTGCGCAGCTACTTCAGAGAGATAAAGAACGATTGTGCGTATTATAATAAGACTATCGACCCGCCCCGGCTTCGCACGGGTGCAATGCTGATACTAAATTAAATACATTACAGAAAAACTATGAACGTTGTATATAAAAACATAGCGGCCCGCTCCGACTTTGCACGGGCATAAATAAGCCCAAAAAATAGGTTAATTTACGACATCACGTTAGAAACCTCTAAAATTAGCAATGTTGCCTTAGTATATGATGCATGTATTATACATATAAACCTTCCTCTTGAATCACTCTATCTATTGGAAAAAACCGCATCAAAATCCGTTGCGTAGTTTTAAAGATTTAAGCGCACATAGGGATATAGGGACAGAAAAGGCGACTTTGTTTTATACTATGTAGTGATGATACACAATACTTTTATAGGTTCTAGGCTTCGATCAAGAATACTGTAGATGCAGCGTGACGTACAAAATCAAAGCTAAATTCTGTCCGCGTGACAAAAAGTTTTATTTTTACCCGAATCTCAGCCTTTGCACCTAGTAATAAAGATGGTTCTGCGCAACTACTTCAGAGAGCTAAAGATCGGTTGTGCGTACTGTACATGCGTGTTATATCGAGGTTCTGTCACGAGCGCATTAAAAATGATATTAGCATACAGACACCTGCGTTTTATGTAACAGCGTGTAGTACGGGCGAAGAGAGAGCTTTCATACGACGAATAATAATTCCAAATTTTAATAATACGAATGTCATAATTATAGAATGTACATAACGTAATTGTACGTTGCCAAGCTATAATTAATAATTATAAAAATACAAGCACAGTTTTATTGGAAACGCAGAGAGTTAATGTGTCCCAGAGGCTAGTTAAGATAGAATTACTTTAAGTTATTTCTATGTATCTCATTGTAAATGAACCATTGTGAACTTTTTCCAGCTTTGTTTCCCACTAAATGAAACTTCTGTGCACTACCGTCCTTTTTGTATGCTTCTTTGGTTTATTTTCCATCCAAAGGTTGCCTGGAAGAAATCGCTTTCAGCGATAAGGCCGCCCATTGTACTAATTTTGAACTTGTTTGATTTATGTGTTGTTTTGTTATTAATTGGTGTACAATAAAGTGTTCATTCATTCATTCGTTCATTCATTGTGTTTGTATGAGAATAAAGCTCTTTAAACCTAACTTGTTAACCCTGTTTTTAATTGCAGTTGTCGTGTATAATGCGTTGCGTGACGTCGATAATGGCGTTGCTCGCGTTGGATGGCGCCGCGCCCTCGGCCGACGACCTCACGCCGATTCTCATCTACGTCATCATCAAGGTAAAACAACTGTATTTTTATATATTTTTTTATTTACAAAAAAAGAAGGTTTTTTTTATTACAAGAAATACAAGAAAAGGAAGGCGACGACGAGGCCGGGGCGTTGGCGGGACGATCTCGACGGGTTCGAGAGAGAGTGGTGGGAAATCGCCAGAGATAGGGACGTGTGGAAAATTTTGGGGGAGAACTTTGCCCAGCAGTGGGACACCATAGGTTGATAAAAAAAAAAAAAAAAAAAAAGGGCTATGTTGCTGAGCGACTATAACACCCAATCTGTAACATCTTAGCTTAGTCTTCTTATTCTTCTTGGTTTCACTTCACTTCTTGGTTCCTTCTTCTTTTTAATAATGGCAACTGTTTCACTTCACTTCTAAATGTATTATGTCACGTCAATTTGATTTTGAAAAACATGGCGGCTTGTCATTTCAAAACTCTTCAAATACGGAAATCTTGCGTCGAATGAGTCTTGAATACTACCCCATTCAATTTGCCAAATCTCCTGTTACGTATCCAAAGCTTCATTGGTAAAATGCCACCGAAATTACATAATAAAACCTAGTAAAACACGAGAAAACTAAATAAAATAGCAGAGCCACTAGCTCCTTCAAAAATGGCGAAAGAAGTCCCGACAGTATTTCTTGTTATGTTACGGCCACACCAACGTCTACGGAAATGTCAATGCCTTGTGAAAGTCCATCAACGCGATAATTATTGGGCCAAGGGTGTGTAGGACTTTTTTCGGCAAAAATATACAGGGTCTTTCATTTTACACTACACAAACTGTCAGGGCCTTATTTTTGTACTTGTAAACAATTAAACAAGCTACCACGAGCATTACATTATTCCAGGTGAACCCACCCTCCCTCCTGTCAACCATCGAGCTAGTGAACGCGCTGGGCGGCTCTGCTCTAACTGGCGAGGCGTTATACTGGTGGACACAATTCAGTGCCGCAGTCGCTTATATCAAGACTATGGACTATCCGCCGCATTCCTAGCAACACCGCACACGCCTGGTAAATTATTTATTTAATTATCTTATCTTTAACTTATCTTGTTCCACATAATCTTAGATTTTCGCGATCACTATTTGATTAGTTTCAAACCACAATACTTTTGCATGAACTATTTAAATGATTACCTCTCCCTTTCAGAATTCAGCGCGTGTCCTCGGATCTAAAACAAACCAGTGGCCGACGTTCCCCCGCGAACGCCGCCACACAATCTAAACATACTCAAAAACCATACAGCACTCGGCTAACAGTAGACAGTAGTAAAAAATTAGAAAACAAAAATCTGTAAGAAATATTTATTTCGATTGTAATAGTTCATAACATCTATATTTTTTGTATGGTATTTGAGTCAGCCTGATTCTAGAATACCGTAGAAAGAAAACCACGGGGAATAGAGAATGAATATATTATTATGATTAATGTGTTTATCTGAAATTAAGAAAATTCATAATTTTTAGCTCAAAAGTGAGTACCTAATATTACATTTCGCAATGTAATATTTGGCGTAGCGCAAATACTGTGCGGATATTGAAATAACTAACCTATGTGACCAATCGTTCTGATTGGTCACATAGGTTAGTTATTGTGCGCATTGGTTGTTATTCAGTGCAATTTCTAATTGGTTTATAGTGAAATAATTCTTAAGTTTTCTGTGATAACTGCAATTTTCTCTATTCTTTCATTGTACTCCTACGGTATTTTAATATGAAAACCTAAAATTTCATATCGTTCATAGTTCTAACTCCTGCTGCATTTAGATAAAACGCATTATCCTTTAACTCGCACAAGCTCGTGTGGTTAAGAGCTGATAATAATATTAAAATAGACAGTAAGTACCATACAGAAAATATGTCTTAAGATTATGAAGTTTATTAGAAAGGCTAACCGTTAAATACAATGATAATTATAGTCTCAGAAAATAATTCTATTTAAAAAAAAAAGGCCTTTCAAAGGACAGCATACTTATATTAATTGAAAAAAGAATAAAAAAAATCTTCCATGGTATCATATGCTAAGAAAATTATATTTTGCACATCAAAGATAGTTTTATAATCGTAGCTAACTAACACTAGAATAAGATTAATGTAATTGCTATAATATATTTATAATTGTAATTATTATTTATGCCATACTTTAATTAAGGCTTTCAATGTCCCAATTGCGTCGATTTGCGAATAATTAACTTTGAGATAACATTATCTTAAAGTTAATTATTCGCAAATAAGTTTCAAATCAGTACTCACAGTAGACTCCGAAACAAGAGTCAAAAAGTTACGATCAAAATTGTAGGCGTACTCCATACGTTCATAATATGATGTAGCACTGTTGTGGTTTAAGTATTTAAATTAGATATGTTTTTACCGAAATCTCCCGAAATAAACTGATCCAGTCGCTTTCAAAAGTGGATTTATTAAATTCGGTATCTTTCTGTGATTATACTAATTAACAACGCAATTTGGGCTCAAAAAGCAATTAGAACTAATTACACGTGAAAGCGTGTTATGAGAAATTATGATTGATCTAATCTCAACCATACTGTAAATATATTTTAATTTTAAAGATAACAATAAAACGCAATGTCCGCTCAGTGTTTACTTCTAGTGATAATTATTGCGTCAAACATTGTTACAATACGCACAATTGTTCTTTAGCTCTCTGAAGTAGCTACTTCTGCGCAGCTGCTCAAAACCCATTTTAGATGTGCTATCTCGCTTACTCTACCGAACCTGCGCAATCGTCTATTGCACCTAACTTCAGAGAGCTAAAGTTCCATTGTGTTGGTATACGTTTATCAATCATACCCCAGATTCATGTAGTCTCGAATAATGTATGATATAATTTTTTATTAAATTTCATAGTTGGATCCTCATCAAAGTTAACATTCAGAAGATAATATATTTTTTAAGCCGCGAAGTTGTCTCTAAATTATTGCACTGTGATGTTAAAGTTGGATACTCGACGTGTATTTTTGGATGGATATAAGCTCGGAATGTTTGTGATACCGAATTGATATTTAGACTGGGTTTTTGGAGTGTAATGTAATTTTAAGGGTTGTTTCACTGAACTGCCGTGCTTGCTTACCAACAAGCAACTACTCAAGTGCAGATGGATTTTATTTTACGGGTGGTTTTCTTTTAAATTAAATATTTACATAATTTAGTATAAACCCTGCTGTCCTATCTGATAAGGGTTGTAAAAAAATTGTTGGAAGGAAGGACGATTACAAAACTTTGCAATTTAAAGACACCTCAAGTTTTGGGAAACGCAATAGGTAGTCTATTGTTCTAATGGCGTCCCTTCATAAATTATAGAATCATTGCATCTGGGTACCGATTTTCATTCAAGCTTTTTGAATATAAATGGCAGTAAAAACGGCTTTAAGCCTAGGTTTTATTTATCTAGCTAGACATTCACATTGTTTACACTGTAGCTAAACAGTATCAACGTGTAGGCGGCATTAGGTTAGTTAGCATAATACATAACGCATGGAAAGTTAAATCTCTTTTTTTTTTATGATGAATGGGTCGGCTCTTGACCTCAAACTTACACAGGTAAGAGTGAGGTCTACGATGGAACGAGCTTACCCAGAAGGTGCCTATTAACTCTCTTCTTAAAAACAATAGGGTCGTAGCTCAGCGGAAATACGGACCTATTTAATTTTTCTATTGTTCAATATAGGTCCATGAACAATTTGAAATTTATTTTTCATCATGATAAACCCACTGGGGGGTTCCGATGGATATAAGAACGTCAAAATGTTCCTGAACTCTCGTCTCTTACCGTGCCAGACGTGCCCTATGAGACATCTTCAAATAATCTACACAGTTGTTTAGCAGATAGTGCCGCGAGCCTGTTTAATTTGTGTAAATGAATACTAACGGTAATACATTCTGGATAGACTAAGCAGTAGTTCTTATTTTACATTAAGCACCAGTTTATTTCGCACTAAGAAATCGATAAAAAGACACTATTTTCGAACTAACACAGATATGTATTTTATCATGAAACCTAGGATATCTAAACTTTCTGAACGTCGGACCACACTCGACGTCGCGTCTATTCAGGCTGGCACTATTGGCGGGTGTTCCATGTAGGATGTCCTTCAGCCATACTGTGAAGTGTGGTCCTACCCTGTAACACTATTGCCTAATAGTAGACGTAGCTGCAATGTTTATTTAGGAGCATATTCTAACCACTGTTGAAATTAGTGTAATTCAGATGTACCTAATGTAATCAGAGCAATGGAATTATATTTAGCAATAAATCATGGTTATTATTTCTTATTTTTATTTTCCCCAAATTATTTTTATTTACATTGTGGAAATATGGTTAAGTTGACGTACCATGAGCTACAATTCAGTTTGGGTGCCATCCAGTTTAGATTCCTAAGTTTCCGTACCGTGACATGACTTTTTAGCAGAAAATTGTTTTATTTGTATTACTAAGTATTCAATTGCAAAACAATTCAGTTTTTACGACAAGTCTAGTAATTATATATTATAGCGAAGCAGTTGTTTAGGATCCAAACTGGATCGCTATAAGAGCTCATAGTACCCAGAGAATAGAGATAGTTAAAGTTGATTTGATAGGTTTATAGGGACCCTTCAGCATGACGTCACCGGACCCTCTAACTCCTCGAAGAGGGAGGAAGGGCCGTGGCGCATGCGCGCAGTCACGTAGTAGCGTAGCGTAACCACGTGGCGTGGCGCACCGTGGCCACAGAACACTATTACTCCTGACCGTGGCCGGCGTGCGTACTCGATCGAGACGCTTCGGAAACCATTTGGAAGCCACGCCGTTATCGGAATAGTACAAGTAGCCTATGAAGTAACTTCAGAGAACGAAATTGTAATACGCTAAAGATTTCGTAAAATCAACCACTAACATACATCTTTAGGAAGTCTGTAATTTCATGATATACCTATTAGCAAAAAACACCTTTAATACCTATCTGAGACACTAGTTTAGGCTGTTGTGTAGGCTTTACTAGAACTAGTACCTAACATGTTCTAAATAACTGAATGCTGTGTGCAAATAAAATGAAGAAACTGATTGGTTGCACACAATGTTTATTATGTACGGGGTTTTACATTTTATAAATGTACACTTATAAACAAAAAGCTTCCCAGCAGGTCACTGAAACAAAATAGATTATGTTAGCAACTGAACTTGAAAAATCTGGTATGTGATAATTTCTGGGAGTTATCAGAAGTTTATTACATGACGTCATGGCATTCAGCAGTAGCAAATAAATAAACATCATTTAGTTGACAATAAAAATTAGCCAAAGTCTGCGGCAAACGAGTTTAGATCTTTTTCTAAATGAATTGGAAAATATAAAAACATCAGATTTTAAAATTTGTGTTAAAGTTGCATTATATTGGTAAAATGTAAGCGAGATAATGTATGTGACTCACCTTATCACAGTGTTGGGTGCCTATGATCGTGGCCTCTCCTTCTTTTCTTTGTACAGAGCTAGAAGGGATACATTGGCTACCTTGACGACCTGGAAAACATAATAAAAATTGTTAATATACAGAGTGCATACAAACAATTATTTTAAAAGAAGTTGTCTAAACAAAACCATGAAATATAAATTGGTAATTTATTTGAGTATAATATTCACAGGCATAGTGCACATTTTGGACAAGTTCCAATGAATTCAGGGGAAATCTTTGAAAATGCTTTCAGCCCATTTTTAGCTATAACGCTATAAGTTTTTCATATTCAATAGTTGGATCAATTAATTAAGACTTTGAGACCAGTTTTTGTGTTTTCCATGCAACTAATGGTGGCAATCCACATAATTATAACTCGCCTCTCAATTGAGATCACTAGAATGTATGGTTTGTGTTCTTACCTTGAATCTTACTCCGGGAATATCACCGACGGCGTGACCTTTACGACCGAAACCTGCTACTAGTACTTCGTCATTCTCCTCAATGTGGTTGAGACAACCGTCCCGAGGTACGAACGCGGTCACCTTCTTTCCGTTCTTGATGAGTTGCACACGGACACACTTGCGGATGGCAGAGTTGGGCTGCTTGGCTTCTACACCACTGAGAAGAAAAACATACAATTAACTTTCTGTAAGACCAGCTTCTTTTGATATTGTAAGATAATAATATACATGCAAGTACATGGTAAGAACTTAAAGAATAACCAAGCAATATTGATACCATGTTAGTTCAATGTAGATTATTGTTCCATTAGATATTCATGCGCCTATGGAAAAATAACTATACAATTCAATCAGCACAAGTAACAGAACAAACAATTCAGCTTTCTTTCACAGGTAACAAGTTTAATAATGTAAACACCGTACATGCGTATAACCTCAACAGAGTTCATTGACCCATGTGTTATTTTTCAAAGCACGTATTATCGATTGTACTACTGAAGTTTCGTGTTTCGTAGTCTTGATGCGCAATACGTATCTTTTTCTTGTGCGTCATATCCAAGTTTGGACTCTGATGGGCGGCGCCGCCGCTCGCAGTATTATCCTGTGATTGTAGTAGGAACACATTCACAGGTATAATACCACGCGCGGAAGGGACGCTAGCTTCAAGTTTGTTTGATGCATCTTCATGACACTTCGAAGACTCCCGCCAGAACTTCCAAGTTACCATTTATGCGATGACAGAAGATGAGAGCAACTCGCTAGTTAACATAGTTCGCAAGAATAACATCCGTTATTAGTAGGTCAAGCTTCAGGTGAATCTCCACAACTAAATAAAAATTGGGGAAACTTACTTACACTTTCTCCAGGACGATGCCCTTGGCGTGAGAAGCTCCTCCGAAGGGGTTAGCCTTCCACCTAGTTCCCATGTGGGCTTTCTTGAACTCCTTGTCTGCCCATCTCTGCTCACGGCGGTGGTTCACGTGCTTGCGGGCCGTGCGAATACCACGGGGTTTACCTGAAACGACCAAGTCGCCGGTTACCACCAATGTTTACATAGCACTGAAATCGACACTCCACGGACTAAACTGAATATCATGAATGGGGAAACGAGAGTTTCACCTCGTAACCGATGCAGCCGTAACGAGATGGAAGCAGATTAGTTTTACACCACGAGAAAAACATGTCTCCGCCATGGCCGACACCTATGCATGCACGCAAAAGAAGAGTTTTTACGGGATTTTTAGATGTAACAATATCACTTCTACATCATTTGCACATTCATTGCACTATTACACACTCGTAGCACTAAATTGAAGACAAATTTTAAAAATTTCGGACGAAAACGAGTCCTTACCCATTTTGATAGCACAACACGAATCGGCTACGGATAGGAAAAGAAATTCGTGAAGCAATCGACTGGCCAACCATGGGCTCCAAATTATCACTGTAGCCAACAAAAAAAAACTATTTTAGGGCTACCATTACAAAAAAAAGCTTTTCTCTAATCGAAAATAATGCTCGACTGATCGTGTATTTAGGACTTATCTAAAATCATTCGTTCAGTTCAATGTCATTTTGACGTTAGTTTTCACTTTTGTTTACATGATTCGCAGCACGCCGCAGCAGCAGCACTACAAAGTAAGCGAAAACATCGAACTGAACTTTGTTGAAAAAGTATATTCATTGCTGGGGCGTTTAGTCAATAATATCATTAAACTCAATAATAGTTCCAAATAAAACATGAATATCGGAAGAAAAGACGGCGGTCCTGGCTACGTCGGCATACAGTTCTGTCAAGAATGCAACAACATGCTTTACCCGCGCGAGGATAAAAACAACAAAGTTCTACTGTATGCGTGCAGAAATTGTGACTACAAGCAACTTGCGGACTCCAACTGTGTGTACGTGAACAAAATTATGCACGAAGTTGATGAGTTGACCCATATAAACCCCGATGTGGTGAGCGATCCTACTTTACCCCGAACGAAGGATCACATGTGTCCTAAATGTAACCACAGAGAAGCTGTGTTCTTCCAGGGCCAAACCAGACGCGCTGAAGAGGAAATGAGACTGTATTATGTGTGTACAAGCTGCAAGCATAGGTGGACTGAGTGAATGCAAATTGTTTCTGAAATATTATCTGGTAAGAATAAATTGATCTATGTCTGTATAAATGTAGTTTATTTTCTGTATTTCCTAATTGTATGATTCATTTATTTGAATGATAGGTTCCTAGAGTTAAATAAGTTTTTAGCCAACTCTATATATATATCTTGATTCAAAAAACCCTCTAAAATATAGGTCTACAGAGATAAGCTGTGACTTGTGATAGGTAAGTATAAATAAATAAAACAATGCTAACATTTTAAAATAATTTACTAGTAACTTAAAAATATTGCCAAGCCATATTGATCTAATATAACAATAACAATTCACAGCCCTTTATCAATAATTCATAATAACATTGAAATACATCTACACAACCTAAGAACATCTTAAGTTAATTTGTATGAGTACTGTTT
Organism: Epirrhoe tristata; assembly: GCA_951394285.1. Lineage (NCBI taxonomy): Eukaryota > Metazoa > Arthropoda > Insecta > Lepidoptera > Geometridae > Epirrhoe > Epirrhoe tristata. The sequence continues at coordinate 11,515,516 of OX596139.1, forward strand.
TCACAACATAATTATAATATTTATAATCCGGACCATTAAATTGGATTCCAATTTATATCAATATCAAAACATTTTTATTGAGAATATAACAATTTTATTTGTTTTTTTTATTATTTGGCTAAGGGCAGATTTTACATAACTTTAAGTTGACATGACAGAAGTATTCTTCAGCTCAAAGTTACGGTAAAAATCAGGCCCGGCTTTATTTTTATATATCTGAAACAAGTTTAAAGTTTTGTGCAGATAGATATTTTATAAAAGCTGTTTTTGTATTGGCAAAAACTAGTGTGCGTATGCTTAGCTCAGGTGTTGTTCCCAGAGCTCACACACACACCGAACATACATTGAAATTAGATACTAGTATTTTATGAGTACATACATACTACCCCATAGTTCACTGAAACATTACTCAGCTAATCAAATTTTAAATAGAGATTGAATTGAAATGTTTGCCATAGAATTCTAAAAATAAAGATGTCTCAAACAGTTAAAACTTCAAGTAGCGTTTCAGTATTTGGAGATGATTTTTTTCTTGCCACTGTCATCTCTGAAAAAAGAATGTCAACATTTTGGTACATAATAAGAAATAATAGAGAAAAAGTATTACAACTACTGGAACTTTTATAAAGGTTTAGATACCTAAGGAAATTTTGTCTCTAAGGTTTAACAAAACAGACCAACTTAATTAATCTACTAGTAAACATTAGGCCTAATATCTAGAAACCTACAACAGTGTTCTACTAAAAACAGATTTAATCTAGAAATATCTATAGACTAGACAACAGACTAAAGTAGTCGAGTATAGAAGTGCTAAATGCATAGAGGTATTAGAAAAAGTCTATAAAGTTTAGGCAAAGTTTAAAATACAAGCTTAGAAGTATTTAGAAAACTGATTCTAGTTGGTGCAAAAGCTATATAGCTGCAAGGCATTTATTTAAAAATGTTTGAATTCATTTGCTTGCGCTTTTTATAGATAAATGAAAAATTTGAAACAGCCACATGCGTAGGACTTATCCCAAAGGATTCACTCTGTCATGGGTATCAGAACCGATAGTACCACAGAATTCACTTGGGAAGAACGTATCCATATTGATATTGATTATTATGTATCTCTCGCTGAGTCCCGGCCACAAGATGGAAGTGAATATGCCCAAGGTGTAAGCAAAATTTTGGCACATAGTTTAACAGTTTTGTATATTACTTCAAAAACATTTGACCAATTGACTTTTAGACTAAATTTTAGCGTGTGAATTTTATGATTAATTTTAATTATTACTATATTATAACTATTACATTGCATTACAACTTAATATAAATTTAAATCAAAATACATCACGGTCAACACGTCTAGCTAACCGTGAAGTTAGCCGTTTCGTTTCACATGCGCAGGCGCCTTTTCATACTTACTGAATAGGCTATAGTAATGCGCATCGAAACGGCTAACTTCACGAATGCCTAGATCTATCGGCCGTAGTGTAAATTAGATTATCAACCTTCAGGAAGACATGGTTTCATACTTTAAGAGGAAGTGTCTTGATGCTAACTTTAACTTTAAACTGCGTAATTTTTGTCTTAAAATAATCAATTTCTCTTTCAAATAGTGTTTTGTACATATATAGGTAATCAGGATACTAAGCAAGCACCAACTGTCAATGGTTCAACTTGACAATGGGTCAACATGTAAATGACTTACAATTAATTTAAATATTTCTAAAATTCCAATGTGCGTTACTGTATTGCTTGCTATCTAAAAATGCTATAAAATAGAAGCTCAGGCAAAACAACCATTTTTTTTTAAACTAGACTATGCAAAAAGCTAAATTGGACATCTTTGGACAAGTTCCTTACATTTTGGTGTCACAATTACTCGTACATAACTACTTTTGGTTTACCTTACATAAATACTTTATCAATTAAAATAATTTAAGGTTCAACTTAGTTCTTTCGGAAAGCCTAAGTAGATTTTGTTTCTTTCGAGTGAGAATGTGCCTTTTCATTCAAAAGCTTCTTAGCAAAACACAACGACAACGTACCTACGATTTGACGACAATTGCATAGAATTATTGAAGACTCAAAACAGACATCGAATATTGATTACGTTGATCTCAAATACACTTTTAAAAAATTTGATTTCGTTGCTTCAAGATATCACTAAACTAAAGATGCAAGATAAAAGCTATCTACCTAGGAAACTGATATGTCTCTACACAGACTAAATATGTGAAACGCTTTGAAATCTTTATCGAATTATTTTCTATCACCATTAGGCCTAGTGGTTTTGCACCTAATTGACGCTTTGGCGGGAAAAGCAATGTAAGGGATAATTCATATTAGACGTTTATAGAGATTTAGAAGATTAGAATCTAATTCGTTGTCAGGACACCTCTATTCTGCTAAACAAATACTGTCAAATCAAAGCTTGGCTTATCTTATGTTATGCGAAGGTCAGCTAACACATTGCAATCGTCAGAGTATCAAAATAATCAACCATGAAGTAAAATTTTTAAATCTCACTCGGAATAGCATGAATTATCCCTTAAAAAAACTGGGTTCAACTACGTTTAAATTCACTTTTTTCAAAGCCCTAAATTGTTCCAACATACATCTTCTGACACGACCTAACCTTTCTGTTCGCCTGCTCGGCAGTTGTCAACAATATTTGACATGTATAAACATTTGTAATTGCACGATCCAAAAATTATATATAAATTGACTCAACCTTAGACATAATACCGATGTTGGTTTTTCAAACCTTCCTGTTCTATGGTTCAAAGGTATTCTTGACAGGCAACTCCCGAATACTTTAATACCAAGCTTAATTTGTTTGTACCTACCCTACGTATTATTTCTACTGAAGCTGCAGTTAGTAGCAAGAATCATAGTCACAGCCAGCGTATCATATTGAATCATAGATGCCCTTCAGAAATCATTCAATACAACATTCAGTTATCGGGAGCAGCCTGATACCAGTAATATCATCTGCAATCCACCAGACGGACTCAAGCACCATCCTTCATAACTTCCCCGCGCTCCATAATCTTAATATCTAAACGTGGCATCGATCCTCAGCCTTCGGCCACGAATAGAAAACCTCTGTCAGTGCTCGGGGGGCTGCGGCATGTCGGGAAAGTTGTCAGGTATTGGGGGTAGGACGTTGGCCTCGAACTGCCCGCAGAAGTTGCCTGGTGGGGAGTAGTTTGCTACCACTATGACCTTGCCGGCCCTGGAGCGAGCCTTCCCCACTCCGAAGAAACGTGTCGCCGCCCAAACCATCTGTGTGAAGTGACCTGGAATTTGATAAGGGTAATCTGAGATTAAAATTTATTGACTAATATTTCTGTTAATCTTTGAATGAAATTTACTGATCTGAAAGGGTAACTAACCCAACCCACTCTCGAGGAGTTCCCCTATAGGTACATTTTATTTCATTTATAATTAATTTATCTGTAAAACCGTAAAACCCTCCTAGCTTCTTATGCATCTCAAGCTTAGATAATAGTAGGCAATTGTCCAGCTAGGCTTATATCTTATCAAACCAGTGTGCTGAAAGTTTAAACTTACCCGCATTGACGTTAGCATGTAGTATTTCAGCCTCTTTGAAGAAGTCGTATTGCCGCACGGCCGCGTACCAGTAGGAAGACACCTCCTGTCCCGTCACGTCAGGCTGGATGGCACTCACCGGCCGGAGATACAGATTCTGTCCTACGTCTCTGTCGTTCCTATAGTGGAACTTGTTGGTGTGAGCGAGATGGTTGGCCCACGCTTGGGCGTAATCGCATAACTGAAATGTACAATACTTTTGACTAGCTTGTCGGTTTAGGTACGTGATTCGATCAAGAATTGATTGAAGGGTACCTACGTGCATAAATATTCGACTATAATGGTATTGCTACGTTTTTTATCATCATCATCATCAGCCTTTGTCATCCCACTGCTGGGTATAGGCCTCTCTTCGCTTTTGCCATTCGCCTCTATCCTGAGCCAGTCTTGCCCATGTACGACCTGCGGATTTAACGATGTCGTCGACCCATCTTGCAGGTGGACGACCGACACTCCTTTTTCCATCTCTAGGCCACCACTCAGTAAGCACTTTGCTCCACCTGTCATCATCACGTTTTTTATAAGTAGTTTAATTTCATCTGAGAGAGAGCATATGTGGAATGCATATTACAGTCGTGAAGAACACCATAGGGAGGTAAAAATAGAAGGGCAACACAGCAATATTTTCCGTTCGCGTGATGTACAAACATAAACTATTACTACCCCTTAGGGTGCATTTCAGTATAATTATATGGCTATGAAGTAAGTGTGCTGAGTATTATTTAATAGCACTTAAATGCAGCGTTTCAGTCACTGTAGAAGTCGTTACCTTCTTTATTTTTAAACCTTAAAGTTACAATTCCATATTTTGAGAGAAAACTTACGTTCAGTCGCCTGCAAAAAGATATCTAATTATCTACACCTCACAATTTTAAAAAACTATCGATCGATATAAGTAGTCGAAAATAATAGATTTGCATCAAGGACATAGCTAAAACGTCCTTGATTTGCATACAAGTCGATTTCTCGCCCTAAAAAGAATGTAGGTCTAAGGAACCTACATAGATGTCTTTTATAGAAACTTGTAAAGTGTTAGCTACCTCTGGAGCCATGTAGAGCTGCGGCGCGCCATGCCGCTGGCGGTACACGTTGTGCCAGCACAGGCACTCCGTGATGAAGTCGCTGTCCTGCCAAGCTGTACGCACCTCGCTCCACTGCACCACCATGCTGACGGGACGGGATAGGAGCACCTGCATAAAACAAGAATTATAAAACGAGCTATAGCCATTGTCGGTGCAATGATGCATATTTCGCCATTTATCTTCTAACATAAACACACGTTTGCTCACAATGTTTTGCTTCATTGTTATGAGAAGTTCTCCTACGTTTATTTGAACATAACTCTACATAATATAGGTACCTATATTTTTTATTACGATGAATCCATCTGAGGTTCGATCCCATGACCTTCCTTCGGATTGAAAGTTAATACCCCGTGGTGGATTATGAACTAAGAAAACCAATACTCCGGTGCAGCTACAAGATTGGATCGATTTTGATATGCAATTTAACTGAGTACCTACTAGTACTACCTACCTATAGTTGTGCATCGTTGAGAAATCGGCTTGGTTCTACAGTTCACAATGTATAATGTAGACCTTAGGTAAGCATCTTAGCTTAGACTACTTATTTCCGATTATTTCAACAGTGCTATAGGTAGGTAATTCACTTGGCAATCTTTAGGTAGGTACAAACTCTAAAATCGTAATAAATACTAAATCACCGAATTCAGAACCTTCTAGTTATGAAAGGACTAGAATCTAAAGATATTTGGCACGCAGCGAAACCTCGTATACATTTTTGCATAAGCCCAACATTCCCAAATACATAAAATAAATTTAGGTAGGTAGCCTAAGGTACTTAGACCGGTCTACACGGGGCCTATTTGGCTGCGAGCCAAACCTTAACGTGCCAACTTCGTGAAAAATTGAATATCTGGATCCTAGAGTGTATTGCATACTTCGACTTTTACAAATTCGACGTTTTTGACGCGTACGAGGAAGCATAATAAAGTTCGTATGGGCCAGTGCCAACTTGAAAAAGTTCATGGAATTTGTAGCCAAATAAGGGCAATAGCAAAGACAAATTAGCAAGTAAAGTAAAGTAGAATTTATTGCAAGAAATACACGTTACAAAGATGTTATTTTCATAAATATGTCCATTGTATTCTGCCATGTTATTGCGTGCAATAATTAATTTAAATACATGGATTAATAATCATAAAAGTATGTCAAGATTAGTAGGTATTTTGAACAGAAAAGCCTTAAAGATAATTAGAAATTTTACCTATTCTATTTCAAAGAAGGAATTGCAAATCTGCCAAAGTTTGAATTTGGTATAATTTTTCATCATAGTAAAAAATTCCGCACAGAATTCTATAAAGTTCAGGATTTCCGCCATCCATGAAGCCCACTTCTTATTTCATATAGCGCGGAGAAAACGCCCTATCTGTAATGATACAGCTTTTAGACGCTAACAAATGAGAGAACATAAAGTTTCCCTATACTGGGAATGGAATGAATAAGTTTGTATGAGTTAGGGCAACTATGAAAGTTATCAAGGCCCAGGTAAATTCTCGCTATAATATAGCCCAATATTGCATAATATTTCAATTCTACTAAGTATAATATAAATTTGAAAGTTGGTGAGGTTGAAAATTTATGTAAATGATGTCACAAATATCCACCCACACTGAATGGATAAGTATAAAATGATAAGCTATTTTTATCTCCGAAAAGTGAAGTAGGTACCTATTTCTCGACGACCTCTATGGCGCAGTGGGCGAAGGTCCGCCTGCGATGCAGAAGGTTGCGGGTTCGATTCCCGCCGCGGGACAAATGTTTGTATGACCTACAGATATTTGTCTCGGGTCTGGGTGTTTCTATGTATAATATGTATGTATTTACAAACAAAAAGTATATAAGTAGTTTATCAGTCATAAAGTACCCATAACACAAGCTCAAGCTTACTTTGGGGCTAGATGATGCTGTGTGAAAGTCCAGCATTATTTATTTATTTATTTGAACCTATTCCTATAAAACATCACAAAGAATCCAATCTTACTCAACCTGAGTATTATTATTATTTATTATAACCGCAATGTATTACTTATTATAATGAAGTTCATAAAAGTAAATCCAGTCCCCCATGAATAGGTACAAGATACAACTTCAGTCACTCAATGAACAACTTGAAAACTTTTTGGAATCCATCCAATTTTAAAATAGATCGAATAGTAACAGTAAGCCACAAAGTTGATATTTTTGCTTGGTTGGTTCTAAGCTGGTGTGTATTTTACGAATAGATAGAATTGAATAACAAAAATATAATACATGGTGTAAAAAGACGTCTACCGAAGCCGAAAGGGGTAGGTACAGCATCCCAACACACAACCAAATCCAAAAGGATTTTCCGAAAAAATCATTATATCCGGAGAAAACAGTGTTTGAAGATTACTGTTTGCGTATGTACTGGGCGCGTTGTTTTACGTAGATTGCTGGATTTTGAGTTTTATTTAACTGTTTTTTTTCTTTTATAATTTAAATGATTAGGTAGGTATGGTCTTTTTATGTCGTACCAGTAGTAAATAACTTGAAAATAAAATAAAATGATGTAGCTAAGTCAAAAAAAATTTTGCGTTATTATTCGCTAAATATGTTCAGAATCATGGTCTGATTGAAACCCCTCAGTTTTCGGTAGCAGTCTTTTTACACCCTGTATAATTTAGTTTTGAATAAACGGGTTTTATCACGTACTTGTTTTATTTGGTCCCGACGTTTCGAACGCGTTGCAGCGTTAAACCCGTTTATTCAAAAATAAATTATGTCGTCAAATCACGAAAGTTTTTAAACTTATTAAGTTTAAAAACATAATCATATAGGTTAGGTCTTGCTTCCGACCAACAATGATCTAAAATTGTGTTTTGAAGTTTCAAGTATTTGTTTGCGAATTAATCATACTCAAGATAAAAATATGTTTTTGATGTTGAGTGTACTTGGGCTGGCGGTGAGTTCATTTATAAAGTTGAATGCAGATGCAGCTCGTGACAAAAATGAATTGGCTCCAAGTAGCGCCGGCACGCGACCCTTAGCCACAGATTGTGTCGCAGTCTGCTCAAGCATGCTACTACTTATTTTGCAGAGACGGGCACGGAACGATAGCTATGTGTAGAGAACGTATTTCATACAAAGCACGAAGTTTGCGAGTACACACACATTTGTCATACAGGCATACTACCAATTTAAAAAAGTACTAAATACTTACCTACTGTTTAGAGTGCGTGTTACTGTAGATACTATCAAAGTGATTGACGAAGTTACAAAGTTGACACGAAAAGTTTTGTGTTTTGTCACATAGCGAAGGCAACGTACGTAGCAACACGCTGCGATACGCGTAGATGTGCTACGCCTCGTAGCGGCGAAACATTTCGTAGTGTTTTATTTATTTAGGCAACACCAACAGCATACATAATTCACATTATTATTAACATTTTATGAGTCTTTTTTATAGAATGTATGCCAATTATAGGCATGCACAACATTTGTAGTAAAAATATAGTGTTATTGAATTCTAAAGCCGCGTTCACATTACAAGTAGGTACCTATTATTTTTTCCTATAAAATTCAATCATTATAGTGAAATTAACAGCCTCTGAAATAGTCTCAATTTAAAAAAAACTATTGAAAGATACTGCTCAGCATAAAACCTCTTTTTTCCTAGGTCTAAAAAGAGGCTAGCGTCCGTTCCGGCTCGATACAAAGGAGTTGGGGTGGAAAATAAAACGGTTTACACCCCGAGGCCCAGCTTAGGCGTTAATTGGAGTTTTTGTGTTGCAATTGGCACTCCATTACGGGCACAATAGCTTCATTCGGGCTTCATTTGAGCCTATTGTTTATTTATCGTATTTGAACTTGGTTTGGTAATGAGATTTTATTATTTAGTTTTTGCCCAAATTAATGAAGTTGCCGTGCTTGAATGGATTTTATAATTTAATAAATGTAGCTACTAACTAGGTTAATCTATACTTATAAAATGCTTTGTCCTAAATGACTCACTGACGATCAACGCACAGCCTAAACCGCTAATCGTAGAGACCTGAAACTTGGAGGGTAAGTTCTTTGTATGACGTAGGCATCCGATAAGAAAGGATTTTTTGAAATTCAACCCCTAAGGGGGTAAAAAGGGCTAAAAACGTTTGTATGAAAAATCGTATTCCTGGTAATTTAGAGACATGAAACTTTTCATGTCTCTAAATTACCAGGAATACGATTTAAAATAATCCTAAGTAGAATTATGATTGTTCAAAAATGTTAATGAAAGTCTACTGTCACAAAAATGCAAAACTACCCCGAGAACGGGGTGTAGGGGTGTTAATGTTTGTAGGGGGTTTTTTGAATGCGTGGTCCGATTTGCTTGAAACTTGGTATCAGTATTTAGTAGCGTAATTAAAAAATGTCTGCATTCAAATAATTTTAAAACTACCCATTTGAACGGAGTGTAGGGGGTGTTAATGTTTGTAGGGGGTTTTTTGAATGCGTGGTCCGATTTGCTTGAAACTTGGTATCAGTATTTAGTAGCGTAATTAAAAAATGTCTGCATTCAAATAATTTTAAAACTACCCCTTTGAACGGAGTGTAGGGGGTGTTAAAGTTTGTATGGGTTTTTTCGCTACATGGTCCGATTTGCTTGAAATCGGTATGAGTTATTTAAAAATATCTGTATGGTTTTTTTTCTTAAACTACCCTTCAAAGGAGGTGAAAGAGAGAGTAACAGTTTCTTTGTGAGCCATACTAAGTCTAATCGGGATTCATTTTTAAAGTGAGATGAGGGTTCTATTGAGGGTCAGATTGAGAGTGACACTCACTTCATAGGCAGGTAAGGTGGTTAGAGGTAACGTTTCATAATGTACCTAAGTTGTAAGACAATTCATTAAAGATACAAATAATTTCGTCAAGATAAATATGTACCTACATATCTAGTTAGACCATTAGTAGACTTGTCTGACGACATCTTGAAATCTTCAAAGGGTTTTAAATACTACCTATAATCTGAAGGATACTTCTAAAATGTTGTTTCAGTTCCGTTCTTTGTATTTTTCCGTATTATTTGAATACAAATTGGATAGGGCCTTGGCATGACGAGCTTGAATGAAATACGACTTACATTTCCTTTATTTAGTCAACAACACTAAGTGTGGTTTGGGTTAAAAGGTTTTTTGTGTTGTTACTTTTTAGAAGGTTTTATCAATCGCATTGTGTATGAAAACTGGCGCGTTTAAGTTATAACTAGCTCTCGTCTGTGTCTTCTATTCTGTTCCAAGTTTTTTAAACACTGGTCAAGGCGAGATTCAAAGTCTAACTGACAAACACATAGATTTATGTTTATTCATTACACATATTAATGAAAGGGCAATCGATGAATGAGTTTTTTTTAATTTTCTTTCAGTTTTCTTGCACTGCTTGCTTGTAGACAGGTAAGTCCCCTGCACATCGAAAACATTACGTAGGTATAAGGTAGTAGGTACTTGGTGTTCTAAAGTTGCATTCCCAGTTCTAGAGAACATTGTCTATCGTAACTTCTGTGTAAAGTAACTTCCTTTACTAACTTTATCTAGAACTCGTCTCCGTCTTTGCGCATTGCCAGCATTGAAGGTGTTTAAAAATAAACGATTCATTTTCCCATCACAAGCAGCTTTTTTTTGCACTTTTACTTTTTTTTCACTTTGACTTTTATTGCACATTTTTATACTTACAAAATGTAACAAATCTATATGTATAGTACAAGAAACATTGTGGGTTTTCATTGTAGTTATTTATTTAAATTTCTTCAATTATGTAAGCAGATAAGATAATATTAAGGCAGACCACGCGATGGCGCGACGAGCTAGACACCTTCAGTGACTTTCAGTGGCAGGCAATGGCGTTAGACCCGAGAGCTTGCTTAAAACTCGAGGGGAAGTCTTTGTCCAGCAGTGGGATAGTGGGGGCTAAAAAGAACAACAATGTAAGCAGAGCTTGCTTTGGAAACCACATGACCTTGAATGATTTATTTGGTAAACCAACAGCCTTTAAAATAGTAACATTTTGGTATAGATTCATAACACCAATTAAAGATACTTTAAAAGCTCTGAATGACTAACCGAGTTCTCTTTGCCGTGTGGTTAAGGGTCAGATCTGGGGTCAAAGCTATCCAATTAGGATCCGATGGCCTTCCTATCACGTCCTCTGCTAACAAGCATTCAAGACCATTCTTGGAAATCGTATTGCAGAACTAATTTAGGTAAAATGTACCGTACCGTCAACCATTACTATAGAACTACTTACTTATGCAACAAAAAAAATTAAAAACATAATAATAATTAGAATACCGAATTTAAATATAATTAAATACAAAACTACTTAGCTATTTACTATTTTTGAAGTGAAAACTTCTTTAGGCGCGTTTTGTAGTTTTAAATGGGTAAAAAAATTTGATTTCGCATCGCGAGTCACGTGACCCGTCACCAGATTTACAAAGGATTTTTCCGTACATAACTTGCAATCAAATGTCATCCCAAAATCCCAATAGAGCTCAACCAATCTCACAATACGAAAATGGCTATTGAAGTCTTGTGAATTGAATAATGGCAAAATTGCCTTTGGTAATATGGAGCCGCGCCTTCTCAAAACCGCAAAACACAACGATAGCGCGATCTAGACACCAACCTCTTACTATACCTGCCTTAATTTCTCGAGACTCTTTATATGGTTTCATTGGTCCAAGGTATAAAGCCTCTGTTAATACATTCCCGTGCCCCGAGTTCAAATTCCAGTAAAACAGTAACTTTTTGTACATGTTACCGAAACCTCAAAACCTCCTTCAAGTTTTCACTTCTCTCGGCATTCCCGGAAGTGCCACGGTTTTTTTTCTATCGCAAGCTAATTGGAAGATGTTTAAAGTAGTCAGAGTCACGTCCAAATACATATTTATATCTGCGCTTTGGGGATACAGAATTATAATCGCCGCAAAGCCACCGAAATAATTAGCTAAAAAGCTAAAATAATCTCTTATTTTATATTTTACTGAAACCTTTGAGAGATTTATTGACCTTCCTTCCATTCCATTTCTTTGTACAACAATAGAAAACCGAAGAGCAGATCATAATAGAAAAAGTTCCAAAGAAGTTGAACAAACCACAGCCTAGTTGTGTGAACTTGAGAAGGCAGGGTGTGCTCACAGTGACGGCGGAGATAAGAGCGTGAGCGGAGCGATTTTATAGGACCCTGCTTTTTTTGTTCAACTGGTAGTAGAGGTAGAGCTTGCTTGACAAGATGGACAAATACGCATAAAAGAAAGCTAGGCCCCAAACCGTGTTTGTTGCCCTGGTGGTCCACGGTATATGCATTAATTTGACTATAGTTACATCTTTTGATTATTCACGTATAGCGTCAGGAGACAACCTATATATGCCTACACAGACTAACACAGTGGCGGCTCATTATTTAATAGTAGAAAAGGCTTGCCCAGAACCTACACCATTCTCTCAGCTTATTAAATGCATCTTCTAATATCATCGCAGTAGAGTTCGCTTTCACTATATCCACACAAGTTCTGAGAGGCAAGTGGTGAACTTAGTGAGTGGGTCTCATTAGTGTAAAGTGTGCCGCCACTCCACCCGAGGCTGGGTTGAGGATTGAGAATCGTTTGAGGAAATCGGAATAGCTTTTACATTTTAGAGATATCTTAGATTGTAAAATGCATCTCTAAAATTGAAACTATGCGGGATTTAAATCTCTTCACTAATCCGTCCCAAATCCCAAGGGTTTTGGGGTGCATTTTAAAATATTAGTTAGATGATCCATAAGTGTGAGTTTATGATGGTGTGTGAGGTTAAAAATATAAGTATAGTCGCAATCAAAAGTCCACTATGCACGCTTCGTAAGCAAAATAACAATTTCCCCTGATTTATTTCGGTTCAAAGCACAAGGCCTTTTCGTTTCAAATTACCGAGTGAACTGACAGCCTTCAAGGTTAGAAAACATTTGCAGAACCGGGCCAAGGTCTGGTCCCTACATTGTTATGGCAGAGGTGAGATGTAAGGGATAAAAGCAGGAAGTGGGTACAGTCAGCAACGGAAGTTTTCATATTTGGTTCCAGAACTCAGTTTTTTTTAAAGTCACACACACATCATGAATGACCAAATATTTGAAGATTCATAAAGTTATTTTAAAAAAAATGGGGTTTCAAAAAAATAAAACTGATAGCAACGTCTTATTCCTGTGTGTACGGGTAAAATGATTGATGTCCGAGTAGGTAATCCAGCGCAACATCTATTATTCGATCTGTTGTTTCAAAAGATACACATCTAGGAAGATATGTGTAGTATATTCAATGCCAGAATTCGACAACATTTAAGTAAGTTCGTATGAGTCAGTGGCCAACTCTGGTGACGGAGTTCTTAGGCCGCCTTAAGGCCAATTAAACGCGTTACTTAATTTCATTACATAACGCGTTGCACGAAGATCGATGAAACACAATAAAAGCAAGTTTATAGGTACATCTAAGTTTCTCAATTGATTATTTATGAGGCACATTCTACAATCTTTTTCTTCTGTTCTTCTCTAGATAAACTGTTGTCAAGCAGACGCTGAACAAACTAGATTACCCTTCCTCGAATCACGATTTATAAATAGACTCAAGATGGCTCAAGTCAAGAAGCTTGTTTGAATAGACGTCGCGTGGGTGACCCCTTTGAGTGCTATTTTATGCAAAACCTCGTAAGCTTTGAGCTTTTTACTGAATGAAAAATCAAAAAATATCACAACATTCTCTCAATCATTCAAGGTGTCTGAGAGGTCTTTGGCTATTGCCCACATTTTGCCCAATACTAGGCAGGTTCCAAGCTCAACGACGCCGTTTAGAATGCAGGCACAAACAATGTAGCCCTTTCATACGATACCTCACATGACACGGTTAACTACCTTCAAAATTTCGACCCTCATTACCTGCATGAGGCCCTGTTTTTTTTAATGATTTAACTTAAAATACACGGGTTTCAGATTTTTTTCCTGAACTTGTAGTCTAAAGAGGATAGCTATCTTCATAAATTCCATAGTTATAGGTCAATGGGAAGTACCTACCCCATGAATTTTGATTCCCAGAGTGTCGAAATATACTTTTTTTGCGGCATAAACGGCCGTATCTTTTTTTTTCGTTAACTTAACTTAATTAAATATGGTTTTTATTTCAAATCGATACCTGCATCCACGTGTTCCCGAGATAAAGGGTCTTGACTACAGGTCTTGACAGACAGACGGGCAACAAAGTCATCTTATAGGGTGCCGTTTTTTCCTTTTGAGGTACGAAACCCTAAAAATGAAGACCTAAAATACAGCAATTGAAAACTAAACCTCTCCAAGGGTATCAGAATGAGCTTAAAATAGAGCCGCCCACGCTGTTTCCGTCTTACCTGTCTGTAGCAATTTTATCAAGGTTGTGATCTTCTTCAAAATAACAACAATATTTCATAACGTTAATATTTTATCGTAAAGGACGCTGAAATGTCACGGGCATAAAATGGACCAGCATATTTTTAAAATACTTGCCAGTCAGCGATATTCTATCTATATAATACAAATGCGTAATTTTTTTTAATGTTCGTGTAAAAAAGCAACTTCTTTTTCTTTCTTTCTTTTTCTAAACGTAGAATGACGAATGTAGATGTAGATCCATGCCGTAGTTTACTTATATGTTTGTATTGTTTTCTCACCCTCTGCAGTAGTTTGGGCCGGTTGTCAAGCTCCTCCTCCTGCTTCTCTTGTTCGACATTGTTGTTCCTATGCGTATGTCTGTAAAAAAACAATTGATTTTTATCATCGGCATATTTTATAATGTAATTGTAGGTATAGAGATTTCTGTTTTCTTTATTCTAAAAAGCTATCAGATTAAGCTCGGAGCTGTCTCACTAGAAGAGGCTCTTAACCCTTAAACCAAACGAACTATGAATGGAGAGACGAAATTAAGGTACCTAAGTATAGTAAGAGGTTGGTGTCTAGATCGCGCTATCGCAGTTTTGATGAGATATCAATAGATATGATGAGCAGAAAAGATGCTAACATAAAAATCGACATTTTAATCTAACAGACGTTTTTTCGAACGCTTTTCAAATTGACAAATAGATTAAAGTTGGATTCCTTGGTCCTCATTGGTCGAATGACACTGATTTGACAGATTTGACCAATCTATGAAGATGATTTGCGTTCGAGAAACGTTAGTATTCTAATGGAACGTACAAAATATCCTAATAGCTTTTATAAAAAAAAGTTTTTTTTTTTACTTTTTCAGAACTTTCTACCTCGTACAAAATAGATTCGACCAAAAATTCAACTGCTATTTAAAACCGACGCAAAATTATGGACTAAATTGTGATGTAAATCAGCTAGGTGGTACTGAATACAGCAATGCGGATACGGACAGTGTCAGTTACGCACCCTGGAAGCTCCGAAGATATAGGGATATATATCCATTGCTAAATTCTATCCTAAATAAATCTCAAAGATCTCTCTCTGCGAGCTATATCGCCAACTGCCAATTTTAATCATTAAATTTTTTTTAATCTTGAATTTCCAAAAAATCTGAAAATTTCCGCCGTGCCTTGAAATTACAGGTGTGTGTGTATGTATTTTTTTAAGAATCTAGCATTCATCTAAAAGCCTGGACACTACTCAATTCGAAGCTGATTTTTTCTTACGTTCAATCTGTGCGTTCGAACTTATTTAGCCGGTGAACCAGTGAGCACGGACGCTTGGTGTGAGGTGCTACTAGGCGTCTACTCGCCCGATCAAAATATGTAGAATAAAATGATCGACTCGACTAAATTACTTACTAACCTACTCGACTAAATGCTTGGTGTTCAGACTCGTTTATGGGCTAAATTACTCCTTACTCGACTAGAGATTTAAAAACTACTGGTTCCAACACAATGAATTGATTGAACAGCATGCTCGTAGCCGCTACAGCGTAGCACAGAGCTACGTCGCTACGTTGTCAGACAGATTGGATCAATGTAGGTCGCCTTTCATTCCAGATTATTTGTATAGACTTGCCTGCCCCGTTATTAAAAAAATAATCATTTTCTCTCTTTCTATTTTTTCCACCTTACTAACAGCATAGAAAATAGAAGGGACATCTCAGTTTTTTCGATTTTTGCTTTTACATTCCAACGATTGGAGATTTTAAAGTTTGATTTTCATTTCATGTGCGCAGTGGGCTAGGTGAGGTGGGATAAATGATTGTATGATCTTTATTTAGATACTTTGGGAATTTTGGGATGCATAACGAACAAAGTATACACACGCACGTAACTTCGACAATGTTTAGTAGACCTTGCAAATTCAGTTGTGTAGTGGCGTGCTCGGCACCAATTCAATACTTTGATTTAGCGCAGCCTTCAATCGGATACAGCCTGCCAACCCCACAAAGGGGAAGCTATATACCTACGTCATTGATGGCATTTCAACAATTCACCTCGATACATAGGGATAGTTCAACAATCATAGTTGAATATAGCAGAAAGGTTTAAAAACATTATTTTCTCATTTAGATTTTAGACAAATTCACTATCAAGAATATTAAATTTGTATTAAAATAATTCTTCTTGAATGAATATGTATAGGTAGGTGGTTTCTTGCAGCATTTGCCTCTTCCTAAGTGAAAAAAATTATAAAACATAGGTAGAAGTTGTAGTCTACACCTACCTACTACGTTAAACTGTACACATACCTACTTACCAGTCGGCTAACTTTTTGATGTGAAATTACATGTAAATTACCTACTTTTTTCAACCGACTTCAAAAAAGGAGGAGGTTCTCAATTCGTCTGTATGTTTTTTTTTTTTTTTTTTGTATCTTGTTACGCGATTGCTCCGCCATTTGTTGACCGATTTGCAAAATTCTTTTCATGTTTGAAAGGGTATACTCCAGAGGTGGTCCCATATAAATTTTATTCTTGAGGGATTGATAGTTTCCCCGTAAAACTCTAAACACCTTCCCTCCTAGCCATGTCACAAATAGAAATCGAATCGACAGCTTGACGCCCTGAGTCACACCGCGTTTCGAGTCAAACATTGAAGTCGGTTTTCTTTTTGGTATAAAAACGTAATAACGTAACTTATCTACTAGCGTAAACTTAAACAGTGTCAGGACAATCCTTAGTGATTAATTAAGATACTATAATTATTTAATTACTAGCTGTCCGCCCCGGCTTCGCACGGGTTTATTATAGGTATTTAACAAAAATTTAAAACAACATGGCGGTCCCGGAGCGGGATGTATGATCCTTTAAAGTTTAGAGGTTAATATGTAGGTAAGGTCTAAGGTAGGTAGGGGAGTATTGGGCAGTAAGGCAGGTTTGGACACCACCGGCAAATCCCCGCGTTATGCCGGCCATACACCATCATGCCAATCCACCCCCATACATGGTCAATTCTAACTGATCAAATTCCGATTTGACGATAGGCATGATGGTTTATGGCCGACATGACACGGGGGTGTCCAAACCTCCCGACTGCCCAATGCTCCACTACCTCCCATATATTATTTCATTGATATATTACCACTCCCATCCATTCATTCCATAGTTCCCAGACACTTTTTAAACTATTATGGTTTCGGGATATTTACCATGATTTAATGTTTTTTGAGTTTCCCGATATTTCGGCGCAGTTGCATACGCCATGATCAATAGTATCTATGGTATTAATCATGTGTTAGAAATATCCTGGTGACGTCACAACGACCACGTGGGCCAGAGCATAAAACGAGCGAGCAGGGCAGCGCGCACACTCTTTTCGCTTGACTTTCAGACGTGATAGACGTATTGTCGTATTAGGAACTTTGTATTTTGGAGTTGTATAGCTGTCAGAGTATTCTAGTGTTGATTTCTGGATTAAAATTATAAGTGTCGGTTAAGTTCTACTTTTAGGTTGATTGGTTGTTATTTTTTTTAATAAATATTTCTGTAAGTTTCCAAGATCAGAGCGTGGGATAAAGAAAACCATACACGCAGCTTTGATCGTTCGCCATTCGTTTTTATTTTATTTCTCGAACAGTGAACATGTGTGTTTTTGTAGTGAAGTCGTTTTGTGTTAGTTTTAGTGGCTGCAAAACAATCGTAAGTACCCTCATTTTTGTAGAGCATTGTCAGGACGTTTTGTCCAGGACTGGAGATCGAGAGCATGTACGTAGGAGAGAACGAACACGTAGTAGGAGTCGTGATTGTCATTATTCTGCGTCTAATAGTCGGAATTCGCCAGTAAATGACAATCGCCGTCGCAGTTTTTCAACTGACCGTCGTGATTGTGTGCGGAAACGTGATAATTTACGTGGTTCTCGTAGTAGCTTGCGTAGGCATAGTCGAAGTGATAGATTTCGTGAAAGGATCTCCTAAGATAGGATTTTGAATTTTCTCTAAGTAATGGAGGGTATGTTTTTTATCGAACAATGGACCATCACGTTTAACTAATGATGGCCATGCGTTATCATCATTGCCTCCGGTCATACAGACGCCTGTTAGTGAGCCGAATTTCGTTGTTACCGGGGTGGTCACGGATGATAGAATTTCGCGGGGAGTAAGTGGTATCGTCAAGTATGATAACGTGAGTAGTATTGTCGGAGTTTTAGCAACACTGCTGAAATCAAAATCTCGTGAGTCTTAAATAATCGTTTTTCGATTCGAGTATGTATTCATGATTTTGACGTGTGTGCAGATGTAGATTATGGTTGACTTTTGAGCAATTGAGGCGATTGAGAATGCCTCTGGTGGATAGGAACCCGACTTATCGAATGATGCGTGGTTTCGAGCGAGAGTCAAGAAGTCGAGACGACTTCGTTCATCACTGTTATCATCGAACTTAGAAAATCGGAATGAAGTTTTAAAGGTTCTAAGAACACGGGCTTTTCAGTTAACTTGAAGAAGTGTAGCTACGTGGGTATGGTCAGGTGCGGCCGAGCCCAGTTAAGATTGAAGCTCTTTTTAAGTCATCAAAGCCAACCAGTGTGAGAGAGGTTCATCAGTTATTGGGGTTAGCTGGTTACTTTCGCCGCTATCTTGCGGGTTACGCGTATGAAACTGCTTGTGTCGCGAAACACTTAGAAAATGCGAACCTTTCCTGTAGGATACGAGATCTACCCCCATGCTAAAATCTCTCAATTTCATCCAAATCTTCTGTTTGTATTTGAGTTTTTAATTGGTGTTTGCTTTATTTTGCAAAGTACTTACGTTCTGAAATACCCTCTTTTTGTGTTTTTATCTTTGTGTTCCTGTTCTGTTTGCGTGTTTGTTTATAGATCAAGATACGTGAAATGGATGAGACGCTGAGATCCGGGTCACGTGGTGTTCGCGGCGTCGTCGTTCGCGTAGCGGGCGGACGCTTGCGGTGTTGGCGTTCTCGTGGTCAGTCGCGACCGCGAGGGTATACTTCTCTGCACAGTGAGTGACAGGAGGACGGCCGAACGGCTGTCTCAAGGAACACTTGCGCGTGGATCAGCGCGCTGGCAGCTGCGCCAGCATGCGCGTTGGTCGGCGTAGTAATTTATTCCACAGCAACAGCGACAGCGTGCGCCACCCAGCGCGTGCCGAGCAGCGCGCCAGTGTGCGGCCACCCAGCGCGTGCCGAGCAGCGCGCCAGTGTGCGCCACCCAGCGCGTGCCGAGCAGCGCGCTATTGTGCGCTACCCAGCGCGTGCCGAGCAGCGCGCTAGTGTGCGCCACCCAGAGCGTGCCGAGCAGCGCGCTATTGTGCGCCACCCAGCGCGTGCCGAGCAGCGCGCCAGTGTGCGCCACCCAGCGCGTGCCGAGCAGCGCGCCAGTGTGCGCCACCCAGCGCGTGCCGAGCAGCGCGCCAGTGTGCGCCACCCAGCGCGTGCCGAGCAGCGCGCCAGTGAGCGCCACCCAGCGCGTGCCAAGCAGCGCGCCAGTGTGCGCCACCCAGCGCGTGCCGAGCAGCGCGCCAGTGTGCACCACCCAGCGCGTGCCAAGCAGCGCGCCAGTGTGCGCCACACAGCGCGTTCCGAGCAGCGCGCCAGTGTGCGCTACACAGCGCGTTCCGAACAGCGCGCCAGTGTGCGCTACACAGCGCGTTCCGAACAGCGCGCCAGTGGGCGCCACACAGCGCGTTCCGAGCAGCGCGCCAGTGTGCGCTACACAGCGCGTTCCGAACAGCGCGCCAGTGTGCGCTACACAGCGCGTTCCGAACAGCGCGCCAGTGTGCGCTACACAGCGCGTTCCGAACAGCGCGCCAGTGGGCGCCACACAGCGCGTTCCGAGCAGCGCGCCAGTGTGCGCAACACAGCGTGCGCAACACAGCGCGTGCCGAGCAGCGCGCGAGTGTGCCAACATGCGCGCATATAGGAGTGAGGAGGGGCTTTGCTGGTGGTGGCCCACTGCGGCCGCGATGATGACAGTCTCTGTTCTGTGATGTCCCATTGGGAGCCGACGACGGCTCTCCCTCTAATCATGAATCATTATTAGTTCTCAGATAGCAATGGGTGTCCAAGCTGCTCGCTGCTGAACACATGTTATGGCGCGGCGAATGGACGTTGGACGCTTGCGGGCCTTCTTTGGGAATGGTCCGTAAGGCTTTGTGGATGGTCATCGTTTTAATCGGTCACGGTCCCCATGGACGTGATCGTGATAAACGTACACCATGTCACCTGGTAACCAGCACAGGCTATGTTACCGTAAGTGGAAGGCTATGGCTAGATCACTGAACGTAAGAGTTAGTGATTCACCTACGTTTCTCCATTTATTTTTTTTGTCATGAACGTGAATAGCGTAGCCCGCTAGGTCACTGTAAGTTTCATGGCGTGAATAACTCTAGTAGATCATGTCACCAATTTCACGTTGCAGTAGTTTTGTGAAATGTGAATGATAGATGTGGGTTATGTCACGAAAATGACATGTTCTCGTGTTATTTTCAACCTTTTAAAATGTTTTGCTATTAATTGAAGTTCGAAATTCAATTATTTGCAATGCATTTCTCACTTATACAATTTCCTGTGATTTGTTTATGTCACAAACTGAAGTAGCTTCAATTGATTGCCTTATCTTTGAAAGGCTGGTATTTGTGAAAGCTTGAGTGCACGCTTGCTTTCATAATAACTTGTAGCCTTTATGTAACTTTTAGCTATTGCTTTGCTTTTAGCTATTGCTTTGCGCTCATGCCTATACTTCAGGTTGTAACATCATCGACATTTATGGCTACTTACCTATTTCAATTATGCTTTGTGTAGCCTCGACATTTATCGTTACTTACCTATTTCGATTAATCAGACGAAGTTACTGTAGTTTTGGAAGTTCATTCAGTTCATTGGTAAAACAACTTGTAATCTGCCGTCTATTTTTAATGCGATTACCTACTCGAGAATATGCTTGCGCTGAGCTACGCTCGCTTAGTGACAGGTAGCTAAACATTTCTGTTGGTAACGTCGTCGAAAATGTTTCAGATACCTATCGCTTTAGATGATGACCAGATAACTGCTGTAGGGTCATCTAGAGACAATACTGCGGTCGAGGACGTACCGCTCTGCCAGGAACGGCCGTGTTAGAAATATCCTGGTGACGTCACAACGACCACGTGGGCCAGAGCATAAAACGAGCGAGCAGGGCAGCGCGCACACTCTTTTCGCTTGACTTTCAGACGTGATAGACGTATTGTCGTATTAGGAACTTTGTATTTTGGAGTTGTATAGCTGTCAGAGTATTCTAGTGTTGATTTCTGGATTAAAATTATAAGTGTCGGTTAAGTTCTACTTTTAGGTTGATTGGTTGTTATTTTTTTTAATAAATATTTCTGTAAGTTTCCAAGACATGGTTAATATCCCGTTACCTGTGTTAAAAATCCCAGACACTTGTCCTACCGCACTAACTGATATTTATTCTGTGGTCGCGATGTATCTTACATTTTTAAACTCATTATAACTTTTGAATAAAATGTCCGATTTCAATCATTCAAAAAGTAATCGACGGGTACTGAAACAGCCTTTACTACGAAGGAATTTATTTGGATAAGAATAAATACCAAAATAAGAATAACGTGGTCTGCTTTTGGTCGGCATTTTTATTCACTTTTTAAATTATAAAAGTTGTTATTCTGACACAACCACAATAGTTGGACATATGCTATCGCTGACTTTTTTGTAGATATTGATACGTTCTTTAATATTGTAGAACATTTTTTTGTTCTATCATCAATAGTTTTTGCAGCGCACGCGATATGAAGAATTTTATGTTTAAAATTTTCACACCTTTGGTTACATTATTGCAATTTTCATAAGGATCTCTAATTTTTTGAAAATAATTTATAGCCTATATTCATCAGAGATAATGTAGGATTCTAATGGTGAAAGAATTTTTCAAATCGGTCCAGTAGTTTCGGAGCCTATTCAATTCAAACAAACAAACAAACAAACAAACAAACAAACAAACAAATAAATGTTTCCTCTTTATAATATTAGTGTAGATATGACTTATTATGGTTTAAAAGGTAAATAAAAATAAAAAAACTACAATACACTACTTAATTGCGTGGGTACATTACCTAATTAAACTACGTTATGAGTTATGTTATAAATTATTAAATAACATACTATATTTTTAAACAATAGTAGGTCGTACAAAATCAACTTTACCACATAATAGGTAAATATTAGTACAAGAATACGTTGAAATAAAACAACATGGAAATACTTTATTGCACACCACATAAAAAGTAAAACAAAAATATAAAACTAAACAAAAAAAACTTAATTATGATATACAATCGGCGGTCTTATCACTAAAAAGCGATCTCTACCACAACTATAATTACAGAATACAAAAACATAAACAGAACAGAATTATTATTATCTTCAAATCCCAATAAATCTTTGTTTTTGGCATTGTTTTTATTGTCCATTTGACCATGGCCAAGAGAAACCTTTGGATCAGAGCCAAAAAGATATATGAAAACTTTGGCTATAAAAATGGCTATTTTAAAACGATAAATTGTGGGAATTCAGGATAAAGAAGAGGACCATTTATTTGGATTTATGCGGAGTGGAAATATTATGAAGTTTGAAGAAGACTTAGCAATGGCGGTCTAGTGGTAGCGTCCCCGACTTTCGACCCTAATGCCTAAGGTCGTGGGTTCTAACCCTGTAGTCATGCACCGATGAGTTTTTCTGCCGAAAAATGTAATATGCACTACAATTGATGTCTTTTATGCGCAATGAAGAATAAATAAATACAAGGAGACCAGGGAATATTATCAATGTACACTTACTTGTCTCCAAGCATGGCCGGCGAGACCTTCTTCCTGAGATTCGCCATGGCGGTGAGCTCCTCGCGCTTGCGGGACGGCGGCGGAGCCCCGCATAGCGTCAGCAGAGGCGCTGGAGTGGGCGTGGGCTTCGACAATAACCTATAACAGATACAAAGGAAGTAAGTAACTTTTAAATTAAACTCTAGTCTAGATTCATTTGTTTTTAATAATGCTACTGCACCACCTGCGTCTTAACGCGTTTAAAAGTGACCTAAGTATTTGACATTAGATCCATACATTTTCTGACGCAGGTGGAGCAGTAGCATAACAAATTGGACGAGATCGCGGGTTTTGGATAAAAACTCAAGCCTAGTATCTATACCTACTAAATGAATTTATATAGCGTCAGGAGGTAATGCCTACAGCACCTAGCGGGATGCATTGTTTGAGGTTTTCAATAATGTTTTTCAATCGGGCTGCATCGACATATATTAATTAAACAATTAATTAATCGTGTGAGCTTAAAAAGTAAATTTAGTCTTAGAAAAATATTATATTTATTCAGTAGAACCGATGATGGGATCACATAGGCTTAAAAACTAGTGATGCTACCACCACACAGAACCAAACACGGGAAAGCGCTACAACACCGTAGCAGGTCCTACGCTACGTAGATGCATGTCTACGCGTCGTAGCAATATCGTAGACACTCCTCTGTGTCTACGATCTACCTAATATTTTACAGAGATACGATCTAGGTATCTAATTTATAAACAACATTCATGAATAAATCTCTTTACCCAATTTGGAATAATATCAATTCAAATAAGTATTTGAATAATGCATTGAAATAACCCTATCAGCTGGTCCAAAAAAAGTGTCCATAAAACCCTACTGCATGATTTTCATACAACACAATAGATCAAAACGGATACTTTCATTCATAAAATCTTCGATGTCTGGTTACAACGATATGTAACCCTTACCTCTTTGACGCCGGTGTGCGTTTCGACAACAGAGTATACTCGTTGGAGGTTGACGGCGGACTGAAGACAGGCGGGGGGTAGTAAGCGTCATCGCGGTTATTGTTGACCAGCGCCGATTTGAGCGGCAGGAGTTCGACGTCGGCACGTCCGTCGCGTGGCGCGGTCATCGCGCGAGTGACATCGTGCCCGGTTTGCACCACACTGAGATGTGCCCTTGAAAATGCTGCAGTGTAGTGATGGGAGCGTATATCGATGTTTCATCGTTTCATCTATAATAGGACTGGTATACCCTGGTGGCTTCATGCATGCAATAGGACTGGTACTTAGCCCTAGCTTCATGCGTGCAATCACACTACGAACAACATTTAGAGGAAGATGGGTAGGTACTCATCCAAAGGTCATGGATTCTGATTCAGCTCTACACTGCATGACTATCAGATGCTGGGCAAACGTATTAGACAAGTAGGTAGGTATCTCAACTATGCCCAGGCGATTTTTGGGTTGAAAGTAGAGAACCTTCATTCAACTCGGCCATTAACGGCTCTTATTAGTAGGTACTGGGGGGTTAACATGAACTATTTCCTGGCAGTTTTCGAACTAAATGTCGATTTCGAATAACGCGGTTCATTATAGAAACGCCGCAACTTATTATGTTCTCTCACTTGCACACTAGTAGTCACTAATGTGCAAGCAAGAGAGCATGATAAACGCTGCCATTTCAGATTCGTTTCTTTATGTCAACATTACCATGCATTTCTAAAACTCCCTGGATATAAGAGTTCATGCTAAGGGATGGATTAGCACAGAATCGTGTTGGATGATGGCACAAAGGAAGGTATGCCCAGCCGTGGTACATCACTAGCTGTTCCAAGCCGTTCCAGACAAAACCGGGGCTGTCGCCAGTGCGCGCATGCGCTCTGCTCTGCGCAATGCAATCCGCCCAGTTATATTCCACCGGCATCTTTGTGAATACCATTTGATTTATTATCTTGCTATACTGATTCCACAGGTTAGTGATCCTGTCTTTGGACAGTAATCATCCACTTTTCGTGACATTAAAATATCGATATTTTTAAGACGATCGCTGTTCAATCTGGTAAGTAGGTAATATCTGTTCAACTTTCAGCCACAAACACATAGGTACAGTGATATGATAAACATGCTTTATCGCTTTCTCGTTTGATATCAGTTTGTTAGGATAAACGATTTTTAAAAGACCTATGTGTAGATCCATAGATGGCTCAATGATTCTATTGTGTGTAAAGTTACCTACCTAGTTGGTAGCTGGTGCCTTAATTTTTTTTTAAATTCTAGCTATGGAGATAGATGATTTGAGCGAAGCAAGCCTAGCGAGATTAGCGAGAATTCATAGAAACGTTCGGAATACGAAGGTGAGCATTAGTAAAAAATAATTCAGTATGTAGGTAAATCTAGTCACTGTATTTCTTAAATGGTAGGTAGGTATACGAATTTAATATTTTGGGGGCGACATGTGCCAATAAAAATCTTGTGCTTAATTGCTGTCTGTCTCCAGTCAGGCACTAGTTATGGTACCTACATGATTAATCTTCAAAAAAGTTTTAAATTGCAGGGCTATGTGAACCAACGACGCGACGCCTCCACCAGAGACGCATCAGAACTCTACATCTCAAAGCCTAAGTTAAAGCTTGGCCGAGAAGGCACCTACGTCATCGGCGGAACTCGCACCGAAGCCCGACCCGACTTCTGGTTCCACTTCACCACTTCTTGCTGCGGCCAGATCAATCTCCTCAACCTCTTCGTCAGAGTATCATGGCCAGGCAGATACATTATAAAATATGTCAGGAATAACAAACTACGCATTAAAGTCGATGGTTCTAGAGACAGGCTTGTAGCAGTCGGCTATGGAGACCTCATAGAGCGCTCCTTCAGGACCAAGCGTGACAACGAACAAGTATACCTCATGACGTATCAATTCGATGCCGCGGAGAATTTCGGATTCTGCCAAGCGTTGGTTATTCCGTTCGCAGTAAAAGTCACCGTGCCTATTCGACTTTTAAATTATTATAGTCGAAGGCTGATAGATACGAAACTCGAAACAGCTGACTTTACGATAATTTCGAACACGAATGTAAAGCATCGGATACACGCAGAGGTTTTAGAAGAGAACAGTCCTAAAGTGTTAAAAATTCTCGTAAACAGGGCGTTGTTCAACTCGAAAAGCTCCCTCTGCTTAGATATCTGTGATCACGATATGCTAGCTCTGACAGAATTCATTTATATCAACGAAATATACACGACGGTAGAGTTTTTGGATATTGTGAAACTTGTATCAAAATTCGGGCTGACGAAAATGTATCTGTGGGTGCTAGGTAATCTGAGGCAGCATATTTGTTACGCCAATGCGTATGAGTTAGCGAGGATAGCAGCAAAAAACGCTTGGACGGATGTTTTTCAAGTTTTATTTGAATACGTCAAGCATTCACCTGAAATGTTGCACACATTCGGCGTGAAGGACGAGGTAGATAAGAAAATATTCAAAAATTTGCTCACACATCTGTTCTCGTGAGTATAATTTGAAAAATAATGATTCTATAGGATGATGATGATTATGGTTTATTTGTCTATATTTTACATTAGTAGGAATGTTATCTAAAGGTTAATATTTTAAAAACTATGGGCCAATGACATTATAACACTGTAGGTAGGTACCTACATGATTGTGTTGAGTGTATATTTTATAATTAGGTAGGTACTCACCTATTGCTTACCTAGGTCTAAGTAATACTAAACTGAGGTTTAAGGTTTTAGAAAAAGTAAGTAGGACTAGCAATTTGTACATAATAATAGAAGATAAATAAGTACCTAGGTACATACTATAAATGTATATGTATAAGTTTATTTATGTAATAGATCTCATCTAGATTATCGCATTAGATTATAAAAATGTCTGTAATGATAATCTAAAATGATTAATAACTGATTATTAACTACATATAGAGTTTAAATAATAGTATAGTATTACTATATTTCTATGACGTAGACGTAGCCGTGTTGGCCGAATGGGGTTGTGCCTCGACTTTCATTCGAAGGTCGTGGGTTCAAATTCAAAACGTTTATTGCTTCATGTTAGTAAATAGATCTTAAAATAAAATTGTGTTTCATAACATGAGCCCCGCTGGGGCACTGCAACATTTGGTACTTAATTTAGGTAAGTATTTCTAACTTACAATCTAACTTAACTAACAATTAGGTAATTAATAAATTGGCACAGCCTTTTTCTTAACTTTATCAAAAGGAACATTTTTGGTTTAAGGTTTAGGTACAATTGAATATATATTTAGGAACCTGAGTTTACTTTTTGCATATTTTATTGTCTTCTAAATAATCTTGAATATTGAACCTCTAGCGTGCATCAATGGATGTTTCGTTTCGTAAAATTTATAGGTACCTATGCACTTTAACACGAGCTCTTAACGGTGAAGGAAAACATCGTGAGGAAACCCGCAGCTTAGTCAGCTTCACACGTATTGACGTTGTCTTTCCTGTAGGCCAGGCTGACTAAGCTGAGGGGATGTTTTAGGTGCTGGGCAAGCCATTTGAGATGGAATACCATCTCAAACAATGTCCCAGGCACTACAGCGTCCCGTTAATTGTATATATATGTAGGGCATGGATTGTCTCCTGACGCTGTATAAATCATCTAATAATAGATGTAAAGGCATAAGGTTTTTTTAAATGTTTTTACGATGTTTCTGGTATTTATTAGCTAGGGTAAAATTTTTTAACATTTTTTTAATTAAAAAAAAATACATCATTGGGCTATGGTTTGTTTTTTACAGTTTTTTACCACGGATTTAAATAGGTTTATTCAGTTTATTAAATTACTTAATTTGACTGTCGCTCAGCGACAAAGCCCTTTTTTTTCTGAATAAATAATAATAATAATAGGTCGATCGCCAAAAGATTCGAATCCAATCCACAATCAACTGATTATTTCATCTGTACTCTTAGATAAGTAAGAAACCTCTTAAGGTCGATTCACACATATCAGTGTTGCTTCCGTTCCGGCACCGGCACCGGCACAGTGAAAAATATTCTTTCATACATTCTCTATGAAAGTATCTACACTTGTCCGTGTCAGTGTTGCTTCCGTGCTCTCAGTGTCCGTTCCGGCACCGGCGATCACGGAAGGATTGATTGCCACCGATATTTTTTGCCGGATCACGGACGCCGGCAAAACGATGGACGAACGATTGATAGAATTGGTTCGTGAAAACCATGTGTTGTATGATTTATCTCATGGAAAATACATGGATGCAAAATACAAAAACATTTTGTGGAACCAAATAGTGTATATTAATAAAAAAATAAAATATTATAGTGTATAATATCCATATGGTGTGAAATATTCTCCTTCTGTCTCTCTTGATTTCCATGCATCATGGACCCATTTTCTCTTTTTTCCTATTTTTTGATCTTCTTCTTCTTCGTCTAGAGCAATAGCTATCATTGCTAGTTCCGTAGTGTTGAAGAGAGCCATAGCAACAATGACGGCGGACACGTTTTTCACTGAAGCTCCGTGAACTGAGCACTGACATGTGTGAATAGACATCACTGAAGCAACACTGAAGCACTGTGCCGGAACTGTGCCGGAACGGAAGCAACACTGATATGTGTGAATCGACCTTTACTTATCTAAGTCTGTACTGCTTGGTGTAATGGGCTATTGCACACTATCAAGCCCGTCAAGAGCCAGTCCACACGGCGCGTTGCGTTGCGTTGCGTCGTCGCAACGCAAATATTTTGACGCATAGCCGGCCACACGGGCGCTGCCGGCTGCGCCATCGCAGCGTTACTATGACGCAGTCTTAGCGTTTCGTCGGCGCAGCGGCGACGCACAGTTGCGACAAGCATTTTGAAAAAAATTCGCAGTCAGTCTATAGCAAATCATGGATCGGAAAAGACGTCTAGCATTGCTCCTATTACTACGTCACCGCCGAAATCGACGCAAGATCACAAGACGGTACTGGATCAGTTCTTTCATTTCATTAAGAAATCCAAGAACGAATAAATGAACGATAAAGACCTGAAGTTGCAGTTATACTCTGTGGTTCAACTTACTGTCTCTTTCTTCCATCAACACTTGATCTCTTCCCTCTTCAGCCTTTCCGACTTCCGTCAAGCGTGGCTAATCAAGGTACGAAAAGGTGAGGTTTGTCATCATTTTACCGTCGATTTTTCGGAAAATCCGCTATAATTCAGAACATTACAGCAAAAAAGTTACAGTGCTGTGTATTTCCTGTTCAGTAAGTATCGACTAGATCGATAAAAACGGCAGAAACACATGGTTTGTTGTGGTTTTTGTTGACGCAGTGTGGACCTAGAGGCGTTTCTATGGCCGAATTTCATTATTTACTTGTGTCATTTTAGGAAAATGAGCAGCTCAGAAGAAGTATCATGGATCTCTTGGTTCTGTACCCTGAGGGGGAACGAGTTTTTCTGCGAGGTACGAAGAAATATTCCTGCTGGTTTTGTGTATGCTGCTGGCTATGTATTGATCTATGCTCTGTTTTAGGTCGATGAGGATTATATAAATGATAAATTCAATTTGACGGGCTTGAATGAGCAAGTACCTCACTATAGACAAGCCTTGGATATGATACTGGACCTGGAACCAGGTGAGTTCTCTTCTTGAGTGTCAGTCAGGAACTTGTTGTTTTGAAGCCTTACAAGAGAAATGTTCCATAAATGATTATTCTGAATCCGTTCATACATCTTTTACTTAAACCATAAGTATATATTTGATAGTAATTTGGAAAATTAACCAAAAAACCACCTTTGTAAAATGTTGGATAAAACATGATAGTAATTGGCATTACCTAAGGCCTTGTAGTGTAGATGAATAAGTAAGCTTCTATTTAATTATTTAACTACTTGGGCCAGGTCAAAAGTATCCTAAACCGGCGAGCATGTATGAAGAATGTAATGAGAGTGAATGAGGCAAAAGATGTGTGTCAGGATCGTAGCAAGTGGAGATCCTGACTACCCCTTTGGGAAACAGGAGTGATTTTGTGTATGTAGGTATGTTTTTAAAAATACTCGCAATCTTTATTCACTTCTAAGCTTTTAGGTGTGAAAAAAGTTCTTTGGTCACAGGATTAAATGTGAAGTTCTCAATATTTTTCTATGGAAATTATGATGTTATTGCCTCTAGGTATGGTCAGCTAAGAAAGTGGTGAAATCTAACTATCGCTTTTCTGTCTTCATAGTAAAATAAACTTTGTCGTTTCATGACCTTCAAATGTACGGTGGTAGACCACATTTTTTGCTGAGTATACCTAAGATTAAATTGTTTTTTAGATGATGACCTTGATGACAATCCAAATCAATCAGATCTGGTGGAGCAAGCGTCTGAGATACTGTACGGCTTGATTCATGCTCGCTACATTCTAACTAACCGGTAAATAGTTTTTTAATCCTAAATAACGACGTCTGTAAGCAGTGGGTGAAGGCCCGACTTTTTGCAGTTATCCTATTATTCCCCAGAGACATTGATTTGTCGTGACGGTAAAATGGAATACTTTCTTTTGTTTTTCTAGCCTAGCCTCCATCCTCGATACCATCCAAAAAGAAATTTCGTTCGAATAATGTTAGACATATCACACAGCATAAACTAGCTCCAAGCATGTTTCATGTGATGATTATGAATAATGCATCGAAAATACCCAGTCCTGAGAAACATTTATGAAGATCTTACAGATCATACCAGGA
Source organism: Epirrhoe tristata (assembly GCA_951394285.1). Classification (NCBI taxonomy): domain Eukaryota; kingdom Metazoa; phylum Arthropoda; class Insecta; order Lepidoptera; family Geometridae; genus Epirrhoe; species Epirrhoe tristata. Next base: position 11,546,130 of record OX596139.1, read on the forward strand.
CAAGAATCGAACCTGCAACCTCCTGCATCACAGGCAGGCCCTCACAAACCATTAACACCATGACAGATGTATAGCATTATAATATAAATCGATCCTTATTGCGAGAATGATCGATTATAATGCTATTCAGCAGACCATTTATATTTTAAAAGTACAGTAAGCTAAGATTGTTAAGTTCATTCAAACATTATCTTATTTCCAGAGGGATCGGTCAGATGCTAGAAAAATTCCAAGCAGGTGACTTTGGACACTGCCCTCGAGTGTACTGCGAGTGCCAACCTATGCTTCCTCTGGGTGAGTTAATACTGTAGCCTATTTTCTATCAGGCAATTGTACCTTGAAATTGCCAAGGAAAATAAGTTTTTTTTACTTTAACTACTCCACAAACTTACAACACTGGAAGCAGACACTGGCAGAACTGTGACCAGAAGATCAGAGAACCAGTCACAGAAGCCATTAAGTAGTAAAGTGAATACTGATTGTAAACATCCTCTCAGAGAGTTGTATTTGTAATTTTAGAATTTGGTTTTATTTTCCGTATTGATCAAATAGTTTCTCAGCAATATTTTTAAGGAAAGTAATTCCTGTTATTTTTTTATTATTTTGGTTGCGCGTTTATCAGTCCCAGGACTATGAGCAGGTGTGGTGTGTGCGGTGGTCTTTTTGAGAAATAGCTCCAGTGAGCTGTTCCTCTTTTGTTTAACATGTCATGACAAATGCAAGTCCATGATGTGTTGTCTTTTCAGCCTTCTAGGGTAGCATATTGAAGTCAGCTGTGAAGCCAGGTGATTTGGGTGGTTGCTTAGACGCTTCTTATATTTTGTTGCATACAGTTTTATTTCCTCTTTGACAGTGCTGGTATCCAGTTCATTGTGCAGCTCGTCGACCTTTAGGAACCATGGAGCGTTCGATAGGTTTCTTAGAAATTCCTGTTATAATAAGATCACAAATATTGTAAAACTTATATATACAAGACAAGTAGGTAAAGAAGGAGAGGTAGGCAATAAAAAGTAAGTTCGAATGCATCAGTGGCCAAGTCTGGTGACGGAGTTTTTAGGCCGCCTTAACGACATAAATAGCCGGGACCGACATTTTACGTGCCCTCCGAAGCACTATAGCGCTCAGATGAAAATGCCACTAGCGGTCACCCATCCACTTACAGACCGAGGTAGACCAATTGAAAAGGTGGTCCGACGACATTAGATATTGCGGGTCCACTGTGGCTGCAGGTGGCACGGAACAGAACAGAATGGAAACGGTTAGAAGAGGCCTATGTGTCGACAGAACACGCTGAAGAATATCCGGACTGGTACAAAAATAGATTTATTCGAACTGTAAAAATGTTCAGTAACTAAAAGGCTTTGAAATTGAATAGTAATGGTTTGTTTATCGTATAGGTCTATCTGACGTGCCCGGCGAAGCGATGGTAAAACTTTACTGCCCGCGTTGCATGGACGTGTACACGCCGAAGTCGTCGCGGCACCACCACACCGACGGCGCCTACTTCGGCACCGGCTTCCCGCACATGGTGTTCATGGTGCACCCTGAGTACCGCCCCAAGCGGCCCGCCTCGCAGTTTGTACCGAGGTAAGAATCAACTTGAGCATAGTGATTCATACTTCCATTTACTACACATCCGCGATGAAACCGTTCCGTAGAATTGATCCAAAACTGACGTTTCCTGCACTGATGCATGGATGTTTGTTATTCTTTCACGCTCAAGCTATTGAATGGGTTTGGGCACAGAATAGCCCATAGCTCAAATGTATGCAATTATCGTAATGTACACTATGAATCACGAATTCACAATGTACTTACATAATAATTACTCACTTCACTGTTGCGTTTTATATCATAGGATGTTTTTATCCCAGAAAAGTGCAGTAGGCATATACTTCTATTATGCAATGTACAATTAATTATTTCTTTCTAGGCTGTACGGATTTAAGATCCACCCTCTCGCCTACCAGATCCAGCAGCAGGCGGCGGCTAACTTCAAGGCGCCTCTGCGGACGCTCTCGTACAACAACGGTAAACGCTAGGCCGATACAGACCCGTATACACGTGTGCCAAGCAGCTAGGTAGTCGAGGTCCAGGCTAGCCTTAAAAACTGATGGTTCATCATAACATACAAGTTAAAGTATTATGCATAGCTATAAAAATAACATGTTAAGCGCTCAAAGCAGTGGTTCAAAACATACAAAAACATAGTATTGATCCATGTTTTATAAACTTAAAATTGGTTGTGACACTCACAAAACTTGCAAAGTCAAAGTTTCACTAGGTTGAAGAGCACGTAAAATTGATCCAAGCTCGACTTTAAATAAATAAGCATATCATAAAAACTACATAGACTTGAGTATTGAACTTCCCAAAACAAAAAAGTTTAAACTCTATATCACATTTACAAAAACTCAGCTAGTCTAGACCTCTGCCGACAGAAAATTGCTTTTAATGATTTGAGTATGACTGTTTCCCTTGTATGATCTCTACTGACTGTGTCCCTATCATGGTTCCATATCATTTTGTGAGGCCTAAATCCTAAATAAACAACTACCATTCATTGTACAAACGATCATTTAAACCACATAAATGCTCAAAATATCCTGTAGTTTCAATTTCCAATCACTGTTTTCATGAAACAGTGAAAAGCTTTAAACATATTGTTGGTTTACTCTCTGTTGCTAAAAAACTGACTAAATTAGCTGTAGGCAGTTTACTACTAAACTGATGTGCTAATAGGGTATTTGACTCTTTTCAGAAAACCATTTCAAAGTGTTCTTTGATATATTATATGCACCCTGGTCATTAAATTTCCTTTAGATTTAACATAATTTTGATAAAAACCATGTTTAAAGTTTAAACATACAAAATCGCGCGAAAAACGATATCTTGTGTCATGGCGCTGATCACGTGGTACCCGTGACGTCACTCCATAGTAAACAGACAGTACAAGTCCATAGTGACAGACAATCAGTTCGTTGACGTTTACTAGCGTTTGACGTCATCAGAGTCACAACCAATCACAGTGCGTTTTTGTAGACGAAATTTTTTTAATTTTTTTGGAAATTTTTAAAGGTTTTTTTACCAAAAGTAAACATATTTTAGACGTAAATGGAAAGAAATATGCTTATTTAGACTATTTTCTAAAAGGATGACCACAATTTGTAGTTTATTTTTAATGATGTCAAATACCCTATTGCTTTCGTTTTTGCTGATTTAGTAGTAGTTTAGCAACATAAGCAAGAGTTGTCTTGAGTAGATCTGAAATCAAGCTAAAATAGGTCCTCTTTTTACCCATGGCAATGATTTAGTGTCGCTTAACATCACCAACGCTTTCATACACCCCGCAAACTGTGTGAGAGTAATGTAACCCTGATTTTCATATTTATTAATGTACTTTAAACCCCTAACATACACCTGTGTGCTTCTCGAGTTAACTGTTGTCTGTGACACATATTGTGAAACCGAGCGATCGAAACGCAAGATTGTACAGTCTCACCTTCTACATCCTTTGCACTATACTTACATGTTTTGGCTCATCTCTTTCATTTATTGTTAACATACATTTTAGAAGTGATTGGCTTTAGAGTGGTAAGGCCATGACGGAGGCCTACAGGCGGCCCAATAACTCCTAGCTGGTCACTAGCTTGTGCGAAAATGCAAAGTGGTCCATTTAAATTATGGTGCAAAGTGTACATTACGCGGTTTTAGACAGATTGCCAATAGGCCGATAGTTTTTTTGATGCGTAAAAAATATTTTCTCTGAGGGCTGGTCCGCCGAGAAAATGGCTCTAGAACAATATTCGTACATACCAGTAAGTTCGTCCAGGGCTTGATAGTTAGCGGGTCATTGGTGATTTTCTAGTAATAGGTCTTGCGTCTCGGTCCAAAGGATTCAAAATCATTTAGTCAGTATAATGTTTAACTAATGCGGATCTGTATCTAATGAATAACTTTTTGTGTGAATGAACATGGTGATAGTCTGAACTGCGCAGATGAAATTGTTAGTTAGTGATTGTTACTGTAAGTAGTTGAGTATTGCCATTGTAGAGGTTCCTGACAAGCTCAAGTGACTATGATTGCTGCCAATAAGTGCATTTCAAATACTTACCATGGTAATTTTAGATATATAGTAACTATATTTTTGTATTTGAGTAGCTCATTAGCTACTAAATAGAATTCCTGCGAGCAGTTTGTAATGCCAACATTCAGTCGATACATTCATACTATTCACAAACAGCTACACACGTAATATTAGCTAAATAGGTAAATTGAGGTGTATCCATTGTAGTTAATGTTCCAATGGTAAGGCAAATGTATTTCTGTAGTTCATTTTACAATTAAAGTAAGGGTATGTATGTTTTTATTTTTATATCAAGTTCACTAGGATGTAGGCACTCATTTCAATACGCGTTCTCCTTTTACTGGTGATTATACTTTGTTCGTTGTATCGGTTCCACTAATAAATGATAAGACAAATATGGGCCTTTTTTCTTGCTTAACCTGCATGAAACCACAACCCGCATCATACCAGGACTTAGCCAGGCCTAGGTAGGGCGCCCGGCATCGACCAGCTCAATGAGTAGTACCATTTTCAGAATAGCTAGTTGTATAAACACTGATCGCTGTTGTAGAACGCTATGGGCTCGCCCCGCTAAGCTAACAGTGGCTTATAGCGCCTCTGCTTGTTGAGAACAGCTGATACATGCTACGTAGATAGTTGTGAACTAACATTTTGATGGAGTAAAATGTTTGTTTGCCACAGAAACGAAGACTTCCAGTAACATTCCAAAATGATTATATATCGGTCGGCGCCCGCCCCGCCGCCACAGCGACGCGCCTGCGCCAGCCCTCCCGCACCTTACAATAGTATTTATTCTGAATAACTCACTCCTATTTAACTGAGCAGTTATGTTTTAATTAAATTTAAATAAAGTTTATTTTTACGTTTTCTGTATTATGTTTTTTATTTTATTTGTAGTTAGGTGAAAGCATTACTGCTTAGTTTTATACCTGCCTGTATGCGTACCTAACTGGGCGAACTGAATCGTAAGTATGGTAGGACAAATGAAAATATACTATATTCATAGGTATTTTATTTAATAATGATATTATTTTTAACATCATTATTAATAGTTATTCCACGAGGTATTTATCTTATCTCAATGACCTCGTAATCAAACGTAATGACATCATAGCATGACATTTGATAAGTACGAGTATACTTACTTGTAGGTAGATATTTTTATGTATGTATACATTTATTATCCTCTTAAATAATTTTATTTACAATATATGGAACACACATACTATCAGTATCATACAATAAATGCATTTTAATACAAGCAATTTTATAATTCAAATTCTTCATTTCAGATAAGTCACTAAAAAAAACTTATGCCTTTACATCTATTTTAGATGATTTATACATCATCAGCAGGCAATCCATGCCTACACTTAACGGGACGCTGTAGTGCCTGGGACATTGTTTGAGATGGAATAGGCTTGCCCAGCACCTAAACCATCCTCAGCTTAATCAGCCGCCCACAGGAAAGACGACGTCAATACGTGTGGAGCTTTTTTTTTCCTTCACCGAGCTTGTGTGTTAAAGTGCATAGGTACCTATAAATTTTACGAAACGAAAAATCCATTGATGCACGACCTTCAGATTGAAAGTCTAGGCACAACCCCATTAGACCAACCAACACGGCTCTTAGGCTATTATTAATTAAATTTATTATTACACCACATTTATTAATAAGGGCCTTAATAGCAGAGAAATTAGAAAAATAATGTTGTGCAATCCTATTAATGATGTCTGAGAATAAATATGTAAAATATTATCCATTTCATAACATTCTATATAAACATTCATGGTTAACTGTAAAGGCAAAACTAATTTAAAAACATAGGAAAATAAAATAAAATTAACTTTGTTTTTTTTTTACAATGTCATCATGAAATGGCACACTTATACATATAATTCAATAGATAGTTATTAATTTATCCAATTGAATTGTATAACAAAATAGCAAATAGTAAAACTTACAAAATAAATTGATTAGATCAAAACTTACAACACTATGTAACAATTATTTGTAAAATTTTGATTGTGGTTTACAATAGAAATAACATCTTTAATGTTAAACTAATAAAACAGAACAAAGTTCCTTCAATAAGGACATGCTATCGATTTCTTCAAACTTTTGATCTTTGAAGTGCTCTTTGTTCTTCTTGATGTACTGGAGTGCTTCGTTCTTCACTTTGCTGCAGTCAAACCGGTCGGCTATCACCAGGACATGCAACGCAGTGTCAGGACCGAGCTGATCCATCATAATGTGATCACATAGCTTCCGGAGCCCTACAATATTGTATCTATCTGCCAGCATGATAATGTTGGGAAAATTTATATTCTCAATCACACTGACTGTGCTGGTGTAAATGTATTCTAACATAATTTTAAGATCTTCACTGTTGACATCTATTAGTTTGACTCGGCCAGTTCGGCTCTCGGCCATGTCCTCGTGGAGCATAGCCTTGAAGACATCACTGTGGAGAGATAGTACACTTCTATGTACGGGGAATTCGACCCCATCTTCACTTTGTATGATAAAATCAGAGCCGACAGGCTCCATCAGCAGTGCAACATTGTCATGATGCATCTTGACATAATCAATAACATCCATAAATTTATTATCTTCAGTATTTTCATTAGATGATAATCTGACTGCAATATAAAGCTTGTTGCCCTTCAGAATATTTTCCACACTTGAATTTTCAAAAGTGATAGTGGTGATGTAGCTTTGATTGTGCTGCTTACAGGTAAATTTGAATGTCTCTACCTCACCAGTTAAACGGACGATTTGTTCCTTATCATTGTACACTAGGGAGTCTGTGCTGACTCCTACAGAATGAGTGCCCTCCGTACGGTTGCCAGCAAATAGATGTAATAGACAAATGCCATGACTTCTTTCAGTCTTGCAAGTGAACCAGAAGTCAGGCACATTGTCGATGTAAGTACCGCCAATGTCGTATATGTTCGGTCGGTGTAGTTTCTCGTAAATATCGCTTATGCACAACCATAACCCTTTTTGTGTTTGGCAAGCACGATGGCCTTCTATGATGCTGATAGTCTCCTGAAATGGAATTTGGATGAGTAATTTGATATGGTGCAATAGCGGTTTAGGTATCATCATCGTAGGTACATATCCCAAGTTCTTACCGCCTCAGTTCCTGCCGTGTTTTCCATGTCCATGACATCCATTATTTTTAAATTGCAAACGTAACAAGTGCAGCACCAAAGTTACAGTTTTTCAGAGGTGCTAGCTAAGTACTTTTCTAATCTTATTTTATCAAAAAGGAAGTTGTCGAATGAACACCTTCTATAACCCCGTGTCTCCCGTCGTCCAATCCAAACTTCTAAAACAAAATGATGATGAATATGAAAGAATTCATCGGGGGGAAAACACAGGGAAAAACCTAGTTTGTCATGTCATATTTGAACATGAACATGACATTGACAATAACAACGACTCAGCCAGTAGGCGATTGAGTAGGCGTGAGTCTGCCTAGCACAAAACAGAAAACGGTAGTTTGGCCGTGCCATAGAGATATATCAGAGACAGGACAGCTGATTTTGACAGCAAACTGACAGCAGTTTTCTGTTTTCTTTTTACATCAGCATCACTTTTGACAGACGTCGATGACTGAAATTGCAACGCTGATGGACTTCAATTGTTTTTAGAATTTTAGCTTTCCAATTAGCAATTTATTTCTTTATTTCTTTAGTATTTCCTAATGCTATGACGATTGTTGAGGCTCTGAGCCTCTATCAATATGGTTTTAAACGCCGCTGTGCAGATGCTGCGGTAAGAAAATTTATTTTCGATAACCTAGGAATAAAATCAAGTTCTGTTTTCTCAACAGTCCTTGTATTAAATTGACTTTTACCTTGCCACGATTTCGTGAAACTTATCGCATTATCACCTTTACAGAGAAGCGGACGAGCTGAAGGAAAAAATATCTAAATTTAAAAGTGGAACTTCTATGTTGCAAGAGCGAAGTCTTTGGACTACACAACAACAGCTGCAGAAAGTATGCCTAACATTTAGATAAAAATACAAGAACATTAGGCGTCTATCAAAGAAAAAGCACCGTAAAAATCACCAAATATCACCAAGGGGGATGGGGGGTGTAGTAAGAGTATCACGCATGTATTTCTTTTTTGTTTAAACACGCGACTTTTCTTTATTATTTTTATGCCAGTCAGATCAGAAACCACCACAGCAAGAAGTCTGGACATGTTTATCACTGTGCTTTTCCAGAATTATAACCGAGTATACCTGCCTTTATTTAAAGATAACATTCTGAGTTTTTTTTTAAGATAAGTACTTTGTACTGGAATAATTACGTTTTAATACTAAAAAGAAAACCGACTTCAATGTTTGACTCGAAACGCGGTGTGACTCAGGGCGTCAAGCTGTCGATTCGATTTCTATTTGTGACATGGCTAGGAGGGAAGGTGTTTAGAGTTTTACGGGGAAACTATCAATCCCTCAGGAATAAAATTTATATGGGACCACCTCTGGAGTATACCCTTTCAAACATGAAAAGAATTTTGCAAATCGGTCAACAAATGGCGGAACAATCGCGTAACAAGATACAAAAAAAAATACAGACGACTTGAGAACCTCCTCCTTTGAATTCGGTTGAAAATACATGTGATTTTGAGAAGGGGTAGTCTAAAACCTCACCACATATCAGGTTGTAATTATTCATTCACTTCAAATTGACATTACCCTATATAAAATGAAATTAGTGTGCAAGTCATATTGTAATATAGCTGGGAGCATCTGATACGTGTAAGAATCCTAAACGTATCTACTTCCTGATCACAATATTATTAAACTGCGATGCGATGCCCTAGACATAGTAAAATACCCCTCCTGCCTTAGCATGGTGTTTGTCTAGCTAGGTACCGGAGAATAGATAAAAATGACAGTAATGACAATAGAGTGTATATATTGGGAATGTTAGATAATATATATTATATTAGATAAAAGTTACTTTTATCCACAAAAAGTTGGTTAGTTGTTTTTTTTATGCTAAGGGGGCAGGCTAAAACTGTTTGATAGATAGATAGATAGATTAACTCTTTATTGTACACAAGAACATAATACAGATAATATAACAAATAAACAAATTGTACAATGGGCGGTTATTTATGGTTGTTATTTATTATTTATTTATACACCCATATTCTATTTAATAACTGATAATCTTGTTTATTACAGATTTACCAGAAAGTACTGGTACTCGACTTGGACTATGCTTTAGATAAGAAGGTTGAACAGGATCTGTGGAATGTCGGCTTCAAGCAGCAGATTGAGGCTCTGCAGTCCATATCCAAGGACAGGAAGGTAATTTATGAACAAATCAGAAAATTAAAATTTGATATCATTCATTGTATCCAATGATATGAAAAAATATATACTTAGATATGTTATATAATATATATGGTCGATTGGGAGAGCCTTGCACAGGACCGCGACGTCTCCCCGAATGTGGGGAGGCCTTTGCCCAGCAGTGGGACAGCAGTGGCTCATAATAATAATAATAATAAGGTCGCAGGGCACCTTTGAGGCAAGGTGTCGGGGAGTAGCGACCCCGCGGACCCGAGTGCTCCCGAGGGAGGTCACCGTTCCTCACCTCCGCTTGCCTTCACTGGCCGGACGGAGTGAACACTGACGAGGAGCAGGTCCCTCACCTCCGTGTTGCCTTCACTGGCCGGACGGAGTGGAGTCGCTAGAGCATTGCTCGGAGGCTGAGGGGTGTTACGTAAGATGGCGAGTGGGCACGTGAAGCTGGACCCTCTGGGAGCTCGTGATCGTCGTTTAAAGTCCGGTAGCACCTTACCACCTTCTAGCCGCTCACGTCATGTTGCCCCCTTGTCGCACGAGCGACTGTTTTAGGGGGCCCAGTAGTGAGTTGGCGAGTCTCCACCCGCCATTTTTACATGTTCGTTAACATTGTATCGGCGGGTGTCATAGTTCCCATAGTTTCCCCAGTACCCAGTCCACTACCATCCCACCCCATAGCCCGGTAATTAGTTTTCCATATCCTCAATAGTTCTGCACAAACCGTAGACTGTTCCTGAATGCATTTTTATAGTGTTGAAGGGATAGTAGCCGGTATGTGTCTCCATCACACAAGATCAAAATTGTCAAAAAGGCCTCTGTGTGTTGGCTTCGGCCCCATGCATGCCTATCAAAGGTCCGGGACTCTATAGTTCCGTGATGTTAAACTTTGACAAACAAAATAATAATAATATAACTAAAACGGGAAATGAGAGAGAAAACTCTAAAATGTCCCGATCGGGACTTTCTTTTCTTCAATCCAAATTAATGAATGAATGAATGTGAAGAAGGGCACATTTTTTGGTGACTATGAACATTTGATTTTGATTTGTTTGTACAGAATCCTCTTAGGAGCGAGGGTCAGGCGATGCTGTCCTGGGTGCTCCAGACAGCTGCTGGCTTCTACCTGTGTCTGCTGCATCAGATATGTACTACCTTCCAACTGGATCTACCTTTCAGGTAAGAAAAAATACGAGATGCGTTCCGCTGAAGTATGTACGATCGCTATGCTGGCCATGAAGAACATTTAAAAACGCGATATGTAAAAAGACTTCTACCGAAAACTGAGGGGTTGCAATCAGACCATGATTCTAAACATATTTAGCGAATTTTTAGAAATTTAGAAAAAAAACGCACGTCATTTTATGTTATTTATTTATTTTGTTTACTACTAGTACAACATAATAAGACCATACCTACCTGATAATTTCATTTATAAAAGAAAAAAACAGTTAAAACTCAAAATCCAGCAATCTACGTAAAACAACGCGCCCAGTACATACGCAAACAGTAATCTTCAAACGCTGTTTTCTCCGGATATAATGTTTTTTCGGAAAATCCTTTTGGATTTGGTTGTGTGTTGGGATGCTGTACCTACCCCTTTCGGCTTCGGTAGACGTCTTTTTACACCCTGACTGTGGATAAATAAAGTTAATAAGCATTTATTCAGTGTAGGTTAGTTTTAAAAGTATACTACTATGGCATTTGTTTCAGACGTCGCGCATCTCTTCTCGGCTGGGTGGAAGGCTGGGGGGCGGGTGAAGCCACAAGCGCGGCTCGTTTACCCGCCCCCTCCGCCGCGCGGTACATCTGCCAGCACTGTCTCGTGCATCTGGGGGATCTGGCCCGGTACAGACAACAGCTGCGCATTGCTCATACTTTCTACAGGTCAGTGGGCAAGTGGCAAAATATCTCTGAATCGAATTTTAGCCTCCCATTGAGAGCCTATGGAAGGACAGTGAAGTTGTCGCTAGGTACATCTGGCTGTATCATGGCAGTAAATCTCGGGCTGTGATGATACAGCCTGCATACTAACACAACCTTACTACGATTTCTCATTTTTTAAATAAAGTTTTACATTAGAGTTTTGGCAAACACAAGTAAATAATGATACTCAATAGCGTCTAAACTCAAATGTACTTACCTTTTATTTCTAGATCTTTTCTTTGTAGAATAAGGGTAAGCTAGGTTTTCGAGAGGTTATCTCTTAGGGTATTTCTTACCATACCAAACAGATAACTTAGATTCAAAAAGTTTTATGGTCCATTTGCATAGTTCTAGTCACTGGACCCAGTAAATTGACAATCAGCTAATCTCTGTATCTGTTTCAGACACGCGCTAGTAGTATCAGTGGCATGCGGGCAGCCGTACAACCAACTGGCGCTAGTGGCATGGCGACGCGGACGGCGACTGGCCGCCATCTACTGGCACGTGCGCTCGCTTCTTGTGCACGCGCCCTTCCCGCCCGCCGCCGCCAACCTGGCTCGCACACTACGCGCCGCCGCCACCACGTGAGTACTGGCGCCAGTCACTGCCATCTACTGGCACGTGCGCTCGCTTCTTGTGCACGCGCCCTTCCCGCCCGCCGCCGCCAACCTGGCTCGCACACTACGCGCCGCCGCCACCACGTGAGTACTGGCGCCAGTCACTGCCATCTACTGGCACGCACGTCTCAACCTATCGAAATTGGCCTATCTGCTTGTTGCTGCGAGAAGCGATTGTCTCGTGTTAAAAGCAACCGTAATTCCTCACTCTCAGTTTATTTGGTTACCGATGTAAAATGTTCTATTATATTATATTTATTGAGCTCTCCAATTTGCTACAGCAAAAATTTTGTATGAAAAACAATATTCTGTGCTCGATGTGCAGAAGATTGTTTTTGACACAAAATTGAACAGCTAACTTTACGATTGCTTACATTCATGGCCATACTGTCTAAGATAGATAAGTTCATTGTGTCAAAAACAGGTATAGCGGTACAAAAGATTCGCTTAAAATAGGTTTCATGATTCATGATAGGTTAAACCTCTGTTCCCCACACTAGGACTTTAAAGCCTGTATAGTAGGGTCACAGCGATTCGCCAATGAATCATCCCACACCAACTCCTTTGCAAACTCTCATGCCTCGGTAGGCAAAGGTCTAAACAGTACACGATTTGTAAATTAAATGTGATTACAGGCAGGATATCCCCCCGCTGCCGGTGTTGTCGGGGCTGTCCCCCCCCGCGGCCCCCGCGCCCGCACCCACACAGAGATACGACTCGCACTCATACGTCACCGAGCTTATACGTGCCGCGCACTACATACACAATAACGACGAGTGAGTACTTAAAACAAAACCGCTCCGTTGTTCAACCAATCGCAGTGCAGTAACCTTTAAAGGTCGATTCACACATATCAGTGTTGCTTCCGTTCCGGCACAGTTCCGGCACAGTGCTTCAGTGTTGCTTCAGTGATGTCTATTCACACATGTCAGTGCTCAGTTCACGGAGCTTCAGTGAAAAACGTGTCCGTCGTCATTGTTGCTATGGCTCTCTTCAACACTACGGAACTAGCAATGATAGCTATTGCTCTAGACGAAGAAGAAGAAGATCAAAAAATAGGAAAAAAGAGAAAATGGGTCCATGATGCATGGAAATCAAGAGAGACAGAAGGAGAATATTTCACACTATATGGTTATATAATAAACACTATATATTTTATTTTTTTATTATTATACACTATTTGGTTCCACAAATTGTTTTTGTATATTGCATCCATGTATTTTCCATGAGATTATTCATACAACACATGGTTTTCACAAACCAATTCTATCAATTGCTCGTCCATCGTTTTGCCGGCGTCCGTGATCCGGCAAAAAATATCGGTGGCAATCAATCCTTCCGTGATCGCCGGTGCCGGAACGGACACGAACAAGTGTAGATACTTTCATAGAGAATGTATGTAATATTTCAATAAGCAACACTGATATGTGTGAATCGACCTTTAAAGGTCGATTCACACATATCAGTGTTGCTTCCGTTCCGGCACCGGCACCGGCACAGTGAAAAATATTCTTTCATACATTCTCTATGAAAGTATCTACACTTGTCCGTGTCAGTGTTGCTTCCGTGCTCTCAGTGTCCGTTCCGGCACCGGCGATCACGGAAGGATTGATTGCCACCGATATTTTTTGCCGGATCACGGACGCCGGCAAAACGATGGACGAGCGATTGATAGAATTGGTTCGTGAAAACCATGTGTTGTATGATTTATCTCATGGAAAATACATGGATGCAAAAGATAAAAACAATTTGTGGAACCAAATAGTGTATAATAATAAAAAAATAAAATATATCCTATAGTGTATAATATATAACCATATAGTGTGAAATATTCTCCTTCTGTCTCTCTTGATTTCCATGCATCATGGACCCATTTTCTCTTTTTTCCCATTTTTGATCTTCTTCTTCTTCGTCTAGAGCATTGCTAGTTCCGTAGTGTTGAAGAGAGCCATAGCAACAATGACGACGGACACGTTTTTCACTGAAGCTCCGTGAACTGAGCACTGACATGTGTGAATAGACATCACTGAAGCAACACTGAAGCACTGTGCCGGAACTGTGTCGGAACGGAAGCAACACTGATATGTGTGAATCGACCTTTAAAGGCGCCGTCGAAATTCAAAATAGAAGCTTTTTTGACTTGACTGAGTTACGTGAAATAGTCGTTAGATCATGATGAAGGCGTCATCGGAGTTGACGACTAATAATGATTTTAATACTTTGTTTTATACCCAACTAAAATAACTTACTTACTTTTTTTGTAGGTTGGATAACGCGAAAGTTCTAGTGGATTCGCTGAACTCGTCCCTCACTACGCTGATTGCTACTGACAGTTTCGAAGTTATGACTCTCATCAAGGTAAGACAACTTAAGCACATATTTCTTAACTAGAAGATTTACACAGCGTCAGGAGGCAACTTATGCCAACAGTAAATAGGACACTGTAGTGCCTAGCTAGAGCATTGTTTAAGATGGAAATAGGCCTTGCTTCTAGTAGTTTTACCTTAGGTAGGTAAGTTCTCGGTATGCGTAAGCATTTTTCTCGCAATTTTCTCAGCTAAATCGATCTTAATGCGCTAGATATGTATATTTTTATAGATCAAAAGTATTTTTAACTAGCTACTGAGCGCGGCTTCGCCCGCGTGGTACCAACATTTTGATTAGCCTATATGCTATTCCAGGTCACTATCTACGCCTATTTCAAGTTTCATCCAAATTGGTTCACTGGTTTAGGCGTGATTGAAACACAAACATCCAAACATCAAACACATGACGTTGACACATGTCAAAACTGTTACCACAAAAAAGCGTTCTATGTACGAGTATTTAAAGATCGTTTTTCTAGGGACAGTTTTTGAGTTAGACTTGGTCTAAACTCGGCTCATTTTCTTGTAATAAGCCCCAATAACTTTTAGCTATATAATATTAGTGGGATGCCTTTCCACACTCATCTTTGTAACAGCACTGACACTGAAAGTAGCTTAACCATATAAATCTATATCAATAGCTGTACCTTACACAATATCTTTTTGTTAATTTCAGATGGCCTGTGTTTTAATATGGCTAGTACACTCATCAACAGAGGATTTTACGATAGAGCCGAATGCTATGACAGACTCTGAGGCGGTAGCGGCACATTTGAGCGGATCTCTCGCCAGCGGCACTTTGTTAGCTCTACTGTTGCCTGCTTACACAGCGGATACGCCGCTCGAGCGGACTTTGGCTCCTTGTAAGTGTTATACAGTGGATATAATCATCTGTAGTCAATACTTACTTAGTGAGAAGACTGAAACGAATCAAACCGTTTGAGTTAGTGTAAAAAAAAAAAACGTAAACAGGTTCACGACTGTATCCCCAAGGTGCGGTAGACATTCTCTCAAATCTTTTTATGTTACGTATTCCAGATCCTTTGATGATGTCTAAGGGGGGTAGTCAGAGGCATGTCCAAACACATAATATTTGATACGTGCCCACATCTTGCAGATCTTGCATCTTGAGTTAGTGTAGTGTAAAATAATAAAGTGATAAGTGTATTTAAAGAACACATGAACAAAATGTCTTCCCCTTAACTAGAGACAGTAAGAAAAGTGCCATTGGACACATTCTTAGTTATATATTTCTTTATATAACTATATCAGAGACAAATTGCTTATTGGCCTACTTGGCCAGATTGTAATATTATTAGGGTTTAATAATAATAGTTAGTTGTTAAGAAATTAATACACAAAATAATTTGGGCTCTCATAAATTAATAATAAATAATAATAATAACTCGTTTACGGAAAGTTGGTCCTCCATAGCACACGACCGAGAAAGGTGGAAGGGGGATAGGGTGGCCTTTGCTCTGCAGTGGGACAATGCAGGCTTGAAATAATAATAATAATAATAATAATTAGAACAGGGAAAGCTCCCACTAACTTAAACGAACTCACATAGTTTTTTTAAGGCAGAGATAATGATGAATCACTTTATTTGATTCTCTTCCCACTCGAACTTGACTACATAATTATTACGATTTAAGAGAATGGATCACCTAAAATGCAAAGGTCCTAACGGTCCTTACCGTGTTCTTGTCCAGGGCCTTGATTCATAATACAGCGGAATGCATTCGGTTCGGAATCGACCGACAGCAACCAATCACAGTGCAAGAAACGTCAAATTCGGATCAATTCCTGCACTGTGGTTGCTGTCGGTCGATTCCGAACAGAATGCATTCCGCTGTATTATGAATCAAGGGCCTGGTTCACAGTATAGCGAAAGAACATGAGTAGAATCACCTAACAATGTACAAGTACTACTAAGTTTGTATCTAGATGGCGCTGTTTTCAATTTTTACATCTATTTACATTGTTATTCGCAGTAAAGGTGTGGCTCGAGTGGACGCTGGCGCACCCGCGGGCACTGGACAGCGCGGCGTGGCGCGCCAAGCCCGCGCTTTGGCCCGCGCTAGCACACGTGCTCAACCTTTTGTCCACCGCTGAGACTATGGATGCTTGTAAGTATACAGGGTGTGGCAAAAAGGCTCTCTAGAACCATGGAACATTTAAACAAGCCCGTATTCTTCTAAGAAAAAACCACGGCTCATATAGCAAAATGCTAATTTTCAAACGGCTGAACTTATTTTCATGATTCATAGTATAATACTCTCGATAAAGTACTGTACAAAAATACAAAACAGTTTATTCAGAACAAAGTTTTGTAGTTAAAAGCTTTTGTTCTTAGAAAAGCATAGGTTTAATTTAAATGAAAAAAATAACGGCATTAATTATTTTTTGACAAAATGTACAGTCAGCTCGGAAAATGACATTTGCTATTTCCCATCGGGAATACTTTTCCTAAAGTAACATGCTAAAGTTTTTGCTAATTTTTATGAAATACTAGCTGGTACCCGCGACTTCGTTAGCAAAATAACATACTTGAAAACTAAATAGAACTGAAATCTGCAAGAATCTTCTGAAACTTTTAAAAATGCAATAATAGCGCCATCTGTTGCCTTAACTGGAACTTCCAACTCCCCATACAAACTTTCAACCCTTATTTCACGCCCTCCATGATTAATATAGATTTTTCTGTCATAAGAACCTTCTCCTTACAATAACAAACACAACAAAAAAAATAGTGAAATCGGTCCAGCCGGTCACGCGTGATGGCGTGACCAAGGGATATAGGGATTCATTTTTATACAGATGAATAGAAACGGTGGTGGTATGGTACTTTATAAACTGGGCCCCGGTTATTCAAGCACCCAAATCGCTATGAAACGACAGAACAAAAAAGGGTTAGGTTAACAACTAGAAGAAAGGACCTCGTGAACCGTTCCGTCCAAGGCTCAACATTGCAAAACATTGTAGTAGATATCGAGCGGTCGAAATTTTTAATACATTTCCTACCAATTTAAAAACGATTGACAGTGTGCATATATTTCAAAATAAATTACGAAAACTTACTGAAAGGGTGTTTCTACTCGCTTGATGAATATTTATGTAGGGATGTCATTGAAATTGATTAGATTTAATGTTTTTTATTTAAGAAGGAATTTTATAATATTAGACTTAGTTAAGTGCTTTTATATATTTTATTTTATACTATTTATTTCATTTTGTATAACTTTCAGACACAATTGTGAAATTGTTATTGAATAAATTGAATTGAATATTATAAGTAAGCAATAATGCCCCTTCCAGACGCGACAGAACCATTACCAGAGGACGAAGAGCTGCATGGTTTCCTTCCACTGGAACAGTCTCTGAAGACGCTCCGGTTTCCTAACCACGCCTCGTGGGACACCTACGGAGACAGGGTACCGTCGCCTCTACATGATTCTATACAGAACGAGTAAGTTTAAAAAAAAACGATATAAAAAAAACCTTTTGGAACATCACACCATAATCTAGTATTAACAGACATTTCATACCATTAACTAGTTCCAATACAGAAAAAAATATATATCATACACCATCATCTGCCCCGAAATAAGAAAAGCTTGTTTTATTGTAAACGAATGTTCTACATTATTTAATAAAAAAAGGTCATTTAATGGATGAGTGACATGTGTTCAAACATTTGTTCTAACATTTGAAGCTAGGTCTGGGTGAAGTTAGGTGCAATAGACGATTGCGCAGGTTTGGTAGAGTAAGCGAGATGGCACGATTTTAGGCGTCATCAAAATGTCAAGTCAAGTCAAGTCAAAAATCATTTATTCAGTAGGACCGCTGGGATCACTTTGAAACGTCTTAAAACTAGGTGATTCTACTCCTGTTCCTTCGCGACCAATACCGTGAAGAACCAGGCAAACACGGTTTGGGGCCTAGCTTTTTTTAGGTAATCCATCTTAGATCTAAACAAAGGCTATTCGTAGTTCTATAATAATAATAATGCTGGACTTTTCGCACAGAATCATCTAGCCCCAAAGTAAGCAGAGCTTGTGTTATGGGTTCTAGATGACTGATTTACTACTTATATACTTTTCGTTTGTAAATACATACATATTATACATAGAAACAGCCAGACCCGAGACAAATATCTGTAGGTCATACAAACATTTGTCCCGCGGCGGGGATCGGACCCACAACCTTCTGCGTCGCAGGCAGACCTTCGCCCGCTGCGCCACAGAGGTCGTCAATTCTTCTATTTAGTAGTTCTGCGCAGCTACTTCAGAGAGCTAAAGATCCGTTGTGCTTAGTATGCGGACTTACAGGAGCCCGCCTGAAGGCCCCGGCGCCTACCTCGCGGAACAGCCGCAGCTACAAGCGCGCGTGCGAGCCGCCCGCCTGCTGCGTCTGGGACGGCGGCTGGCGGACCTTAGGCCGGAACACTTTACTTACACGTGAGTACTAAATTTGACTTAAGGCCTCACTACGGTTTTTTCCAGCTAAACTACAAACTAAAAGATCGCACCGCATGCACTATTAAATACCGTTTAAATGTCCGCGATTTCTACAGCCCCCTTAGTAAAGCGATTGTTTAGGTATCGGAGAACAGATAAAAATTACAGTAGATAAAAGTAACTTTTATCCACATTCTTCCCGTCTTACTCTCTAATGTCATTACTGTCATTTATATCTTTTCTCCGGTACCTAGAGAAACGCTATGCTAAGGGGGCAGGAAGATGGACTGTATTTATTATTGCTCCTAAAAAAAATTGTTGCGATTTTTTCCCGCTAACTATTTTCAAATCAAATCACTTTTTAACCCACTATTTATAACAAGTGCAGCCGCTTGTATTGATTTCCTTGATTCACAAAATCACACAATTGATAACGTAGGACGACCTAAGCTCTCTGAAGGTATAGTTTTTCCAACGGATCTAGGCATTCGTGAAGTTAGCCGTTTGTCTGCGCAGAACACAATTGTATATGAAAAATCGGCCACTGCGCAGACAAACGGCTAACTTCACGAATGCCTAGATCTGTTGGGCGAACTGTAGGTACTGAAGTCTGGAAGATGGCAAGCCGGTGTTGCAATACCTGTCAATAAGCTTGTTAAACAATGATTTTGTTAAGGAGTATGTTTATTTGAACTTGCTTTTATATTTAAGAAGTTTATTGTACCTACCATACTTCACGCAAACAAATGAATTCTAATTGTAATGTTTGTACCCCCAGCATGGAGGACAACAAGCCGGTGTTCACGGCGGCGGTACTCTGTGGCGCAGAGTTAGCGACCGCCCTCCGCTCGCTGGCCGCCCCCTCGCCGGAGGAGCCGCCCCCGCGCCCGCCCATCGTCATCTCCGAAGCGGACTTTAGGGAGAAGGGTATGTTTACCCTTTGCCTCCTACCGTCCCCTGCCGAGAGAGCGCGAATTCCAGCACAAAAAATACATTTTTGGATTTTTAAAGTTTGGTTGTCTGTAAAGTCGGTTTACTGACGATAGTTGAACGTGACAACGTCTACGCATCGCTCACTCAAGTAGGAGAGAGACGGATGTCGAACGCTGCCGAACGCAAAGGCCGATTGTGCTTCTTTGTCGCTCGTTCCGCGCTCTCGCTTGCATGGAAGCCTTACATGGAACGCCTCAGAGCGAGGTAACGCCTCAGAGTGAGGTAACGCCGCATGACGTCATGTTTTTTCGTGCGTGCAGCCGGCTCTATCGAATTATAAGACGTTGTCACGCCAAAAGTAGCCTATAATGTTGCCCTACAAACCTCTATTTTCCAGTGAAAGTCCGATTAACCCGGATAAACACACAGGCCTTTATTAATAAACGTGATGTAAAGTTACGCCAGGTTTAAACTCCAAAAATTGTATGGTTACTCCAAAGTTACACCCGGCGTAACTTTCACCACGTTTATTAATAAGGGCCACAGACAACAATTTTAAAAAGTTAGATTATGTTTTAGTATCGAGTAAATTAAAACAGTTATTTTGAAATCACAGACAGACAGACTTAAATTTAATTAAATGTGTTGATGATATTGTTTTGCACGCAGTTCGAGAGAAGCGAGCCGGGATTCTCAAGCCTCAGGGATCATTGGAGCGCGCGCGAGAGGAGCGAGCTATGGCTACGCAAGATGATATACAGGTGTGTTGCACTACGTTATTATTTTCAACGCGAATCTGATTTATGCAATGGTATTATTGACTCGAAACAAATAATACTCATAAAATATTTTTAGCTGGACGATGATGAAGTGAGTGAAGAGAGCAGCTGCAAATTGGACGTTATGAAGGAGATACGGAAGCCTCGCGTCAACATAGCGATGGCTGCTATCATGAGGAAACAAGAAGAGACCAATAAACAGGTACATACATACATAGACTAGGTATTAGAATCCATGATACGAAAGTAAGTTTAGAGGAATCTGGTAGAACTTGCGAAAAATGTATAGCAATTTATCTTCATACATAGATACTAGAGCGCCGCCCCGAAAGGACTTATTTCGATGAGCGGAGTCAGATGTTAGATGCCTCAGTCACACGGCAGGCGATAGACTGGTTTTGAAACGCACGAGCGTTCGGTTATTTCTGTTCGTTAATGTGATGGTCTACCTATGTAAATACAGCTTTCAGTTGGGTCTTTATAAGTCCCTATTAATAAATAATAACCACGATAATAACTAATGTAAAAATTTTAAAATAAAGTGTTATACCACACTTATTTCATTGCGAAATGAAAAGTCTTATCAAAATTTTCTATTCCGACGGGATTCGAACCCGCGACGATCAAACGATCCTCCTTAAGCCGGAGTGCCTTAACCGCTCGGCCACGTAACCGCTAGATGTCGCAGTTGAAATTTTTGACAAGCTGCTATTTATCGGTTAAAGCACCGGTCTCGAAAATTTTGATAAGACTTTTCATTTCACAATAACTTACGTATTTTACAGGTGAAATTCGTGACACCACCTCCGACTCCCGACTCTACAACCGACAGCATAGATTCAAAGGAAGAGAAACCGAAAATCATTCAACCGAAAGTCATGAAGTCCCTCGCCAACATTCCGATCGGGAAGAAAACCGGCGGCATTCTCTCTCTCAAAGACAAATCTGGCTACCCGCATCTTGTGAACACTGATGAGCCGAAGAAGGAGAAAGAGGAAATCAAAAAGGAGCCCAAAGCGAGTCAGACCAGTCAACCATTCCAGCCGAAACCAGAACACTCGCCTAACTGGCCCACCACACAAAACTTCGAAGCTCCCCGAATGACGTTCCAAAAACACTACGGCATTCAA
This sequence comes from Epirrhoe tristata, assembly GCA_951394285.1. Lineage (NCBI taxonomy): Eukaryota > Metazoa > Arthropoda > Insecta > Lepidoptera > Geometridae > Epirrhoe > Epirrhoe tristata. The sequence goes on from OX596139.1 coordinate 11,567,760, forward strand.
AACACAGGAATAAGTTACAACCCGAATTACCAACCGGGAGTGAACAACCAAGGGATCAGACTACCCGTGGTCAATCCTAAAGAAATCGATGTGAGGTCTGCAGCTATGCAGAAACAGAACTCGCGGCAAGATATGTTCCAAGACCACAAGTTCAATCCGAACTATCAAATATCAGGTGATAAGAAGAACTTCCTGAACGATCTACCTCCGCGGTTCGCTAATCAGTATAGATACTGGCAAAACGCGCAAGAAAATCAGTACAACGACAATAAATTCAGAGACGATAACTTCAAGCCTAATTCGTTCAACCGTACGAACTGGGTGGGACAGATGCCTGAAAACTTCCAACAGCCGCCGTGGTGGAAGCCGGAAAACGCGCCAAACTTCAACTACACTCCAAACGTGAACGTACCTAACTACTTCCCGGTTAATAACATCAATAATACGTTCCAGAATGTGCCATACAATTCTCAGATTCCTCAGAAAACTGAGAACCAGCCTTATCTTCCCTCGACTATAGGGCAGCCGATGCAAACTCTACAAAGTTTGGTCTCATCGCCGAATTTCAACTCTACATTGAACAGTTTCAATGCGTACCCGCCTGTGACGTACGACTCGGCTATGTACCCTCAGTTTAGCAATAAGCTGGGGTACCAGCCGTTGCAGATGAAGCCTAATTACCAGGGCAAAGAGATGATGGATCTCAACTTCGCAGGCGGAGTCGATATGCAGAGGAATATGAACTTTGAGAATAAGAATGATATGGAACAGAATAAGGTTTGTTGCTTTTGATATTAGAATAGAATTGTTTATTTTTGACCGACCGAAAATGTTATAAAGAAACAAGTAACTAAAAAAAACATGTTCACGAGAAGAGAATGTGATTCACGACTATATCCTTAAGATACTGTAGATATTTTTCGATTTTTTTAGACAATTCAATATCTTTTGAACATAGCTAGATATTCAGATATTTAACCATTATGTTACACTACATAACTTTGGCAAGTCAATGATACAGAAGCTAGGTACATCATTGAAATTAAAAGGCATAGGTAGGTACAGTACGCACAACCAATCTTTGTCTCGCTGAAGTAGCTGCGTAGAACCCATTTTTGATGACAAAGACATCGTTGTATAGCTCCCTCGCTCACTCGCTTAGTTTGTTGCATCGTCCTATCTCGCCTACTCGCGCAAACCTGCGCAATTGTTTAGTGCACCTAACTTCAGAGAGATAAAGATCGGTTGTGTACTGTAAATTTCATTACAATTAAATTACAATATCAAATAATATATTTTCAACCTAGGTACAGACTATTAATTACATCTATGCATGCAAATCGGAAGCTAAGGGGGTAGATAGATAGATAGATTGTATTTTATTTCTCAGAAAAGTCTATAGGTTTGTCTAAACACTAAAGTTCTCGTTTCCAATAACATATGTAGGTAGTAATGACATCGAGTACAAAAATATAGATAGATAAAAAAAAACTTAAATGAACGGACGCATAGAGCTTAGAACAATAATGTTGCAACCATTATTGTTCTAAGCTCTACGCGTACATTAAAAATATCTTGCGATAAGATAAGGGAAGGTAAGATAACACAAACATTTGCATTTATAAAGTTAGTGTACTGAAATTTCAGGGTGGCGAAGGCCCAAGTGAAGCACCAAGCAACACGTACTCTTTGTTCAGCGGAGCCCCCAACGTCTCGCAGTGGGGGGCCGCGCCCAACCATCCGCCTCAGGTGAGTGGTATCAACGGTTTAAGATAAGATAATTTATTTCAAATAATTTACACAGGACCCCGCACTAAGCAAAGCATAAATAAATAAATAATGGTGAACATTTTCACACAGCATCATCTGGCCCCAAACTAAGCAAAGCTTGTACTATGGGAACCAGATAACTACTTACTTATATACTTTTTAATTAATTTTTGAATAAACGGGTTTTTATCAAGTACTACGTGTACAAGTTTATTCAAAAATGTATTATGTCGTCAAATCACGAAAGCTTAATAAGTTTATATACTTTTTGTTTGTAAATATATAATATTATACATAGAAACACCCAGACCAGAAATAAATATTTGCAGATTGTACAAATATTTATTTAGCGGCGGGGATCGAACCAGCAACCTTCTGCGTCCCAAGCAGGCTTCACCCGCTGCGCCACAGAGGTCGTCAAAAATTTTAGTTCCGTCACCATAGGATCATAACTTGAAATCCATTCCCATTTGTCATCCCATTAAAGCATTGATGACAAATGAAGTCCAGAATGGGTTTCAAATGTCAAAATGAAACCCATGTCTATGTGCCAGTTGAATAACACAATAAGGCCCCAGGATTATGTATGAACATCTTGTTTTTTTACAGTCCCTATGGTCAGGCCCCGGGCCTTCGCCCCTCGAGCGGCTATTGGAACAGCAGAAGCAGTTGAAGCCGCCTCAATGACGTCACTCGCCGGCGGCCGGTCACGAGACCGCCGTGTGACGCGTATCTAATTTTATACACAGTGCTGTGTAGGTCTATGTGTTTACGGAGACACGAAAAAATTGTGTTGTTTTTGTTTACTGAGCTAGGTTGAAGTTGCCAAAATAGCAGTGTGAAATTTTTATGAAAATACTGTCTAATTTCATCGTGCGTATGCGACAATCGATGTCTGGCTACCCCTTTTTTACAGGATCTCTGAGAGTCCATATCTATTTATTTCTTACATTTTGTAATCTTTGAATATGTTGTATGTTCAAGGATTACAATAGTAAGTAAAATCCTATTTCTTTTTTTACGTTTACCATGAGTTTGTCATCTACATTTTTCTTCAACATACATTCTAATGCACTAGGAAGGGGAAAAAATCTAGTAAGCTAACACAGCCGTAAATGTATAGATCTCATCTTGTGATTCGACATAGAATGTGAATGGTATCTAATGATTTTAAATTTCATCACATAGTATTGAAATATAAAAATAATTTACGAATTCAACTATAAATTATTACTATAACTATATAGTTGGGGCCTTTGAAAGTTGTATCAAAGTTGTAACCAGTTCTAGCTTCGAAGTTTTTGTACTTACTGGTGTCTGCTGGTTGTGTATCGCGTTCATAAACCATTTATAAATATTGTGTACATTTTTATTAATCTTGTGACGTAGCAATTGATTAGAAAATTGAGGAGTAGAATGTTGAATGTAAAAGATGTATATTTTTTTACAATGTTTCAACTTAAATATACAAATTGAGTGTAGTAAATATCGAGCTAAGTTGCAAAAGAACGCATGAAAATATGTTAAAATTTTGCTGAAATGTTTTTGAAAGATGAAATATCTATGAACCTCGTGTCTGAAATAACTATCGATCATTAATTATATCGCTTAATTAATATATGCTACGATGTTTACTAGCACAGTCTTACTTTAAGCAATTTTGTTGTGATTTTAAGTGAAAATAATTGAAGCCATTTTTTTATGAAACAGTGTATCTAATAAAATTATTTTTGTTTACAGATTGTTTTTTTTACTTCAATAAAGATCATGTCCTTATTTTCGCACACTATTTAGAGTCTAGCCTTACAACTTGCGATACAATTTAGCGGCTATCCTTCACATTCAGGATAAGACAATTTTTATTATAGTATGTTAGAAAAAAAAAAACAAAAATATAATCAGTCAATAATTTAAGTTTTATTTCTCCATTATAACTCTAACATAAAATGATATTACATCTCTAGTGCGTAAGAAAGCGTACTATTAATCTAATTGCATTTTACAAAGAATATTTACAAGTATCTGGGTGAAGCGTAGTGACGAACATCGAGAGACGTAAAGTAAATCTATTGGATTTTTAACAATTATTCTGCTATTTTATTTTCTATAAAATGGTTCCACACAACAGTTACTCGTATATTGCTATCTTTTTTATGAATACTGTGGTGGAATATAATAATGAATGTTGTGTATAGTATATCACAACTATTTAGGTATACATATTTTTCTACTAGGTTTATAACTGATGTGTGGGCCTCAATATAATTGGTTATTGGACTATCTTTCATTACTGTAACAACAATAGATTATCATGTCATATTCTAAAATAACTCCAATGTATTTTTAAACATTCAATCGTTAATTACATTTCGATAAACGTACACAATAATCTATAATAGACGTGGAACGTGATTTAAACAAATCAATCTAGATATGTACACAAATAATTGACAAACACACAATTAGCACGAAAATTGGGCGGCACAATAATGTCAACAGATTCCATTCAGATTAATGATAGGAAAATTCATAATTAAGATTCTAATGAAATGATAAGTTATTATTATTATTAGTGATGGCGTGGCTTTCATATCACTGCGGCCATGAAGACCTATTGTGATCGCCACTTTCAAGTCGCCCCTTGAGGCGGGGCGTTCATAGTTCACTACCAAGCCCTACTGCTAACAGAAACTGTAGGACCTTTTTGGGTGTGAATTCTCGTAGCTCCTCTGGGCTTAGGGTGTGTTTGCCCAGAATGGCGCTGCGTTTGTGCATTAATGGTCCACACTCTCCTAGCAGATGAAGGGGCGATTCATCCGCCTCCTTGCAGAACCTGCAGGTTGGAGTGTCGCAAAGCCGTAACTTAAACATGTGCTTGTTAAGGCGACAATGTCCAGTCAAAGCTCGAAATGATAAGTTACATCATGAACATTTTATACAATGGTGGTTACTATCAAAAGTCGATGAGCATTGTAGTACTATAAAACTGCATTATCATAAGCGACGAACACGCCAGTGAATGTGTTAATTTCATCGCCCGGAACATCACGTCTACAACACAGTGATAGACAGTGGCGCCAACTGGTTAGTGCAACACGCTCATTGATCGAATTTATCAAGTCGAAAGTTAATTCAATAATTCAAAGTAAAATGAGCTATAAAACATATGTTTATCAACTTTTAAGGTAGTTTGTTTGAAGGTCAATATAAAATCTTAGAGGTTCTTTTATGCTAGATAAACCCTAGTGGCATTATTACAAAAAAGTTAAACCTTAGTTGAACACCATGTTGACACAAATGTTTATCACAAAAAGCGTTCTCCTTCGAGTATTTAAAGATCGTTTTTCTAGAGACAGTATTATAGTCAGTGCTTCGCTAAACTCGGTTCATATTTTTTGGAATAAGACGGTAGATGTGATGACAAAACCCTCTAGCATAGACAACATGTCTACGGAATAATAGCCAAAAAACAATTTCAGCTCTCGAATACTAAACTCTCGAAACTACAGTTTTAGGCTTAGGTATACTGATCATGTTCCAATAAAACACAGATATATTTCATAGCTATAAAAATACCGAGACTGGTAGATCAGAAAGAGTAATAAAATATGTATAAAAGTATACTTCGAGTGAGCGGTTTTAAAATAACGTGAGCTTTTAAAATTGGTAAAGAATTTATCAACGTTCCGCTGAACTAACCTCATGGCACTTGTAGCTAGCGCTACTATGAAGGGTCTTCTAATGAAATGGACTCTATTGGTGTTGAAAGCCTGAACAGAGTTCATTGTTAGTTTTTTAACATTGACTTTCATTAGTAGGTCATTTGATAAAATGATGATAGTCACAAATAAACCTTTTAATATCGTTTATTAAGATAGGAAGCCCTTTAATAGTCTCGTATAACTCAAGTTTTAAAAGTAAATGTATAGGAAAAAAGTGTATTTCTTACACAATAATCACTCTTGTTCTTTGACTAGTTATCTTGGCTGGCACCGCCCGGTAACGGATTTTAAAACTTCAAAAAGGATTGTACTGATATTGGCACAAATGTAATTAAATTGGTCAGGGGTCAACCAACATGGTTCACTATTCAATCACAAAATTGTAAAATCACTTTAAATTGCCCATTATTCCAAATGGTTGAATATTATTAACAAAAACTTATTTTATTAAATTATATTATTTAACTAATATTTTACAAGAGGCACATTTAAAATCGAAAATAATATAAAATACGTAAACAGCGAATAAAAACAAACTTAAAACCAACATGACAAAACATTATTTCATCTAAAAATGTCGCATAATTTCATTTAGTTAATATGTATGGGATTAAAAAAATTATGACAGATCTTATCTAAACAACACAACCATTGTATGATATCATAATTTCGATTATTCGTCAATTTATCAGTCTAACTTGCAAAATCAGAATCAGAGGCAGATTCTGGACGTGTCTACCCCGTGGTCTGAAGGTAACATTAATCGTGGTAAGAAATACAGTCGTTATCCTGATTCAATTTCAGTAATGAATTTATAAAAATATATTTCATACGCACCGCCAAATTGTGGAACTCATTGCCGGGCTCTGTATTTCCCGAAGAGTACAATATAGGGTTTCTTCAAATCAAGAGTAAATAGTTTCCTTCTAGGAAAGCATGCTTCATGTTAGACCTCACTGTTGGTTAACATCAGGCAGAGTGAGGTCATTTAAAAAAAGATTTACTTATAGTTCTGTGGGGCAATCATACGGCTACATTGACATATGTCTATAATATAATAAATTTTTCAACACACTTGCTCATAAAGTGGCTCTATGGTCACCGCAATTAGGCACATAATGACACCCATAATCAAACTGTGACTTTTTGATTACTATAACTCACTAGTGAGTAATAGATTTTTTTTTTAATTTTATTGGTTGAGTTGCTTTGTTCTTTAAAAAGTTTTTAATCAGAAAAAAGATCGTGTTCAATAGAACAAATAAATTAATGTTCCTATTGCTTGCTCATTTCATGCAACTTTTAATTTAAATAGATAATTTTAACTCGTACGTGTTTAATAAATAAAACTTTCACTCAAATATAACTTTTGTTTTCTCTATAATAAAAGAAAACTTTAAATTCCCCATTTTGTACGTGGCAGAATAGGCCGCAAACCCTATGCGCGGCGCGGAAATATAGTCTGTGGCCGATCGCAATGCGCGCGCATAGGAAAACTGATTAATTTTTCCCGCAATAGCGAAACATTTTTTACAACTCATTTTCACTGTTGAAAATGAGTTTTTATTGTTATTTTATTCACAAGTGTGTTGAAAAACGTCGTATGATACACGTGTGTATTGATGATTACCGTCCTCGGTTCTGTTAAGAGCCTCGCCTAACGGCTCGGCTCTTAAAAACACCTCGGCGGTAATCACCAATGTTACACACTAGTACCATAATGTACTATGTACTTATGTTCATTTCTCAAATGTTACCTACACGTTCGATGAATATTGTGTATGAAAACACATAGTACCACAACATAGCTCGTGGTCGTGCTTGCTTAGTCGTTCTTGATAGATCGTCGAAGTTAAGCAACGTTCGAAACTGTCTGTAAGTGGATGGGTGACCGCCAGTAGCATTTTCATCTGAGCGCTTCGGAGGGCACGTTACATTGTCGGTCACGGCTGACGGAGGCCTTAAGGCGGCCTAAAAACTCCATCACCAGAGTTGGCCACTGACTCATACGAACTGGCTTACCACAACATAGTCAACAGAACTAAGTACATAGTCTACAGAAGTTAGCTATGTGACATGCGCAGTGGCGGTTTTTGATTCTAAATTGTTTACTGCGCATGGAAACTGCTAACTTCACGAATGCCAAGATTCACTGGCCATGGTGTACGTGAAGTGTTCAACATTTATCTCAGTCCATTTTCTGTCAAATATTTATCACATCCTAGTCCTTATCACCTTAGACATAAAGATGAAAATTGCGTATTCTGAAACTAATACAATCGTGACCAATAAATTTACAGCCATACAATGATTTCGTGATAAGTTTTTAAGGTAATATCTACCTTATTCTATTGAAGTTAAGGTTTATTTTCACGTCTGCCGTTCCACTGAGAAATTGTATGAGTAATCGCGGTCTAGATCGAAGCGTGTGCGACGCTGGATGGACGGTAACATCGCCTGGAACAAACAAACAAAATTATTCTTCAAGAACATTTAGTGACCTCTTCTTGAACAAAATTCGCCAAAGACAAAGTAAAGTATGTGTGTGTGTGTGTGCGAATGTTTGTAACCCCGTATCTCCGTGACTACTTAACAGATTGTGATGAAATTTGGAATGTTGATAGTTTATATTGTGGAATAACACAGGCTAATTTGTATGTAGTTCATGTTGTGGACACTATATACTTCTTAGTTCTTATTTTCGAAAATCAACCCCAAAGGGTGGTAAACAGGGTTCACAGGTTTTACATGTAGTATTTCAACTATTAATTTAAAACGATGCAATGCGCCGACGAAGTTGCGTTAGAGTCCACTAGTCCTACTATCCTACTCATTAATAGAGCTGAGAGTTTGTGAGTATGTTTGTATTTCAATCACACCTAAACCGGTGAACCGATTTGAATGATTCTTGAAATAGGCGTAGATAGTGACCTGGAATAGCATAAGTTATTCAAAATATTGGTTGTTATTCAAACCCCGCGAGCGAAGCCGCGCGCAATAGCTAGTTTATTATAAAAAAGTTTGCAATACAATGTAAATTAAACCAAAGACATCATTACTTACCAGAGCATCACTTGGCAGGCCCCTCAACTTCGGGTTGAGAACAAAGGGAACCCCCTCCATCCCGCTATAACCCCCTAAAGTCTGATACATGGTGTTGTTCCGTGGTAAAGGGGCGGGGTTCTTCTTGCGAGCTGGCGCGATTGGTGATGTGGGGAGCGCGGGGGATCCTGAAAGAGATGTCGTTTCATTCAACAGTAGATGGAATGGACTACGTAAACTCCAATGGATGTACGAATAGTAAGTAAAGCAACTGAAACTTTAATCAAAATAGGAATTGTTGAATGATTATGTAAATTGACGAAAAGTTGATCATATTTTATAAAATAGGTTGATCGTTGATTGATCAATCACAAAGCTCCAGTGGAGAATACTAAATCCTGAACTCTATCGAGTATTGCGATTGGTCAAGTGCGCTTGATAATGTCCCGCGTATCAACCTAGGTTTAAACACATTTATTCCCATACAAACTATACAGTTCTTTTATAATGAGATACAAAGTATACTTAAAATTAATTACAAATAAATCCATACTAATTTTTATAAATGTGAAAGTAACTCTGTCTGTCTGTCTGTTTGTTACGCTTTCACGCCCAAACCGCTAAACAGATAAAGCTGAAATTTGGCATAGTTAAAGGTTGTATCCTAGGGAAGGACATAGGCTACCTTTTATCCCGAAAAAATGAAAAAATCCCGAGGGACCGCGGGTCACACCGCGGGAGCGCAGCTAGTAATATTATAAATGTGAAAGTAACTTTGTCTTTCTGTCTGTTTGTTACGCTTTCACGCCCAAACCGCTGAATAGATTAGGCTGAAATTTGGCATAGTTAAAGATTGTATCCCAGGGAAGGACATAGGCTTTTTTTATCCCGAAAATTGAAAAAAATCCCGAGGAATCGCTGATCATACCGCGGGAGCGCAGCTAGTTACAAATAAATTTCGCTTCTGAAGCCGGCGGACTATTCTGTGCCGCATCGTAGATAACAAATAGCAAGCGCAGCTTATAGGTAGGTAGGGATATGTATGTAGGTATAATTACAAAGCATACATACTTCTTTAGTTTAGCTTTGAATAGGTTGGTTATCGCATTCTTTTATGCCACCTTCTAACCTCTTCTATCTTTGTATTTAAAAACCGAAAGGAATCTTAAACTTCTTATCGTTTCACTGGTTCTTTCGAATAAGTGTGGTGGGAATGATTATAAGTGCGCCTCGAATTCACCTTTAATGAATTGAGTTTCAGGAGTCCCTAGCATAAGGAAAACTCACCAGGTATAGGCGACTTGGCTGACGGCGGTCGAGGCGCGGGCCGCGTCGGCTTGATGTTATAGGAGGGACTCAGCGCTTCGTAATCATGATCCGAGCTGAACTCTTCCACGTCCACGTGGGACAGATTCAGGCTGGTCAGCTCGGACACCAGAGGGGAGAGCTTCGGCGGACGCTCGGGGACTGCGCGAAGTCTGGACAAAATACATTTCTAAAATAAAGCTAGACCCCAAACCGTGTTTGTGGCCCTGGTTCTTCGCGGTATTGGTCGCGAAGTACAGAAGTTACAGCGTCCCGTAAGTGTAGGCATGGATTGCCTCCTGACGCTGTATAATAATCATCTAATCCCACTATCCCAATTCCCATCCGAGAAAGCTGAAAGTTTGTGAGTTTGTTTAGATGGTAGGATATTTGGATGTTTGTATGTTTGTGTTTCAATCACGCCTAAACCAGTGAACCGATTTGGATGAAACTTGGAACAGGTGTAGATAGTGACCTGTAATAGCATATAGGCTATTCAAAATGTTGGTACCACGCGGGTGAAGCCGCACGCATTCGCGAAGGAACAGGAGTGGAATAACCTAATAAAACTAGGTGATTCTATACCGTTCTAAGTGATCCCGGTGCTCCTTTTTGATAAATGTATAATAATTATTCATTAACAAGCGCTCGCAGTGTAGCAACAGCTGAAAGAATTTGGATGGTTTTGGAGGTAGCTTTACCCTGGATGCGTTAGCAAAGGCTTTTTATCCCGGCAAAGTGAAGTATCCCGCGGGGGCATAGTCTTTTATAGATCTGTCATATCGTATTTCCTTTACGGATCTTTAAATGCATTCGTAGGAATTCAATAAATAAACATGCTAGGAAGGAAAGTCAAGTTTCAATCGGAAAGTGAAATTCAATCGACGGAAATGGTGACGCTTCAACCTGCGCCCGCGTCCATTTAGATCCAGTTACTGTACTGGATAAGTGGGTCACGCCACAGAATAGTGTGGATGGATTAGAAACTTTATAGACGAAAAGAAATTGCTAATTTAAAAAAAAAAAAAAAAGTCCAGTATTTAAAAAAAAAAAGTCCAGTATTTTTAAAAAAAAAAAAATTAAATACAATTTCGCGACAAAGCGTAAGTAAATACTTATATGGTTCTGTACCAGGAAAATATATTGGTTTTTATAATTTGATATTTTATAGCGTGACAGAAGACCGTGACAGATGGAAGAAATTGGGGGAGACCTTTGCCCAGCAGTGTGGGATGATATAGGTTAATAAAAAATAAAAAAAATTGTATAGCGGCCATAGTAATGCAATTTTAGCACAAAGTGTGTCTGCTTTGTGCTGTGGCTGTTATTCATACTAAATCGGCCGTAGTGTACGGTTTAAAAGATACAGCACAAAGCCTGAAAACGCCTGAGTGCTAATGATGTTTCCCTAAGGAAAAGTAATCTTGAAAAGAGTGAGAATGCCAAAAACTCACCTCCTGTTAGCCTCGGGCGTGATATTGCTGACGACGTTCTCGTACTCGTTGTGAGTGGGCGAGTTGTCGGTGCTGCCGCCGCTCACTTTGTAGCAAACCACTTTACCGTTTATCTCACTGGAACAAACGAAATGAGGACAAGTTGGTCGAATGGGGTTGTGCCTCGACTTACAATTTGAAGGTCATGGGTTCAAATCCCGCCCGAATCAATGAATTCGTCGTAAAATTTATATGCGCTATAACACGTATTGACGTCGTCTTTCCTGTGGGCCAGGCTGATTAAGCTGAGAGGATGATTTAGGTGCGGCAAGCCTATTCCATCTCAAACAATGTCCCAGGCACTACAGCGTCCCGTTAGGCATAGGTTGCCTCCTGACGCTGTAATCATCTAATATAGATGTAAAGGCCCAAGTTTTAAAGTTTGTTTATAGGAGGTTAGTCTCCGAAACGATCTACCTAATCAACCGATTAAAAAACTTTGTTTTGTTCACTGGTAAAAGTACCTAAAATTTATTTGTTATCTCCGAAATAATTCTTTCGATTTCAAAAATGTTTCACTGATGCGAATCTACAGTATCCCCGAGTGGCGTATATCGTAGGTAGGTAGGTAGGTACCAAGTGACTACGCGGGCTTTCTTCTTCTTTTGACAACGCGGGCGCTTTAGTTCCTGCACAACTCACCCAGCTAGGATGAACCCCTGAGGTGCCTGCCGCATCTTGGAGCACACGATGACGTCAGTCACTGGGGGTATGGAGGGTGTAACCACTGGACGAGACACGCGGGTGCAAAGTCTTCGCTTCCCCGCGCGTCCGGCTACACTGTACCCTGGCGGGGCGGCTTCCCGCTCGCCGACTATCACCATTCCATCCATGACATAGCCGGGCACACCTGGATATAACATCAGTCTGTATAAGAGGAAAACCGGGGCGTTTGTGACTATGGGATGTATACGACTAATCTAATATTCAGAATATTCTTTCATTCTAACGGTTTCAAATAGTTGCACGAATTTATTTGCGAAGTAATTTGATCGTATTTTGACGGCTTTCGGTACAAAAGCTAACGTGTTTTTAAGTGTCTTGTTCATCTGGTTAAATGGACAAATATCTACTAGATTTAAAACTAAATGGGTATGTAATTTGTTCTCTTGAACTTAGTTTTTTGGTAGAACTTAAACATTCTAGTCCCACGTAACGTACGTCATCATTGCGGTAACGTTATTTTATTTCGTATTTGTATTGTACAATAAAGGTTATTGAAAATGAAAATGAAAATATTTATTCAAAAAAGGTCTTAAATAGTAACAAGTTGATTCAGTTTCACCGCACAGTCATTACACTACACACAGATTGTAGAGATCTTCAGGCGACTAAAAACTCCGTCACAAGAGTTAGCCATTCATACGAAATTGGCAAATGGCAGCACTAATTAAAAATGCAAAATTACCATATGACTGGCACCCTGATATTTTAAAATTCAATGGGGTGCTATTGGTAAAACCCCTGTTTAGGTCACGTATCTCCCCTTATCTACCAAAATGCATTCCATTGCGACTGTGACTCAACACTTCAAATAACAAGCAAATAGTCCAAGTGAATCACTGAGTAGTATGCCAATACAACCACAACTACAAGCAACAACTGAAATTAGTAGGAACGAGTTATTTTTGGACGCAGAATTTACTTGTAAAGGGAAATTCCGTAATAAGGATATTACGGAATTTCACGAAACAGTAATAACTAATATCAATAGCTAAAATAGTTCTGCTAATTCTCCTACAATATAGGTATCCACAACAATATTTACCAAACTATTTATAAATCGTATGTCTCCAGAGATAACCTTGTACAATACAAGTATGTAAAGATTATACCTACTTTCAGAGAAATAGGATTCACATTTGTGTGAAAGTGAGTAAACGCAGCAAAGTTCTTCGAGAATCCCCAATTCCAAAATCCTTCAATGATACATCAGCTCGGATATTACAATCGTTATCAGATATTTCGATACACAGCACAATCAAATTTTTAAAGAAAACGACGATAAGGATGGTTTAAGTTTCTTGCTATCACATTTTTTAAATGAAACAGTGCTAAGTGAACTCGTGATTAATTATGTCGACATTTTAATTACCATTTTCTAGTTTACTTTCTATGCCAAATATCTATTTCAAGTGCTTTTAAATAACTGTTTGTTTCGTAGGTCATCATCAAATTTAAGAGCTCAGCTCTTGTCGGTGCAATGATGCAACTTCCTAAACCTCGCACTTTCCAATGCGGTCTCCTTTACTTCTTTATACGACATGACAGCGATCTTCTCTTTTATCTGACTCATGAAATTTATTCTAGGCCTTCCTCTTCCTCGTCTTCCTTCCACTTTTCCTTCTATGATGTTCTTGATAAAGCTGTCATGTCGTATAAGATGTCTAATAATGTTTCGTAGGTATCTTGGCTAAAATGATCGGGTCGTAGATAGTTATGATTAGCTACTAGTTTGACGGCACAAACAAATAGAGGCCTATGCCTAGCAGCAGCAGTGGGCTAAATCGGGCTGTGAATGTGCCACGATATTACGAAGGTGGAAAAAAAATCCATCCGTTTTTTGTTTTTGTTTTAGAAAAAATTACATTTGGCACGTGCTTTAAAACATCGTAAAGAATGGGTTCTTCACCTAAGTCAGCTCCACACAACATTGATAATATCTCTCTGTAGTCTTCGTAATAACGTTAGAAGTTCTATGAATTCTCGGTAATTTAAGCCAGTGCTATTTATAGCATAATCTAGAGTGCCACCTTCAACGTTTGAAGCGCGTTACAGGACCCCGGCGGCCGGACACTAGAAAAAATACCGCGGTACTATATTACCTACTTACACTACGGCCACTATACGGCCATTCGTGATGGCCATTTCGGTGAGAACGCTTTTAGAACGAAGTTCCTTTTCGGACGGTATCAAGGATGGAGGCTAGAAAAAAAAGCGTTCGATTTCACCGTCACGACACATATATAAGTTAAAACGGCACAGTGCGAAGTGCGCAGACGCGAAACAGTCAAAGTTGAAACTTCGTTCCAACCGAGTACTCCACGGGGAGGTTCCACGACACTCACGTACTTTTTCATACGTAATTAGGCATCAAATCCGCTAACTTCACGAATGCCTAGACCACAACACGTTTTACGGATCTAGGACAAAAGAACACAATCGAGAACTCTAGGTGCAGGTGGTCAATTGGTGCGAGAAGATGATTGTCCAGTCCATTCTATCGTAGTATTTATTATTAGATTCTGTGCGCGGTACACTCCTAAGCCAGCAATACCTACATTAGATTTGATGAAGTCATTGTTATTACTATCTAGCAATGAAAGTAAATAAAATTTGAAAACATTCTGTAAAGAAAATTAGCGACAGCTTTATTTTAAGACTAGCTGTCCGCCCCGGCTTCGCACGGGTTTATTATAGGTATTTAATAACAACATGGCGGTCCCGGAGCGGGATGTATGATCCTTTAAAGTATGTAGGTAAGGTCTAAGGTAGGTAGGGGAGTATTGAGCAGTAAGGCAGGTTTGGACACCACCGGCAAATCCCCGTGTTATGCCGGCCATACACCACCATGCCAATCCATTCCCAAACTTGGTCAATTCTAACTGATCAAATTCCAATTTGACGATAGGCATGATGGTTTATGGCCGACATGACACGGGGATGTCCAAACCTCCCTACTGCCCAATGCTCCCCTACCTCCCATATATATTTCATTGATATATTACCACTCCCCTCTCCCATTCCATAGTTACCAGACACTTTTTAAACTATCATGGTTTTCAACATTTTTAACACAGTTAACGGGATATTTACCATGATTTAATGTTTTTTGAGTTTCCCGATATTTCGGCGCAGTTGCATACGCCATGATCAATAGTATCTATGGTATTAATCATGGTTAATATCCCGTTACCTGTGTTAAAAATCCCAGACACTTGTCCTACCGTACTAACTGATATTTATTCTGTGGTCGCGATGTATCTTACATTTTTAAACTCATGATAACTTTTGAATAAAATGTCCGATTTCAATCATTCAAAAAGTAATCGACGGGTACTGAAACAGCCTTTACTACGAAGGAATTTATTTGGATAAGAATAAATACCAAAATAAGAATAACGTGGTCTGCTTTTGGTCGGCATTTTTATTCACTTTTTAAATTATAAAAGTTGTTATTCTGACACAACCACAATAGTTGGACATAT
Source organism: Epirrhoe tristata (assembly GCA_951394285.1). NCBI lineage: Eukaryota > Metazoa > Arthropoda > Insecta > Lepidoptera > Geometridae > Epirrhoe > Epirrhoe tristata. Next base: position 11,583,300 of record OX596139.1, read on the forward strand.
GCTATCGCTGACTTTTTTGTAGATATTGATACGTTCTTTAATATTGTAGAACATTTTTTTGTTCTATCATCAATAGTTTTCGCAGCGCACGCGATATGAAGAATTTTATGTTCAAAATTTTTACACCTTTGGTTACATTATTGCAATTTTCATAAGGATCTCTAATTTTTTTGAAAATAATTTATAGCCTATGTTCGTCAGAGATAATGTAGGATTCTAATGGTGAAAGATTTTGTCAAATCGGTCCAGTAGTTTCGGAGCCTATTCAATTCAAACAAACAAACAAATGTTTCCTCTTTATAATATATATATATATATAAGTGTAGAAATGCGCAACTTGGGGTGCAAAATTTAAAGTCATTACAGAATCAAATCAACTGAATTTCTGAAAATACACTTCTCTCTATTCAGTTCATTAAAATCCCGACAGGTCAAAAACCAAGGTTCATCAGTTCATCTGTCTACGCCCTACAGACTAAAAGGACTCAAGGACGAATGTTGTATTGATTCGTCTGGGTCCTTACCTTTGCAATAATGTCTGGGTCTTTAGCCCTCTAGGACTGGCAGAAATCTTATTCAAATTATTATGAGTACATTACTCTCTCCAATGCAAATGTTCGCTTAATATCTAGCGTAAAAAAATTGGCGAAATGAAATGAACTGTTGGCGAGATGACATCGATGCCTTTGAGAGAGATTGGTGGAACGAGGCAGAGAATAGAGGCCATTGGAAAATTTTGGGGGAGACCTTTGCCCAGCAGCCCTTTGCATAGGTTGAATAAAATAAAACATACGTAAAATCAAACATAGACTCCTTTTGAAGTCGTTTAAAAGCAAACTGATCTTGCAACACCTTTAAGAGGGGTACAATAGGTCGAGGCCACATCTCAGTGGCTCCCAGTTTCAGCGACCCGCCGCCGCACGTCATCGTCCATTGAGCAATCACCGTGATTGACGACAATATGACCTTCCTGCGTAGTTTGATGAAAGTTACTGAGTATTTCTATTGGAACGAATCGCTTTTATTTTTGAATGAATTGTAAGTATAAATAAATAAAATGATGATCTGTATTTATAAAATTACTGTTGGAATCTTGGCAAGCAAATTAAGATATTGTTTTAAGGTATTATTTAATATGTACATAACATGGTACAGATTTAGCGATGGAACTCAAAGGTGAAAAAATCCTAAAGTTAGCATACTCACACATCCTGTATTCATGTGTAGTACATGACTCGTAGATAGGTAAATAAAACTTAGATTCAAACATATTAAGTATATTAGTAACGACACTTGACAAACTGGATATTTAATACCTAAATTATTTGGCATTGAAATTTGAATGTCGCCTTTCAAATTAAAATACCCAGTGGTAAAACCAGTAATAAGGGACCTGCAAAATTCTTTACCTAACGCGCTCCTAGGACAAAATGTGGTTAATCAAGTTCTCACGGTATGTTCTCACGAGCCATCAATGGGTAAGGTAATGACATCGATTGAGCAGGTGATACGTCATGCGTATGCCAAGGTTAGACTTATTTAACATGAGTGAGGATTGATCATGGGGGTTAATGTGAACTCTTATTTCCAGGTACTTTATCGATCTAACTAATAAAAAGGATACGTAGGTAGTGTATAGCTAAAACAAAGGGTTTATCTCTATATATAAAAATGAATCCCTATATCCCTTGGTCACGCCATCACGCGTGAACGGCTGGACCGATTTCACAAAATTTTTTTTTGTTAAGTTTGTTAATGTCAGGAGAAGGTTCTTATAACAAAAAAAAAATTAAAAAATTGCGTGGGGAAAAAAATAATCCTTATATCCCTTGGTCACGCCATTACGCGTGAACGGCTGTCGCGCGGGTCAGCTAGTAAATCTATAAAATCGGATAACTTTGTTGTTTCTGAGATTACTGAAACTACGCATCCGATTTAAGTCAACTGAGAGGTGACTTACGGAAACTACCATTTTAAGCTCAACGGCCATAATTTGACAGGATAATTAATTAGAGACCATCAGACCATCCGACAGTGGAGCAGCTTACAGGTCTTTGAACTGAGACCTTTCGGCAGATTACGTAACAGTTTATACGTTTTAAGATAGATAGGTACTGTTTCGATAATGTACTCGTGCGACCTACTTTTGCTAGGATAAATTATTGTTTGTATGGCAGCTTTATTGTTAGGCTGGTAGGCTAGCCTTGCATGTCGTTTTATAATAAATTAATATAGATACTAATGGTAAAAATCTGTTTGTTTTAATTTGATTTTATATCACTACATAGTATAAAACAAAGTCGCCTTTTTTGTCCCTATATCCCTATGTGCGCTTAAATCTTTAAAACTACGCAACGGATTTTGATGCGGTTTTTTTTAATAGATAGAGTGATTCAAGAGGAAGGTTTATATGTATAATACATGCATCATATACTAAGGCAACATTGCTAATTTTAGAGGTTTCTAACGTGATGTCGTAAATTAACCTATTTTTTTGGGCTTATTTATGCCCGTGCAAAGTCGGAGCGGGCCGCTATGTTTTTATATACAACGTTCATAGTTTTTCTGTAGTGTATTTAATTTAGTATCAGCATTGCACCCGTGCGAAGCCGGGGCGGGTCGCTAGTAATTAATAAATCTCAACAAAAAAAAATTGCGCGTCGTTTTATCATTTAGGATTTTAATATAAAGTAGAGTTAATTGTGAAATGGTAACATATCTAGCCTATTAAAGACTAGATTAGACTGGACACGCGACTTCGGACAAGCGTCCGCTATCCTGAAATTCAAATGCTGCCTATGTAGGTACAGGTACCTAGTACCTACACGTAGTTTCTGATAGCCACGACAGTAAATCCTATGGTGGGCTCAAGACTATACATACATCTAACACATGTGTTTTAGATGTTAGGTACTTCTGTATTTATTTAAACCATAAACTAACGTTTTCATAATATTGCATTGAAATGGTCAGTTTAAGTCAGTTACCATCAATTAGCGTTACCCACATGCGTGTCTGAACTTGATATTGTCTGAGAATGAACCATTAATCAGACTTCCTTTGTTAACGAAGCTTTGTTTTATTCTGCATGTCGCTTTTCTCGGATGCGTAGAAACAAAGGGATAACAACTTAAGGAACCAAGCAAGCAGATTCACGTTGTTCTTTACCGTCTATTTCGATCTTGGACAGAGTTATGCCAAAACTATTGGAAACTTAAGATCCGCTAAAATTATGAAATTTTACTAATCAAATTATAGCTACAAACTGCATCATTTTCTTTTACTGCACTAAATGCAAATCTTGCTAATCGTAATCAAGTGTACCTAATCAAAATATTCGGATTTCGGTATAGGTAATATTCCTTTCTCACGGTCTTCAAATCGAAATTAGAGATACAATAAATGCCAACACCACTTAAAGTTCGATGAGCTGAACAATAATGATCCTAGTATAAGCTCCTAGTAAAATATCCTAGTATAGCATAATAATAGTATAATGTGTTCGAAACTGTTCCGACACCCTTATTAGTAAGGTAATTAGGTGGAAAATCAATGAGCTCGTATTACATAAGGAGCTTTGTGAGGGTTTCAAGTAGCTTAAGACAGTTTACGTTACATGTAGATTAGAGAAGAGGGTAAATACCTACCACTGTGTAAATTCTTTGGAGATAAGAAACACGTAATTGAGCGATGCAAAATGAAGCTCGTGGCCAACTCTGGGTGATGAAGTTTTAAAGAGACTCCATAACAGCCGTGACTAAAAACGTATCATGTCAAGCGATGCTCAGAACCATTTTATGACCGCTCAGAACGTCGTTTTGCACCCATCTACTAAGAACAGCTTCAATCTACAGCTGTTCTTCATATTTACAAAACATTCGCAGCAGTGATAACACGATCACAATCATTAAACCTTAACTCACCCTCAGACTTCGACAAGCAAATATAGTGGCTAGGCTTTTTCCCGAAGAGTCCATTTTGGCGGAGCAGGCCAGCGTCTGCATCTTCATCGTACGTCCGGCTGACAGGCCAGTAGCCTGTGGGGCACTTGGCTACACTCTCTACTATCTGCAGAGAAAGGAGGGGCCTCTCGTCCGGTAGGGCTCCGCCGAGCGCACTGAGGACTTTAGACATTGTCGGCTATGTCATGTTCAGTTTACGTCAGTCTTGCTATAATCAGTCTCTGTGGGAATAGGTAGCACCTGGAACAACAAAACAGGGTAACAAAATGCATCCTTAGATGTTTGTAAGTTGTGTCGGCTCATATTTAAATGAAATCAATTGGTATTTTAAATGCAGTGTAGGTATACAAACACATTTTAATATGCTAGAATACACCTCGAACTCTCATTTCCTTTACATAAAACAAGTTTGGAAAATATTATTTTGCAAGCAAACACATGAATCATGATAAATCTACACTACATGATCCTACATGATCTCATTAAATAAATACTCATACAATTTACAAGTTCATCAGTTGAAACTAAAAGTGCTAAAATTAAGCAAAGTGAAAGTCGAAAAGCATTTATTCAGTCGAGATCACTTTGAAATGACTTAAAACTAGGTGATGTAACTCCTGTTCTTGGTTCCCGTGGTGATTTACAAGTTAAAATAGAACATATTCATATTCATTTAATCATTGCTTGTTGTCACAAACTTCACATAAGTTAATTGGAGATAAATTTTGCAGCTAGTTTAGCTAGTATTGAAATATACATATAGAATGGAATGATATCCCATTCCTAAATAAAGAAATTTAAAATAGACTGTTCGATAGACAAAAGGATAGCTTAGTATTTATTAAATTAATTAAGTCATTGTTTAGGTAAATGATAAAGAAATCAGTGTGAACAAATACAAACCATATTGAGCTCATAGGCACAGACAATTGAGTTTATTAGTAGCACCTTGCCTTCTGCATAGCATGCTAATTGCTGACTAACCTAGTTTAGGTGTTCCGTATGTAACTGTTTAAGATGTCTGTCATGAATCTTAGGTTCATTGACTCATTGTTAAATGTTTTGTGAGATGACGACTTGAGTGAAAATTACATAATTTTTGGAAAAAAAAAACAGGTTCACGACTGTATCCCCAAGGTGCGGTAGACATTCTCTCAGATCTTTTTTCTTATGTAACTTATTCCAGATCCTTTGAAGATGTCTAAGGGGGGGTAGTCAAAATTTTTTTGCTTATATTATTGGGCCACAGCAAAGTATATTTTACAAAAAATTACAATTAGGTACCAAAAAAAAGTAAAATCTAATCAGGAACATACTCTTAACTAAACCATTACTTAGATAAATATTTGTTATGTACCTACAGCTAACACCTAACATTCTAGCTTTTATCTCATTTTTGTTTATGATTATTTTGAAGATGTGTTGCAATAAGTTCTTTCAAAAGTAAAAAATAAACACTTCTAGGTACACCTACCAGAGTCTTATAACTTGTGATCACTAGGATAGTTAAGTTACTGGATGGTAGTCAAAAAGTAGAACACTCACTTTTGATAGGAGTCAGCAAATTGAATCACCAACAACATTTCACAGCAAATCAGAATGGCATTCTATTTTCAAAGTACAAACACAGATCACATGGTGAACACAAATGAACCCAGTCACTTGGATAACAATGAAAATATTATGTAGTTTACTATTCTCAGTATGAATGTGCCTAGGCAGTTACGCTGCCGACCGACTTGGCAATATTCCATCTACTAAAAGCCGAGTGCCTCACGTTCGCGTGATCGGTGCGAGAGAACTAAATAATTGAATAGATTGGTCTGTATCGGCCCCTGCGATCGAGATCATACTGCTTGAGGCAATGACCCCACCATATGATAGGAGAATCACTGTATTGAACCGTTACGAAGGAAAACAATCAGACTCACCGAAGTCATGACATCATGCTGATCCACGCTGGAGCTGAGCTAGAGCCCGAGATTTTCCCGAGAAACAATGAATCTTGAAGTCACAAGCACGAAACAAACACAGAATTTATATCAAAACATAACAAAAACAGTTCTTTATAAAACGTGGACACCGTAGTCAAGGTTTTTTTGTATAGTAATTAGCAAGCGTAAAACAAAAGGAAAACTGATACAATTTAGAATTTTTAAAATAAAAACATTGACAACAAAAACCTTTGACCAGTCGAGAAAATTCAGCGAAGATTAGATTGTATGTTGCCATCAAATCATTAAATCAACTCCTTGGTTTACCCTAAAATTTCATTTTGGCAACATCGAATGGTGTGGTGCCATAGAGATATATATAGCTAGAGGAAATCTATTAGCTTGTGGCATATTATATAGGACTAGCTGGTACCCGCGACTTCGTCAGCAAAATAGACTTGAAAACCTCTAAATAGAACTGAATCTTCTGAAACTTTTAAAAATGTGATAACAGCGCCAACTCGGCCTTAGCCATAGGTTAGCAACACCATCTAGTTGCCTTTAACTGGAACTTCCAACCCCAGACAAACTTTCAACTCTTATTTCACGCCCTCAATTATTATTTTTGAAAAAAAAAGTAGCCTATGTCCGTCTCTGGGACATAATCTTTATACATTTCATATATCAGCATTATCTGTTCAGTGGTTTAGGCGTAAAAAGGTAACAAACAGACAGACAGACAGATACACTTTACTACATAACAGATGGCGACACAGGAAAAATTAGATCGCGCTATCGTTGCGTTTTGAGCTGAGTAACATATAAACTCGCTAATCTTCTAATTTTCACCATTATAATATTAGTATGGATGTACCAAAAGGTACCATGCTAAATCTATGGCTGGTGGTGTATAAATGTTCTGTGGTGGTGGTGCTCGGGGTGCTCGTGGTGCTTTCTTTTCTTTTGAGTATCTTCTAGGGGTGCTCATCCGGTGTATTGGGAATTTTACGTGCAAAAACCACATACAACACTAAAATATCCCACTCATATAGTAAAGCTGAAAGTTTGTGAGTTTGTTTATATGTTTGCTCAAACGACGAAACAGTTTACAATGTTTGGTAAGGTGAAAGGTATAACTCCAGAATAGCGTATAGGCTACTTTTTATTCCGAAAAACGTTCCTGAAAACAAAAAAAATATGTAAATTAAAAACTATTTGTGTGTGATGGGTAAATAAGTTTTTTTAATAAATAGCTTTAATTTAATTTTAAAAAATACCCAACCCCTTTGTACTTATTTAAATTTATCAAAGACAGCAAATCCAAAAATAAATTCAGTGTTTTCATGGGTTGGATCGGAATGCGCAGACGAAGTCGCGCCCGGATCCACTAGTAGAATTAAAAATATATATATATATATATATATATATATAAACATTTGTCTCGGGTCTGGGTGTTTCTATGTATAATATGTATGTATTTACAAACAAAAAGTATATAAGTAGTATATCAGTCATCTAGTACCCATAACACAAGCTCTGCTTACTTTGGGGCTAGATGATGCTGTGTGAAAAAGTCCAGCATTATTATACAGGGCGTCCCACGGCTATGCCACATGGAGGGAAAGTACCTTAAATATTGTAGATGGAACATTTTACTGAAAGAAGACATTATTTTTATTTAAAAAACAATTTTAACTGCATTCACAGATATTTAAATAATTAGATGGTTGAACCGGAAATCGAACCCGTTACATGAGAAAAATAATCATCCTGTAGCTTTATCATACCGATCGAAAGGCTTCATCATAAGGATTATTTTTTGCTAAATAACATAGTGTCACAAATAAAAGGAAGGCCATGAACTTTAACATTTGTGTTCAGAAAAATAAATACTTAGCTGACATTGCCGTAAGCACATACAACTGACATTATCATAAGTACGTATCACTAGTAAATGTACCCACTTGAGAAGTATAACCAGTGTGAAAGTGTCCACGAGCTACAAGCAGAACTTAGAGGTGTTATTCGAAATATCCACCACAACAAGATCAAAAAGTCGACAGGGAGCGAAATAATCAAAAGAGTTCGACTTTGTATTCAACAGGAAGGGAATCATTTTGAGCATTTGATAAATTGATAAATTTTGTATTAAAAATGTTAAAGTTCATGGCCTTCCTTTTATTTGTGACACTATGTTATTCAGCAAAAAATAATCCTTATGATGAAGCCTTTCGATCGGTATGATAAAGCTTCAGGATGATTATTTTTCTCATGTAACGGGTTCGATTTCCGGTTCAAACATGTAATTATTTAAATATCTGTGAATGCAGTTTAAGTTGTTTTTTAAATAAAAATAATGTCTTCTTTCAGTAAAATGTTCCATCTACAATATTTAAGGTACTTTCCCTCCATGTGGCATAGCCGTGGGACACCCTGTATAGATGTATTTATATGCAAGAATATTTAAAATCTCTGCAGGGTAAATTTTCTAGCACTATGTTTAAAATAATAACCAAGTATCAAGTTATCGCACCCTTAGAATTATAGGGACCTAACTCAAAATTCATGAAAATTGAGTTAAACTCATAAAATGACTTAGAAAAACATACTTCATCGGCTGTTTATTTGAACAGAGACTTTTTTATAGCAGAAAAGGAAAACACAATACTTCGGTCTCTTCTATTCTTTTCTTTTTCTACCCTCGGTTCAGTCAAAGAAAGACAATATCAGCAAAGTGTCACGAGTGCCCGGAACAAGTGGCTGCGTGTTTGTTATTATCAAGACCTAAAGCTTAATTAGTCGCTATAGAACTAATTTTAAGGTATGTTGAGTTAAGTATTTTTAGTAAATGAGAGACACTTTTAGTGTTTAGGCCTATTTAAAACTAATATGCTTCCTCACAGCTATGTCTCTTTTGTTATTGAGTCATTGTTTGACTGAAACTATTATGAACATTAGAAAGCAATCATAATTAAGTCTTTCTTGAAATTTAAGTTATGTTACAAGAACAGGCTTACTTGCAATTACGCCCCTCTTTTAACAAAAATGGTTATATTTGTACTGACTATTTTAGGAATTGGTCTGTCTGGTTCTTAAAGTGCTGTATATTCGTGTTAGGCAGGTCATTTTTTCAAGTGCATTTTTAAACAATTTAATTACATAGCTACTTACACTATTGGTTTTCATGTTTCAGATAACTTAACAATCATCACAAACCTAAAATCTGGTATATAATGCCTACACAAAATCTACAAAAATGAAAAGACGAGCAGATTATATTTTGGAAAAACTAGATTTAAATAATCAGATAGGTAGCTTTGGTTATATTTACTTATGAATACAACTTGTTATTTTATTGATCAAACTAAAATTCATTGCTTGATTTCAGGCTGGTAATAAAGACAACAGTGGTCAAACGGAACGAAAATGTGATAATAAAAAAAAAAATTATGATAACTTGGTATGCTAACTTATATATTTTGTATAGTAAAAGTCTAGTAGCCTATGCATTAAACCTATAATAATAAGTATGTGCTTACCTAATTGTTTTCGGACTGAAATAGGTAAAGAAAACATACTTTCATCTCCAACAATAGCTATTCGTCCAAGTAGTTCATCAAAAATAGAAAACACTCCAGACAGATCCATTTTATATGATTTGAGCACACTTCCTCTGTACAATAATAACACGCAAGAAGTAAGTCCACAATAATTTTTCGTAAATATCTAATTATAAGTACTTATGATACATTTTAAATTGATAAATTGTTTTATTCTTAGGCAAAGCTGTTCAATGAAAATCCAAAAAGCACTGAAGATCTGGAGGATAATCTGAAAACCGCTTTACCGCCAGATCAAATATTAAAACAAAAGAGTGAAAGGATCCGTGATTCGTCGAGTAGTTCCAGTAGTTCATCATCATCATCTACTTCGAATAGCTCATCTTCATCTTCCAGCTCGAGCAGCACTGCGGGCGATGATACTGCAAATACCGAATAAAACTTCTAAAAGTGACCGTATAAAGCTTCAACATCCAGCGTGTCGCGTCAAGTCGCAGGCAGATGTGCAGCTAAACTGAGAAAATACCATCAGTCACCTATCAATTCCAACGAAAGCGATGTGGATTTGAGTGATTCTGACCCAACCTACAGATCTCGGTCTCCTCTTAATCGTCGTCGATTATCGATCAGTAGCACCAATTCTTCATCGTCTTCCACTCGCACTCATTTCAGCACACCAGGACCTGATAGTGCTAACAACTCTGTTCCGGCAACTGCCAGGCAAACTCGGGAAAAGCCTACATTTCTACTGCAACAAAAAAAGAAGTTCCCAGTCGTTGTGTGAAGGAGGCATGTAATATTGACTTAAATGTTCCGAGAATGTTGACGAAGGCGGTAGAACTCAATTGTTTGAAAGCTATTGGTCTTTAGGCGAAGTTGAGCTACAGAGATCTTACATACGATGTTGTATGATGGAAGTCAAACCGAAATATAAGTATTCCAATGCAGCTAATCTAAACAAAATCTGAACAAAAATCCGAACAAAGCTCTGCACATCATTTTTTACTCGGATAATTGTTTCGGGCAAAATAGGAACAAGTACATTGCATCATTGTATTCCTATGCTGTGACCCATTTCGAAAATATACACTCAATAACTCATATGAAGAAGAAGAGAATGAAGAGGTAACGTTCATAGCATTATCGAAAAAGAGATAAAGAAAAATAAAAAGTCTGGGCCAATATACTCACCGATCAAGTATATAACCCTAATTAAAAGCTCACGAAAGTACGGAAAGCCTTTTACTGTAAAAGAATTAACGTACGATTTCTTCGTTGATTTAAAGGATTTACAAGAAAAATGGGTTTACAATTTCAACGATGATGAAGATAAAAACACTGTGTCATGGAACAACATTAAGGTTCTGAAATTTTGTAAAGAGACAAGTTTCTCTTTTTACTATAAGACATCGTACAATCAAAGTGAGTACAAAATGGTAAATATGAGAAACAAACGAAAGAAAATGATGACTGTAGAAGAAATAGCGACGACCAAAGCATTCACCAAAAGGCTGGATCTAAGTGAAAATAAGAAAAAAGACTTGCAAGAACTGGTAATAAAAAAATTAATTCCAAATTACAATGCAGACTTTTTTACAATATATTTTAGGTACCTATTGGTTTTTAAACCAGTTTTTGAGGCTATTTAATTATTTTTTAGAGAATTTTGTTTAAGGGTGTTACCAGACCAATCGATCGATCGTCGATCGGCGGCATCGATCGATGATATACAGATTACTCGATGTCGATCGATTGTTTCTACGAAGACCAATCGATCGACTAATCCATTCTACCATCGATCGATGCCGTCGATCGACGATCGATCGATTGGTCTGGTAACACCCAGTTGATTTTTTGTAAGTGTTATTTAGTAAAGAATAGAGTTTATTAGACACATTTAAATACAATTACTAGTACTCATCTTCCTATAGGTACTTAAGTAATTTCTGATTATAACATAATTTTATTATGACTTAATTTCTACTTATATTATGAAAATCTACCATTAAAACCAGGTAAAAAGAGTAATGTTAGGTATTTCTTGGTAGAAACCAAGAAACACCTAACATTACTCTTTTTACCTGGTGTGTGATTGATTTAATCAATAAACAACGTAGGATCTGTCGTATATTTCATTATTGTGCAACTAGCATTTTGATTTTCATATATGTTCTGTATTCTTTATTACTTGTTTTATTTAATTCAAACTAAGAATTTTGTGAGTTCATTATAGAGTCCAACGAGTATAAATGAAATTCACCACAACAGGGACCTATTAAGGAATAAGACAAAAAATTACAAAGATATTTAGAAATAAAGAGACCTAAATAAAAATAAGTCTTTTTAAAAAATACGATTTCAGTTTTATAATGACTTAAAATGGTAAGCATTTAGAAAAATATAAAAATAAACTAGAATTAATTATCCGATTTAATTTTTTTTTTTCAAAATGCGTAGATGTTGAACTTAAAAATAATCTAAAATGAAAATATTAGGTATTCTTACTTAAATTTTAGTGATTTCGTTGCTTTTATTACGAAACTAGCGTTCTTTCGAACTTTAATCGACGATTCCCAAAAAAACGCTTTTTTGCGTTGAGTCACTATAATTCTAAGGGTGCGTTATGTTCTTCCAAATGTCCTTAGAATTAAGGTGTTGCCACGCTTATATTTTATGAATTTGCCGCGAATTTTCAGGGACTACTTTCATTTGCCTGATTATTGTCTAGAAAGGTTTTACTCACAAATAAAACTATTTTATAATGTTATTTTTGTTTAATCATATAATAACATAATATACAAGGCATTCACAGTTTATCAAATATCTCACTAATACTTCGAGCATAGATAACGAAGTGACATCAGCCATACTACGTTTTCCTGAAAACTGCAGCACAGTTTAACAAAATAAAAATCGAACTAATAAATAAAATATTTCTATTTATCAAAATAGACACAGTTCAAATTATTCATTTCATTAGAATACTCGAAGATCGAAACTGCGTAGACTTTTTCGTTTAATTCTAACAAGCTAGTTATCCACTTCTGACTACCGAAGCTTAAATTTAAGTCTAAACAGAAGCATAGAAAAGTTATTTAAATATACAAATAGATATAAGGATACCTACATGAGTTCATTTTCAAATTGTCAGAAATTACTAAAACATGTATACAGGCAACACTGGCTATTTTTAAAATTGGAACTTTCTCATAGCTTTGTTTTTAAAAAAAAGCAGGGTAGTCAAGTTAAGTTTGCGTTGCTATTCTAGAGCTTTGAACGGCAAGTGAGTAGCTTCAGCTGTGCCTGATGATGAGCTAAAATATGGCGTCACATCTGACAAGTAATTTCGGGGTATCAGACCAATGAGGAGCGCTATTTTCGCAGCTATTGGCGCCTTTTCTTCGTCATCTATGATTGTATCTTGATCTGGCATTACCTGGAAAATAAGGCTTTCAGAGAATGTTTTTTCTAAAATGCTAATTGACAATATACTAACAATGTTATCCGTTCATAGGATAGCAATGTTAGTGTATTGAACATGAGCTTTAGGTTATCATAAATGAGTTAAATATAAAGGCATTTTTATTTTTACTAAAAAAGCTAAAATTATAGAAAAATAATTTATATTAAAAATATTTAAAAACTAAATTGATGGAGCTACATAAAATGTATGTTACATTTTTTTTTTATCAACCTATGGTGTCCCACTGCTGGGCAAAGGTCTCCCCCAAAATTTTCCACACGTCCCTATCTCTTGCGATTTCCCACCACTCTCTCTCGAACCCGTCGAGATCGTCCCGCCAACGCTTTCTCGGCCGGCCTCTTCGTCGCCTTCCGTTCTCGGGCACCCATGAAGTGACGGTGTTTGCCCATTTCTCGGGTTGCATCCGGCTAACGTGACCAGCCCAGTCCCATTTGAGCTGGGCTGTTTTTCTTCCAACATCGGCAATGCCAGTAATCGAACGCAGCATTGTATTGCGCACTCGGTCAATCCGTTGAAAGCCTAAAATGCTGCGTTCCATTGCCCTCTGGCAAATCTTCAGTTTGGACTTCTGGAACTCGGTCAGCGACCATGTCTGCGCACCTTAGGTTAGGACGGGCAGGATGCACAATTGCACATGTCGATGAGTTGGCGCTTCAGTGTCATAGGAAGGTCGCCCTTCATGTGCTCCTTCATGGACCAGTAGCTCTTCCAGGCGATTTCCTTGTCCTGCCTGTTTTCGAAGCTTGCTAGCTGGCCCAAGTAGATATACTCATCGACATATTGTATAAGTATCCTGTCCGTCTACCTCGACCCTACGTCTCGTGCTATTAGACATTATCTGCGTTTTGGACCGGTTCATCTGAAGTCCAACTTCAAGACTTGCCGCGCTCAATTCTTGAAGCATTTGTTGCAGTTCCTGTGATGTTGGGGCAAAAAGTACAATGTCGTCCGTAAAACATGTTGCATAAAAAGTTATATACCTTATCAACAATATGTTTCTGGATGAGCCCGTCACTGCCCACATAGAATGTAGAAAATCCATCATACCACCTGCAAACAAAGTGACAATGAGATATTATACTTACTGTAAGTTGGTTTTTATTGACGACCTCTGTGGCGCAGTGGGTGAAAGCCCGCTTGGGACGCAGAAGGTTGCGGGTTCGATCCCCGCCGTGGGGATAAATGTTTGTATGATCTGCAAATATTTATCTCTGGTTTGGGTGTTTCTATGTATAATATGTATGTATTTACACACAAAAAGTACTTAAGCAGTATATCAGTTACAAGTTCCCATAGTACAAGCTTTGCTTAGTTTGGGGCTAGTGATGCTATGTGTAATGTCCAGCATTATTTATTATTTATTTATTATTAACATAATGTGGAACAAGGGCAGGATGATGATGATGATGATGTTTATATTTGACCTAGCACAGTAGAGCTCAGTTAATACCATCAGCAACCATGGGCAAGATTACTTTGCAACATCTGATTTTATAGTCACAGGAATACTCACAGCTCTTGATCCTTGAACACCTGTTTCATGTTCCACAGTTTATACTTCCAGAACATGAAGAACACTTTGATTCCTGATATGCCTCTGATTCGCCAGCGCATTCTGAAACACATACAATTAATATTAACTAAAAAACCTAGGCCTTAACATTTAAAAATGATTTATACATGACAGGCGGCAAACCTATGCCTACACTCAACTGGACTCTGTGGTGGCTGGGAGATGGAATAATGAATATCATAGCCAACACAATAACATTCTCAGGTATTGATTTTGGTCAATATTGCCCATTTTCCTTTCTATCTTGAATGAGGTTTCACTTACTTGATAGACGAGTCTTCAGGATGCTGAGTGATCTTCATTACTTCCAATTTTACAAACGCGAACTTAAGATGTCCAATAGTTCGCAGTAACGCTACTTGCCGCACATAAGGGAAAAGGCCTCTGAAATATAAACATGTAATAAAAATGTGACTTTTTTGTCATATGTTTCTCTATGATTTGGGCACAAATTGGCACAAATTCAACAAAACAGGACTCCCAAAGGTTTTAAACATTATTTAAGATCTTTGTATACCACATTGAAGCGAATAAATGAATTATGAATAAAGAAAGACACATAATTCTTTTAGATCTTTACTTTAGGCATTAACAATCCTTTATGGGTGTAGGGACAAGACAACTGACAAAATGGAATTTGAAAATGCAATTTCTTTGTTAAGACAATCTGAAAAACTTACACAGTAGTAGTTCCTCTAATGTTATTGACAAAAATCATATTAGGGTGGTAGATGGAGTAATCCAATGGTGTTATGAATAGATTTGGCATCTGTAATAAAAGTTATAGTTAAATATAAAGTTACTAGAGAAACACAATAGAAAACATTTAAGTTGTAAATTATAGATTTTATAAATCTACTATTTATATTAACTGCCTACACAACAATGTGAGCAGTGTTGGTCGAATGGGTTTGTGCCTCGATTTTCAATCTGAAGGTTGTGGGTTCGAATCCTGGCAATGGATCAATGGATTTTTCGTTTCGTGAAATTTATATGCGCTAAAACACGAGCTCTTAACGGTGAAGGAAAACATCGTGCGGAAACCCGCAGCTTCGTCAGCTCCATACGTATTGACTTTGTCTTTCCTGTGGGCCAGGTTGATTATGCTGAGTGGATGGTTTAGGTGCTGGGCAGCTTCCTGTTAAGTGTAGGCATGGATTGCCTCCTGACGCTGTATAAATCATCTAGTATAGATGTAAAGGCTTAAGTTTTTTTTTTACACAACAATTTAAAATGCTGTATAATTTGTACATAGCTTGAATCGAAATCTCAGAACTAAGGTAAAATGTTATAATTTCCAATTATTATTAAATAATATTAAGATATAAATAATATTTTAGTTTATTATAAAGTAGCCACTGCAACAAAAACAACCGAACCCTTCACAAGTCAGGATCTTGGGATGTAAGTGTACAAAGAATTTACATAAGAATATATAATTTACATAAGAATTTAATAATACTTACCGTTAATTTAAATTTACCATTTATATAAATCAATAAATTTTGTATACTTACAGTGTCAGATAATACTTTAAATACTTTGTTCATCTGTTCCTCACTAGGGCGGCCGTCAGGAGCAGGGGCCACCGCCCTGGAGACTGGCGGAGGCCCCTGACAGTATGCAATAGCATCTCGTTCAAACTTCGAGAGACAGGTTGGTTCTAAACTCTGAAAGGACAATTATCATTAGAGTAGGTTGTAAATAGGAAGGTGAATTTTATCTAAAATTATGTGATGAATGTACTATGAAAATAAACTATCGCTACATTAACACATACATCATATAAATAAATAATGCTGAACATTTTCACAAAAAAGCACATTTGAAGTGTGTCAACAAACTGTATCAGATATGAACAGACTTTTCATTAAAATTATTAAAAGGTAATTGTATTTTTTTAAATATAACTCACATCATTACTCAATTTTGTCAAATCAATGCTATTAATATTTTTGTATGTCTGATAGTCCAAGCAGTATGCTGGCAGCCTTTCTTCAATATAGTCGTCACTAGTCAAGCCTAGTTGTTTTATTTCAATGCCATCACTGTAACTGTGCTCTCTTTTGTCCCAAGGATGGTTTGGGTAGGGTAACTTTGATAGTTGGTATGACTGTCTGTTT
This sequence comes from Epirrhoe tristata, assembly GCA_951394285.1. Lineage (NCBI taxonomy): Eukaryota > Metazoa > Arthropoda > Insecta > Lepidoptera > Geometridae > Epirrhoe > Epirrhoe tristata. The sequence goes on from OX596139.1 coordinate 11,599,936, forward strand.
GAACTGCCAGCAGCATCAAGGCACACATCGTCAATGATGGAGTCTGTGATAGTTCGAGATGCTAGTTGGCAGCTAGATATGCGTCGCTGGTGGAGGAACTGCAATCAATAACATTATACTTTAGCTCAAAACAATCTGTTATATCATCCTATGGTAAGATGTTAAGCCAAGAATTATCATAAACACATCCGCATTCATGCTATCGTAAAGTGCACTCTTACTAACCTACATTAAAGCACAGATTGACTTGATATAGGTCAACACACGTGAATACGTTCGTAAGAGCCGAGCGCCTCTAATTGGATCAATGTCAAGGGAAAATATTAGATGCACTAGATTTTCAAATAGTAGTTTCTATGTTCAGTATAAATAAAAAGATAGCAATAGTGACCCTTAAGAACGAAAAGCAAATAAATAAGTACAAACTTTTACTCACATCTTCCAGAAACTGAGTCCTCAAGGGGATTTTTCTAGACAACCGGTTCGTGTGGTTTTTTGTGGAAACGATTCCATTTATAGGCAATATTTTATGCGAGAAGGACCGCAGACAAATAGCCATTATTACATAGAATTGTATTCACTCTACAACACAAGAAAATACGATTATTTTCGAAAATGTGTCGCAAAAATATCCCAACATCGCACCGCACCGTGTGACTGACAGTGACGTGACAGATAGAAAAAAATTTGATTGATTGATTTGATTTTACCGGCTGATACAGTTCGCGGATCTAGCCATTCGTAAAGTTAGCCGTTTGTCTGCGCAGAACACAATTTTGTATGAAAAATCGGTCATTGCGCAGACAAACGGCTAACTTCAAGAATGCCTAGATCCGTTGGGCGCGAAATGGGCGCGAACTGTACCGGCTCTTCTCGACGGTTCTTGGACGTAGAACGGTAGAAGATTCGAGGCCGAATGTAGATCTTGCTACATTAATAATCTGTGATGTAGATAAATTTTTGAATTCGTTTTGAACTATAATACATAGATACATTTCAAGATAAAGTAAACTTCCTGCGTAGATTTCCGTCATTTCTGAACGTATCCGTGTATAAATTAAATTGGCAAACAACTTGAAAAAAGTAGGTAGTCATTTTGAACGAAATAAAAACTGTCATGATTATTTTGTGACAGTTTATTTTTGAACGAACATTTGTTTGATTGATCTCTTTCTACATAGTAGGTACAAATAATAAGTTTCTACCAAATCTAAATCTATCATCAATCAACCAATTTCTACGGCGCCTGTTGTGTGGAGACAGATTTTCTCATTCATATTTACTGGTTGAGTAAAAAATTGTCCTAAGAAACAGATATGAACGTGCATAAAGCCTTCAATCGAATTTACAGCAACATTCTGAGCGGCAATGCTAGCACCGTAAGTGTTGTAATTTCTTATTCCCGACTTCTGAGGAAACCTTATTTTATTGAGTCGTAGTTCCTACGACGTAAGTTGTTCTAATTTAATACATAAACAAGCAATGGAATAAGTAACTTTTAGTATCCAAATTTTTGTACACAATCTAAAAAAAACTGCACCTGTAAGAAAATTTTTGAATACCTATTCATTGTATAAATTAACCTGTAGTGGAGCACTAGAGGCTCATAATAATACAACCAACTATTTTCAGACAATACCATGCTGTTCCATCCGACTAAAGCACAGTAGCAATGATTTAAGTCAGCACCAGGCCAGGGTGATGGGCCGAGGGTTGCCAGAAAAAAAGCCTCTCCCTGGAGTGAAGAGTATTGTACTAGTAGCTTCTGGCAAAGGTGGTGTTGGAAAGACTACAACAGCCGGTTTGTAAATGAGTCAATACAGCTTTAGTTGTGCAATATGTAATCATCATAACATTGAAGTGTTCATAAAAAAATAAAAAAGAACTAGGTGGGTCTTTGGTCAATTTTGTTCCTTTGAATAATTTTTCTATTAGTTGATAGGCTGAAAGCTTGGTATAGATGAAATACTATTAACTGCAAAATGCGAGCTTGGACATGACATGCCCCTGACTACTCAAACCCTATATTATTATAGACTTGTGTGTTCGAATCTCGGCCGTGCATCACTGGATTTTTCGTTTCGAAAAATTTATATGCGCTTCAGCACAAGCTCAAAAGGGTGAATGAAAACATCGTGAGGAAACCCGCAGCTTAGTCAGCTCCACACGTATTGATGTTGTCTTTCCTGTAGGCCAGGCTGATTATGCTGAGAGGATGGTTCAGGTGCTGCGCAAGCCTATTCCATCTCAAACAATGTCCCAGGCACTGCAGCGTCCCGCTAAGTATAGGCATAGGTTACCTCCTGACGCTATATAAATCATCTAATATAGATGTAAAGGCCTAAGTTTTTTTATTATAGACTATATTATTATGCTTTTAACATATACTACTATATGTTGATAGCATATTAATAGTCTGTTGGATTTGATAGGTGTATTATAAGATTCATAAGTTCATTCATCTCGACTGATAAGGCGTTTACAAACATAAGCTGACCAAAGATAACTTTGCAGTGAATCTTGCATGCGCCATGAAGGTGATAGAGCCAGATAAGGAGATAGGGCTGCTGGATGCTGATGTGTTTGGCCCTTCCGTGCCTCTAATGATGAACATCAGCGGAGAGCCCATGCTGAATGACGAGAATCTCATAGAACCACTTTTGAATTATGGTGTGAAATGGTAAGATTGAAATTGTGTCATTGTTCCTTGATAAGTTTTTTTTTAATGAAGAATTGACCTTGAAACTTACACAGGCAAGAATGAGGTCTACGATAGAGCGAGCCACTACCAAGAAGGTGCCTATTAACTCTTTTCTTAAAACATTAGGGTCAAGCGCGCTGAATTAGAACATAATGGATTTAAAAATAACAGGATCAAGATAATAAATTATTTTATCAACAGGATAATTGCTATCATTTTTTGAGTTTTGCTTTTCCTGATATTTCGATGGGTTATAATTGGTCATAATCAACAAAGTTATCCCTTAGATAAACAGGATTTCTTTGCAACATTGACTTCCAATACTTATAAATATTCAATGGGGCTGCTCTGACGAAGTCTAAAGTCATTTTGATTCTGGTGTTTTGTCCCTGTTCCATGCCACTAATAACAAGTCTTATGACCTTCTGATTCTACTCCTATTCCCATCTCTTCCAGCATGTCAATGGGCCTGCTAGTAAGCGGTGAGAACGCCGTAGTTTGGCGAGGACTAATGGTGATGCAGGCATTAGAACGCCTTACTCGACACGTGGCCTGGGGCCCGCTTGACTGCCTCGTGGTGGATACGCCGCCCGGTACAGGGGATACACATTTGTCACTTGCACAGAACTTGCCTATAGATGGTGAGTTGAAATTTATTTTGTACTCTTGATGCGAGGTTGTAGTTCAGTTCTTATATTCTGTGTGTATTGTGGTAAGATATTTGGCATTGCAGTTCTTCCAACGGATCTAGGCATTCGTGAAGTTAGCCGTTTGTCTGCGCAGAACACAATTGTGTAGGAAAAGTCATTGCGCAGATAAACGGCTAACTTCACGAATGCCTAGATCAGTTTTTTTTTTTTAAGTAAATAGGTCAGCATTTGACCTCCCTCTGCCTGATGTTAAGCAGTAGTGAGGTCTAAGATGGAGCATGCTTTCCTAGAAGGAACCTATTTACCGTTGGAAGAACTGTACTTCTTTACCCTTTAAATCTATCCGTTAAAGCCAGTGGGTATAATTATCATTTGAATCCATTCAGATGTTTCAGCGTGAAGGGAACAAACATAATTTATAATTCCTGTAATTATTTTTAGGAGCGTTAGTAGTAACAACGCCACAATCAGCGGCCCTGCAAGTCACAAAGCGAGGCGTAAATATGTTCGAGAAACTCAAGGTCCCTATTATCGGTATGGTAGAGAACATGTCGCACGCTATCTGTTATAAATGCGGCACAGTCAACTATATCTTCGGTAACGACACCAAGAAAACTGCAGGAGATATGGGCCTAGAAATTATCGAAAGCTTCGAAGTCGACCAAAACATGTCCGATTGCATAAATAGCGGCAAACCGGCTATCTACGCACTACCGGACAGTATACACGCAGAGAAATACAGGAGACTAGCTAACAAAGTGTTCAAATATATAGAAATTAAGGATAAAGAAAGAGCAGAAGCGCAAGAGTAGAAAACCAAAGCACAATTTATTTACAACACCGTCAACGGATCTAGGCATTCGCTAAGTTAGTGCGCTTTTCATCTAAATTGAAATACGTAGTAGCGATGTTTTACGAATGCCTCAATCCATCGGCTGTAGTGTACATTGATGTAGTTGTTAAATTCTTTTTATTTTAAAAATAAATATTGTTATAAAATAATGTTTATTTGATTTACAATTTATGGCAACAGCATTTACGCATTCGATTGAAATAAAAAATATTATGTTAGAAAATTTATTGGTTACCTTTATAACTAAACCGGAACTATGAAATAAAAAAATATGAATACAAAAATATGTCTTTTATACTCTCAATTTTGTAGGAAGAAGGACAAAGCGTTGGAAGAAGCAGCAATTACATCTTATTAACGTAAATAAAAATATAAACTAATACAAAACCCTATTGAATGAGCATAAAACATAAATTTCATGTCAATAAGTACAAAATACACTATTTACATCACAATATATAGAATGAAATTCGGAATGAAACATTTATAAGGAAATAGAGATGCTGAGAGTATCAGTCTGTCGGTTCACTTACATGCGAATAACGAACACCACCTAGCCTGAATATCACTTGCGGGGAGAAGCAACTAACTATAACCTATCAGCAAAGTTGCAGCCGGAGTTCATGGTGCCAAATGCGAGATTGTTCCTATTCTAACGTTATGCATTGAATTCAACTATGAGCTTGCTGAGGTCTCTTGACTACCCGTACGGGAAAGAGGTGGTTTTACGTATGTATGGATAAAATAAAATGTTAAACAAAACAAGGTACTTAATCTTTATTTTTTTAGGGAAATTCAAGATCATTTGACTTCTAAGGGGTAGTCAGAGGAACGACAAAGTACATTTTCAACGTTTGGATGTTCACAAATAAGTAGTTAATTCAACGCAATAGCACCAGATAACAAAACAGCGCATTGATTAATCATTGATGTACCAATGGTAGATTGAGTTTTAATGTTGAATTAAATAGGTAAAAAAATCGCACTCAGGCTGCAAACAGTATCACTACGTGTAAAGTCGAATTTACACTATACGAGTACACTCGGATTACTACTAGAACGGCACTCTTAGCGTGTAAACACGCTGATCAATATCGAAGCGCACTCGGACATAGATAGTATTCCTATTCAATCTAGCTCCTATGACTTGGTAGAAATGTACTTGCATAGTCAAACCCAGTCTTCGTTATGCAGAAATACTAGTTACATAGTTAATGTTTGAACTTTAACAGAAAACTTAAGAATTCACAACACTACATATAAACTTATGAAAATACATTGTTTCACAATTTATGTACTACTTGGATATAAAAATGTCGGCGCATACTGCGCATTTAATGCACATACAAAGGAAATATAGGATATCTATTTATGTTACTGATTTGTGGGAAGTTTTTAATTGCGCTGAAGTTGTATTAATATACGCAGTCAGTTAACAGTGAAAAAGTTGTATTAAAAGTTGTTTCCTAAATCAAATAAAATATTTTTTGTATGCGACAACACTGATCCTAGATCAATGGGCAATATGGCGGCTCAGATACCTTTTAAACTTATAAATTAGAAACAATCTCTAATACAACAAACTCACCGATTCTATTATAAAGACTTGTATTCACTTGAGCAGCAATCTGTTCAAGTGTACACAAGGCTTGTTGTCGAACCGACTAGCAACACCGGTGGCATCTGTCTTGCCACTTGTATGGCTATTTAGCCATAAAACGTGGCCTTATACGACCACATCTAATAAGAGTCTGTTCACTTGTGCCGTATACTACCACTTCTTCTTGTGCTCGTCCATACTGACGCCGCCGGGGCCGAGGGAAACGATCATGAGTAGCCCTCCAATTACTGACAATGTCTGGAATACACAAATTTATATACATACATACACATCAAACCACGTATTTTTACACCGGTATTCACAAACATTACTATGAGGTCTCACGGTGCGCGCACGGTCCCAAAAACCTACTCATTTTGGGACCCTGTACGTCCGCGCGCACTGTGAAACGTCATAGTAATGTTTGTGAATAACGGTGTTAGAGTAGCAAGTGACCACGTAACCACAGTTTTGACACACAACTTTCGCCTAAAAACTCCTCTTTAAAAAACTCTACTACTTATCTTTTGCCGCTTAATGTGGCTTGTCAATTACTAAATAGCTTAGGGCATTGCTGATATTGTCATAATCGTTTAAGCTAATAAATTCTAAACGGCTAGAAATTCATCGGAGTGAAAAACCAGAAGCTTAGTCAGCTATGTATGTCAGCTATCTATCCTGTGTGGATAAGGTTCATTGCTGTATACTTGTGTTCGGCAAGCCCATTCACCTGCTTAGTAAAGTACAGTTATTGTTATTTACCTGCTTAGTGTAGGATATAAACAACAACATGTACAAGTTTAAAAGGTTTATGTGATCGGCAGGCTCTATTCGCCTGCCCAGTAACTAAAAACAACAATATACAGCTTAAGTCTCACCTGGAAGAAGTCGTATTTCAGGAAATCCCTGAGCGGTTTGTATGAAGGCACGCTCCACCACGCGTTGTGGTATAGATTCAGCATAGAGAGAACTAACACCAGCATTAACGCGGACAGCTTGGTGCGGTATCCAACCGTTACTAGGATCATGAGGATGCTTCCGAGGAGGTCTTGCACGATCTGGAAGGAATAGGCATGATAACAATTTTTCAAAATCTGTTCTAATTTGTTCAGAATGATTTGTTAAATGAAAAAAATATCATATTTCAGTAGAAAATAAAGGTTTTCAAACATAAAAATCAAATTTCAAATTCACGCCAAAACGCTCGTCGTTGTCATGGCGGCTGTTATGACGTCACAGCTCACACGTCAACAATTAATACGTGAAAAAAATCGGAAACAAAAGGCACAGTTTGGTCTGTACTGAGTGTACAGCAAGGTGGTGGATAATCTAAGGTTTGTAGCTATCATGGCGGATTGTTGTATTTTGTAGATTTATTTTGTTTAATAATTGAATAATCTCGACATTATTAGGACAATAAATGCATTTTTCTCAATCCTTCAATTTGACGACCTCTGTGGCGCAGTGGGCGTAGGTCCGCCTGCGATGCAGAAGGTTGCGGGTTCGATCCCCGCCGCGGGACAAGTGTTTGTATGACCTACAGATATTTGTCTCGGGTCTGGGTGTTTCTATGTATAATATGTATGTATTTACAAACAAAAAGTATATAAGTAGTTTATCAGTCATCTAGTACCCATAACACAAGCTCTGCTTACTTTGGGGCTAGATGATGCTGTGTGAAAAGTCCAGCGTTATTATTATTATTTTATTAGACCAGTTAAATATTTTGGCGATTCTTGATTACTGTCATCATGCATATTGCATAGTCTCTACTTCAAGTCAAAGTCTATCAAGTTTGTTCAGGAATAGTAAAAGCCATGTTGGCCGAATGGGGTTGTACCTCAACTTTTAATCCGAAGGTTGTGGGTTCGAATCCCGGCCGTGCATCAATGGATTTTGCGTTTCGTAAAATTTATATGTACTTTAACACGTGCTCTAAACGGTGAAGGAAAACATCGTGAGGAAACCAGTTAGTGTTCTTATAGGCGGCGATGGGCTTGCAACCTGTCACGTATGGAATACTAAAAAGATCTGCGAGAATGTCTACCGCACCTTGGGGATACAGTCGTGAACCTGTTTACGTTTTACAGTAACAGTGGCTTATGGAAACGATGATTTGTCACGTATGAAATGCTTACGTCTAAATGTGGGCATGTGCCTGACACGTATTTTGACATACTTCTGACTACCCCTGTAGACAACTTCACTTGAGTCCTAAAATTTTGCAATTTGAAAAGCTCAAAATGAAGCTTTAATCAACACCATCTTCCTGTCCTTAAATAAATTTAGATTTGGAAACCGGTTTACTTTCAAGAGCAAGAGTCTTTATTCACTAATGTGGGTCACAAATGACATCATTGGTTTAGAATAATTAAGTTATGAATATTAATCCGTTATAATGTCATTAAAATGTGAACTGATCCATAAACAAGGTGCCAAATCACTTTCTATCTTTATTAAATACGCGCGTTCTAGGAAATAGTGCCCTTAATACGCAGAAATTGGAAGAGATATACGAACATAATTAAGGGGAAGGTAAATCATGATCTTGGCCTTATCCCACTCAACAAAGTAAGTTCGTATGAGTCAGTGGCCAACTCTGGTGACGGAGTTTTTAGTCCGCCTTAAGGCCTCCGTCAATAGCCGGGACCGACAATTTAACGTGCCCTCCGAAGCTCGGAAGCGCTCAGATAAAAATTGCACTAGCGGTCACTCATCCACTTACAAACCATTTAGAACGTTGCTTAACTTCGACGATCTATCAAGAACGACTAAGCAAGCACGACCACGAGCGCTTACACGAGCATACCTTACTTAAATGTAGGTATTACATTGTTTTATCTTTTTTCTTTCTTTCGCTTCACAACTTCATGTTATCAGAACCTAGAAGTCGAAGCTGTTCTCACCTGCAAAAACGAGATCTCGAAACGAAGCAGCGTGACGAACATGAACGCTAGAAGAATGCGCCCCGCCAGCTGCAAATATGTCTTCGGCTTATTCTCTCCCAGTGAGGGTACTCCGGCGAAAAGGCTCTTGCCCTCAGCGCGGGCTTCTGCCAGGACGAGGAGAAGGGCTCCGATGAGTGCCAAGTTTCGTAGGAGGAACTGCATGTCCCATAGTATGCTGTATGCGAATGTCTGGAAGATAGTCAAGCATTTGAGATTATGTGAGAGATGTGACAAGTTATAGTAGAAAAGTATGTTCGTACACAGACAATATATAGGTTCATATGAGTTGCGGCCAACTCTCGAGTTTTTAGCCTCTGTCATGGGTGTAGTATAGGTAGTAGAGAAATATGTATTGAATTTAAACCAATTTCAATTCAATTCAATTTATTCATTAGTCTGCCTATTGCCCAAGGAACCGCGGGTAAAAAAAAAATCAAAGCGCAGTAGGTAAGTCTACTATTTCTCTAGTGTTCGAATCCGCGGGCAAGCCGCTAGTGCAAAGATAAAAGCGGATAAAATGCACTTACAATGAACTGCATTATCAAAAGTCATACACGATTTATTTACGTAACCTGCTTTACAGCGTCGCGTCGCCCGGTGCGATAGTAGGATCTCAATGGTTAATCTTAACGCATACAAATACTCTACAATTTTTAATACACTGACTTAATGATTGAATACTAAAGAGGTGCCAATTATGCTTTTAACGTGCCCCTAGCTGCTTTAAGATGATTAAAATAATGATTTTGAAAGCGTTAAGATGTGAGAGAATGTCACAAGTGTGTTTTCAAATGAAGTTAAAACAGTCTCAGGAGTTTGACGTGTTTTTTTACACATTCTTTTACCCAAGGAATTAAGAGATATTTCAGTCCCATTTTCAGGCATTTAAGAATTATTTTAGAGGTGTCTGGGGCACATCCATTTGCACATTTTTGGCATGATGCCGGCCATAACTTTCTTAGCATAATCCTTGTCCGTTTTTGTACTTATAAAAATGACGTAGAAAACTCACCTGAAGTACTACAATGAAGAATAGAACACCGCACGCGATATCTACTTTCAGTCTTAACAACACCATCACACAGCCTCCTAGCTGACCGAATAAGTTTATTATCTGAAACGAGAAAAATATATATTTCAAATTTTAAAAGTACCAGCAAACCGAGTAACAACATTAATTTATATTATATCTTAGATCTTCATTTAAGACAGTCAAGATAAAAATGTAACTTAAAATAAAACACCAGTTACCTATTAATTTTTATTGTTACAATAATGTGTCCTTTTCCTACTTGCCTTAATCACATAACACAGATAATAAAAAACCTCTGCCCCCAACGAATCACAATTTGTCAAATCAGAGCAACAAATATCTACTTAATTTTCTGTTTGTATCCCAATTAGCAAAACCGGCATTGTACGCTTATTGTGAACCAATCAATCTATGAATAGAATTTTGAAGGCAAGTCGTTGAGCCATAATGGTGGTCTTCAGCCGGCCAATAACTCGACACCAGCCATTTATAGGAACACTGGCTGCGCTCCCGCGGTGTGACCCGCGGTCCCTCGGGATTTTTTCATTTTTTCGGGATAAAAAGTAGCCTATGTCCTTCCCTAGGATACAACCTTTAACTATGCCAAATTTCAGCTTAATCTGTTCAGCGGTTTGGGCGTGAAAGCGTAACAAACAGACAGACAGACAGAGTTACTTTCACATTTATAATATTAGTATGGATATGGATATTTTATTTAACTGCTAAAACAGGAACACTATGCCAAAGGTTTCGTGGCTAACGATATTAGTTCTCAGATCCCGACTAAGCCACTGAAAAAGAACTGATTCGGAGGGCGTTGGCTCCTTCCGAAACACGGAAGCACTCAGAAATTATAAATTTATAAATATCCCATCGCAAATAACACGTGATAACAATAACAAACGAAAGAGTCACGCTCATCACAAGCAAAGCCAACTCCTAATGAGAAGGGAGTTGTATTGAAAGGAAAAATCTGTGTATGAAAGTTGGTGAGAATGTTTAGTTCATGGATATTTGAATAGCTGCTAACTAGTGAAAGTTCGGTAAGTTGTACCATTTGTCTATGAAGATTGCTGAAGCTACGTTTAATATGCAATTTCCACACATTTGGTTCGCAATTTCATATAATAGTAGAATGAACGAGCTAGTCCATTGTGGATGGAAGGCTTTAGAACTTTAGAAGCAGACTTTTAACGTGCAGAGATGGCCACATATTACAGACAAGAAATCATTCTTATAATATTAAGACGCGGGAATTACGAAAAAGATTGTCGATTGAGATACCGACTTGTGTGACGACCTTCACGAACATTGTCAGTATTTAAATCGACGACATTTTTACGCGACTCGCACATAATACCTACTCACGTTAACATCGAAAGGAATGGATTAGGTTATTAAATGTACTTAGAAAACATATGTTTTCAAATCTGGGTAACACGCGCATCTACGTGTGTTAGCTAGTAAAGCCATACATTAAAACAGTAATTAATGTCGAAATTGTGCGTATGTGCAAGAAATAATCGCAACACGTGTAGGATGACAGTGCCAAAAATCAACAATTGTAATCACATCTAAAACACTTACGAGTCTGTAATAAAAAATATAAGTTTAAGATTACAAGAAAAAACATTTAGGTACAACTACATATTGTATAAATTGCACGCCTATTGCATCTTAAAAACATTTACTGGTTGAAACATGGATTTTTCCTGTCATCACACATATAAAAAACTTCTACAGAAAAAGTAAAAGAATGAAACCAATTTTAAAGCACGTATCAGTTATTTGTTGAAGAAGTTCATGGCCCACTTGCGTAGAGATCGAAAGCTGAATGTAGCCGAGACGAGGTCAAGGTCGTCCCGAAACGATAAAGCGGGATCTGACCTGCGCCGAGGCCGACAGTGTTCTTATCCCAATAACTATTGGTAGCACTGAGGTTGGTAGCCTCGATTTTAAGGACTCAATGTGGTAGGGTAGCTGAGTACAAGATCCTTAAACTTAGTTACATCTTTGAGATATTCGTTAGGCTTCCCGCGGCGAGCCAGATTCGGCTGAGGATTACAGAGACAGATTAATAGCAAGAGAGTACCTAATATTAGAGAGAATTCATGGTCTAGAATCTGGCTTCTTAAATGTTTTGTACCTTGTACTTGATGGTCAAAAAGTTAAGGTACTCCGCTCGTTTTCCTAAGAATAATTAAACTAGACCAAGGAAGCCTATATTCAGAAGGGAATGGGTGTAAGCTTTTCAACTTTATATCCCGGTAAAAGTTAAAAGTAAGTAAGTATACCCGCGGAAACAGTAAACTATACTATAGGAGGCCTTTTATACTCAGAAGTGAGCTGATTAGATGATACAAAAAAATACACTCACAACAAACATAGTGGCAAGGAACTTGCCGCAGCCCCACGACATGTCCATGTAGTCGCGTTGCTCTGACCATTGGAACCACATCCGTAGACCATCCTCCAGGAACGTGGAGATGAGGCAGAGCCTCGCGACTGTCGGGAGAACATTCTTGCCTTTTCGTATCACCTGAGGACAAACGCTTCATTAAGGAATAGGGCTTCTTATCGTGTAACTGATTTTTGAAAAGGTTACTGAGGAAATCGCTCTTAGCTATAGGTTGTTATACTGATTTGAACTTTATATTTTTTTATATGTTTTAGATACTTACTATTTTCTTTATACATGGTGTTTATTTTATTATTTCCAGTCATGTAGTTCAAATAATCTTTTATACTCTGCTTAATTTGGGAATTGATGATGCTGTGTGAAATGCCCAGTATTCTTATTTTCCAAGTAGGTACCTATGCGCTTCATCGCAATTTGCAGATAAATAATTATATATGTTAGGTTAGGTTAACAAATAAGTAAATAATACTTTAGTAAATAAAAATACAAAGAGATGCGTAATGATCATCAACAGCATGTTTATTTTAAAAACATAGCCTTCTGTAATTTTAACATTACATAAGCTGATAAGATTTCTGCTTATCAATTTCATTATTGATAATATTATGTAGTATGTAATATTATTTGATAATGAATTAACACATGCATTTATTTCAGATAACTGTTGTACTATGTGGTAACAAACAAATGCATTTTTAAGTTGTTAACTTGTCAATTGAAGAACATACAACAGATAATGTTAACTCTGTTTCAAATAAGAAAAACGCCGAAAATTATGATCCATGTTTTTGAAAGTACCTAGCCAATCTGAGTTGAACACACAACATTATGTACAAGCAAACCTTTCAGCTTTCTAGCTACAGTAGTTTTATAGCGATGATGAAGTCAGATTAAGCACTTTTTTTATTCATAGAACTCAAGCAAGACTGTTGAACTTGTCTGTTCTATTGAATAACAATTTAAATATTTACATAAACATGGCTTTGTTATGTTAATCATAAACTATGATTTAGTAAGCATAGTATTGATACTTTTAATGAGTAAGAGAAACAATAATTGTCTATACAAAAATAATCGACTGCCTCTGACCACTTAAAATACAAAACATTGTACTGACTTTAAATAAAATTATCAAAATAACATAAAAATAAAATGTAAGTATTTCAATTTCCATGGAAAATTATATAGATGTTGTTAGTTTTGTAAGGCAAGTAAACATATTTGTTTATTAATGAAACCCATATGGCCTGACATGCTCTGTCAGTTTTTTTTTTTATACTCAATCAAAACTCATTTAGAATCTCTTTAAAAAATTCTTACTAGATGTTTTTGTTTGAGTTTCAAACCCGAAAAGCGAAACTAATGTATCTTAGAGCCAGCTGTACATATTCTAAAAAGTGAAAGTGAACACACAAGTAGAAGGGAAATCATAAACTATTGCCAAGGATTGTGTAGTGTTTTTCTATTGGTGGTTCAAACTCTAATATTGTAAAAATCATTATGCTAATCAGGCCATTCATTGTTAATTTAACTTTAATGGAACTTAAATTATGAATGTACATGAATTCTTTATAGGCATTTACTAGAGTATAGTATTCTTAATTCATTAGTATCACTTCTAATTAAAGTCTCGCTCCTATCACACATTCAAATTACAATATCAGTGTTTCCATAGTTAAATGATAACTTTTTCAAAATGTGGGCATGTCTGACCATCTCTCAGTCTCTCCCCTTAATTTATTTATAAAATAATCCAAGGATAAACTCCAGTTGAGTTTGAGTTCAATTTATTTCTTCTTGTTTTTCTCCATATTTTTGCACATTTGTTTATCTGTTATATTCAATTCATAATTGAATGATATGTATGGATTGTTAACTTCTGTAAAATGTGGGTCTAAATTTCTTCTGACTCCTTAAATCTTATGTCAAAAAGTACTCCTATCTTGGGGATAAATTCTTGATTCTGTTTCACCTTTTTGAAGTAAATCTACACTCATTTGATGAAATAGTATCAAGTAATTTATTATCTTTTAAGTTTGGCATGCTTGTAAAAATTTTCATCATAATCCGACACATGAGTAGGTATGGTTCCCATTCTGTTTTACCAGGAACTTCATATTGCTATTTAAACTTATTGGATTTTCAATGTTGAACAACAATCTGCTAGTAGTATCTCTAATGCGATGGTAAATTGTTTTATGCATGGTTTACCTACATATAAACATGTAACATGTTTATGCGTAGGAACACCTATTCAAGACCGAACAAATTATAATACAATAAAGGGGAAAAGTCCCTGTTTTCTAACAACAACAGAACTATAAGCAGATAAACATGGGTATTGACGCTGATGTTTTTACTTGTGTAATGGAAAATGACATCGTGCTTGGCAGCGATGCAAATCTATTTCAATACTATTTTTATTGTACTAGTTAAAAAAATGATTCCACTCAATATTGGAGGAGCCAACAAGAAAGTTCGGTGACGTGACAAACCCATCCAAAGTACACGCCAAAAATTAGAGGTCTGTTTGGAATATGCCCCTCATTTTTTTTTGTGAAGCTTACCTGATCTGCAATATCTTCAGCGGTCGACACATATTCACTTGGAATTTGCATTTTCACAACACAATCACGAGAACATTCACCGAAAATGAAATTTCACTGCGATCTCCGATCGGCCGCAAGCAGACTCGTCACGTCAGTCTGTCAATGTCAAATGACGTGTGGACAGTTGGAATCCTTTTCCTTTTCAAATACTCTTCTTTTTTATCTTTTTTTATTATTATTATTTTAAAACGACACTTTAATATATCATTTCCAGTCTATAACATTATTTTACTGTTTTTATATTCAAATAATTACCACTTATTGTTATTATTTGGAGACTATTTATAAAGAGTTAAGCAACTACAGGATGTTTTGAAATCGAGATGTCAAACTGATAATTGCGTTTCGTTCGTCGTACTCTTCGATCATAAATCTTCCGAAGATCGTACTATTAAATGATCGATGATCGTACTGATTCGTACTACTAAAATTAGAACTCAGTTACTATAATATATATAGTTATTTATTCACTATAAATTAACATTACAGATATTCTAATGCGATAATCTAGATGAGATCCTATAGGTACTAATTATTATAAACTTATATTTAAAGAAGGAAGATACTATCTTCCTTCTATAATAAGACCTTTCATAATGTAATGTTACTTCTAACTCTTATAAATAAATATGAACATATTTTATAACAAATCCATATTTCTAAGACTTCTGCTCTCAAGATATTTTTTTATTTATACTAACCATGAAAACATTTTTAATTTCTTCTTCTTTTTAATTATGGCAACTAACTGCATTAACAGAATATATATATATTTTTTTTTTCTTTGACTGACTTTGACACTATGATGAAATACCTATGCGTTAGCATCCCATACTATCTATCACAGATTAGGTAGAGATAAATCAGATAGACATGTCAGGAACATTTTGGTGTAGACTTGTGTCACAGCCTATGTAGTAGTTACTTACTCCTGATTGGCTATCAGAAAATGATGTATGACATTTAATTTTATATTTCATTCTTGTTTTTTTTTTTTTTACTGCACTGAGCAGAATGATCATTCTACCATATTAGCTGGGGTAGTACCTACCTACCTATTGTTCTCGTTCCTATCCTTAGATATTCTTACTTATCTAAGTTCCTATCTTACCTTACGGGAAGGAAGGTGTTGTGCTGATAGAAAACAACGAAAGTACAAAGATTCATTTATTTTGTTTCTACAATTTTTTCTTATACTTAATATGTGCTTTTTTTTTGCATTTCAGTAAGCAACCTGTTTTCTAATCTTACAGTATCGGTCGAAGTCGTGATTTAGGAGTCACAAATCGGGCCTCAAAATGCCTGTGGCACACTTGGAGTCCTGAAATCTCGTTCAAGCTCTTGTTTCTCAACGCATCACTGTTTATACAATCGAGCCACTTTTTGAGTCTTTGACTACACACTGGGAATTTGCGTAATATAGCGTCCTTTCGCGTATTGGTGCAACCTGGCACAGCACAGCACTTATAATACATCGTACTGAAGGTACAAACCGTACATTTGCAGCTAATGTGGAACAGAAATACTTAGGCGGAAATTAATCGACGCAAACTACTCGCTCAGCACAATAACAACAAATGCACAGACGGTTATTTAGAGAGATACAAACAAACACACTCATTCATTCAATAGATCTCAATCGTTCATGACCCAAAATAGCGACTCATTCGTTGTCATACATCATTTTCTGCATATATATAGGATGTAATAGATAGAACTTTAGAGTAATTTGAGCGTCTCCACTTTTCATTACATTCATAGACAACTATTGATATGTTTTAAACGTAGAATAGTGCTGTACATTTCTTATCGATAATCACATTAAAAAGTATTTAATGAATTTTTAGAATTGTCTATTCTATAGGTATTCTTTTATTACTGTAGAACGTAATAAAATTGTAATTGCTATAAAGTTTTATTATTTTGGTTATAAATAAATAATGCTGGACTTTTCACACAGCATCATCTAGCCCCAAAGTAGAAGAGCTTGTTCTGGTAGGTATGAAAATGAAAAAAAAATGAAAATGAAAATATTTTTTTTTTATTACAATACTACAATACTCAGTACAATAACAGAAAAATAGGTAGGAACACAGTAGCAATAATAATCATTAGATATTACTACCTATCCTATCAAGTGTCGTACACAAATATATAAATATTCATTATTTAATTTGTAACTAATACAAGGGATGCCATTCACGTTTTATACAAGGCTGGGCCCAAAAGTCAAAAGTGCCGGCCAAGAGACTTGGTGCTATATTAAAAATTACTTTGATTGACTTCCTCAATAGTCACAAACACAAACATTTGCGTTTATGGTATTAGTAGGTAAGCAGGCACTTAACTTGTAGATACTTTATCAATGAACTGCTTACTCGATCTTCGTCGATATTTATGGCAGAAGATGTATTTACATCATAGTCAGCTTTCGTTTTTTAGGTAATTTCTGAAAATAAATAATTGGATATTAACTTTGTAAGGTAGGTACATAGTGTAAAATTAAAGATTTAACCGATTAACTGACTGCTTACTTAGTATTCCTCGATATCTATAGCAGTATTTGTAGACGCACTATAGCCAGAATGTCTAGCTACGAGCTTTCTTTTTCTGGGTAATTTCTGAAAATAAAGAATCCATTACTGAGGGTAGGATCCGTATCCAGTTGTCCACCTTTAATTCATCAAACGAACCATTGAATTGAGCTTAAATAAAAAAACCAGCATGAAAAATAGTTAGTAATATGGTTTGTAAATATTGTGGGCACTGCATATGAATGCAGATTTTTTCGTCCATATCCTTCACACATGATTTTTCAAAGAGTAAGGAACATATTCTTGTGTATTGAGTAGGACTCCATTCTTCGCCTTTCCTGATATTTTTGATCCACGATTTTTTTAAATCTAGGTCAGCTGGAAACCTATTTCCAGAAAGTAAAAATGAAAAAGTTAATAGTTATGTGCCTAGTACCTACACAAAAAAAAATTATTAATATCGATAAATATGTCGACACAACTACAGCACTATTGCGCAGCTATGGAGTACAAGAAATGTCAAAACAGGAATGTAAATTTCGCTAGATCGAAAATTCTAATTGAGATTATCCAAATACACGCGTGAAATCGATGTAAAACGATGTTAAATGATGCAATGATACAATGTTTGTAAAATAGCTTCCGTAATTCTAAACACAAACGTATTTTTCACTGGTATGACTTACCGATGAAAATAAATATTTGCTTCATTCTCCCTAAGCACACCCAATCTGCTTCGACATTGTGGAGCAGCACAAGGCATCATTGCCAAACTAACACCATATCACAAACACAGTCCAAAAAAAACATTCATTTAGGAGAAAACCCGTAATTTTTCACCGCGAACTTGGTAACCAGCTGGTTAGTAAACAAGAAAGCTCTGGTGTCAGAGTGGCGCGCTGCGTAAAAAATCGCACGTAAGTATCTATCGCGACCGCTCTTTTTAGCACAGGCAAAATGGGCCATAGAGTGACGAGTATGACAGAAAATGTTCATAGTTCAACTTGAAATGCGAAATCTATCTGTACCAAAAAGGTACCATGCTAAATCTATGATTTTCTGAGCCATGCACAGATTATATACAAGTCCACGCTTTTGATTGGGAACATTTCTACCCGTGCTATCTATAGTTAGTTTGTGAAATACATTTTTGTTGTTGAAATAGAAATACATTTGATTGAAATTGATTCACACACAGAACGCTATTTACTTATCTAGTTTTGTTGTTGTGGCTTTGGATATTACACGACACGACAATTATTATTATTGATATTTCTAAAACTGTGCTGTGTTTACATTAGTTCGTAGGTCATAATACCCAAGAAAAACCATACTACACAAAGTGCCGTAACCTACAACTTTTATCCAAGTTGCTACCTATCTGCTAAAGTTACTGTTCAGAATGTTGGAAGTTACATGCAACGACCGTTTGGGCAAGAAAGTCAGAGTAAAATGCAATCCAGACGATACTGTCGGAGACCTAAAAAAGCTTATAGCGGCGCAAACAGGCACAAGGTACGACAAAATCGTGCTGAAGAAATGGTACACAGTTTTCAAAGACCACATCAAGCTTTCTGACTGTATCCTTTTGAGCTTCAAATAAACGTTAGCACGAAGTTTCTATCGCGAGACCACCAGTCGATGGCTAGAACACAATCATTGTAGAATCATTAAAAGCATGTGATTAACAGACATCCTCAAAATGAGGCTATTGAGTTGGGGACTGTTATGTACTTACCCATGACATAGACATGGGGGTCATGGGTTATTGTGGGGTAAGTAACTTACAGTACACACAAGCAATCTTTAGCTTTCTGAAGTAGCTTCGCAGAACCCATTTTTGATGACTTGTATAGCTGCCTCGCTCACTCGCTTAGTTTGTTGTATCGCGCTATCTCGCTTACTCTACCATACCTGCGCAATCGTTTAGTGCAACTAACTTCAGAGAGCTGAAGATTGGTTGTGCGTACAGTACTTTTTATTGTGGGTTAGGACTATGTATGCAACTGTTGGGTGATTATGACTGTTACCTTGATTCTAGAGTTTTTCCCTAGCTAGAATAGCATACATGTTATATTGTGCAATGCTATTTTTTAGGCAAAGTCAACATTTTAAGAAAATTAATGTAGATAGTACACCAATTACAGGCATAAATTCTATTGTAAGCCAATAGAAACATACTATCTTAATTACTTAGCTAGCTGGCGCCACTACAGCTGTTTTTTATAGATTTTTTCTGCCTTATAAAGAATGTTGGTCATGTCCATACAGCTGTGATCTGGCAAAAAAAATTGTCATTTCATTTATTTAGTAGGACCGCTGGGATCACTTTGAAACCAGAATTGATCTACAGCCTGATTTCTTGCTACAAAGCCACTTATCGTATGCAATTCGTATTTTGTGTATATCGAGCCGGAAAATAATAATGAGTTAATTATAACTACTGTATTTATTTAGCCATAAAATCAACTGAATTTGGTATATATTTTTTATGTAAAATTTGAGGTCAGATCTTGCCATGATTCTTTCCTTAGCAATTATTTCAGATGAAATCCATGATGGGATGAACTTGGAGCTCTATTATCAATAAAAGCTGAACTGAATTATTTTAATAAGATTTTTATATACTAATAAAATGTACATAAGTTAACTGTTGTTTGGAATATCTTAGTATAGGTGGTATAAGATAATTTTATTTCATAAAAAATTACCCAGGACCCCGCACTAAGCAAAGCTTGTGTTGCGGTAGTCCCGAGTAACAGTTTTCATAAAATACAAGTTACAAATAAATATAAAATAACATTCTGGTCTATTTCTAATATACCTACATAAAAGTAAATAAAAGATTCTCATAATACATATAATAATATAACTACTCCATAGATACCTATTTATTATTTCCCATGCATATGATGCATGTCTTATTATATCCATACTAATATTATAAATGTGAAAGTAACTCTGTCTGTCTGTCTGTCTGTTTGTTACGCTTTCACGCCCAAACCGCTGAACAGATTAAGCTGAAATTTGGCATAGTTAAAGGTTTTATACCAGGGAAGGACATAGTCTACTTTTTATCCCGCAAAAATGAAAAAATTCCGAGGGACCGCGGGTCACACCGCGGGAGCGCAGCTAGTTATATTATATAGTCCTACGTAAGACAAGCTAGCAAGCGGTTGTATGTAACGATGGATGGTTCTGATGAAGTTATTTTTATTTATGTTGTTGGATGAGGAGCAAAAAAACAATAAACGTCACAAACATAAAGTCAGGGTTCACCATATGCAAGAAAATTTCAGTCCAAATCTTATTTCTCCTCAACGCATAGTGATATTTTCTATTTCCAGTACCTATCATAAAATTCAGAATATTGTTGCATTAGCGATATTAGTAGTTTTTCGTTCATTTTACGGTTTTTCCCTCAATAAATACGTCCGCTCGCAGCAACGATCTACAAAAAATGCGGCGCGCATTGCGTCCACTAGAGGCGGGGCGGGGCGGACCGGGCCGCATCGGCGGAAAAATACGCTCGCCGAGCGATCCGCCGACGGATTCCGATGCGGCCCGGCCCGCCCCGCCTGCAGTGAACGCAGTTTCATACAAAATGTATAGGAGGCGGATTTTTCCGATGCGATGCGTCCGCCTAGTGGACGCGATGCTTTATACCTTAGAAATGACTATTAGGATGCTAACGCATCGTAATAGTTTATTAATAATAATAATCCTAATAGTCATGGAAATTACGATTCTCAAGTAGACTTTTTTTTTGGCTTCGCTTTTTGTGCAAGTGCCATTTTTCATTGTAATTTTTTTTTGGTCAAGTAGGCTTACTTTATTCTCTAGGATTCAGAATAAATAATTTTTCACACAGTTTCTCAGGAGAACTGTGGTTTCCTAAGTGAGTAACACCGAGTACATTATTATATACTGCCCCCTTAGCATGGCGTTTGTCTAGGTACCGGAGAATAGATATAAATGACAGTAATGACATTAGAGTGTGGATAAAACTGGAAGAAAGTGGATAAAAGTTACTTTTATCTACACTCTAATGTCATTAATGTCACTTTTATCTATTCTCCGGTACCTAGACAATCGCCATGCTAAGGGGGCTGGTGAGTAATGATGCTGAAATGGTAGAATTTGGATTTCCTACAATAATTTCCTAAATAGCAACACAGGCACTGCTTGAGTTCGTTCTTAGTTACTTCCGGTTACATAAAACCATTCAATTCGTTCATTCTTTATATTACCCGCCATTGTGGTTGCGTCGTGTTTGTGTTCGTTTTTCACTTGTAAATCTATTGATTCGCTAACAATTATCCATGATTTTCTGCATTTGCTATAGTATAAACGGGTTGACCAACGTCTTACAGCTCATCATTGACTCCAGCGATAAGTATAAAAAATGACTGATGTGGAAGGTGTGTATCATACCAATTTCTTGACGATTTACAATGAATTTGTGTCGCTGATCGTTTACAATTTTCAGAGTTCAACCAGCAAAAGCCTGCTAAAACTGGCAAGCAACATAATGTATTACCAGTATGGGGTAATGAACAGTCTATGAACCTGAATCCTCTTATCTTAGCGAATATTCAGGGCTCTAGCTACTTCAAAGGTAGGTAAGCAAACACAACGACCAACACAGAGGAGCTTGGACTTCGCTTGTTTAGTTTACCGAATTGGTTCTTTTGTACATCGGATAATTGGTTCACACATCATCCTTTCGATTAATTATCATTGACTAACAAATATTTTGTCGTGACTATAAAGCTTTCTTAGCCTATTTGCATGACCCACTTTAGCTACAACTGCTGTAGCTAAATGATTTACTGAGAACAATCACTTAATCTTTAGTAAATGCAATTCACAGACTCCTTCAGAGTTCACCATATCTATAATTTGGATAGAAAATGATCACAATAATCATTATTGAATCCCTGCCAACAGTTCACCTGTTCAAACTGAAGACTTACCATGAGGTGGTGGACGAGATCTACTACCAGGTGAAGCATCTGGAGCCATGGGAGAGAGGCAGTAGGAAGACGGCCGGCCAGACGGGCATGTGTGGCGGCGTGAGTATGTTGTTCAACTTCTTTTATGAATGTGTTTTACTTATAGATGCTTATTACCCCGACAACGGAATATGAAGGAAATAAGAAGTCCTTTATTCTATGGAAATTGCCAGACCTGATTATATGCATGTTAAAGTATTTTTCACATAGGAACGTATCTTCGATACTTGGAACTTTTACGTTTTATGCTGTACAACAATGGGAAATTTTGAAATAAATGAAATCTAGTGATAATACTAAACGATACAACTTCAATAAAAAAGGATTTTGTCTTCCTTTTTAATTATTGAGACATTAACATAAAAGAGCTTTGTCACGGAACTGTTCCTATGTGAAAAGGACTATAATTGTTAATCAATCTAATCCATGCACACTCATATTGAGCATGACCTTCCATACAAATACATATAAATTAGAATTTTAGCTAACTACATCTTGATCATCCAGTGCCAGGAAAAATACAATGTAGTATCATATTGTGGTTTCCAGGTTCGAGGAGTTGGAGCGGGGGGCATAGTCTCGACAGCATTTTGTCTCCTGTATAAACTGTACACTCTGCGCCTCACCAGGAAACAGCTGAATGGCCTCCTGCAGCATGCTGACTCTCCATACATTAGAATGCTTGGTAGGTATGAGTCCTTAATATTTTTATACATTATAAAAATTCGAAGAGATCAAAACCACTGCTCAAACATATCAGGAAAAACTGAAAAGCCATCCTAATCAACTAGCACAGCAACTCACAAAACCTACTTATAGGAGACCACTTAAAAGGAAAGATGTCATGCAGCTAAATGTGTGACTAAATCAACGAAGAGTACCTACTGGAGTGAACTCTGCCTGACACACGCAAATTTGCTCATAGTTGGAAAACTGATTGCAGATAAAACTTGTAACAATTTTTTTTTTATAAAAATGGCACTTACCCATTGTACTAAAAATGTACTACAGGAAATATTTTTTGCCCGTTCATATATCACAGTTGCGGAATGTAGTGGAAGAGGCAGACAAAAGAAAATATTGATAAACTGTGAAATAATATTTATTTAACAATGATAGACAAGAAGCAGTTGCTGATATGTATATGACAGTTTTGAAAGGAGTGTGTTGAGATGATGGCTGATAGAACAGAGTGGAAGAACACAAAAGTAGATAAGGGCAGGCAGATGATGGTATTATCATTCAATCAAATTATTTCCAGGTTTCATGTACATCCGCTACACACAGCCTCCCGCAGACCTCTTTGACTGGTATGAGGAGTATCTGGATGATGAAGAGGAGGTGGACCCTCGCGCTGGTGGTGGAGGCCCTACCACCATCGGAGCCCTGGTCCGACAGATGCTGATCAAGCTAGACTGGTTTAGCACACTCTTCCCGAGGATACCAGTGCCTATTCAAAAGCAGATTGAGCAGAAGTAAGTTTAGTAAGCATGTTGATGTTCATACTACATCCTAGATCAAATTTTAGTAATTCAGGAAACGTGTAATAGAAATTCGAATTTGTTCCCAATGACCTAATAGCACATGTAATGATAATTACGTTTTTATACTAAAAAGAAAACCGACTTCAATGTTTGACTCGAAACGCGGTGTGACTCAGGGCGTCAAGCTGTCGATTCGATTTCTATTTGTGACATGGCTAGGAGGGAAGGTGTTTAGAGTTTTACGGGGAAACTATCAATCCCTCAGGAATAAAATTTATATGGGACCACCTCTGAAGTATACCCTTTCAAACATGAAAATAATTTTGCAAATCGGTCAACAAATGGCGGAGCAATCGCGTAACAAGATAAAAAAAAAAAAAAAAAAAAACATACAGACGACTTGAGAACCTCCTTCTTTTTTGAAGTCGGTTGAAAAATGGTGTACACAAAAACTCTCATCCACGTTTTGTTTCACTGAAGTTTTTAACTAGCATACTATGCAACCCAAAACTATTACTTTATTTGTATATATACCTAACCTAACCTAACTAATATTATGGGGTAACTCTACAAACATAAATAAAGCGTTTATAGCACAAAAAAAATGTGTTCGAGCAATCGTAGGAATACCGCCCTGGGAATCTTGTAGACCAATTTTTAAAAATCTTAAACTTCTGACACTGCCCAGTATGTATGTTTTGGAAGCAGCTAAATTTGTAAAGGAACACAATAACTTATTTACTAAAGCACGAGATATCTATCCCAGATGTACTAGAAATCCAGATAGAATTGTATTATCCAAAGTCCCCAGAACTGAAACTTACAAGAACAACAGTTATGCTATGTGTGGAATAATATTTAATAAGGTTCCAAAAAATATTAAAGATCTGCCAATGAAGCTGTTTATAAAGAAATTTAAAGAATGGCTAACCGACAAATCTTTTTATACAGTAAATGATTTTTTAAATGATAAATAATATAAGACGCATTAGTATTTATTTTACTTTGGCTTGACATTTTATTTTTTATTTTTATGGGACTTTATAAATGCTTAAATTTAAATTTAGATATAGATAATTCAGTTTTTTTTAAATAATTAATTTTAATAGAAACTTATTATATTTGCATGCTGTAGCTACAGTGAAGCATGTGAAACAAATCAATCAATTATTGACTACCAGCTATTTATGATGACCATGTTTCTGGCAAATAAATTTCATTTCATTTCATTTATATTTCTAGTTTCTAGGTTTGCTGCTGCTGGCTGTTGCTCATCTAGTCATCCTTTTACTATTTCGCAAATCAAAAGCGCACAGGACACGCCCTAGCCACAGTTAAGCAAATGTAGCTGTGTTTCAGTCATACTTATATTGTAAAACTTCATAATCCCTTTTTATATCTAGGTTAGCTGAGCACAATCGTCAGAATGCGCCAGTAAATCCTCCAGTGCAAAATAACTTTCAACGTGATGGCAGAGAGAATGTGCGCAATGAAGGCAGAGGGGCAGGCAACGCGGGCTCAGGGCTCGGAGCGAGTAACCACTACAACCCAGGGCGCATGGACGCCGACAGACGAGAGCATGACGATAGAGACAGAAGAGATTATGCTGATGATGTAAATAGGTGAGGCCTAGAATTTGAAAGTAAATTATAAAAAAAACAAAGACCAATGAATTAATCTTCTTCAGAACATTAAGGAACACTTTTAATTTATGATTTCTCAAGAGAACTATTGTTGTCTACAGATACGCGAAAGACAGAGCAAAACGAGACGACAGGGAGAGAGATCGGGATAGGACCGACCGTGACCGTGATCGCGAGCGTAGCCACAGAGATCGCGACAGAACCGACCGCGACCGCAGGGACAAGCCGCGCCAACGCTCCCGGTCGCGCGACCGACGACGCAGGTCGCGTTCCAGAGACCGCCGCTACAGATAATGTTACGCCAACGCCTTACTAATAATGCAAATGGTTGAAGTGTCTTGAGAATAAATAATAATGTTTACATTTTGAAGTTTCCTTCATAACTAATCAATTTTCCAAATGCAACAAAAGTGTAGTAACTTATAGCTGATAGATCGTAAAGATAAATCATGTAAAACAATGATATAAAGTGAGCTTATCTTTTTATTGCAAATAAAATCTGGCGAAATAATTTCAATACAAAATTACAGCTTAGCTAGAATAAATACATGTTTCAATGGAAATGTGCAGCTGTTCAAACATTGTGCAACTATGCTGCAGCACTTTTAGTCTCCTGTTGCTCAAACTTGGGGTATTTCTGTTCAACAACAGCCCATGATATCTTGCTGTTAGATAGGTCTCTGACCACAGCAGACACATCAGCAAGTGGGAGCCTCACTTGTCCCATGCTGTCCCTTTCTCTCAAAGTTACAGTATGAGGCTCTTTGGTGGTGTCAAAGTCCACAGTCACAGCATATGGTACACCCAGCTCGTCGGTCCTCGCGTATCGGCGACCGATTGAGCCAGAGGAGTCATCCACCTTGTGGGACACATCTACAGATATCAGTTCCTGGGATAGCTCTCTCACAAAAGGCTGGAACTCAGCATTGCCACTCAAAGGCAGCACAGCACATTTCATTGGTGCCACAGTGGGAGGCAGAGCAAAGTATGTCCTCTGTTCATCCCCTTCTCTCATCTTGAAGCTGTGCTCTAGAATGCAGTACAGAATTCTGCCAATTCCAAAGGAAGGTTCAATGACACTTGGTATGATTTCTTCCACATGGACAGTTTTTTGTGTCTTCTTCACACTAACAAGACCTGCTGAGAGCTTGAATTCTCCATTAGATGTGGAGAGTGTGTATTCTCCATCACCTGCAATTTTGCTTTCCAGATCTTCTAAAGCAGCAGAGTCCATGGCTGCTAGTGCATCATTGATGACCTTGGCATCTTTCTTGAATGCCTTACCAATGGCTGCTTTGTTGGCAACAGCTTCCACAACTTCTATCTGTTTGGGAGCAGGCAGTTTCTTCTCTGCTGCCAATCTGATGCCGGTAGCTTTAGTGTGTTGGGTCAGATCATAAGCTGATCTGTCAGCACACCCTACACATTCTATCCAGCCATAGCTGCAGAGAATCTCAGCATCCCAGCAGTCACAGGCATAGTGAGCCATCTCATTGCCCATATGCTGCCTGAATCTGAGCTTTTTAGGGTCAATTCCAACTGCCAGCAAATACAAAGAGATCCTGGCCATGAAGTATCCTAGAGTTTCATTGTTCACAATTCCCTTGGACACAGCATCACCGATGGTCATAACTTCTGCAGCTTTACCCTGCTCCTGGTTGTCAGCAGAGTAGAATAGCATCTGAGTGTCCTTGACTATGTCGAATTTCGGATGGTCTTTAGTGTCACAGAAGTGCTCAATTTCACACATGGTAAACTCTCTTACTCTGAGAAGTCCAGATCTAGGTGAGATTTCATTTCTAAAAGAGTTGCCGATCTGTGCTGCAGCAAATGGCAGACGACCTTGGTTGAACTCTAGGAGTCGTTTGAAGTTAACGAAGATGCCCTGAGCTGTCTCTGGTCTCAAAAAACCTTTTACTAGTCCAGAGGGGCCAATCATTGTGTTGAACATAAGGTTAAATTCAATTGGAGGTGTTAGATCATTGCCACTAATTGGAGATTTCATGTTAAATCTCTTCATCAGGGCTGACATTTCATCTGCAGTCATGCCATCTAGCTTGACAAGGATATCCTCAATCTCTGCTTTTAATTCTGCTTTTGTGTTCTTTTCACTCTGGATTTTCTCAAGGTGAGCCTTGATTAAATGGTCTAATCTGAAGCATTCACCAGACTTCACATCCTTCGTCATGAGGTCTGCAAACCTTTCCACATGGCCAGATGCTTTCAACACTGGCTCTGGTGTTAGGATAGAGCAATCAATCTCTAACATCTGTTCTTGTAGAATGAAGTATTTCCTCCACAGCTGGATCATATTGCTCTTCAGAGCACAGCCCATGGGTCCGAAATCAAACTGGCCAGTGATACCACCATAGATAGCGAAAGACTGGTCATAGAAAAACCTTCTTTTGATGAGATCCTCCATCTTAGCGCGGTCAAACAGCTCTTCAGAGGGTGCCAGACTAAGTTCCTTGTCTTCCAACACTTTTTTCCTGGCTTTTAGTTCAGCTACAGCCTTCTTTATGTCAATTTCTGGCGCTTTCTCATCCTTCAGCTTTCTGACTAAATCACCCTGTTCCTTGACATGGGCACGCAGTGGCGCCAAGATTTCTTCAACCTTAGGATCAGCCATGATTCTTTCTCGTAGAGGATTAGGGATTTTGATTTTTCTGTGAAGCTTATTGCTGCCCCAGTGCTGATCGTGCACTAGCCTGAATTGATGGCAGATCGCGGGTAACCGTTTACTAAAAACACTACACTTATACACTAAGGTGAGAAGGTTTCTCATTGAACTATGATACAGGAATCTCTGTTTAAATAGTTACATCTGTTAGCCGGTTTATTAGTTTTTTGATCGCGTGGAGATGACGAAATTTCGTCTTGCACGTCTTCACTTCAAATTCAAATTTCAATGAAATGAGGTGAGGAGCTGAGGAGAAAGTTGAGAAAAATGTAAATAGAGCTGGATAGAAGATCTAATTCTACCCGTGTTAGAAAAAGATAAAGTTTATTATATTATGCTAGAAATCAGTGGGTGGGTTTTGTTTTGCTGTCAAGTGTCAACACCTAGTGTCATGTCAACTATGTGTCAACCAAAGTGTCAACTTTTTGTTTTTTCAAAACCAAATTGACGTGACATAATACATATTTGAGAGGTGAAGATACTTGACATTTGCAGAATATACTGTTAATACAGTTTACAGCATTAATAAAAAGATGAAGAGGAAGAAGGAATAAAGAGAAGAAGAAGCCGGGGAGTGAAGTAAAACCAGAAGAAACCAAGAAGTGAAGTGATAGAGAAGATGAAGAAGACTGACCTAAGATGTTACCGATTGGGCGGTATAGTCGCTCAGCGACAAAGCCCTTTTTTTTTTGTGAATAAATAATAATAATAATAATAATAATAATTTTTAGCTGCGTTCGCTTCGCTCGCTGCGTTCTATCTAGTTCGAATATATATCTCTATGAGTTCGGCCCTAGGAAATCATCTTGGATCAGTTTATTACCTCAATACCCTACTAGCGCTTAAAATATTTTAGTTCTTTACTGATTTTGTAATAATTTTGCTCGTCAAGTCAGCAATGCGATTTTTCAGCTAGGAGTTTTTAGGTCAAAATGATAATAAATTACCCAAATAAACTACAGTGGCAACACTCGTTTATTTACTATCTCTTTCTCACCTCTAAATCACAGCGTAAATTATTACGAGATGAAGCGTGATAGAACTAGTTTTAATTATTTGTTTTCTTTTCAAATAATTCAGATTTGACAGCACAAAGGAGGCGGCCATTTTATTGCTGGTTTGTTGAACGGGGAAAAGCTGTAGCTTTTCACCCCTGTGTTGTATTTTTTGGATTTTATTTCTAAATAACAGTTTTCAACTACGTACAAAACAGTATACGGTTTTAGTGTAAGTTTATGTGTATTTATGCATTGAGTGAGAAGAATGGACGACCCAAACAGAATGATGGCGCACAGCGGCGGACTGATGGGCCCGCAGGGCTACGGGCTTCCCGGGAGCGAAGGCACGCCAGCCTCAGGCGAAGGCGAAGCGCGAAAGCAGGACATCGGGGAGATCCTGCAGCAAATTATGAACATTACAGACCAGAGTCTCGATGAAGCGCAGGCGAGAAAACACACATTGAATTGTCACAGAATGAAGCCTGCCCTATTTTCAGTGTTGTGTGAAATCAAAGAGAAAACAGGTTTGTGAAATTATGTCATATTGTCCAAAAATATGTAAACTTCAGCCACATCATATTCTGTACCGTGTTAGCATCCAAAAGCAGTCAAAATGGTTTAAGACTGGACTGCAAATGTATATTTTCAAAATGCTACACTTTGATTTGTTTTTGCAAATATTTTTTTAGTAATATTCAAAGTCAAAGTCAAAAGTCAAAAAGCATTTATTCAGTAGGACCGCTGGGATCACTTTGAAACGTCTTAAAACTAGGTGATTCTACTCCTGTTCCTTCGCGACCAATACCGTGAAGAACCAGGGCAACATTATTAGTTTCTCTACAATCATGGGCTTCCAGATCTTATATGGAATGCTAACTTCTACAAAATTATTTGTTAATACTACTATTTCTTTAATTATTATTATTATTTATAATACACAGGCAGCTCTCGATGCGTGTATATCTTAGTCCTTGTCAGTGCGCTTTAAATATTTGTCCAGTCTATTTTTGAAAGAGTTCACTGAGGGGGCACTTATCACTGAATGAAATTAATGTTTGTTGTTATTGTCATCAGTTCTTTCACTTCGCAACACGCAAGAGGAAGAGCCCCCAGATCCCCAGCTGATGCGTCTGGACAACATGTTGATTGCGGAAGGTGTCGCGGGGCCAGAGAAGGGTGGCGGCGCTGGGGCTGCGGCCTCGGCCTCTGCCGCTGCGGGAGAATGGGGTGAGTTTCCTAAAAACAGAAGTCTTCTCTAGCAATTGAAGGTGTTTCTGTTTATTTTTTTCTTAGTTTCTAGTTTATAATTTTAATAGCAATTATTTATAGTTTCACTATGGTCCTTAATCTGTCCAAACGCCTCAACAAATATGCTGGTTGAGTTGAGACTCGAACATTAGGTTACTGCTCTCACTCAACTCATTTGATGATGAAGTTAGGAGCTTTTAATATAACTCAGTGCATAACAGTAAAAATATCCATTATTATTATTATTATTTATAATACACAGGCAGCTCTCAGAGCTGATGCGTGTATATCTTAGTCCTTGTCAGTGCGCTTTAAATATTTGTCCAGTCTATTTTTGAAAGAGTTCACTGAGGGGGCACTTATCACTGACTCGGTAAACGGTTCCAATTGTGTACGACGCGATTGGGTAATATGTGCTCTCTTGGTTTGCTGGTACTTGTATTATCTTCCATAATTGGATTATCTTGTTAGATTATCTTAGTGCATAGCCAGAGTTACCATTTGCACATTATTTTGCTTAAACTTTTGGTTCGTAACAACGGCGTTTGCTAATTCTGCCCACTGTCCTCGTGCGTCAACTTAATCTGACTACTGGTCAAGCAGATAATGCCATCGAGCACTCGGACTACCGTGCTAAGCTCGCCCAGATCCGACAGATCTACCACCAGGAGCTGGACAAATATGAGAACGCCTGTAATGAGTTCACCACTCACGTTATGAATCTGCTGCGAGAGCAAAGTCGCACCAGGCCTATTACTCCCAAGGTATGTGTAAGACTTTACCCTGTGGTTCATAACCTGTCTGCGTAGCACAGCTAAATGTTTCTATTTTCTATTATCCATACTAATATTATAAATGTGAAAGTAACTCTGTCTGTCTGTCTATCTGTCTGTCTGTCTGTTTGTTACGCTTTCACGCCCAAACCGCTCTACAGATTAAGCTGAAATTTGGCATAGTTAAAGGTTGTATCCCAGAGAAGGACATAGGCTAATGAAAAAATCCCGAGGGACCGCGGGTCACACCGCGGGAGCGCAGCTAGTATTATATATGTTAATAAATACTTTTTCTTGTGACTCTGGAAGTTATTGCTTACAAGAGAAGAACTTTAAAGAAGTCAGCATAGAAGCCTAGAGATGTTCTTAAACTTTAGTAAATAAAGGCTCACTCAAGTTTCTTTAAATATAACTGAGTAGTCGGTAGTCGAAGGCAAGTCTAGTGTGTATTCACACATCTAGCATAAGCCCACATAACTATTATTTATCCCATAATTTAGTCCACTAATCAAAGAAATCAAAGATCCATAAACCAGAAACTTCGTTTATTAATAGAGATGATTGTATATGTACAGGAAATAGAGCGCATGGTGCAGATCATCCACAAGAAGTTCAGCTCCATCCAGATGCAGCTGAAACAGTCCACCTGTGAGGCTGTCATGATTCTGCGTTCTCGGTGAGTTAGCGGCTTTTCTCCTCAGAATATGCTAATATTTGTCTCTGCAAGAATCTAATTAACCAATGAGGTTGTCACTAAGGAAGATCAATTACATTTTCTAGTAAACAAATTCACAAAGGACATCATCCATTTTCCAAAATCCAAAAGTGCGGGCTAAAAAAAAAGTGCTGTATTCTTATAGAACACGTGGCAAAAGTGCGTTAGTGCATCAAAGTGTAAAATTTTTGTAGTGCATTTTTAGAAATCGATATTTAAAGATCTTGTTAGTTGAGAATTCGTAAGATCAGCGGAAAATAAATGAATCCACTTCCAGTTTCCTGGACGCTCGTCGCAAGCGGCGCAACTTCAGCAAGCAAGCGTCGGAGATCCTGAACGAATACTTCTACTCGCACCTCTCCAACCCCTACCCCAGCGAGGAGGCTAAGGAGGAACTCGCGCGCAAGTGTGGCATCACCGTCTCACAGGTATTTAACAGCAATGCTACAATACACACAATCGTTCTTTAGGTCTCTGAAGTAGCTGCGCAGAACCCATTTTTGATTACGCCTAAATCGTGCTATCTCGCTTACTCTACCGAACCTGCGCAATCTTCTGCACCTAACTTCAGAGAACTAAAGATCCGTTGTGCTTCTGTAATCTCTGAAGCTATTTACAAGCAGGCGTGCGCGACGTATTGAATTTGTAATGTTTTTTAGCGTATCCAAGAACGCTGTTTTACTTTGTGTGAGTTGAGGAGCCAGCGCACGATAAAACAATGCGATTACGCTTCTTATTTGTTGCCACATTACAATTGCTCGTACTTTTCAGTTTAGTAACAAACAAAAAAGGGTCCCTTGGCAACAAGAAGATAACTACATAATAAATAACTATGTAATTATCGTCAGGTGTCCAATTGGTTCGGCAATAAGCGCATTCGCTACAAGAAAAACATCGGCAAGGCGCAGGAGGAAGCCAATCTCTACGCCGCCAAGAAGGCCGCTGGTGAGTGCTCAGTCGTACACGAACCTTTGATAGAGCCGCCCGCGCCGTGACTCATGCCCGCTCTACTAATGGCGACGTGTTTTTTGTATATTTTAAAAATCTATTTACCAAATACTAATTCCCTGACGGTGTGTCTAATTACTCTCACCTCATAAACTTTCAATTAAATCCATATCTTGATAAGTTATAAACTAGTGCAGTATGAAGCTGATTTTTATAATTTTGTTAAGATACAGAGGGGCATATGTCACAACTCCTAAATATAAAAAGATTAAGCTTTTCATGAACATGAGTTCATGACGTGATCTGTTTCGCTATAAATATAGACGTCCACCAATACCTAAATACAATATACGCTATGACAGCCAATACCTAAATTGAATACCCTTATAGTCAGCTTTTCAGCTGACGATGTTCAGAAATGCTTGAAAACATCTTGACAAAATGTCCAGCAAGCTTCCATTCAAAATTGAGCTGTATCGTCATAGCATCACGACATATTACCTAGTTTGTAGAATGAATAAGCAAGTGAAACGTTTCCGCACACAGACTTGCCTTGGACGGGCGCGAGACGCGATGCTAGCTCACCCGAGGCCCGCTCGTCTTCATATTACAGTAAACTATTCATTGCTTCACCCCACTAACAGGCCTAGCCTTTTCTCAACACTAAAGACATTTTATCTGAGACTAGTAGGTTTCTTTCACTGATCTTTTGTTAGATAAGTCGTAAGTACCCCTTGGATAATATCAGCAGAGATATTCTGATTTTAAACTTTAATCTACAAAAGATTGCACTATAAAAAGTGATTTACTTCACCATGTCAATAAGATTACCTATAATTAGACGACTAATACTCTAAAGAGGCAAAGCTTTTACGGCTTCAGGCCATTAGTTGAACGGCGCCGTTTAAATGAAATGGCTAGGCGTTCAGTTGAATGGTTGAACTAAACCAGTTGCCTGCGACTACGGTATCTAAAAGCCAATTTTTTTCATCTCAGTTCAAATAAAACAATCTTTTATTTTTAGTTTTTAACCCTCAAAATCAATTCAAACCCTATGAAACATAGCTAAGTTACTTTTTTTTTTTTAATTATAATCTTGCATCAAATATTCTTTAAAATTACAATGAAACCTGGTATAACCTGGTTTAATATATCGTCCTCTAAAAGATCAGTGAAAGCATAGCCAGCATCTTTGAAGTTGACCTGGTTGTATAACAGCGGGCGCGTCGCCTTACTCGATGGGCGCGGCTTCGGGCACGGCGACTCCGCTGATGTCGCCGGCGCCCACTCAGGACTCCATGGGGTACTCGCTGCCGGCGCCCGGGTACGAGCCGCAGCCCGGCTATGACGGCTCCATGGGCGGATATGATCCTATGCACCAGGATCTGTCTCCGTAGATGATCGGGTAAAGTAATTGTTTATCTGTTGACGACCTCTGTGGCGCAGTGGGCGAAGGTCCGCCTGCGACGCAGAAGGTTGCGGGTTCGATCCCCGCCGCGGGACAAATGTTTGTATGAGCTATAGATATTTGTCTCGGGTCTGGATGTATCTATGTATAATATGT
Organism: Epirrhoe tristata; assembly: GCA_951394285.1. Taxonomy (NCBI): domain Eukaryota; kingdom Metazoa; phylum Arthropoda; class Insecta; order Lepidoptera; family Geometridae; genus Epirrhoe; species Epirrhoe tristata. Next base: position 11,634,351 of record OX596139.1, read on the forward strand.
ATGTATTTACAAACAAAAAGTATATAAGTAGTATATCAGTTATCTGGTTCCCATAGTACAAGCTTTGCTTAGTTTGGGGCCAGATGATGCTGTGTGAAATGTCCAGCATTATTTCTTTATTTATCTCCAATGGGTGTTTCTTGTGTTGTTAAAAATAAAATTGTGAGGTTTACTAATATTAGACATAAGCCTACACTCAAAAGGACACTGATTGAGATGAGGCTTGCCCATTATCCACAACATTTCAGCTTAATTGTCCTTATCCAAAGCAAAAACAATGTGAGTAGGTTACTTGTTGATATGAAACAATTATGCATTTACTTCTTTATTGTATGTTAGACTAACAAAATAATACTAGGTATAGAAAAGAAAATACCATTATCTAATAGATACTGTGAGAGCAGTTTCACATTATCGGATAATGTGAAAACGCTCTGAGTATTCACATTATTTATTTCTCTTTTATGCTAAAGAATGTGTATGATTATTATATTAGCCCTCAGTGTCCCACTGCTGGGCAAATGCCTTCCCCCACTCCATTCATCCTTGTGTATGATTAACTCCTTTATTTTGATCATTAACGTTGAATGTATTTCCAGGTGAGGGGCAATGAGAATCGGGCAGCTTCCACATAATTGCCATTAATAATATTATAACGTTGTAGCTGAACATAAGTTTGTTCACGGCGCCTTAGGACTAGAACATTGTATACTATTGCATTACATACGTACGTATATTGTAACGATTGTATTTTTGGACGGAAATGTAAATCAAATGTATTTTATTTGTATTCATATTACTTTCGACGACTGAGAACTCAGTATTTTTTATTTTATTTTATACATTTTCAAATGGCAGTTATTTTATAGTATTATTTTTATTTTACTGTTTGTACTTGGTTTTTTCAAAAGTTATTATTTGGACAGTATTAGTAATTTTATACGGTAATGTTCTTGACATCGATTGGCGGGGATCTCGTTTATTGGTTCACTATTTTAACTTGTCTATGGTGGATATAATTATACGATAGTTTAAGGATATGTAGTATAATTAGTTGTAAGTATTCAGATATTTTGTCCTGAATGTGTTTGTGTGCGTCCGTTCTATGTATACTAACTTTTACGATCGCCGCTGTTTCCAGCATATTTTTCTTTATTAAATTGATCTGAAATACGAGTACGTATGTCTGAAATATAAGGCAGCTATTAGTGAACATAAAAACTTTATTGCTTTTCAACCGACTTCAAAAAAGGAGGTTCTCAAGTCGTCTGTATGTTTTTTTTTTTGTATCTTGTTACGCGATTGTTCCGCCATTTGTTGACCGATTTGTCAATTTCTTTTTATGTTTGAAAGGGTATACTCCAGAGGTGGTCCCATATAAATTTTATTCCTGAGGGATTGATAGTTTCCCCGTAAAACTCTAAGCACCTTCCCTCCATGTCACAAATAGAAATCGAATCGACAGCTTGACGCCCTGAGTCACACCGCGTTTCGAGTCAAACATTGAAGTCTGTTTTCTTTTTAGTATTAAAACGTAATTATGTTGGAAAGACTTATTGTAATAGACAGTGCACTTCCTACCTGCCGTTAGGGAACAGGGCGCATCGTAGCCAACTCTTCGCGGACGCGCGATCTTGTGTGCAATCTAAATACATTATATAATATTAGCTATGGTTGTGTTAGTAATCGCACACGGAATGTTCGGGTCTGGTATATTACGAGAAATCAACAATTGTTTCATTTGATGTTATATTTTTAGTTCTGCATTGGCGATCTCAAATCGTGCCAAAAATAATAGTCTGACTGATGTTATTGTAGCGACAATATATTATGTATTTAACAGTATTTTATGAAAATAAGAAAATCATTCCACAGAGCAGCAAACCAACAGGTCACGCCGTTTCTCGTCTACCTTAAAGAAAACAATATTGTAATGTATTTTTTACTATTTGTTTATGTTATGTTGATATAATTATGTTACTTTGTGGTTTATCTTTGTAATGTCGTAATATTTGGTTGATGTTGCCGAGTTGAGATCGCAAATGACAGAACTATATGACGGTGCTATACTATTCGTTGCACTAGTATATTTTATTATTATACTTTAGCTTTAAGTTTTATTTCTTCGCCCCCGAACTTGCAAGCAGATCTTTCTAGTTCCATTAGGAATTGTTGAGTAAATTCGCTAGAGTTAAGTTGATGTGTTTTTAAACAAAATATCTGAAACAGTATACGAATAAAAACGAAATTTTAAATTGAAATGTTAAATGCCGTGGAACGATAATCGCGCCGCCGTGATTTAAATTTTATCGCACTAATGTATACAATAGTCATAAGTGATAGATTGTTTTAATTAAATTAATAATAAATGCAGTGTGGCGGCGCGTACACCATGTATACGAAGACGAGTTCAATGTTATTGCGATTTGCGACCATCAGATTGACTAAATACATTTTTGTGTAGTTAACAGTATATTGTTTTAATTGTTTTACCCTATCCTACCACTATCCTAAGACTCATATCTGTATGGAATTTCATCATTCATATAACTCTGGGGATTTATATGAAATGGGTAGAGTTTAAGGGTTAAAAACAGGTGGTTCTCTACAATAGCTTTCCTTGCGATGATTAATCTTCTGTCAATTAATCATCACCTTAGCGACTATAAGTGGTAGGTAATGGCGTTAGAGCGGAAAGCTTAGAAAACTCGAGGGGAGGCCTTTGCCCAGCAGTGGGATAGTGGGGGCTAAGAACAACAACAACAACAATTAATCATGTCAATTATAATACCTAATCATACCTATTATAGCCGTCAAAAACTGATAAAGAGCTTACTGGACAGGGCATTTATATCATATCATGAGTTATTAACCCCCCCAAGATTATAAACGTAAGTACAGCCAGCAACAAAAGTTGATTAACATTTGATGTTTCACAGACTGACATCATGACCAAATTAAAGAATATTTTAAGTCATGTGTTACGTTAATATCCCATGCAAAGTTTTTTTTTTTGAAATGGAAAAAAAGGCGTTTTCAATCGACTTTCGTTGCTGACTGTATATCGTCAAAGGGGTAGGCAGACAACAGATTTTCGCTTGCATGTTCACCGGTTGAATGTTTCTTTTTACTGGCCCTTTGCTAACGTCACCCATGGATCCAAATAATTTGCCTCGGCCTTCACCAGCTGTCCTGTCCTGTCCATCCACTCATAATATTTTCAAAAAACATGTTTATGTTGGTTTGCTTTGTTTATTTATCGGTCGTGACCTTGTTAAACGGAGTATGAATCAGGCGGTTTGGTAGTCGTGGGCATTGTTGTGGAATCACTCGGTAGAGTCGGTTGTGTAAGGTTATGTTGAAGAGTATCGCAGGTTTACTAACTACAGGAACAACTAAGAGATCTTGTAAGTACTTATATAGTTTTTCTACCTAAATGAGTTACGTAATAACTACCTACTTAATAGCTGGATGTAGCGGTAAAGTTACTAATTATTATAATGATACGTAGGTAATACCTAATTACCTACATACAGTAGCGCCTACATTTTAATGCGGGACGAAAATGTTTGCCTTATCCATTTGTGAATGGAGTTACTTTTACATTAAGTTATTTTTAGCAAGCAAGTACCTACCGTAGTAGTACCTATTGTGGCATTCATATAAGTCACGCAATAATTACTGTCATTACAGGTATATTATTGCAAAGATAAGCGATCATAACGTAACTTTAACAGAAATTATGAAACCTTCGATTTAAGAACTCATTCCTCCAATAATAATCGTCAAACCAAAATGAGTCTTACGATAAGGTCATTGTTTTTAATATCGATTGCAGCGAGAATGACCAGTGTCCACAGCGCGTATAAGGACGAGGTGCACGATGTGCCCATGTCTGTGATCATACGCCCCTTCATTCCTGAGCTGGATGAAAAGAAAGTGGAGTCCTTGATGGAGACTATTCAGGTTAGTATACAAGAAGATATAGGTATCTACTCAGCAGTAACGTGTTTTATGTCACGATATAAAATTCTTAAGTTTACTTTCGAGCGTAAGGATGAAGTTTAGAGGCGATTCCTGAGCAAAACGAGGGAGTTAAGACTAGAATCTGAGATCACGAGGAATTTAAGCACGCCCAAGACAAGACATACCCCAAGGGTAGGTTTAGCGGTCTATTAGGTATTAATATATACTTACTAATATTACTTTAATATATAATATATTAATTTAATATACTTTAAACAAGGGACTGTGAGAAAAATGATAAGTAGGTACGTACCTACAACTTACATACTTTAATCTAGGTAGGTATAGGTAGATATATTTGAAGTTGTACCTATAGGTCAATCAATAACAAGTTTTAATACTGGTAGTGGACCATTATGGAAGTAGTCAGGGTAAACAGGCTTAAGCAAGCTTTATCTGAGGCTAACATCAGCACTACACACTACTCAATATCTAACTTATACTCCAAATGATTGGAAAACTAGCTGTATCGCGCTAAATGATATTACCATGCAAATGCAACCGAGGCCGTAGAGTACCTATGAAGTGAATAGGTACTTATAAATCTTTTTAATTATAGAAAGAAGCGGAAGTCGGCAACGTTCCTCCAATCGACATCCTCTGGATCACGGGTTCTGAGGGAGGAGATTACTACTACAGTTTCGGAGGGTGCCACCGCTACGCCGCGTACAAACGCCTCAACCGACCCTCTATACCCGCCAAGCTCATAAAATCTACAGTCACTGATCTCAGGACGTATTTAGGCAGTAGCACCCCTGATTTGAAGTGATCTGTGATATATCTTTAGTCTAAGAAAGTATAAGCACCTTTATGTTAGATTAAGGCTTATCATAACCAGAGTGGCCTAACTAAAAAGAGTGCAAGAACGTAAGTTGTAAAATTGTTCGTTAAGCAACTCTGGTTTTAGCTGTCTCAGCTTATTCAATCTATTTATAAGATTTTACACAATTATAAGTAAAATTAACTTAAGTTTTTTGTAACATCCTTGATTGAACTCTTATTAAGATTATTATTATTATAAGTAAAATAAAACACTAAAATCTCCAACACAGTATTTATTGTGGAGTCCCTTACAGACTAACGAACAGTGAGATATGCCATTTCCCTATAATAATATATTTACAAACATGAACATAAATAATATAAAAATACATTTTCTACTTTCCATCTGTTGCTTGCACTTTTACAATATTTAGGGTGGAGGTACACAGCGAGCGAATATCTTAAAAGTATAAATAATTCATCAATTTATGAAAAAGAATGGCTAGTTTGTAGTGTGCTGCATTAAGGTACACTCCACCTATAAAAAGCTCTGGATACCTATAGAACAAATAAACGCTTAGCACCACAATAAATTGTTATTAAAGCATGCAAATGTCGAAATGTCAATTTATTAACATACAATTGAAATTGTATGCAATTAAGTGCGCAATTTATTAAAATAATACGGCGGAATACAGTCTTCGCCAATAAATAAACGATTGAAAGAAAAGCAACAATGAAATTTAATGCAATTGTAAAAAATTATAACGTGCAAGAGCTAGTAAAGAGATCAGTGATACTGCACAAATTTTGGCACAAAAATATAAAAAGATAACTGATCTGTCATGTTAAAACTTTCAATAATTAATTAATTATCTTTCTATCACACTTCGCTGTTACTTCATTTCGTGAGAATTTAAATTGATAAATTGATCTTCAACGAAATAGAAAAAATATACAGGGTGTAAAAAGACTGCTACCGCAAAATGAGGGGTTTCAATCAGACCATGATTCTAAACATATTTAGCGAAAAAAAAAACGCAAAAAATTTTTTGACTTAGCTACGTCATTTTATTTTATTTTCTAGTTATTTACTACTAGTACAACATAATAAGACCATACCTACCTAATAATTTCATTTATAAAAGAAAAAAACTATTAAAACTCAAAATCCAGCAATCTACGTATAAAAACGCGCCCAGTACATACGCAAACACTAATCTTCAAACGCTGTTTTCTCCGGATATAAATGATTTTTTTCGGAAAATCCTTTTGGATTTGGTTGTGTGTTGGGATGCTGTACCAACCCCTTTCGGCTTCGGTAGACGTCTTTTTACACCCTGTATATTTTATGACACAACAATCATTATTTAATAAACATATATTTCTTTTATCAAGTTATAGTTAATAGGTTATAATTCTTTTCTAATATTCAACAACATCGAACACCCTGTCACCAAGACAAGATTACCTAATATTTGAATATAATTATTTTAGAAAGTACAATGATTCAATTATTTGGCGATTTAATTTATGCAATTGCTTGTAGTAAACTAGGTAATACGTACTTTGTCAATATTTCATCTTTTGCAAGGAACTAAAAATTACCAGTCCTTTAAATTAAAACGCCAAACAGTAACCTCATAATTATTAATTTTATAAAGTCATATTTAATATCATATTGAAGTGACATAAACTACAAAGACAATTTTATAAATTATTATTTTTACTAACTTATTTTCATTGAAGTTCTTTTTATTAATATTTAAAGTTCATTTATAATGTATGACACAATTCAAATTATCACTACATTTTAATATTTATTAAACATCAATATTTATCTTCAAGAAAAAAGTTATTTGTGCATTCAAATTGCATTACACTAACAAGTAGCTTGGATTGTACTACAACAATAAGTAGAACAAGTTAACAGTATTTACAGAAAACCACAGTAACTACATGCATGAGTCTACCAAGAATAAAAGTATCTTAAATACACAATAAAAGTATTTAAAATACACAGAGCATTGTCTAGATTCTAGACAATAATGCTCTGTGTATTTCAAACATATTTCCAAGCTTTGAGATAGTATGCAGTATGGATTGCTCGTTGATAATTAATATTGTAAAATAGCATGAAAGTTATAATGCTGGACATTTTCACACAGCATCATCTAGCCCCAAACTAAGCAAAGCTTGTACTATGGGAACCAGATAACTGATATACTACTTATATACTTTTCGTTTGTAAATACATACATATTATACATAGAATCACCCAGACCCGAGACAAATACCTGTAAGTCATACAAACATTTGTCCCGCGGCGGGGATCGAACCCGCAACCTTCTGCGTCGCAGGCAGACCTTCGCCCGCTGCGGCACAGAGGTCGTCGAAGTCGAATTAGATTTTACTAGGTATTCAGGTAGTTACAATAATGCTTATTGTAAATTGATGGTGCTTCCGATATTTTAAAACTCTTACAAATATATTATTAATCAAGAGATGCCATAGTATTTTTTTATATTGCAAATAAACATTATGCATTGTTGATTTTAATACTATGTAAATGGAATGTATACTGAGAAAGCTTGATGTATGTATGAACTGTTTAGGTTTACTTCGAAGAGTGATAAAATCATCATCATTCTCGGATTTATCCTCTTATTCGGGGTCGACACAAAGAGATAATGATAATGTTTTTCAACAAATATAATCATTTAGGAAGACTTTTATGTTTTGTTAAATTTAAACTAACAGAACTAAAAAAAATATTCTGTAATCAAATAATATATTGAGCATTTGATTTCGTCATGGTGGGATAGGAAATAGGATCAATGTTTCTTAATTTTTGTCATGTAATTATTATTATTATTTAATTTTTTTTAATGATGAATGGGTCGGCTCTTGACCTCGAAACTTGCACAGGCAAGAGTGAGGTCTACGATGGAGCGAGCTTACCCAGAAGGTTAGAAATGTCTCAGAATTAGATTGGACAAAAAATAAAACCGTGAACAGACCAAGTGACGACATGATAAAAAACTATCTCTAAGAACTTGGTTATGCGAATGGTTTCGTTAAATGGTAGGTAGAAATGGTTTTTCCTGAATCGTATTTTCTAGGACATATAATAATATACATACATATCTAACATTAAAGCATTTTACGCACCATCAATGTAGCAGTGCTTATAGAAATTTCAGAGAGCTTAAAATACAGCTTGCGTTTGAGAGAGTAAACTTATAGAGCAATTAAAAACATTGTTATAAGAAACTGGAGTTGGCCACTATAAGATACGGAATTACTACTTAGATAAGATATTTGAAGATGGCTTATAAATAGATTTTATTTATGTTTTTGTATAAGTAGATAAAATATGGTAAATATTTTTAGCGTTTTCTATGTAGCATATTGAATACTAACATAAAAATATTATTTACTATTTTAAGGTGGTCATTGACAAAAACTATTTCTCTATCTAACACTAAAATATCCATTAAATATCTTGATAAATAACCAATTATTGACCAGTTTTTGTAGCTCGTTCCGACCTAAAATATTGCGGGCATCTATTGCACCTATTTGTCTATATACAAAAAATATACTTAGATAATTTTATTAAGATTTTAAGTTAACATCAAATAACATTTAATATCTGAATAATTCATTATTAATTATAAAATTTATTTAATTTACAATTTGTAAATACTAGCTGAATCTATCTAGCCTCAAAAACTAAATTCCAGCTAGTCTGGGTGCCTAGTATTAGTTTGTTATGCGTTCGGTATTGTAGGGGGCTTTATTTAATGATTAATACACAAATTATAGTTTTAGCAATGCTAGTCTCTGCACGCGACGCCTTTCCACTTCTACCGCTCACGGCATAGTGATGGGCGTAGCGCTCAGACACTACATCCTCATCTTTATTTAATTTTGAATGATTAACATTTTGGTTATATTTTATGTACTACGAAAATAACAATCACGACAATTTTATAATCACAAACACTTCCTTCATTCGGTTTCTTGTCTCGGCTCATTAAGAATTTCTTCTTTGTCATTATCAACTTCTAAGTCTTTTTCTACCACCTGCCAGGATCCATGAAGTCTTTTAAGGTGGAGAACATTACGTCTATATTCCTTGCCAGTTTCATCGTTCCTGACGTGTACATCGCCTCCAGTTACACCCGTGATCGTATGTGTTGTAGGATTGAAATTCGATGAAAGCTTATTGTCTTTAATCAAATTCTTGACATAAACTTTCTCTCCTACTTCCAGATTTATGTCAGTAGCTTTTCTCTTCCTATCTCCGTATTCTCTTCCTTTTTCTTTACTTTCTTTATCTCTATCTCTAAATTCTGATGCTTCAATATTGTTCTCGATATCAGTTACAACTGGGATTTTATCTCGAAACAGCCTTCCATAGAACAATTCTGAAGGGGTTTTACCTGTAACTGTGTGTGGTGTGCTGTTATACATTATAAGGTATTCTAATAAGTCTTCCTTCCATTGCTTTTTTCCTAGTTGACTAATTCGAAGTCTTTTTAGGACATCTCTATTTTGTCTCTCAACTTCACCATTCATTTGTGGCCAATAGGGAATCGTGTTTAGTACACTTATGCCACATTCTGTACAGAAATCTTTAAATAATTTGCTAGTGAATTGATGCCCATTGTCACAAGTCAATGATGAAGGATATCCTAGTCTAGAAAAAATCTCTCTCAGGACCTTAATGGTTTCTTCAGAAGTAATACTCCGCATGACCTTAATCTCCTTATACCGACTATAATAGTCTATTACAATGAGAAGATGATCTTGACTAGGCAGAGGCCCCAAGAAATCTATTGCTACATCTACCCACGGAGCTGATGGAAGTTCTCTCCTTTTCATCGGATGAGGCGGGTTAGGAGCAGATACGAGGGTACATTCTCGGCATGATTTTACCAGGAGTTCAGCCTCTTTGTCAATTCTTGGCCACCAAACTTTAGTTCGAAGGCGGTTTTTCATGGCAACTATACCCGGATGACCCCCATGAGCCGCTGCTAACACTCTTTGACGTAATTTGACAGGAATTACAATTTTGTTTCCCCTCAACAACACATCTCCATTGAAACAAAGCTCTGATTGAAATATTTTATAGTTGTTTACTGATTCATCCCACTCATTGTTATATAAACCTTTCTTTACTTTCATGATTTCGTTATCAGCAGCAGAGTTTATTTTAATTTCATTTAAATGTACTGCGATTGGTCTACTGTATGCAATAATTTGATTTATATAGTTTTCGTTGTCAAACGGCTGTGGCATAGTGGACACACATAGCCGCGAGAGAGGATCTGCGATATTAGATTTACCCGGACGGTAGATAATTTTGTATTTGTATGCCTGCAACCTAAGTACCCATCTCTCAATTCTAGCACAGGGTTTGGATTTAGGTCCAAAGATCACTTCTAAGGGTTTATGGTCACTTATGAGCTCAAATTCTTTACCAAAGAGGTAGATTTTAAAATGTTCTACGGCCCAGACGAGAGCAAGAGCCTCTTTCTCGGTCTGGCAATACCGTTTTTCACAATCTGTTAAACTTTTATTACCGAAAGCTATTATTCTAGGACCATTCTGACTGATTTGTATAAGAACGGCACCTAACCCTACCGGGGATGCATCAGCAACAACTTGGGTTTTATCCAAGGGATTATAGTATCCAAGTGTTGGCACACTCGATAGATATTCTTTTAGTTTGTGAAATGAATTCTCTTGAGCTTTATTCCAGTGTGAGTCAATATTTGTGATTTTGCCTAACTTTAATCTTAGTAGCTGTCTCAAAGGATCCGTCAGAGTAGCTAAATTCGGAATCCATTTACCCACAAAATTTACCAATCCCAGAAAGCTCTGAACTTCTTCTACATTATTAGGTCGCCTACTAGATTGTATACTTTCAACATATTTTTTAAGAGGTTTTACACCTTCTGCACATAGAGTGTGACCTAAAAAATCAATCTTTTGAGTTTTATAAATGCATTTACTGTCATTTAATAAAATATCGTTCTCCTTTAGTTTGTTTAGAACTTCAGTTAGTCTTTGATCATGTTCTTCTTCATTTTTTCCATAAACGATAATGTCATCAATAAAATTTGCTGTACCTTCACATCCTAGTAATATTTTTTCTAAAATTTTTTGAAACATTTCTGGCGCACATGAAATTCCAAACATAAGTCGCTTGTACCTATAAAGTCCTTTGCTCGTACTGAAAGTAGTAATATATCTAGATTTTTGGTCAATTTCCAGTTGGTGAAAGGCATTTTTTATGTCTAGCTTTGAGAAAAACTTTGCCTGTCGAAAATGTGGTAACAATTTGTCCATAGTCGGCAAAGGGTGATTTTCCCTAACTATGGCTTCGTTTGCACGTCTCATATCGATACAAATACGTACCTCCCCGTTTTCCTTTAGAACTGGCACCATAGGTGATACCCAAGGTGATGGTTCACAAACTTCTTCAATAATATCAGCTTTCTGAAGTTCTAACAGTTTTGCATTGACTTTTTCCTCTAAAGGTATCGGGATGCGCCTGAAGGGCTGAATAACCGGTTTTACGGATTTGTCAATCGGAATGTGCAAACTGACATTTCTAAATTTCGGAAATGTGTCCATCTCTTCTATAGAATTAGTCGGTAGGCCGATTCTGAGGACCCCCAGATCAATTGCTGTATTCTTCCCCAACAGGTTTCGAGTGCCGTCTTGCACGACATAGAATGTGGCAACCTGCTCTTTTTTGTTCAAACTAATCGCGGCTTCAAATGATCCTAAGATTTTTAGGGGTTTTGTGCTTCCATAGGAGTATAGATCTTTGTTTGGGTTTTGATTCTGGTTTGTTACTTGTACCTTGTGATCTTTCAAATATTGCCAAGTTTTATCGTTGATTATGTTACATTTACTACCGGAATCAATCAGCATGTCAATGCTTACTCCTCCCACAATACAGTTGACCGATGAGTCTTCATCAAGATGAAAGATATAATCAACTTGATCCGGCTTCGATTTGGTGTTTTCTTCCTTTGACTTTTTGGCATTAAAATTCGTTTTATTATAGTTATTATATTTACGTTTACGTTTCGATCGGCAATGTTCTTGATAGTGGTTCATAAAACCACATTTTAGACATTTTTTTCCTAATGCTGGGCATTTTTTGTCTTCAGATGAATGCTTATAGCTGCCACAGCGCGAGCATTTATTACTTGAACTTCCATTTGAAAATGTGTTTTTCTTTTTTTCTGCCTGTCTATTATCAATTCTGTTCACTGTTTTGTTCGCGGTAAATGAGTCAAGCTTTTCCATTTGTTGTAACTGTTTTCCTACTATTTCTAGAGTATTCGCCTCTGTGATGATTTTGTCCAGTGTCGTGTCATCACCGATTTCTAATATTTTCTTTCGTAATTTAGATGAACTGCACTTTTCTGTTATTTGGTCTATAAGGTTCTCATTTTTGTCAGTAAAACCACATTTTTCTACCTGATTACGGAGCCGAAGAAGAAATGACTCAAATCTTTCACCCTCATCTTGCTTAATTAATCTGAATAGGTGACGCTCATATATCTTGCTTTGTTTGGGATGGAAGTATTGATTCAACTTTTCTAAAGCAACCTCAAAGACATCAATACCATCTGATTCATCTACGTGTGCGCCTGGAAGGTTGTAATAAACTTCTTGCAATGACAACCCCCCGAAATGCAAAAGAATAGCTCGTTTTTTTATTGGCTGAGTTATGCTCGTAGCTATTAGATATATTTCCAAAGCTCTCTTCCACTTCTCCCATCGCGTCCCTAATGACGATGGTTCGCTGTTGCAATCGAATTGCTCAAGTCCGGTTAATATAGTGTTTGTTTCAACCATTTTCGCCTTTTGGGGCGCCCTGAAAATTATTCGTGGCTTTTATGATGCTTCTTAGCACATTCCTAGACAGTGTCAAATTATGGTCTTTTGTTGGTAGTTTTGGCATGACCTCATTACTGTGGAATTTTAATTATGCCATTTTTTCTTTTTTTTACAACATAGGTTTTTTTGGACATTAGAAAACTTGGTGTTATATCAATCAATCTCATGCGGTAGTTGCAACTAATAACAGATAAATATCCTAATTCAAATAAATTATTTTAATCCATCTGTTTACATTTAACACGTTGAGTGTCATGCCGGTCAAAGAAAAGTTAAGTTGACGGACACCAGTGGGCGGAACATTTTAGTTTTTCTCTTGACGTTGAAGGTGTTAACAAAATAAGTATTTACTATTTACCTAGATGAAATATTTAAATTATTGAAATTCATAATAATATAGGTACTCAGTGGAAGAATTCATAATAATGCACTTGATAGTTATAGGTACCTATACTTTTATCCAATACTACCTACCATGATAAAGTAATATTACCTAATACATATAAAAAGTAGGTAAGTAGGTCTATAGGTATAGGTATTTACTGTTAAATTCATGAGGTAGGTAAGTAAATAGACGTAAGTAGGTAGGTACTTAAAATGAGTAGGTACCTACTATAAATAAAATATTAAATTATTCAGGTTCACCTACCTAATAAAATCATAAATGAGTAGGATGGTAAATACTCTTAATAAGTATAGGTACTACCTAGGTAACTACCCGTTCCCAGTTGCATCCACCGCATTATGTAGATTGAAATACCTTTGTCGTGGCCTTTTACATTTAATTGTAACAAGAGGTACTTAGGTACACTTCTATTGCATGGCCTTACTGTCCAAAAGTTTGTACCTATTTTATTCCTTCCATGGCCTTTTACTTACCTACTATATAAGTAACAATTGAATTTGCATGGCCCTTAATAAATGTAGGTAAGTAGGTACCTACCTAACCATCATTAAATGGGTGGTATCATTGCAAATTGCTTGCACGATATTATTAGGTACATAAATTAGTACTAAGCAAACCTTTATTGCCTAGATGGGTAGACAGGCACGGTAAGTACCTAGTACTTACATGCTACTTTAAAATGCATTGTTTACCTAGGTAGGTACATAAAAATATTGGCGCATTGCGAGCGCGAAGACGCCGCCGGCGCCGACGCGACACTCTGGCGCCTATCGGATTTCTTGTAGGTAGAATTTTATCACAAAATCCAGAACATTATTATCGAAAAATAATGGAAAGGTACCCATTTACCTATATACTTATGTGATTTAAAATAAAATGAAATGGTTTAACACATTGTGTAGTAAGCATGGATAAGTAGGTAAGTAGGCATGTTTCCAAAATTCCAATAAATAGGCCACGATTAATTTAGACCTACTGTCAGGTTATATTACAATGCCATCGGTGGGGTCAGGTGAAAATAAAGATAGGTACTTCTCACACCTACTCAGTAATTTGTTCATTTGACCAAGCACCCAGGCACCTACTCATAGAGGTACACAAGCACATAACCTAGGTACCCAATCATAAGCCCAATCAGTTCAGACAAGGTAAAATACTTCTTTGTCATTCTCATACTTACCAAATCTGACCAAAGTACCCTCACCGATTGACACCGGAACAAACTATTTTTCGTCGCAATATCAATCCCCTATTTTCTTTAAAATTGATTATTGAGTTTATCTACTCACGTTTTCCTCTGTCGCCACTTGTAGGGGGCTTTATTTAATGATTAATACACAAATTATAGTTTTAGCAATGCTAGTCTCTGCACGCGACGCCTTTCCACTTCTACCGCTCACGGCATAGTGATGGGCGTAGCGCTCAGACACTACAGGTATCGACGCCGTAAACGCAGAATTGTATGGGAAAATATCAGCGCCATCTTTTGGTACTCACTCATAACAAATAAAAATCTGTACAAATCCACGTTTACGGCATCGATACCGAATGGTGAATAAAATTCATACTAAGCACCCAGGACCCGCGACATTTCAAACTCGCAACCAACATGTTCTTTCCCTTTCGCACAACCGAACGAATAATATTAAGTGTGCGAAAATGCAAACAATCATTATTTTTTTATAGAATCCAAGAAATATACACGATTTTTAACATTCATATCTTGATAAATAGTCGCAGCGCAGAAAATTTTTCTACTGTATTACATCCATTGTCCAATATCTATCTCTGTTTACATGAAGACGTGATTTATTAAAAATTGCAATCTGATATTGACACATGTTTCTTTGGAAAACAGTCAAGCTTACAGCTGAAACACCTAAACGAACAATACGATAATATTATGTGTTACATCCAGCAGTATCCACAAACTTGTACGTTAATATGCATTGTGTTTACTAAGCAAAATCTCAAACCAGTTTGCCCGTTAGAGATGTTTCACTTCATATCGAGATTATTTACGATCTATCTACTTCTTTTCTACATATACGCACTTATATGTCTAATAATCCACTTTACTATATCAATATTTATTACGAATATCGAAAAACTTATTCAATTAATTTCTCATTTGCTATGCAGCATCACCCTGGAAATATCAAGGTGTTTGTGCTATTTTTAATCGTGTATCATCCAATGACAAGAGGAATGAGATTCCATCCATTATTATATTCAATTTCAAAACCCAGTCTATCATATCGTTCATCCGAAACGACGCATTTTATCTATACGTAACAATATTCAACACGCTCACATTATTCCACTTAAGTTTAGAGAACTTCCAACAATAGACTATTCCAAGTTCAACAATCGAAAAGTCACTCCAAAAAAACATGTTTTAAGTTCATTTAATATCAGGAAAAGTCAATTGTTCACTGAACATACTAATGCCTATAAGACTGATTTTTAAAATATTAATTTAGTTTGAATTGTGCTTGCACAAATCATTTGATCAAATCAACACATTCTATTCTCAGTCTAAGCGCCTGACACTCAATGGAGCCAGATTCTAAGCACCTATGAAACGCGAGACCGCTATTCTAAACGCGGCTTTACACGCTTGCCAAACTCCTGTTCTCTCGCTTGCATGCTAAGTTAACCGAGGCTTTCCAAGCGTGCAAACGCCTATAACACAGCAACTGTGATGAGTCCAAATGTTTCACTATCCACCCTCGCAGTTTCATTCCCAATACGAATCAGACTAGTGGGATAAAACGGAAACACATAAATGTTCTAATGTCACTGTCAACTGTCATTTTGCAGACCGACATCTATACATCTTCACGTAAGTGACATAAAGATGGACCGTTCCATCTCATATACTTGTGTATAGAGATTTAGACGAGGTCGTCGGTATCGTAGTGCGAGGGGCGCGGGTGCGGCGGCTCGCGGCACAGCAAACATCAGTCAAGCGCGCCGAGGCACTCGGGTTCCTCACGCACGCATTCCTTGGGGAAGTAGCCGGAGCGGTTGTCCCCCTGGAATTAAAGTCTTTGTAAACATTGGGCTTAGGATTAATTTGGACTGGGTGACATTGGAATGACTGGGCCGTGGGGATAAACTGGGCAACCAGAAAGTAGGTTCAAAGGTCACAAGGAGCAAGGCAGAAAAGGGGGTCTTACAGTAAGACACTTCCGATAGATCTCTAAAGATCTGAAATAATGTTTACACTGTAGGAATATTGATGTGAAATGCATGTCATAGTGATAATTACGTGCGTTGTTCCTATTGGCTACTTATGAATTTGATCCCTTTCCCCTATCCAGATTATTATAAAACTTAACCGCCATTACACACGCCTTTTGATATTGGAACGATACGAATCTTTTATTTAAAATAATAAATAATAATGCTGGACATTTTCACACAGCATCATCTAACCCCAAACTAAGCAAGGCTTGTACTATGGGAACCAGATAACTGATATACTACTTATATACTTTTTGTTTGTAAATACATACATATTATACATAGAAACACCCAGACCCGAGACAAATATCTGTAGGTCATACAAGCTTTTGTCCCGCGGCGAGGATCGAACCCGCAACCTTCTGCGTCGCAGGCGGACCTTCGCCCACTGCGCCACAGAGGTCGTCAAAACTATCCCAAATCTAGTAGTTAGGTATTTAGGCTCAAAATTAGTATCACCAACGCTAGGCAGGTACATACATAAAAAAATTAAAGAGAGAAAAACCTAATTTTTTGAAGTCGGTTAATAAGTCGAGGCTGAGCACAAAAGCAAAACAGTGAATGTATCTCGTTACATACCTTGTCTAACGCCCGTCCTTTCCACCAGCCACGACCGTCGCCCTCCTTACTGAGCACGAGTACTTTAGCCCCGGGGCGGAGCGCCAGCTGTGTCGGCTCCAGCGGACGGAAGTCGTGCACCACGGTCGCTACCAAGCGACGGAACGGCCAGCGGAGGTTGGAGTTCAGACTAACAATATATATTGAATTAGTTATACATAATACTACAGTTCGTTAAAGGTTGATACTTGATATGCATGGTGTTGAAATTGACCAGTGCGTTCCAGGCTCAAGTTTTTCAAAGTTTTTTTTTTTAAGTGTATTTCAAAAATTTGCATGCGGGATTTGAACCCACGACCTTGCCGATCCATTTAAAAAAAATCTTTAAATATCCCTGAGTGTGCGGTTAACACTATAAAAATATAATCCTTATCAAGTTTTTCAACTTGAGCGAAAAGTTTTAGATGTTTTTTTAACAGCGCCAAATTCTATTTACCGTTTGACCATAGTGCACATAAATTTTTGGCAGAAAAACTCATGAGCCCACGACCTTACGATATTTTGAAGTTTGTTCATAAGAAACTATAGGTTTACTTGACAAATGAGTAGTATTACCCCTCGAAGTTCTCCGAAAGGCTGGTCCTCTCATAGTAGGACACGAGTTCCACGATGCTGCGGAAGAAGCGAGACTCGGAGAGGTAGTAATGTTGAACCTGATCGATCGGCTTGCGGCACACTCGCATGTGTTTCACTGTGTTATCCGTCCTGGGAAAACATAAACATATATATTTTTTTGCGGTAATAGCCTTCTGGTCGCTATAGCTACCCGTCCTGACGCATATCTCCCGCGTCACTGGGCTGGCATGCACTCAGTTATCACCAACCACTCAGTTATACCTTCCACTGACATACTTGGGTCTTCTCTTTGTGACTGTGCCGTATTCAATAAGTTAGATTAACGGATTTAAAGAAATGAGGGGATTGGCTATGGAGGCGTGGCCCGTGTCACAACATCAAGTTTATTCCAGCTGGTTCGGTCAAAATCGGGCACTAGTCGCGCTTAATGGCTGGTCGCGTGTACATTTACCAATGTACTCAAAAAGTGGGTGTGGGCTGATTGGATAGATAGACAGACTGATTAAAGAAAAACTCATGATTGGCACACTAAAAATATTATATTTAATTTAACATGTCAACAACTGGTGTTACCCCGGCGCCAGCCCTAGCTTCAAATGTTTGAACACATGTGTGGCGCGACGCGTTGACTATAAACTCTCGTGCCACACTATGTGTTCAAACATTAGTTCAAATATTTGTTCAAACATTTAAAGCAAGTCTGGAAGACCGTAAAAGTTTTTGTAGCAAGGGATCTACGTCTTTTGAATAGGGACGTGGAGAGCGCCTTGTGCATATTTCGTTTGCGAATATTGCATTGTATTTACTGAGAATTTTGTTGTGGGTAAGCAAGATTTGACCCAAAGCCTGGAAGCAAGTTGAGTGATAAACTGCTATACTCACTTGAGTGATAACGCGTAGTGTGTATCAGTGGGGGTGAGTGCGGGATGCGGCCGCACGCGCAACAGGAAGGTGCCGTCCACTCTCCTCTCGAGCCGGGACGTGGCCGTTTCACGCCCCATTTCCCCCACGTACCTGGGTAAACAAAACTTGGTCTTTACATCTTGATATAGATGATTTATACAATGTTAAGAGACAACTTATTGAGACATACAATTTGGACTTTACTAGAGTAAGTAGCATCTAAAAGATCTTCTAAACTTTTGCAAATCTAACGGTTTCATTTGATATGTACTTTGGAAAGAGTCTGAATGATTGTTTTTTTTTTTCCTTCAAAATGAACCAATAGCTTTCTAGCTGCCCTCAAAAATGCGGTAGAATTTTGCCATATCTTGTATTTACCTAAACTGCCGTTTTTATTTTACACGTAACTTGTCGCTGTCTGGTAAGGAATGTCGTGAATCGCGTAGTAACGCGAGGGGGAGGACTGTTGGTGACAGCCGCCCCGAGAGCGCGATGCAGTCCTTGTGTGTATACTGTGCCTGCAGTAGTGTACTGACCACATGTAGTAGTGTAGCGCCTGGTCCGGCGGCTGGTGTTGCGGCGGAGGCGGCGGCGCGGGCGCGAGGCCGCCGCCGCAGCGCCCCGACAGCGCGATGCAGTCCTTGTGTGTATACTGTGCCTGCAGTAGTGTACTGACCACATGTAGTAGTGTAGCGCCTGGTCCGGCGGCTGGTGTTGCGGCGGAGGCGGCGGCGCGGGCGCGAGGCCGCCGCCGCAGCGCCCCGACAGCGCGATGCAGTCCTTGTGTGTATACTGTGCCTGCAGTAGTGTACTGACCACATGTAGTAGTGTAGCGCCTGGTCCGGCGGCTGGTGTTGCGGCGGAGGCGGCGGCGCGGGCGCGAGGCCGCCGCCGCAGCGCCCCGACAGCGCGATGCAGTCCTTGTGTGTATACTGTGCCTGCAGTAGTGTACTGACCACATGTAGTAGTGTAGCGCCTGGTCCGGCGGCTGGTGTTGCGGCGGAGGCGGCGGCGCGGGCGCGAGGCCGCCGCCGCAGCGCCCCGACAGCGCGATGCAGTCCTTGTGTGTATACTGTGCCTGCAGTAGTGTACTGACCACATGTAGTAGTGTAGCGCCTGGTCCGGCGGCTGGTGTTGCGGCGGAGGCGGCGGCGCGGGCGCGAGGCCGCCGCCGCAGCGCCCCGACAGCGCGATGCAGTCCTTGTGTGTATACTGTGCCTGCAGTAGTGTACTGACCACATGTAGTAGTGTAGCGCCTGGTCCGGCGGCTGGTGTTGCGGCGGAGGCGGCGGCGCGGGCGCGAGGCCGCCGCCGCAGCGCCCCGACAGCGCGATGCAGTCCTTGTGTGTATACTGTGCCTGCAGTAGTGTACTGACCACATGTAGTAGTGTAGCGCCTGGTCCGGCGGCTGGTGTTGCGGCGGAGGCGGCGGCGCGGGCGCGAGGCCGCCGCCGCAGCGCCCCGACAGCGCGATGCAGTCCTTGTGTGTATACTGTGCCTGCAGTAGTGTACTGACCACATGTAGTAGTGTAGCGCCTGGTCCGGCGGCTGGTGTTGCGGCGGAGGCGGCGGCGCGGGCGCGAGGCCGCCGCCGCAGCGCCCCGACAGCGCGATGCAGTCCTTGTGTGTATACTGTGCCTGCAGTAGTGTACTGACCACATGTAGTAGTGTAGCGCCTGGTCCGGCGGCTGGTGTTGCGGCGGAGGCGGCGGCGCGGGCGCGAGGCCGCCGCCGCAGCGCCCCGACAGCGCGATGCAGTCCTTGTGAGCGCACGCGTTACACACCGTACAGAGATAGCCCTGGAACAACACTCGCAGCTCAAGACCAAGTTCTCGCAGGAACTGTCGCAACAACTCTATTCCGACCCGCATACGAGTCACCGCGGCGAGTGCTGCTGACGTCACACAGCATGGAGAAGTGCGAAGTGCTGTGCTCGCGCCTCAAGGCTCATTTTCATTGGTCGTTCGAGCTCGCATTCGAGGTTGCGGGAGATTTACGTTCACGCATGCCCAAGTGCCAGCATGCGATAACAGTTTTCATGAACGACCTCTGTGGCGCAGTGGGCGAAGGTCCACCTGCGACGCAGAAGGTTGTGGGTTCGGTCCCCGCCGCGGGACAAATGTTTGTATGACCCGGGTATATACAGTGGTGGCCATTTAGTTAAGAACGATCTGAAATTCTAGATTTTTTTTATCTAAATCATGTCATGTGTGGTTATGTGTTCCTTCTTAGAAGTGACTATTTATGTTATGAAATAGCCACACGAATAGAGCAAACGGGACTAGGAATATAAAATAAAATCGCGGACTATTTTTATAACAAATTTCATTTATTCTCTATATTATCAAAATCAAATAGTAATGAAGCTGGACAAATAATTAAGAACGATTTCTTAAACTGTTCGAGAAATACTTTTTATGAAACTCAGATTGAATAAGTCACACTAGCGTGAAGCGCGTAAGAAAAATTACCAATTTAATACATTTTAAACTAAAATTAATACTTAGTAGCATGTCCACGGCTTTTAATTACGGCTTTACACCGGCGAAGCTTTGACTCTACCAATTTTTGACATTTCGCAAGAGAAATAGAGTTCCATTCTTTTAAAAAAAACGTCGTACAGCTCTTTTAGATTGCCACACTGCCGATTAGAAACATTTTTTTTGACTTCGCACCAAAGATTTTCTATCGGGTTGAGATCTGGACTGTTAGCTGGCCAGTCTAAAACGGAGACTGATTGCGTTATTAGAAATTCCTTTACGGATCGTGCAGTGTGTTTCGGATCATTATCGTGCTGAAATGTCCAAATAACCGGAAGCACGTCTTCGGCATAAGGTAACATTGTTTCTTCCAGTATATTTTTGTATTGGTATTGATCCATAATTCCTTCAATCAACTTTACAGGTCCAACACCATGTCCTGAAAAGCACCCCCAAATTTTCACGTTTCCTCCACCATGCTTTAATGTCACATTTGTGTATTTTGGGTCGAATGCTTTATTCGGAGGGCGTCGGACATATCGTTTTCCATCAGAACAAACCCTGTTTATTTTTGTCTCGTCAGAAAAAAGAACATTTTTCCACTGTCTAGATGTCCAGTTTTCATACCTTCTTGCAAATGCAAGTCGGGCTTGCCTATGCGACCTTTTCAACATGGGCACCTTCCTTGCTATCCTTCCGTGCAACTTTGCTTCTACCAAACGCCTTCGAATAGTGCGTGCTGAGATTGCTAAGGGGTTGTTTTCACCAAAATATTCTTTTCTCAGCTCATTAGACCCTTTAAAAGGATTTTGTTTTGCCAAACGAACGATATTTCGATCATCACGACCAGATGACTTTCTCTGTTTAGGTACACGCAGTACATTTGAAGTAGTTTGATACATGGCAAAATGCTTCACAGCGTTGAAAACCATCGTTTTTGAACATTGCAGATGGTCGGCTATCTTTTTAAACGACCAATTCTTCTGGCGAAGTTTTATTATTACTGCTCTGGTAGGCTTATCACAACTTTTATTTTTCCCCATTGTTTTATTATAAAGCAATCACTCCTAAGACTTTTACAGCATTAAATCGCGCCAAAATTTTACGAATATTGACATAGAACCACAGTGTTCTCTATTTGAATTTGAATTAAAAAAACTATTCATCGTTCTTAATTATGTGACCAGCCAGTAAGTAGTAATACTAGGTCGAGATCTAAGGTATAGAGTATATCGATAATTTTTTTTGCCAATCATGTGTATCAACGAATGTAAGGCTAGTATGGAAAAGTTATGCGATACTGGGAGAAATAAAAAAAAATACGTGCAATTAGTTATACTTGTTACTCCGAAAAAAATCTTCCCTTTCATTAAGCGTTCCTAATTGTATGGCCACAACTGTATTTACCCCGACCATATATTTGTCTCGGGTCTGGGTGTTTCATGTATAATATGTATGTATTTACAAACAAAAAAAGTATAATATAAGTAGTTTATCAGTCATCTAGTACCCATAACACAAGCTCAGCTTACTTTGGGGCTAAATGATGCTGTGTGAAAAGTTCAGCATTATAAATTTATTAATTTATTATTTTATTAATTATTAGAAAAAAAAATTTGTTAATAGGGCCCGCTCGCGGATTAAGTAATAATTTAATACCTTCACCGCGCATTTATTTCGAAAGAGTGAAACTGAACAGTCTTTGCGCCACGCTTGTTATAGACTGTAGCTGCGCATCGCATTTCGCAGCTACGCATACACGCGCTCGCTGGAACCGCTAGGACGGACTGACGCAACTATGGCAGCGCGCAAGAATATTTATATAGTGGGACAGGGACGAACATAGCGCCCTATCTCGCTCACTCTCCGCTAGTTCTATAAATATTCTGTGAATCGTTAATAAAATTCATTCGAACGCTCAATGCTGTTTTACTCACATCAAACCTAGGAAATCTCCCTAAAGTGGTGACCCCGACGTGATCAGAGATGAATCGTTAATAAAATTCATTCGAATGCTCAATACTGTTTTACTCACATCAAACCTAGGAAATCTCCCTAAAAGACCAACCGATGAGTTTCATTGTAAAGCCGTGTGCGGGGAATACCCGCATACCGTATATCGACTGAGATAAAACAGCCTACTTTAGTCGATAGCCCGTATTCGAGAACTCCCCACATGCTTTATAACGGCTGAGTGATGAAAATGAGAATTCACGGTAATGGCCGGCACACATGAAATTAAATTAATAGCTCAATAAACAAAATATATTCATGAAAAAAAAAACAGTAATAAATAACAATATCTTTCATATTAAATTACGTTTTGCGCGGTCAAAATAAATTGTTGCTAAAGGTAATAAGTGAGCGATTCTGTGCAATTTCGGTACTTTGATTCCTTCGCTCGATCGAGTTTTGAAATGGGTCGTTGTTAATGCATCGAAGCACTAATGAAACTCCCGAGTTCAAATTGAGGTTTTATTGACTTTCTACAGCGTTTGTTGGATATGGGTTACGGGAACAATGTGTTCATAAGGTTAAAAATTGAAGTGACTGACGCAAGAACGCCAGTAGGTAAAAAATCTAATGTCCTTTCAAAATTATCATAGCACCACACAACACTTGCTTAACAGTTTATAACAGGCGCTAATGTGGCGACCTCTATCTACCATCGCCTGAACTACAAGCTGAACTATAAAGCTGAACTTCAAGAGATGTCAATTACAGCGACGTACTTCGGAGCTGTACCACTAGATGGCGCTAGGAACACGCAAAAAGTACAGCTATATCTATACGAAGTTTACTGGAACTTATAACCTATATAGAACTATCCGACTATAACTGTCGGCCGAAAGGCCCTAAGGTAAGTGTGCCAGATGGGCAAACCTTAGCGAGGCGAGTACTCCCTCTTTGTCATAATTTGGGGGAATACCATTCTACCCCCAAATTGGTGACCCCACCATGCTAGCTGGCATCAAATACCTATATCGACTTTTGGTCTGGAAAGGGAGTGATGTGGCGACCTCTATCTACCATCGCCTGAACTACAAGCTGAACTATAAAGCTGAACTTCAAGAGATGTCAATTACAGCGACGTACTTCGGAGCTGTACCACTAGATGGCGCTAGGAACACGCAAAAAGTACAGCTATATCTATACGAAGTTTACTGGAACTTATAACCTATATAGAACTATCCGACTATAACTGTCGGCCGAAAGGCCCTAAGGTAAGTGTGCCAGATGGGCAAACCTTAGCGAGGCGAGTACTCCCTCTTTGTCATAATTTGGGGGAATACCATTCTACCCCCAAAGCTAACAGTCGTCACATCCCGCTCGGCCATGCCCATGCTATAAAGTATGTCTGTCTATTACCTGAAATATCCGTCCTTTGAGGAACTTGGAGCAGTGATGGCAGGTGGCCGGCTTCTCGAACGTGTGCAGAACGAATTTGTGGTTGGTGCTGCGACAACCTGCCGGCTCCAAGTTGTCTCTGTGAATAAATATAAAATAATAAAGAACTATTCTTAACTAGTTATTTTTTTATTTTTTTTTATGATGAATGGGTCGGCTCTTGACCTCAGACTTACACAGGCAAGAGTGAGGTCTACGATGGAGCGAGCTTAGTTGAAATATTTTTTAAAACAAGATGTTAAGCTGATTTAAAGGAGCCGTGAGCTGATTAAAAAGAGCTCAATAACGGATTACTGCTATTCATTGAGGAGTTTCTGACTTCATAATCAGATCAGCTTATTGTCACATCTCTTTCAATATGCCGAATTAAAAAAAAACTCATAATTGAGAGTGCTTTTATCAGTTTAATTCACCAATACTACTATATATTATATTATACTAGCTGGTACCCGCGACTACGTCAGCAAAATAATTCTCTTCTGATACTTTTAAAAATAAAAATGCAATAATAGCGCCATCTCGACCTCAGCCATAGGACAGCAACGCCATCTAGTGGCCTTCAACTGGAACTTCACTTTAAGTCCCCATACAAAATTTTAACCCTACATGATTAGTTTTGAAAAAAAAAGTAGCCTATGTCCGTCCCTGGGACATAATCTTTATCCATGTCATATTTCAGCATCCTCTGTTCAGTGGTTTAGGCATGAAAAGGTAACAAACAGACAGACAGACAGACATATTTTACTACATAATAGATGGCGCCACAGGAAAAATTAGATCGCGCTATCGTTGCGTTTTGGGGAACGTAAAATATAAACTCGCTAATCCTCTACTTTTCAGCTTTATAATATTAGTATAGATAATATATAGGCACTACAGCGTCCCGTTAAGTGAAGTCATGGGTTGCCTCCTGACGATGTATAAATCATCTCATCTCATAGATGTAAAGGCCTAAGTTTCACCAAAAGCGGTACTTACATGGCATCACGTATCGCTTTAACCCATTTCCTCTTGCAGTCTTCAGTGCGTGTGTAAAGAGTGAAGGTAGCATCTTTGGTCCGTCGTACAAGATAGAAGTGTGAGGTCCAACGTCCATCGTTGCGGAGCGTGCGTCGGTTGCAACCCTCCTCTACTCTATACTCGGCGAGACGGATACCGACGCGATATGAGTATTGATTGTCCTGGGAAGATAAAGAAAGTATGAGTTAATTTTTTGACATTTATTTATTTACAACTTAGGCTAACATTACAGATTGTACCAGTCGCGTAAGTCCTAGTGAGATCAAATTAAAAAAAACAACATGGGTACTTAATAAAAATAAATAGGTACAGTAGAGAAATAACACACTTTAAAAAAAAAACTCTAGTAAACATTCAAGAAGGGTAAGATAAGATAAGATAGCCTTTTATTTCCCAAAAAGTACTTAAAAAAAAAACATTTTCACTTACATTATAACATGCAATTCTTTAATTAGGTACGATTTTTATATAATTTAAATTCATTTTAACATGCAATTTTTAAATTAGGTATGATTTTGATCTAGGTAGGTAATTTAAATTCATGCATTTGACAATATTATTTTTATAATTGGGATGTCCATTTTTGGACGTAGGCCTCCTCCATTATTTAATTTTTACACCGTTTCTTCCTGTTTTAATTCTTGTGTATAGCAAAATGTAGTCTTTGTACTTTATTATGTCAGTCCTTTCTTTTTAATTTATTCATTGTGCAAACGTGTGCATTCCCATTGGTAGGTAGTGTTCGTTTTTGGATGATGGAGGGTGGTGTCAAGAAGGGTAGGTACAACAGGATTAGTCAAGCTATCTAAGGATCGTTAGACATATCGTACTACATCTACAATAGGCTACCGTGACATCAAAGAGCTAGGCTCTTCGCTATAACTCAAGACACTCTCGAGCGCCGGCCACCTATCGGCAAAGATATCACATTCTGCATTGGATGTAAACAGAGCATTGGTTAATGGTCAACGATGACGGTTGTATGACCTCCGTCATATTTTAACGACTTAATTTTATCGAGTATCGATTGTCATGGTGATGAAGTGTGAATAAATCATCTAATATTGCCGGATTTTTCACAAGGTTTTTGTTATGTTAGAGAAAATTTCAAGGATCTCATATTTTATTTGTTTTTAGTCTACGTCATACATGCTTAGGTCTCCCGATCTTTGGAGATCTCATATTTTTCGATAAAATAAAAGTAAAACACAGGAAAGAATAGGTTTTCTGATGAAAAAATGGACGAGGAAAGAAAGAAACGTTTCGTTTTATGATCCTAGTTTGTTTGCCCTTCATGCCCCATCACCTGCACTAGGGTGGACCTTAACGCCACGGATGACGGATGAAGGTGGCAAGGTTTTAATAAAACTTTATTTCAGTAACATCGTTAAACGCTAAAGTCACCGACATAGCCCACAAGATTAGCAAATTGAAGTGGCAGTGGGCGGGGCACATAGCTCGTAGAACTGACGGCCGTTGGGTTCTCGAGCGGAGACCACGCACCGGAAACCGCAGTAGAGGACGGCCCCCATTAAGTGGAAAGACGATCTGGTAAAGCTTGCTGGGAGCCGTTGGGTGCAGGCTGCACAAGATCGATCGCTGTGGAAACCGATGGGGGAGGCCTATGTTCAGCAGTGGACACTAGATGGCTGACATGATGATGTTGATGATGAACATCGTTACACAAGAAGAATTTTATATTTCGAAAGGAAGGTTTCGTTTTTTCGTTAGTTACCTTGACGGGCTTGCAGAGCAGCATGAGCTTGTCGAATACGAAGACGTATCTGGTCCTCAGTTTCTGGTCTTCATGGGCCTTCACCTTCAGCTCGCCGTCGAGCAGCAGGCGGCCGTACGCAGCCAGCCCGGCGCCGCTCGCACCCAACTCACCGCCATCCCAGTCTATTATACTCTCCTGGACAACATTTATTTTCATTGATATCGTTTTCATTGATATTAGTCGCGAAGGAACAGCAGTAGAATCACCTAGTTTTAAGACGTTTCAAAGTGATCCCAGCGGTCCTACTGAATAAATACTTTTTGACTTTGACTTTGATGCACAGGATAGTTACCATGATTTTGATTTTACCTGTTGATAACAGTGGTTATGTTCGAAACCATGATAGTTTCAAAAACTATACAGGGTGTGAAAAGACTACTACCGAAAACTGAGGGGTTGCTATCAGACCATGATTCTAATCTAAACACATTTAGCAAAAAAAAAAAACGCACATTTTATGTTATTTCCGGCTATTTACTACTGGTACAACATAAAAAGACCATACCTACCTAATAATTTCATTTATAAAAGAAGAAAAAAACGCGAGACCACAGCGCTACTTA
Organism: Epirrhoe tristata; assembly: GCA_951394285.1. Lineage (NCBI taxonomy): Eukaryota > Metazoa > Arthropoda > Insecta > Lepidoptera > Geometridae > Epirrhoe > Epirrhoe tristata. Next base: position 11,662,068 of record OX596139.1, read on the forward strand.
GAGACCACTGATTTGAAGACACTCTACGATCCTGACATACATCATTCGTCTCATTTTCTCTCATTAGATTTATCAAACAAACTCGTCAGTTTAAGTACTTAAGATTAACGGGGATTAACTCACTTGTACTTTGGCTAATAATGTTAGAACTTCACTATCTCGTTTGACTTCATTGATGTACTGCGCCACGTCTACCATCGCCTCCTTGGCTCTCTCCAATCCACGGAATTCCTCATGATTCTGACAAGCAAAAATAACACCTATTATAATTGCAGAAGGTTCAGTTTGATAGCTCATGAATTAGGTAAGTACAGTCAGCAACAAAACGCCGTTTTTTTAAACGCCCTTTCTTTTCGATTTCTAAAAGTAACAATCAATTTTGGCTAGGAAATTAGTATGGTCTGAGACCTAATCTTCAAATATTTGCCGGAATTTTGGTCATGATGGTAACATGGTCATGACCAAAATTTCGGCAAATACACAAATCTGATTTGTGAATTGCCAAATGTTAATCGACTTTTGTTGCTGACTGTACATACATTAGTCAGAAAAAATAGAGATTGTCATAAGTAACTGCCAAGTTTTAATGCAAAAAAAAAAACATGATCTTGATTGTATTCCTAAGTTAGAATGCAAATAAGTGTCTTAACCTGATCATAATGTTTTTAGACCACGATTTGTGTTAACATAAAATACTTTTAACCTATTAAACAGATGGGTGAAGGTCTTTGTTGAATCTTCTTATATCCTTACACCCACTGTTATATGATAGTAGATGACGATGGGGGTCCCTTTATACAAATGTTCAGCTTTACCCAATGAAGGGGAAAATTGAGGCCGAAGCTTATCTCCTTCATTACCCTTTAGCTAATAAATAGTAACAGTTCTGACCCAATATGTATACAAGGAGATAAGGTTGTAAACTCACCGGCTGTGTTTCATGAACCAGCTTATCCAATAGAAGGTGGTACTTGAGCACTCTTTGCATCGGCACTGATAGTATGTCTCGCAGCTGGATTCTTCCATCGCTGTGTTCTTTTTGGCATTTCTGGAGAAAATATTAATAAATGAAAATCATGCAATATTTGTTTCAGAGCCGTGAAGGAAAACATCGTGAGGAAACCCGCAGCTTAGTCAGCTCCACACATATTGACGTCGTTTTTCCTATGGGAGAGGCTGATAAAGCTAAGAGGATGTTTAGGTGCAGGGCAAGCCTATTCCATGTCAAACAATGTCCCAGGCACTACAGCGTCCCGTTAAATGTAGGCATGGATTGCCTCCTGACGCTGTATAAATCATCTAGTATGTAAAGGCCTAAGTTTTAGTTTTGTTTCAGCGCCTAAGTCTAAAAACACGGTCAATATATATATTACCGCTTATACCATTGGATGTACTGTACAATCGTAGTGTAATCGAAGTCTTACCTGAAGTTGCTTGCTAAACGTAGAATCTCTGGCATCTAAAGTCTTGAGCGTTTCCTGTGCATGCGTGAGATTGGAGCAATAGTCTCCATATATTAAGAGTCGTTCTCTCCATACTAAGAACACATCGGCTAGACGAGGCGCACCGCTGCCTGGCACACACGCCTCTGTGGCTAGCTTTAGCTGACGTAACAAGCCTGAATGGACTTCGTGTAGTTCCTAGGAAAAAAGTATTTTCAAGGATGTAGTAAATGTAGGATTTGAGGGAAGCATTTTTTCTAACAAAGCATTTCAACCTTTGATAGGCATGCTTTTTGAAAAATCTAAAGTGAAGGAGGACACACTTATTTATCAAGCATTTTGAAAGCTTTTTGGTTTGTTTTATAAAAAGTTAAAGCATTCATTATGTCTTGAATCACAGTACAAAATCAAGACTCCAAGTCGTCCCTAACTTGTTATGAAACAGACTTTTACGTTTCATTTTTAAACGATTTCCCGCTACTCATACAAATATTAGTTATTGGTAATGAAACACAAATATTTTCATTTCATCGAACATGGAGGAAGGCAGCGGAATCCACAGCTTCGAAAATCTGCGAGTATTAATAGACTTTCCAAATATTTATACTGATTTAATCTACATCCGATAAATCTGAATCTACGCTTATGCGGAACGACCTTGGAACGACTGACTGACTATCAAAACACTTCTATGAATGTTAATCTGAATACTGCAAATCTTAAGTATCAATTTTTATGCATTCATTAAGATCACAGACGATGTCAGATAAACGGTTGTTGATACTGTTTTCTTAGTATGACGAACGAATTCACGCACCATCTACTAGTATAATTATTATAATTGGTACGCGCTATCCACCGAGAACTGTTTACTTTACATAGGTAAAACCATTTACCTATGTAAATGTATGTGCCCATTGTACAATTTGTTTATTTGTTTTATTATCTGTATTATGTTCTTGTGTACAATAAAGAGTTAATCTATCTATCTATATATGTAAAATATGAGAGATTTATTGTGAAATCGAGTAAAGTTTAGATAATTTAACAAAACCCCAAAATTAAGATAATGGAAAGGTCACCTTTTAATTTTCAAGCTAAATAAGTAGGTATCATACATGAAGAACAATGTGTTTGGCTAATTTAAATCTACGCAAATACAAAATTAGATTGCCGCTTCGCGCAAACGAATATTTGTTCGATCAAAATAAGTAATCGGTAAATTGTAAACAAAATAGCCTAAAATATAATAATACCCAATGTGATGTGACCTTTCCTTATACGCATTATGTCCGCCCGGTCCGGCAATTAGTGTTTAACTGAGTTTCCGACGCTGTAATCAGATTTCGACCGGAACGAAATAGGAAACCCATTGCCTAAAGTTCAGGCGTCTCTAATACAGATGCTATGATGACATACGACCGTTAATTGTAGTGCTCTACAACGAAATTACGTTGAAATATGCCACAAATTACACAACAGAATTCGTCTTAGTTAAATCACAATAGTGAAACTGGGACATCGGATACGCAAGGACAATGCGCCATTGTGATGAAAGTACTCACCTTTATACCAAAAAATATTGTATGCAGATCATTTTGTTTCAGAAACGGGATCAATGGCCTCAGGAAATATTTGATAATTTTGCTGAGCACATCGACGTAGTTGCACTCTGTATCAACCAGCTCGCGTATAACGTAGTCCCTCTTCTCGAGACTGTGCGACGACGTCGCTAGCTGAAAATTTGCAAAGAGAAACCCGTAAAAGAATGCCAACAAAAAAGACTAATTAATAAGCGCAGGCATAACAGCAAAGCCAATGACCATTCTACACCATTAATCTACGCAAAAAAAAATATGTAAAAAGTGTGACAGCGAATTGACTACCGGTGAAAAAAAAGTAGTCGTGATCCGAGATATAATAAGTCCATGAATAATTCAGCCGTTGTCCGGAATGGCTTGCCAACTTTTACTTGCATCGGCGTCGAATCGGATGTCGGACATAAGCACTTCTTTATATTCTTGGAAAGGTGTTTCTTGCGGTAATTGTAGCGAATTACTCGAGATAATTCAAGTAATGTGAGTTGGACAGAGTCTGACTATCACTTTACTTTGTCTAGCACTGGCACAGACAGCACAGGCTTGTGATATAGTTTGCAGCAATGAGGTTGTTACAATATGTAATGTTGTTTGATACGATATTTCTGATTGTACGATAATGTCTCCTACTTTCTAATAATAAAAATAAACATGTACCTAGCGATACATACACTCAAACTATGATAGCTAAACGAAACGTACGTAAAAAATACATATATTTTTATACAACAAATAGGTATGTTATGTAGGTCAAACTTCGCTTTGGAGATATTTTTCTTTCAGCGATGTTACTGTGTGAAATTATTATGAGGGTCGGGGGTTTATTCGACCTTGGTAACTAAAACGCTGCCTCTTACTTAGTTTGCCGGGCAGCCTGATGTAAAATGAAATGGGCCCGTGTTTATTGCTCTCTGGAGAAGCTATAACATTTATGATTCATAATGTGGAAGATAACTATGCCGTAAAATACGTTTAGTGTCGCATTTTCTTTACCTAACACGTAGATTATTTACTCCTACGGAAAACATTTTCTTATAGTTATGTTGCAAGTCCAATCATTAGTTTTAATGATTAACTGAACACAAATTGACTCAACGGATCGATCTTATGATAGCGTTTTTGTATAGTTATAACGAAGCTAGCGTCGTAACATAGATTATCGGTACTTCTGCTGTACTTATAGTTTTGGCGCAGCCATAGGGATCAGATCGAACCGGCGCAGTCAGGGGGTCAGTGTATTACATCTCGGAGTACAACTAAAAATTAAAAAGTAAAAACAAACCGAGCGTACAGTATGTAAAGCGCGGTTGGGCGCGGGGAGCGGCGGGTCGCGCGCGGACGCCTTCACGGCACACAGGTCGTGGTAGATCTCCTCGTCGTGCAGCCTCGCGCAGTAGCTGCCGTACTCCGAGTCCGCGTTCCGGGGGGGAACCGCCACGCCGCTGCGCCGACCCACACGTTACGTCACATTCCCACAATGCACCGACTTTACAAACTACCCACATTTATGGATTTTTTTTTATAGCTGCGTTCGACTGGTGTGTTGCAGCAGGCTACTATTTATCATTATTCAATGGTAAGGGATGGAGTAGTGGAAGTATATGCAATATACTTTTTTTATGGGTCAGTAGCGACCCATTGTTGTATTTTAGGAGAGCTACATTTTTAATACATCTTTTTTTTTTGTACTGTGAGTTATAAATAATTTTATAGGATCATTCTGTTCCGTATTCGTCTTTTTTATTGCAACTTAATAAAACATTAATATTGGACCTAAAGGTTTTCGGAGACGGGATCATCTTGAATTATAGGTAAGGTACCTATACATTCGATCAAAGTTTCGTTATAAGGTCAGAGGCTCAGACATATAGACCTTTAAACTTCCAAGGGCAATTCGACTCCTTGTATTGGTAAAGCTTGGATAATGATAAGTAGTATTTGGGATGATTACTTGCTTTTTAAAGTCGGTGTTATAACCACATGCACGCCTCAGTTGGATAGTAAATTACTATAATAAATCATTTGAACAAAATATACGTTAATCCTTGCTGGGTTGCTTATAAGAGGCATGCATGTGGGCATTGTATAAGTGGAAATGCCGTCCCGTAGAGATGTTAAATCATTTCAAATGAGTACTTAAGCTCAGTGGAAATGATTCACGTCTCTAGCAGCATGCATTTAAAGCTAATTACAAAATAATACAGTAAATCAAACAAAATAATATAAGTAAACTGTTTAGTTGCATAGTGCAGATGTCCGAAATAATATGTGTATCTACTAATGATAAAGACAGGACGTAGTTTTTTAAGTAAAGTAGGGGGTTGAATAGATAACGCGCCGACGAGTCTAAATTAAATGAGATAGTAAAGCTAGCTTCTACGAAAATAGTCCACACCTAAAACCACTCTAAGCAAATCATAAAATGTGTCATGCTCCTGTGGAAAGCGGTATCTAATTGCGGTAAAATACGTTTAAACTGACATTCGGTTTTCTGTCTAGGTGCGCTTGGTACACGACAACGCATACATTTTAAATAATAATAATATTTTATTTTTATCATAATTCACACAATGGACAACTAGTTTAAGTTAGTATAGTACATGTAAGTACGAATTTCACGAAAATTTAGATGACAATCTAATTTTTCACCGTTTAGATTTCACTAATCTACATGTTTTTTTAGTTTTTTAATTATTATTTATTATTATATTAAAAATATTGTAAGTTTATAATTTTACACCAGGAAAAGGAAAAACATATCTAATTATGAGCACGCTTTGCATACTCGCAAGTCTGAAACGCAAACAATATGGAAATTGCACTGCGATGAATTCTTCTGAGCTTCATAAAACTGATCGTCTGTTTATATTAAACCGAGGGCTCGCATTTTTCCGCTACTTTAATACTAAGCAGAGTTTATAAATTACGGAATTTTGTAGCTGTTCTGGAAAAACGGAGCGGGTGAGGAAGAAAATTAGGTTAGGTGCTTCATAATTTATTTTATGAGGCACCAACTAAAATCCTAAATTTTCTAAAGTATAGGTACTATACTAAGTAAGCTTGTTAGAAAAATGCAATATGTTATATTAAATTACGCCCCGGGAGTGTCAATTACCAACATTAGTAATTAAATATTTTCTAGAGAAAAAAACAGGGTTGTTTGTCAACCGGATTATTACCCATTCCCTCAAATGTCGTAATAATCTAGAAATGTGATAAAAATAAGCACTAGTTCGTCGTAGGCGGTAGTAATTGTTGATATAAGCCGAGCGACCACGCAAAACCGTGGGTCGAGACAAGCCGTGTCACTCCTGTCGTCTCTTCATAGAAATATACTTTGCCGTGCTGAATTTAGATATATTATGGGTTGAACGTATATATTATGGTGGGTAAAATAAATATAAAAGGCGTAAAGATAGAGATGTTGTTAACTGCGAATCGATGCTTCATTTACACGAGGGTTTGGTTCTTGAATGTGGTGTTTAACGTATTATTTTAACAATAACTTTGCACAGTCGTCATAAAATTTAATAGTGAGTGTTTTCAAGTTGCGCTTACCAACAAACACAATATTTTTTATTTAGATGAAATGCTTCGATCAAGAATACTTTGAGGAGAAAAGGGTTTTGATGAGCACCATTCAAAATCGAAGAGGAAAAATGATTGGACATCTTATACGACATGACAGCTTTATCAAGAACATCATAGAAGGAAAAGTGGAAGGAAGACGAGGAAGAGGAAGGCCTAGAATAAATTTCATGAGTCAGATAAAGGAGAAGATCGCTGTCATGTCGTATAAAGAAGTAAAGGAGACCGCATTGGAAAGGGAGAGGTGGAGGAAGTTGCATCATTGCACCGACAAGAGCTGAGCTCTTAAATTTGATGATGATGAGTCGTCATAAAATTTAATAGTGAGTGTTCTCAAGTTGCGCTTACCAACAAACACAATATTTTTTATTTAGATGAAATGCTTCGAGAATACTTTAGATGCAGCGTGACGTACACAATCAAAGCTAAATTCTGTCCGCGTGACAGCGCTTTGCGCTAATAAAGTCACAAATCCTCAAAACATCTTATACTTACGATCATTCATCACGAAAAACGTCAAATGCTTTACAAAATAACATAATATAACAATAACAACAAAATAATGCTGGGCTAACCCTAAATCTATAGTATTCATGATCGAAGATGAAATGAAACGATTTATTAAAAATATAGATATAGATGACAATTTCTTGGAACAAAGTTATATAAGACAGTACCAGTCAACAACATAATATCGTTAGATATAGAGTGATCTACTAGAATATATATAACTTGAGTCGTACAATGAACGAGTGAATATTCTATAGGTACTTTACTCCATCTTAGAGGACATAATACAGAGGATTCGCGGAAGACTACACTTCGCTTATCGCGGCCTTTTATCAGTTCCCGCAAAAGAGAAATTGTATAGCTCCAAGTATGTTTTAGGAATCCATTGCGTCATAGATACGCCTGGGAGTTTATTGTTAGTGCTTAGCCTTGCTAAAATTCTGCCTATCGACATACTTGAATTAATAATTGTGACGTGTTTTGACCCCACATTGTGTGAGAGCAGAAAAAATATAAGTATTCAGCTCCCAATGTAAGGGGTTTAGTACAGGCCGATTAGATTGGCGTTTGAGGGAGGAGGCTTATGTTCAGCAGTGGGCTATTATTTGAACCTCCAATGATGATGATGATCCAAGTTTATGCATAATAACATAATAAGTTGAGTGTTGTGAGTTTTGTAATGTTAAGGCTTGTTTTAAGATCAAGGAGAATTCATGAAAATTGATGTCTTTTATACCTTCGGAACTAACACAAGTTTATAACTAAATGTTTAGACAGTTTTTGTAAACCTAAATATACGTCTATCCCCCTTTAATGAAAAAGAAACTTAAAATTCTCAAATGTTCATGGACTGTATGTACCCAACAGAATTGATACCATATCTACAATAGTTTTTGTTTCTTTCTTTCACTATAAAATAGGTATTAAGTTACAAATATTAATATGGATATGCAAGAGCGGAACAATCTGGCACAAGTACTTTGTACTTAAAAGAAGGTTCCAACCCTGGTTGAAATTGTAACCCTTGGTTAATGAAATAAACTATTTTGATTTGATTGATTTGATATCGAGAAACCATTAACGATCGCACGATCGGCAAATTAATTGAGCAACAATACAGACCAATGTCTGCCTACGCAATATTACCTAGGTATTTCACAAATGTTCGCAATGCCGCCGACACGCGACTGCAATGCAGGCTAATGCTGTTGTTTGGTTGACAGGATGTGCTTGCATTCCGAACGGGACCTATCCGTCTGAAGCGTGTCGCTATCAGACAAAAACAAAGGTACGACATGCAAAACACGAATCTCTAACATTTAAGGCGATTACGAATAAGCCTGCAATCTTTACGAGAATAACATGCTTGAAACTTTAACGACGATTTTATACGACTCGAGCGCTAGATTCGATTTTTTATGGCATAAGGTCCCTTGAATACGTGATAGGGGATGGCTAGAGAATCGACCAAATAATTTTGGCACATTTTCAAAGTAGCTTGTGTTTTTAAAAGTTGATGTATTGTATTTTTGGTACGAAGTTTCTTTTCGAACGATATCGAGGATGGAGACTAGGCTAGAAAAACAAAAGAAAGCATTCCATTTTACCGTCACGACATATCGATGTCTCCGGGGAATAAAAAAATAACTGCAAAAACACAACTTTACAGGAGAAGCAAAAAACATGTTTTCGTTGATAACTTCACGAATTGTGCAAAATGGTGCGCATAGTACCTGGTGCGCAAAATAAAAGATGCGCAGAGTGCGAAAAGTGGTGCACAAGGTGCGCAAAATGTCAAATGTACAGTCAGCAACGAAATTCGATTAACAGTTGGACTTTTTAAAATGGCTTTTGTTTTCGAAAACCAAGAAAATATAAACTTTTCTTGGGAAATTATAATAAAAGAACACTTTATATTCAAATATTAGTAAAAATGTTGGTCATGATGTTACGGATTTCGGATTTATTCAGATTTGTGAAACACAAAATGTTAATCGACTTTCGTTGCTGACTGTACAAACTTAGTTCCAACCGAGTGTTCCACGACACTCACGTACTTTTTTATGTGGACGCTAGCTGCGCCTCGCTGTGTTATTTGGGAATACTTTACTTTTACAACATAAAGAATAACTATTTTCTACTTCTATAGCATCTATCGTTTATTTTTCAAGAAAGTTATTCAAAGCTGACATCATTGCACTTGAATGTAGTTAGTTGTTTTATGCAAATACATCTCCGTCTAGCGATGTAAGGGTATCGTTGTTCCATGAATTGATTTTAATTGAAAGATTCCCCCTTTCAATTAAAATGGAACGGAAATAAGCAATACGTAGAAGTGATACTCGCTTACGAAATGGAAGCGAAGACTTGTCAGAATAAAGTGTGTTCATGATAATAATGCTGGACTTTTCACACAGCATCATCTAGCCCCAAAGTAAGCAGAGCTTGTGTTATGGGTACTAGATGACTGATAAACTACTTATATATTTTTTGTTTGTAAATACATACATACTATACATAGAAACACATTATTATTTTATTATTATTATACATATAATGTGAGGAGTAGGTTTATCGATCGCTGTAGTTGGAGTTGCGTTTCTATAGGTGCATATTATCAATAGTATCTGGCGAGTGGCGAGATAGTTCAATCTTTATGAATTCGTATACGTGACTTTACATACATATGACAGTGAACCGTTTTGTAACTTATGTTTTCACTTTTATTCCGTATCCTTCGCGCACGAATCTTAATTAAATTATCGTACTTACATGGCACTCGGACACAACAACATTTCAATTGGTTACTTAACTGAATAATTCATTTGTGCAACTGAACCGATTTAAAAATAAATGTTGCATAATAAACTAAGCACAGTTTTTTATTTAAAGACAATGCGTTATGTATTTACAGTAAGTTATTTAATATGATATTTTGTAAATAATGTAAATATGTAGTAGCTTAGTTTCTGTAAATATGATATTTATGTGATTTCCTTGTATCATCCCGTTTCCTGTTACCATAAAGTTGTAAAATTATCTACATAATATTTGGACATTCAATTTGATGTAGGTACAGACTAAAAAAAATATTATGACGCTCAATCTCATTCCGCAGCTATAGGATAAATTTGACATTATTTCATCCCAGAAGACTATCAAGGCTAGACAGAAAGTCCATTAGTTTTTTTTTTTGCTTCATTCTGTGCAAGCAAAATTACCTAAAAAGCCAAAACTAAAAAAAATTACACCTCACCAAGCGTGTACTACCTTAATCAAGCGTGTAATTTAAAAAGTCAAGCATTATCGTGTACCAAGCGTTTATACAATAGGGTTGCCACCTCCGGCAGGGCTGACGTGAACTTGACGTAGCAGAGGTCTTCATATATTTCCTCAACGCGTTCCTCGCAGCCGGCGCTGGGGATCGTGAACTGAACCCAGGGGGAGTCTGATGCGGGTTTTTGAGCTGGGGTTTGACTGTTGTACGGGACCATTTCGAGTGACCCGTTCGCGGTACTACAACGTAATTTTATTTGTTTAGTTGCCGACTTACGCACCATTTTAGAACAACAATCAAATTCAAAGTGCTGTTGTAATACCATATGATTTAGCTTCTTATTATTCAATAGAACAAACGATATAAACTCTTTCGCTAGTCTACCACCGAATTTTAATCCGCTGGATCGTGATCTGTGTAACTTAAAGTTGCATAATATTAGTTGTTAAGTCCAGTAAAGAGTTTGATATATCTAGGTACTTACACCGACTGCAGATCTTTGTAAATATCCTCTTCAGATTGTGTTCTTTGGGCTGAGAATGGCCTGTAAAAAAAAACATACTTTTATTTGACAACCCTTGTGATAAAGGATGTTTGAATTTTGATTTTACATGGCTAAAATTTCCGTTTAAAAACTCCTACGCAGCGTTTTTAAACTATTTAGTATGGTGTGGTTTAGTCGAGTATGGTGAACTTAGAACTAGAAGTAGGACGTGCAATGCATGACCACTTTAATGATCTCGTTTCATGTACCCATATAATAAACTTTATAATGGTTTTGCATTGCTTTTTTTGTATTCAAAACGGAATATTAAATCGAAATTAAGTCATACGCACAAATACGCGAATCGGTAGGTGTAACCTATGCAAGGCGACATCTACAAATGCCTATGAGAGTGAAAAACGGTTAAGGTTTTAGCGCATTTAAGGACGCAGAGTTATTGTTCGACTCAACCAACACCTTATGGCTCTTATTAATAAACGTGATGTAAAGTTACACCAGGTTTAAACTCCAAAAATTGTATGGTTACTCCTAAGTTACACCCGTCTAGCTTTGATTATTATTAGAAGTCTAAAACGGGGTCATAGAAACTCAAGAGATAAAATTGATTTGTAAAATTTATTGGGTCGTCTATTTTCATCCGTTTCCAGTAATTTGAATGTCAAAGGTTGCGTATTCGCGGCGAACGCTGACATTTTGAATATTTAATAGTTACTGTTAATCTTGCGGATTTATCGATAATTTTAACTATTAATCTGAATCTGATTGTTATTTTACTCCTTGGAATATAATGTCGTTTTTTAATGCCATAATTATAATATGAATGCTATAATAATGTAATAGCGTCTAGCGCTATTAGTAGTTTGAAATCATTCATTTTTACAAGATACATGATCAGACTGCTTTAACACACAAATGAAATCCACACAAATATAATATATCATAAATCTGAAAGTTTGTCAGCATGTTTGTGTTTCAATCACGTCTAAACCAGTGAACCGATTTGAATGAAACTTAGAATAGGTGTAGATAGTAACCTGGAATAACATATAGGCGATTCAAAATGTTGGTACCACGCGAGCGATGCCGCGCGAAGAAGCTACTACTAACATAAAGGAAATTTAATAAAAAACCACTCACTTGATATTTTTAGCCAATGCCTTTGGGCACTGGCTGAGTTTGGCAAGTGTGCAGAGCACTCGGTGGAAGTTTGACAGGTCAAACAGCATTGACGGGTCAAAGAGATCTGTCTCTCGGAGTTCAAACTCTTCATGGCAGGTCCGGAGGAACACTTTGATGTTTCTCATGCAGAGGAACTGTTGGGTAATTCATTAGTCAGATGGCATACTCATATTCTCAAGTCAACAAAATGAGACAATAGATTTTGAATCTATAGGTTTTGGAACAGAGTTCCTTTTTTGACAGTAACAGGTCATCATATGATGATGATATCATAGGTTTTTTATGTTACACACTGTACTGTGTGTGTTAATACTAATAGATACAATGTATAATTACGTTTTTATACTAAAAAGAAAACCGACTTCAATGTTTGACTCGAAACGCGGTGTGACTCAGGGCGTCAAGCTGTCGATTCGATTTCTATTTGTGACATGGCTAGGAGGTGGAGGAAGGTGTTTAGAGTTTTACGGGGAAACTGTCAATCCCTCAGGAATAAAATTTATATGGGACCACCTCTGGAGTATACCCTTTCAAACATGAAAAGAATTTTGCAAATCGGTCAACAAATGGCGAACAATCGCGTAACAGGATACAAAAAAATAAAATACATACAGACGAATTGAGTACCTCCTCCTTTTTTGAAGTCGGTTGAAAAAAAAAGGATCTATTTCCTTTTTAATATTTTCAGAAATTAACATAAAAGAGCCTTGTCACGGAACCATTCCTATGTGAAAAGGACTATAAATCTAAAGCTATGTAAATAGTAATAGCTTTATTTCTTAAAACTGATGTATTTTTAAGTTATGTTATGATAACATTGAAATAGAAATTTCATTCATATCAATTCAGTTACATCACAATAGACTTTTAATATACATTTACGACTCAAGGAATATCACAACCCCTTCATTCACAAACTGCTTTATGATGCAGATAACATTTTGTCCATAAATATATGTATGCTTTGTGTAGAGTCCATCAATGGCATTATGCCATAAATTGCCTGCATGCATAATTAACTACCACTACATCCTATGACCATAGTTACAGCAGGCCAGTGAATGAAAGAAGATTTATATTCAAATAATAAATAACTGCACTTTAATTTAATTTTAACACAACACACGAATTTACCTTGGTCTATAAAATAAAATAATAGAATGGTCTATTAGCAAAATCAGTGGTCACGGTAGTGGAGGCCAAAATTAATGGGTCTAAAGTAATTAGAGCGAAGGTCGCACGAGCGGTCTCAGTCACGTACCTGAGCCATCTGCGGGCGCTGGTTCACTTCCTTCATGTCTATGCAGCCGGGGTGCAGCGCGTTCAGCAGGCTGCACAGCAGCACACCGTCCCTCAGCGTATACGCCAGGTCGTGGATCGTGCTACTCTCCCAGTTCGCCTTGTGATCGGGACGCAGCAGCCCACATCTCGTCAGCCAGGACGCGCACTCGCGCCACAGATCCTCGCCGCCAGCAGCCATTGTTCCGATCACTTTGTGGTGCACATCGATAGTATTGTAACTGAGCACTGCTTTTTATTAATCAGCAGGACATCAATAAACTAGGGTTAATTAATAATTGACATACAAATTGATACAATAAACACAAAACGAACCACCAAGCGAGCGCAAGAAATTTTGACAACTGACTGAACTGAACTTACTGACTGACTGACTGACTGAATTTCTGAAATGAAAACCAAAACAGTTTTGCCAAGCTAAAAAAATGTTTGCTGTCAAAAATATTTTTTTAAAAAACCTCTCTCTTGCACATCAAGGCCAGTCAGTCATTAAATAATCATTTTTGTATCAACTATCAAATGTTGAAAGAAGAGCACTCTCGTTACTTGCGTTGCTTGCATTTTTCAAAAAATATGACAATCTTGTTGACATTTCTTCCCAGATTGACACAGACAACGCAACTAAAATAATTATTTTTTGACTGAAGCAACATTCGCAAGTGCTTGTGTGTGACGGACGCGCGAGTGCATGTCGAACGAACGATTTTCCATGAAAATTCCATAAAAAGTGATAAAAATCTATCTAGATCGTGACTTTCTTCTGCGTTGCAGGTAAGACTTTATATTATTTTAAACCTGAGAAAATAATTATAAGAAAAATCTTGTCTAAAATCTGTAAAAACTTAATCGATGACACACCCATGTATCGGCGAATTCCATCGAGCGACTCGAAACTCCAATCCCTACTTACTTTCCATCGGTAATACATGATTTCTAACGGGAATACTAACAGAACTCTGCATTCTATGCCCGTCTATTCTGGGACTGTGCGTTCTTTCCTGCGGAAGTGTAAAACGGGCCGCAGCCGTTATCCTTATTAGGTTTATTTTGGAGCATTACGTCATTGTAATACTAGGGGAGTCTAGGGCCGATTGCCGAGCTACCTATGTGGTGTATCCGCCAGAGTATCAGGACCGGTGAGACGCTGTAGTGTCGCTTCTTTGCTCTTTTTACAGTACATAGCAGTTTTACTAATTTTTAAGTATGTCTACTTGTTTAATCTAATCTTTTTGTACTTTCACACGGAGCGCGGAGTATTGATAAAAGTTTCACTGCATATTGACTGTGTTTCTTGAATACAAAGTCATTTCAAAGTGATCCTAGCGGTCCTACTGAATAAATGCTTTTTTTATTAGTGATAATGGATGTATTATGCAGTACCGAGTTTCTAATTATAAAAATTTAGTCTCTAAATTTAAAAAACAATAAGTATTATTAAAATTAAATCAGCTGATTGATCAATATCAACAAACTACTGAAATAAAAACAAGACGAATACATTAACAATTCAAATCATTTATTGCGAAAATGGTAAAAGAAATAAATATGGTAAAAAGTCTTAAATAATTATAGAGGTACCACATATTTCACCAAAACATTGGCATGCAAAACAATGTATTCTTTAATCATTGAGTAAAATTAAATTAAATGTCTATTACTACTGTGTAAAGTACATTAATAAACAGGTTTGAAGCCATTATTTTCAACCGACTTCAAAAAAGGTGGAGGTTCTCAATTCGTCTGTATGTTTTTTTTTCTTGTTACGCGATTGTTCCGCCATTTGTTGACCGATTTTTTGTTGACCTTTTCATGTTTGAAAGGGTATACTACTAGGTGGTCCCATATAAATTTTATTCCTGAGGGATTGATAGTTTCCCCGTAAAACTCTAAACACCTTCCCTCCTAGCCATGTCACAAATAGAAATCGAATCGACAGCTTGAGTCCTGAGTCACACCGCGTTTCGAGTCAAACATTGAAGTCGGTTTTCTTTTTAGTATAAAAACGTAATTATAATGCATTGAACTTTGATGAAACAAATGTATAGTGGACCACACCCACTAACGGCATACTTTCATTGTTGTCTGTACTTTTTAGTAGATCTAATTTGAACTTTATAATGCAGGAATAAAGCTCTCTGTGATGTGCTTCTTATTTTTAATTTGAGAATAATTCTAAAAGAAAAAAAAAACAAACAGGTTTACGAATGTATCCCCAAGGTGTAGTAGACATTCGCTCAGATCTTTTTTCTAAAAGACATTTTGTTAGAGTCTATATTAGTTTAAACATCTTCATGAGAGAAATCTTCACACTATAATATTCTGGTTGTGGCTGCCATTCCTCTATTAACCCTTTTTATTTTAGCCATGAATGAAAATGTTCAAGTCCTATTATTGTGTAACCTGACTGACACCACCTAAATCATCTGAAATAGATGCAAAGGATAATAATTTAATATGCATTATTTCTATGCATGACATGGACAGTACTTTATAATACCTGCAATGTCCTACATAACTCCAGCTAGATTAGATTACAAAGGTATTGATTTCTTCATGTAGGGATGCACTTCATGCACTCAGTCATATCAGTTGGAGGTAAAGTAAGTTTGTATGAGTCAGTGGCTCTGATGACAGAGTTTTTAGGCCGCCTTAAGGCCTCCGTCATGGCTTAACGACTTAAATAGCCGGGACCGACAATTTAACGTGCCCTCCGAAGCACGGAAGCGCTCGGATGAAAATGCCACTGGCAGTCACCCATCCATTTACAGACCGTTTCGAGCTTTGCTTAACTTTGACGATCTATCGAAACAACAGTATTCAATTTGTCATGAATTGGAGTTATGCCCAGTTTTACTACATATTTAAAAGTTGATCTGTAGATATATCAGCTCAATCCACATTAAAAAAAAACATGATATGCTTGGATTACATAATCAAGTAAAATTCAGGAATTGTATTAAAAGTTGTAACTTGAATAATGAATTGACCTACATTTAGTAAGTGGTTTTAATGGCCATTGTCATTAAAAATGCATTTGTTTTCATAAGATATTTGAAAGACCATGATTGGTGCTGTGTTTGCCTAGTGGTGAGTTTGCATCTTGTATGTTCATCAATGGAGTTGGTACTTGGTAAAGTTTATAACTAGGTTCATTAACACAAGCTAGAAAAATGTATAAATCATCTAGGTAGTAGAGATGTAAAGGTCTTAAGGCCTCTGCTTAGAATCTTGCGGGCAGCGGGGCGGCGGCGGGAGCGGCGCGGGAGAGGCAGGATCTTATGCGTAAAATCAAATGAACCGGCCCTCGAAAACAGCGGCGCGCCGCCGCCGCCCCGCTGCCCGCTAGATTAGACATAGACATAGACATTTATTTATTTGCCACTCAAGCACACACAAAATACAGTAACAAAATGAAAAAAAAAAAAAAAAAAGAGAATACATGTAAAAAACAAAAAGCCTGTCATGTATGTGTGCTACAGCAGCAAAAGGGCTTCGACTCAGCATAATGCCTCGCCACAGCGAGGTAGCGAGGCGCTGGTATTCTGTCGAAAGATTCGAGGCAGAATAGCCTATTTAAACATTTTGAAGCCTAAGTTTTATTATTTTTGTCTTATCATCTGTTTTCTAGTCATCATGTTCTATCTTACCACATTACCAGTATTTTAGTGCATCACAAAAAGCACCAGTAAAACAGTGTAGGTATTTTCCAGGAATGTATAATGTAGAATTTTTTTTAAGATAGGATAGGAGTGTTCAGACAATGGACTCCAATAAGATAACAATATGCCATTCTTTCCAAAACCTTATCAAATCGTAATTATTGAGATAACATTGTAGCTGAGTCACAAGGCCGGCATCAGCAGCTGTGACGTAATCCCTTTAGTTACTGTTACTTATGCCCTGACTGTATGTTAATAACAACACCGCGTAGATCCGAAACTCCCATTTTGGTAAATTATAAATGTATAAAAAATAAAAACAGCTTTATACATGTCGATGCTTAACTTAAAAACAGGCTATATTAGTTACACGTAAACTGTTGCAAGAGCTGTTTTTGTTGTCATTGCAGCTTTTTATCTCGTATCATATACAAACAGTACCTATTTGTAGGATTGCGAATATGCGAGTTTAAAATTTTACTTTAAAAAAAACTATTTGGATAACTGACAAATTCCGAATCACGACTTCAGTGTAAAATGAGCATTTGCTGGCAATCGCAAGGATTAAACTCAATAAAACAGTTTCACTTCTATGTGTGAGTAAATTAATTATTAAAAGTAGTTACTATAACCTGCTCTGTGGCTTGGTGAGTGGTGATGTCAAGTGAGTGACCTTCATAATGGAGATGAGATCAGAAGATGATGTTTGGGGGATATGCTTGATGCTGTAATTTTAACAAGGCTGGTGTGCACTTGTCATATTAAAGTGCCTGGAAATAAAAGTTCTTACTCCCTATGTTGTCTAGAAAGTTTTTTTTTATATATAACTAGCTGGTACCCGCGACTTCGTCAGCAAAATAACATATTTGAAAACCTCTAAATAGTACTGAAAACTGCAAGAATCTTCTAAAACTTTTAAAAATGCAATAATAGCGCCATCTCGACCTCAGCCATAGGTTAGCAACGCCATCTAGTTGCCTTTAACTGGAACTTCACTTCAAGTCCCCATACAAATTTTCAACCCCTATTTCAAGACCTCCATGCTTATTTTTGGAAAAAAAGTAGCCTATGTCCGTCCTTGGGACATAATCTTTATCCAAGTCATATTTCAGCATAATCTGTTCAGTGGTTTAGGCGTGAAAAGGTAACAAACAGACAGACGGACAGAACATTTTACTACATAATAGATGGCGCCACAGGAAAAATTAGATCGCGCTATGGTTGCGTTTTGGGCTGTGTAACATATAAACTCGCTAATCCTCTAATTTTCAGCTTTATAATATTAACTAGCTGACCCGCGCAACTTCGTCTGCGCATTATTAGGATTCAAGTGCACCTGCACCTAAAGTTTATTTACCTACACTGCGTTTGAAGTGAATCAGACCAAGGAATCAAATTTTCCATACTAACCTTAACACCCTGTAAAATATCCATATGGGTTGATTTTTTTTATTTAGATAAGTCTATATTCAAGTACTTAAAGCATCTACGTTCCAAATTTCATCGCAATCGGTTAAGTCGTCACGTAGCAACAAAACAAACATTCACTAACACAGACTTTCTTTTCGAATCTTACGACTTTGAAACTGCCTTGCACCACCCATAGAAGTTGTTTTAAAAAAATAAAAAACTATTTATATTCTCCTTGATAAAAATACGGTCTTTATTTAATAAACTTTAATTAATAATCTTCGATCAATTAATAATTTTAGTGGGATAGGATTATTTTAGGAATAAGATCAGAGAAATAAGTATAAGCTAAAGCACAGGCTAAAGTAAACTTGACAAAACGCAACGATAGCGCGATCTAGAAAACGGTCAAAATTAGCAGCGCCATCTAGTTGCGTTAATAATTTTAATATTAAAAATTGAAACTTCGGATGTATTGATGAGTAGATTTATAAATGATTACCTACATGCTCATCATTAATTTTAAAATCATTAAGTAGGTAGGTACTTCAAATTTTAATTTCCAAAACGCTAAATGATCTGCATTCTTGACCTCGCAACGCTACCTGGTTGTGAAAATGAAAAACATAGATGGCGTTGCTAACCAACGCCAAGGAAAAATATTTTATTTTCTAGCTCGTTGGTACCCGCGACTTTCTCAGTAAAATAACATAAAGTAGGTAGGGTACTTGAAAACCTATAAAAATTATCGAAAAGTCTAAGCAAAAATCTCCAATAGCTTTCAAAACTCAAAATGATCGTATCTCGTCCTCCGCTATAGTAGAAACGCCACCTAGGAGAAAAAAGTAAAAAGCAGTTTTGACCTAGGGTGTTACAGTCGGCGTTCTAACCAAAGCCAAGGAAAAAGTATTTTAATATCAAAAAAATCTTAATTTCGGATGTATTGATGAGTGGAAATATACATGTTACATGTTTATCATTAATTTAAAAATCATTTACCATTCAAAATGAGAAAAAAACAAAAAAATCTGCAATGCAAGAACATAGAAAAAGTGGCGGTCACCCATCATCTTTATGACCTCGCCCAGGGTCGCTGAACTATTTTCCCCATACAAACTTGCAACCCTTATTTTCACGCCCCCTTATAAATATTTAAAGAAAAAAGTAGCCTATGTCCGTCCCTGGGGTATAATCTTTATCCATGCCAAATTTCAGCTCAATCTGTTCAGCCGTTTGGGCGTGAAAGCGTAACAAACAGACAGACAGACAGACAGACAGAGTTACTTTCAGATTTATAATATTAGTATGGACTAGCTGGTACCCGCGACTTCGTCAGCGAAATAACATACTTATTAGCAACGCCATCTATTGCATTTAACTGGAACTACCAACTCCCCATACAAACTTTCAACCCTTATTTCACGCCCTCCATGATTAATATATATAGATTTTTTCTGTCATATGAACCTTCTCCTGACAATAACAAACACAACAAAAAAAAAATTAATGAAATCGGTCCAGCCGTTCACGCGTGATGCCGTGACCAAGGAAAATAGGGATTCATTTTTATATATAGAGATAGAAGAATATAATAGAAGTTTTGATAGGAATTGTAAATCACTCAGTCTTATGAAACTAAGGTTAATTTGGCCACTCTACTAAAAATCGCGTGTTTATCCACGATTCTTGCGTGTCATATTATGTGCCATCGTAAGCTTTCAAACGACCTATGAATATACGAACACCAACCACACAACAACCACCTATGTTTAAAGAACAACATCTGTTTGTTTCTAATTTTGGAGTTCTATGAAAAAGTGTGGTACTTTTCTCTCCTATTCAGTCGAAACTATAAACACAGATGTGTCACATACGGATTATGATAACAGACCGCACATGGCCTTTGAAAATGACATTGAACGTGAATGAGGTAAACTGTTGTTTGTGATAGACACAAAAGTTGAGGTCCTACCTTACTATTCGTTGCGTGTATATTGCGATTGATGTAGGTACGACTTATCTACTTAAGTAATTTTTGCGTCTATGTATTTACGAATTATTTTGTGATTTTAGAGAAAGTTAATGCTTTTTCTAAAAACACTACAGCAGTATTCACATACATTACTATGACGTTTCACAGTGTGCGCGGACGCACAGGGTCCCATAATGAGTAGGTTTTGGGACCCTGTGCGTCCGTAATGTTTGTGAATACCGGTGTTAGAAACTTTGATTAAGCTGGCGCTGTCTAGGGTCGATGTTTTACTTCGGGCTTTGTCTAAATAATGTCTAGTGACGTGGTTTTTTACCTCCGATAGGTTTTCTTCCCAGATATGTTTTTTTGAATAGTGATTGAATAGTTTTTTGAGTAGTAATGGGTTTTGGTGAATAGGGAAATCTCAATTACACAGAAATGTAGGCAATGAATGAGTCATGGTGGAATGCATTGTGTAATGAGATTGTCTCCAGTCGCGCTGTAGCTATGCGCCATGATGCGCGATTTATTGATCCCTATTAGCTAGGAGTGCAGGGAAACTGTTGATTTTATACCGCTTTTACTGCGAAATGTAGCGGAGATCAATGGGCTTTCAACCTGTCATGATTAAAATTACATGAGACGTTCTCAGAGACATTAACGGCTACTTCCTTAAGCGTTCCATAATGAAGTTGAACATTTTACTACGAAACTGATTTAAGTAGCCGTTAGCGTCTCTTGAATTGTCTCAAGATGAAATAATGTCTACCGCGGACCGCGTCTTAGGGATACTGCTGTGATTCTTTTCCCAGATCTTTAAGATTCTCCGATGGGTTGGGTACCTAGCCAGAGTCGCGCGACAAACGTCATTTTGTAGAAGATTTCTAGGTTTTTTTTTTTTATTACAGTTGAATAAAAACTTTCACCATGGAGCAAATTCCACCGCCCAGGGAGGTGAAGATCCTAGAAACAGCTGAGGATATTCAAGAGCGTCGTGAGCAGGTAAAGTTTATATTCAAGTCATCAAGGATATATTCAAGCTGTGCGAGCTAAATTGCACTTTATTTCGTCATAACAAGACTCACTGTTTATTGAAATTATTTTCAGATAAATTTTTTGTTTTGTCACAAATCAACTAAGAAAGAAGGCAACGAAACCAGGTCATGTAGGAACCGTGACGTGGGCGTCGTGACTTAAATTGTCCCGTCTGTGAGAATATTCGCCTGAACACCACAGCCGGTGCTTCGTTGAGGCAATCAAAATAATGAGCGTTGTCGCTCAATGCCACGCCTACTACACATCCTATATAGCTGAATAACGCTATTTGGCAATGAAGTTTAAGTAACTATAATTGTGGAAAAAAATTGTTGCCCTTATTAGAAAAGCTAAAATAACTATTGAAGAAAGATTCAGTATGATGGAAGTACTGTCATAGAGTCAGAACATAGTGGAGGATATCAAGAAAAAAATAATTAGATGTTATGTTATTGTCAGGACAGCACCTGTATCAGCCACTCAATTCAACTTGAATTAATGATAGAGAAAACAGCCAGTGATAAAAGCAAGCATAACATTATTATTTTCGTTATCGTTTATCTTATACGAGTATATTATTTATAATTCGCTTTACATTTATAACAATGAGTATTTCAGACCCAAGTATGGCCATATCTTGTTACTACACCAAGAACTAAATTAAATAACCAGCGCTCCAACACTCGAACTGTTGGAGCAAATGCTAAGGGTTAGCCGTATTTTCACCCACAATTATGTTAATTTAGGAATAAGAATAATAAAGTTTTATTTTCTCCACACCATATACAACAGTTACAATAGGTTTAATTACCTATTATTATCTTATTATTAAATTAAGATAGTTAATGATATGAATGTTGTCCAGGTCTTGAACCGCTATGAAGACTTCAAGCAAGAGGCTCGCGCCAAACGTGAGAAGCTCGAGGACTCTCGCCGCTTCCAATACTTCAAGCGTGATGCCGACGAGCTCGAGTCCTGGATCCAAGAAAAACTCCAGGCCGCCAGCGATGAGAGCTACAAAGATCCCACCAACCTACAGGTTCCTGCTGTTTGATTATTGTTTTAGGGTTTGAAAGAACTGGTGACACAGCAAGAAGATGAATGAATAATAGTGTATCTTTTGTTCCCTCTTGGTTAATTATAGTGTGGGACACATTTAACGATACTCTGTCCTTGACTAGTTGCTGTTCCATCCTAATGCTGCAACCTTCGGCGATAACTATTCATAAGCAATAGTAGTTAGCCAGATTTTACTTATTACATATCCCTTGAAATTCTTTATTCGTAAGAACTGGAGATACCCCCTAGACCGCCCGAAGACTAGAGACAATAGCTTAAAAGTCATCCTCTTTACTTTCAGTAATAACTTCTCTCTTCTAGGCCAAGATCCAAAAGCACCAGGCCTTTGAGGCCGAAGTGGCGGCCCACTCCAACGCCATCGTTGTCCTCGACAACACCGGCAGCGAGATGATATCCGCTGGCCACTTCGCCTCGGAAACCATCCGCAGGCGTCTGGATGAGTTGCATCGCCTTTGGGAGCTGCTGTTATCTAGACTGGCCGAGAAGGGCATGAAATTGCAGCAGGCTTTGGTTTTGGTGCAGTTCTTGAGGCATTGCGATGAGGTCATGTTCTGGATTCATGATAAGGTGAGATTTATATTTTGTTCTATTGATACGGTATAATTTATCTCTTTCTTAATGAGGTTCTTTATATTCAGAATGTGTTTTTTATTTGGTACAATTTGTTTTCTCTTTTCTGACATTCAGCAGTATCTTATATCACACCATCTACGAGTAGAATGTGAATGTTGGATTATTTCGAAATTAAATTGGGACTTGTTATGTATAGTAGTCAGCATAAAAATTAACCTAATAATAATAATGGTCTCAAAACTTATGTAAAGGATGAACCCTGATGAGTGAACAATTTCGTTATACCAAAATTCCATTATCCATCTATAATCACTTTCTTTTCTAGGAGACCTTCGTGTCAGCCGATGAGTTCGGCTCTGACCTTGAGCACGTGGAAGTGCTGCAGCGCAAGTTCGACGAGTTCCAGAAGGACATGGCGGCGCAGGAGTACCGCGTTACCGAGGTCAACCAGCTCGCTGAGAGACTTGTGCTAGAGGGACACCCCGAGAGGGAGACTATTGTGAAGAGGAAGGATGTAAGTGATCATAGATATAACATAGATATACATCATACATATACATCATACATATAACATCTATGTATAATATGTATGTATTTACAAACAAAAAGTATATAAGTAGTATATCAGTTATCTGGTTCCCATAGTACAAGCTTTGCTTAGTTTGGGGCTAGATGATGCTGTGTGAAAATGTCCAGCATTATTTTTTATTTATTTTTATAGATAATTTGTTTAAGTTAAGAATTTTATATTCAACCAATTCTTGCCGGAGTGGTGGAGCTCAAGATCGTGATATGTGGAGGGAATTGGGGGAGATCTAGGCCCGTGGGACACAAAAGACTAGTAGGTATAGTAATAATATAATAGTATGAAGCGATTTGGACTGATAAGTCCTTTCATGTTTTTACAGGCTTCATTGGCATTAATTTTGAAAAGGCGTTGTTTCTAATCTTTCCAAGATTATAATCAAAAACCTTCTTACATACATTAAGTTGCCGAAGCATAAAATACGCGAACGTCGGATTCGCGTCATACCATTCGCCCAAAATAAATCTGTCTAATTTTAGCTATCTTACAATATTCAAATTAATTAACAAATTCCTATCACTTCAAAAACACAATATAGTATTGAATGTGAACTCTTTGCTACACAAATAAGGCCAGGATAGGAGTCCTCACTGCTCAACTTTGCAGTCACTGGGAGGGTCCCAGTATGCTTATTTGCAAATTTAGCTTTAGTTTTAGTTGTAGCCTAGTTTAAAAGGTTGTCTGGAAGATATCGCTATCCAGCGATAAGACCGCAAATTACAAACAATGGTATCTATGTAATAATCTATATCTAAGTATTTAGGTATCTACATTGCGTTGTAATAAAGTTTTTTATTCATGCATTCATTCAAATTATTCTATTCTAAAATAATTTCCTCCAGGAGCTGAACGAAGCTTGGCAGCGTCTGCGCCAGATGGCGCTGATGCGACAGGAGCGTTTGTTCGGTGCCCATGAGATCCAGCGCTTCAACCGCGACGCTGATGAAACCATCGCCTGGATCTCAGAGAAGGATGTCGTCCTGGGATCCGATGATTATGGACGTGATCTCGCTACTGTGCAGACTTTGCAGGTTTGGGCTTTTATTTACTGCCTAAAATTGAGATGAGATTATGGGCACCGATACTTTGACCATAACGGTGAAGGAAAACATCGTGAGGAAACCCGCAGCTTAGTCAGCTCCACACGTATTGACGTCATCTTTCCTGTGTGCCAGGCTGATTAAGCTGAGAGGATGATTTAGGTGCTGGGCAAGCCTATTCCATCTCAAACAATGTCCCAGGCTCTACAGTGTCCCGTTAAGTGTAGGCATAGGTTGCCTCTTGACGCTGTATAAATCATCTAATATAGATATAGAGAGAGAAAAAGGCCTAAGTTTTTTTTTACTTTGACCAGCCTCTTTCTTTGGAGTTTTACAACAAGTAAAAGAAAAATAATTCTGAAAAATGCTACCTACCCCCTACGCACCGTCTGTAATTAATTCTCAACAAGACACCAAAAAAGCAAAGAAAAGTGACCTTTGCCCAACTAATACTATAAAAATCTTCAGCCTATAATCATCAGATCAAACATTTTTTCCTCCTATCAAATAAACCGTACTTGTTATTTTCTTACAATGAAGAACGAGATGTATGTATGAGTCTTCATTAGTGATGGGCCGAATGTGGTTTTAACCGAATACGAACTTCGGCCGAACATTCGGTTAAAATGAAAAGTTCGGCCGAAGTTCGGTAGGTACCTAGTTTCATTGTATTTTCTCGAAAGAAATACGTCAAATCCTGTTTACGCGATCGTTGAAGTTTTCTAAAGTAGATGTAGTGTGGTGCTTGTACTGCTTTTCGCTGTGTGACAAATATGGATGATTGGGTTGTCGTTACAACTACTTTTTTTCAATTCTACGACTGTTCTGAAGGTACGTGTACGTACCTAAGACGCATTTCACTATTTTAATTGGCATAAATCGATAACACACACGTTTAACACTGTAAAACCTTCCGATTTAATATTTTATAGTGTTAACTGTGTGTGTGACTTTAGTTGATCGAGTGAGCGAAGCGTCTCAGTTTCGAGATTGGCCAAAAAAATTATTTTGTCTGTCATTCAGGTCGCATTTTTTAACCAATTTTGATGTAAAGAACGTCGGCCGTTTCCATACAAACTGTGACTTGGCTCAAAAAATTAACGATTCCAGAGTTGATCTACCTACAGCCTGATTTCTTGCTTACGAAGCCACTTGCCGTATGCAATTCGTAATTTCTTATTATCAAGCCGAAAAATAATAATGACTATTTATTTACCCCTAAAATGTACTGAATTGGTATAATTATTTTTTATCTATGGAAAATTTGAGGTCCGATCTTGCCGTCCTTCTTTGAACATAGGTTCCGTAAGTAGTATAGTAAGATTTATATTTACTTTTGTCGATCGTGATGTATCGAATGACGGTATCGAAGAAAAACAGGCTGTAGCTGGAAGAAAAATGTCGTTCCATTTTACCGTCACGACCGCCACGTCACGAAATCGTCACAGTGCGAAGCGCGCAACCGCGAACAGTCCATTGTTAGTACGGAAGTGTGTTTGATTGGAATTTGAAGTTTTCAGTATAGAAAAGTACTCTTTGCTGCGTGTACCACGGCACTCACGTACTTTTGATTACTATATTATGTAGTACCGAACTTCGGCAGTTTGAACCGAATTTCGGCTGAATGCCGAACTTCGGTTCAAGCTGCCGAAGTTCGGTTTAACCGAATGTGAAACGAACTTCGGCCCATCCCTAGTCTTCATTTATCCTAAATACGTAGTTGTAGATCCTGTCTTAGTTCATTGTTTTACATAGTTGTGGACTAACAGAATGTTCTCTTTCCAGCGCAAGCACGAAGGTGTAGAACGCGACTTAGCTGCGTTAGAAGACAAAGTGGC
The DNA here is from genome assembly GCA_951394285.1 of Epirrhoe tristata. Taxonomy (NCBI): domain Eukaryota; kingdom Metazoa; phylum Arthropoda; class Insecta; order Lepidoptera; family Geometridae; genus Epirrhoe; species Epirrhoe tristata. The sequence goes on from OX596139.1 coordinate 11,688,659, forward strand.
GACATTGGACGGTGAAGCGGCGCGTTTGGCCGCTATCCACGCAGAGCACGCGCCCACTATACACGGCAAGCGGGATGAAATCACGCGCGCTTGGCAGAAGTTGGTGCAGAAAGCGCAGGTGCGTGTCACACGATTCTTATTATGACTAAAATGAATAAAAATACTTCCATTTTTTTTCAATAATACTAGGAATATTGCTGCTAAGTTTATGTTTCTCTTCAATGCCGCCCTTTTGTTTCAACAATTCCTTTACCACTGATGTTTTGTACAGGAACGCCGCGGCGAACTGGAAAGCGCTCACGCTCTCCACCGTTTCCTGGCCGACTACCGCGACTTAGTGTCATGGCTGTGCGACATGCGCGCTTTGATCGCGGCTGACGACCTCGCCAAGGACGTGCCCGGAGCTGAGGCGCTGCTCGAGCGGCATCAGGAGCATAAGGTACGCGATTTTATTAATGACTTTAAAAAAAATAACCCGTTCCAACCTCACCATACACAAGTGATACGACTCAGAAACCTTCAAAAACCTAGCTTACTCATCGGCAACGCACCTGCAGCTGTTTTGATGCTGAAATGGTCCAACGGTGGTAATTAATTAGTGAGTGCACCATTAGGTTTGCTATATATTTTAGATGCAAAAGTCTTCCCCATGTATTTCATCTTGCGATATCGTGCAACTAACGCAATGAAAATAATTAAACTTGCAACAAAACTTATTAATACCATACGTTTCGCTGCAAGTTTAAGCCCTACATTCTTCAAAGCGATCATGACACTCATTGTCACAGGATTAAGTTTGATAAAAATGATGTTGAGAATGTTTTTCGAATCTCTATTAATAATCCTACATAACCAATAAACTTTGGAAGGTAGTCTAAAATCCATTTACTCCTCAGGGCGAGATGGACGCACGTTCGGACGTGATCCGAGCATGCGCGGCCGGCGGCGAGGCACTAGTCGAATCTGGGCACCGCGCGTCTTCCGAAGTATCCACTGCGTTAGCCACCTTGGAACGCGAAACCTCAGCGTTACACGCCCTGTGGGATCAACGTAGAGTCTTGTATCTGCAATGTATGGATCTACAGCTGTTCTACCGTGATACTGAGCAAGCCGATGCGTGGATGCATAAGCAAGAGGTAGGTTTTGTATGTATGCAAGGGATATAGTTTTGTGTGCTTCTGTTAATTTCTATTCAAGCGTTCCATGTATAATTTTTGTTACTTTTTTTATGATTCAAAGAAACTTTTATTATTTATTTTCAAGCAAGATATATTAATTCTCTCAATTTATGGATTTACTGCCTCTGTTATGTATGTCAGCACAATAATGTTCCATTCTCTTTTTCTACTGTATTTATAAAACAAAAACTCATTCAAGTTATTGCTGAAATAATAAGTACAACAACGCTATCTATTTGGAGACTAGATGTTATTTGCTGAAATTACGAGAATTTAAAATGGAACAGATGGAATGGAATATAAAAAAGAAGGTACTGATTTTCAATGGTGTAATTCTATAATAATTTCCCCAGGCTTTCCTCGCTAACGAAGACGTGGGCGATTCCCTGGACTCAGTTGAAGCTTTACTGAAGAAACACGAGGACTTTGAGAAGTCGCTCGCGGCGCAAGAAGAGAAGATCAAGGCGCTCGATGAATTCGCGTCTAAGTTGATCGAGGGACAGCATTACGCGGCTGACGATGTCGCGCAAAGGAGAGAAATGGTGAGGATTTTTTATAAAGTGTCTAGAAAGCTGGCGGGAATATGAAAACATATATTTGACGACCTCTGTGGCGCAGTGGGCGAAGGTCCGCCTGCGACGCGAAGGTTGCGGGTTCGATCCCCGCCGCGGGACAAATGTTTGTATGACCTACAGATATCTGTCTCGGGTCTGGGTGTTTCTATGTATAATACGTATGTATTTAAAAACAAAAAGTATGTAAGTAGTATGTCAGTTATCTGGTTCCCATGGTACAAGCTTTGCTTAGTTTGGGGCTAGATGATGCTGTGTGACATGTCCAGCATTAAAAAAAAAAAAAAATAATTCCATGATGGCTTACATGCCGATCGTTGTGGCACAGTGGACCAAGGCCTGCCTCCGATGCAAGTTCTATTCTCACTGTGAAAAAATGTTTACTTTGCGTTCTCGATGATGCTGTTTGAAATGTATAGCAGGATTATAAAAAAAAAATTGGTTGTCTGTAAAGTCGGTTTACTGACGATAGTTGTACGTGACAACGTCTACGCATCGCTCACTCAAGTAGGAGAGAGACGGATGTCGAACGCTGCCGAACGCAAAGGCCGATTGTGCTTCTTTGTCGCTCGTTCCGCGCTCTCGCTTGCACTTCAAGCCTTACATGGAACGCCTCAGAGCGAGGTAACGCCGCATGACGTCTTGTTTTTTCGTGCGTGCAGCCGGCTCTATCGAATTATAAGACGTTGTCACGTCAAAAATATGTTAAATATTCCTTAGTACAAACAATTACATACTTACATTGATGATGAAGACATAATAATTAATAAATAATAATGTGTGTTTGACAGCTGTTGGAGCGTCGCGCCGCTCTATTGGAGAAGTCGAACCAACGCCGCGCATTGCTCGAAGACGCTTACAAGTACCAGCAGTTTGAGCGGGACTGTGACGAGACCAAAGGTAAAATTGCAAGAGATAATTGCGACTAAATTACAAGAATTCCTGTATTTCATGATACTTCCTAAATTCAACTTCTCTCACACATAGGAAGTAGGTGTAAAGCCAATGTTTCTTCTGGATAATTGTAACATTCTTATACTAGATATTAAACTACATTAAGAGAGCAATTTTAGCCATTACATGGATACATTTTATGTGAAATAATAGTGAGTACCTGGTATACCCATTGAATTTATTGAATCAGCACGGTAGCATCCACTACTGGGTATAGGCCTTTTTTTTAAAGCCCCTCTTATCAATGATCAAACAAATCTTTCCCTTTTATAACATTAGCCTAGAAATAAGAACTTTTGTCTATTACCAGGCTGGATCAACGAGAAGCTAAAGTTCGCTACCGACGACTCGTACCTCGACCCCACCAACCTGAACGGCAAGGTGCAGAAGCATCAGAACTTCGAGCAGGAGTTGCAGGCCAACAAGCCCAGGGTCGATGAGATCTTCGCTTCTAGCAGCAAGCTTTTGGACCAGGAACATTTTGCTAAGAGTAAGTGATGATGTTTAAAATATGAATCATTTGATTTACAGAATCAAATACAATAGAATCAGTCAAGCTATCTAAGGATCGTTAAGAACGATCTATAGATAGATATTTGAATTCAAAGTACATATGCTAGTAATGCCGTGAACTAGAGCTACAAAAACCGTATGGGGATAAGGTTTATTTTAGATGATCCATAATATCTCGCTTAGGGAGAAAGTATTCTGGATGTATAGCGAAAATAAAAAATAGAAAAAATAGTTTCTGAAAACTGTCAAGCCGCTGTCAATTTCTTAGACGCTTCATTGGTTAGAGCACCACGGATCTGCACGGGTTGCAATCCCATAAGGCAACTTAGGGATTCATTTTAAAATGATATATCAGCCTTATTCTAGTCATAATATAATTCAATATCCTCAGATCAAATTGAATCTCGCGTGGGAGAGCTCGGCGGTCTGTGGGAGAAGCTTGTGGACGCGTCCGAGACGAAAGGCAGCAAACTGCAGGAAGCCGCGCAACAGCAGCAATATAACCGCGCTGTTGAAGACGTCGAGCTGTGGCTGTCTGAGGTGGAGGGACAGCTGATGAGCGAAGACTATGGCAAGGTCAGTCGAAGTTCTGCGCAGCTTCTGAGCAGTAAGCAGCTTAATAGTAGAAGAAAAAGAAGGAACAGGGAGGTTAACTTGCTGTTCAAACAGTGCCAGGAAGTTCAAACACTTCGTGTGCGTCGCGGGGACGCAAAGGGTTAGTGTTCACTGTCGTTCTCAGCAGTGTCATTCAAAGAAATTGGCCGCAATTCTCTGTGTATGAACGAACCTCTGTCCATCACTGGTATCATGGACGAAGAAAACTAGTTTTCTTCGTCCATGCTGTTATTCAAAGTGTTATTAGACATTCTGCGCGATCGCAAAGTGACCGCTAGTTGAAGGAACAACTGTGCAGCGCTTCCGTTTTTCCGAGAGCACGTTTAGTTTTTATAAACAGGTGAATGAAATCAGCAGGTAACAGTTATTTCATTAAATATTTGTTCACAGGACCTGACCAGCGTTCAAAACCTGCAGAAGAAACATGCTTTACTCGAGGCGGACGTTGGATCGCACGCGGAACGCATCGACGCGATCCGTAACCAAGCCGAGCAGTTCATTGAAAGGGGACACTTTGATGCTGACAATATTCAGGCGAAACGAGTAAGTAGATTTGATTATTATAAGAATGTGTCTACTTTGGTGTGTTTTTTGGAAAAGGATAGGGGCAAAGTATGATTAAGCAAAGAGCTTGTACGAAGAGAGTTAATTAGGCTAAAAATTAATGCAATGGATTGTGATCCGAGTTTCCTATCATCAAAGATTTGTTTTTTTGAACAATTTATGACCATGAATATTATTAGTACGCTTTGAAGAGATATCAGGTAGTCAGAGTCAGAGAGTCCAAATACAAATACAAGACCGACATTTTGAAGTTTACATTCTATACGATAAAGGTTTCAAGCTTATTGCCAGAGAGTAAAGCTGGGTACTGACTAACGTTACGAGGTGTAATGTAACATGTTACACAGCGAGCATTCATGCAGTCAGTACGTAATGTTACGGGGAAACCAGCGACCAGGCTTTTAGACTGATTTTAGCACACGGCGTAACGTAACATGCTCGCTGCGAATGGTACATTACGCCTCGTAACGCCAGTCAGTACCCACCTTAAGAACACTTAACTAGATTTACGAATCTGGTATTTAAATGCTGAATAGGAACTAGTCCCTATGCCCCAGACAGGATGTTCTTGTAAGCCAATCATTGCGACTTATTGAAATACAGATTCGAATAAATATTTGTGGTATTCAAATTCTAATGTAGTACTAATTCCTCAGGATGCGCTAGTCAGCCGTTACGCCGACCTAGACCGTCCCATGGCGGTTCGCAAGCGACGTCTATTGGACTCGCTTCAAGCGCAGCAGTTGTTCCGCGATCTAGATGACGAGGCCGCCTGGATCAGGGAGAAGGAGCCTATTATCGCGTCTACTAATAGAGGTGAGAACTTTTACTAGATTGGGCTGATCATAATATTATTTCACGCCACCAGAGTTGGCCATTAGAGTGGTTCGCAAATCGCGTTAAATTTAGTGAAGGTTTTGTCGCCCCTAAAATTTAGCTGCCACTTTCATAAACCGTACCCATTCTAATACAAGTTGTATCCAGGTCGCGACCTGATCGGCGTGCAGAACTTGATGAAGAAGCACCAAGCGGTGCTAGGCGAGATGGCGCAGCACGAAGCTCGCGTGGCCGCCGTGCGAGCCGCCGGCACCGCGCTCAGGGACCAGGGGCACTTCGCCGCGGAGGACATCGCTCAGCGGCTGCAGCTGCTGCACGACCAGTGGACGCAGCTGCAGGAGAAAGCGCTGCAGGTACTGAGCTTGTTTTGTTACTACTGCGTGTTATGAAGCAAACCTGCCATTTGAGTTCCCGAATGCGTTCTTAAGCCGTGTCTCCTGCGACCAAAAATAACAAAACGTTTTCCATCCGCCTCGGATAACATTTTGCGTACAAAAAAGTTAGGCCACGCCTATATTTTGTTCGATGTTTGATATTAGGTGTTAGAAAACACAAAAACAGTGTCGCAGGAAACCCGGCTTTACGATGAGCGCATAACATGCAGATGTGCGAATACAAAAATGACATACTGTAGTGTTTGTGTACTTACATAACAGATACTTACACAACAGAGAATTGAATGGAGATTCAGGGTGTGGTTTTAAAGATGCTTACCATGCATCTTTGACTTTGAATATTTATCTCTCTTATATATTTTAGTATGTATGCGAATCTTCATACTAATAAATTCCTCATTTACAGCGTAAACAAGACCTGGAAGACTCACTCCAAGCGCAGCAATACTTCGCTGACGCCAACGAAGCCGAGTCCTGGATGCGTGAGAAGGAACCGATGGCCAACACGCAAGACTATGGCAAGGACGAGGACTCTTCCGAAGCGCTGCTGAAGAAGCACGAAGCGCTTCTCTCGGATTTGGAAGCGTTCGGCAACACTATCAAGAGTCTGAGGGAGCAGGCTGATTCTTGTCGTGTGAGTGTTAAAGCTTTTTTTTATTATGAAGGACTGTAAAGAACGTGTATTTAAGAGCTGGTGGTATAAGCTCTGAAGGCTAATTGTAATTTTAAATATTCATGAAACGTGGATAGAAGTAGCTGAATGGGCAGACCAAAGCAAACGTGCATGGACTTTGTGAAGGAAAAGAAACTATGCAATGTTGATAAATTTATATTTTATGAAACATCACTAGATCTTTGGATTCAAGAACATTAAAAGATATCCATGACTCCAGTGAAGTCGCATAATATCCAAGTATTCATTTGCCACATCCCAACATTGTTTTCTCTATTGTATCTAACTGCATTTAAATAAGGTCGATATTTGTTTAGCAACAAGAGTCCCCAGTGGTGGACACGTCAGGCAAGGAATGCGTGACCGCCCTGTACGACTACGCTGAGAAGTCGCCGCGCGAAGTCTCTATGAAGAGGGGTGATATGCTCACCCTGCTTAACTCCAACAACAAGGTCAGTCTACGGTTTTGTTCTTAGGAAGAAATAAGGAAGCTTAAAAAAGTCCTAAAAATTACATGTACTTAAAAAAACAAAAAATAATTTTGTTTAAGAGGCGAGCGGCGCCTCTTAGTGTGAAAAACAAAATTATCTTCGTGCATCCAAACGCCTTACCTTCTGCTTATATTTGTAGTCTTTTTCTTGTCGTGTCACCAGTTCTTTTGAACCAGTGTGGTGAAAGGATTTTAAGTGCGCCTCAAAGAGGCTCCTTTCGTGCACTTGACACATGTTTTTGAACTTTGTAGGTTCTACGACATGCCGGTTTCCTCACGATGTTTTCCTTCACCGTTTGAGAGTACTGGCATAGTGCACTTTTCTCCGGTCGAAAAACAGGTGCACGAAAAACAGGTGCACGAAACACCATTGGTGCACGACCGGGATTGAACCCACGACCTTTACCACTAGACCACCAGTGCTCTGTATCCACCAGTGTATGTCCATCAGTGTATATTTGTAGTAATGTATGTATTGAGTCCATAAGAAATGTATGACGCAAAGTTATTGTTATATGAATAACAATAATACACAAGCCATAACTCATAAACTTTAACCGCTGTACATAGAATCTGTAAATGTTTAGACCACATAACCAGAAATGTCCCTGTATGAAATGAAGTGATAGATAATTGTATTCTTATCATAAGCTGTTATCAAAAAACTTTTCATTGATACTCAAAATGAAGTAGGTTATGTGTTTTCGCGACATGAAATAATAATATTCTAATACATAAAACAACAACTGAAATCTATGCTTTCAGTATCACACTGATTCTTAAACAGAAAAAAGCAGAGAACTTTATTACAAAATGAAGTGATCATGTTGGTTTATGTCAAGTTAAAACTAGAGATTGCAACAAAATGAGAAATCAAAAATAATATTAGCACTAAACCACAGATCATCTTAGTTGTGTGCTAAGCATGTTTTAAGTTTTGTCATTTTAGTTTGTTTGGTCGTTTTATAAAAGGCCAGTTTGTGATTAATTGAAAGATTCAGTTTATCAATGACCTAATTGATGTATTTATTGTTCTGGTATTTCTTCAGAATGTAGTCACACAAACAAAAATATTATTGATCTGAGTCAACATAACGTATGACTATTTTATTATGAACAGAATTTATACAATCAATCAGTAACAAATGTTTCTATAATAGATTTGGCCTTCAGCTAGGTGTACCAGTATTAAAAGTTACTTACGAACTGTGACTGTTTCCATGGAATGTATTCTCCAATTATCTAAAACTCAGAATAGTTTATGAAATAGTCTTGAGAGTTTTGAAAGACTAAGAAAATATATAGACAGTAGTAATCTGCTAAAAGAAAATTCAATAAATTTTAGCTCTACATTGCCCTACTCTATCAATGCCCATCATCATCTTCCTGCCCTTTTCACAACATGTGTTCTTCCATTCTCCTCTATCAGCCGTCATCTCACTCTATCAATGCCCACTTCTAACAAAAATACTGAATATTCCAACGTGACATTATAAGCCCATCGGCGCATAACGATATACATGAATCAAATGTTGTTTATGGTCAACCAGGTACACATTTAATAACGTCTGACTGAACAAATACGCACGATTCGCGATTCGCTGGTTCATACATCTTATGTTCTTTGTAAACAAATCTTTCATGAGTTCAGTATACTATCGCGCCTCGAAGTCAAAACACGCGTTGTTCTTAGCGTTGTTCGTTTAACACGTTTTATCCATTGTAATCTGGATAGGAGCGACTGTGTTTACGTAATGCTAAGTGACGACATACGAAAATAAATGATTACCACTCCACACGAACGAACGTATCGGAACCACGAAATATGATATCTGAATTGTTCTTGTGAATTTGAGTATGTTTTTAATACTAAAGTTCTTAATATTTATGTGATCAGAATCTCTCAAATGTCGGGAGACTGTGAAATAAAAAATTCAAATTTCAGCCATGTAGAAAACACATTTAATGAATTAAGTTCACTTCACAATTAATATTTTTAAGAGCAATTACAATAAAATTATGACATTTAAGTGACATGAATCTCAATTCAAAAGACAAAAGTATAAAGAATAACTGTTTGTGAATAGTTTAATGTGTTAAAATTTTGTGAAATCAATTCAACTGTGATATTACCGTGATATTAGATAGTTCAAAATGATAGTTCTAAGTTGGTTATGCGTGATGTGGTTTGAGAATGCCGTCTATCACAGGAACAGTGATAAGAGGAAAATTGTAGCACATGTAAGTGATAATCTGTGTCGTAATTTCGTAGATTGTCAAATCGGAACTTCTACCACACTTCTACTGCTAATGAGAAAGCTACGTTTAAATATTTGATTGCCATGCCATGGTCAAAGTCAAAATTACTTGAATTGAATTTTCACCTTTGGAAACGGTCCGCGTTTTTAAAAAGAAAGCACGTATATTTACATGATCCGTGGTTTTATACATACATACATACATAAAATCACGCCTCTTTCCCGAAGGGGTAGGCAGATTTTATGTTAAACTTATTTATTGTAACTTCTTTAATCTGGCCTAGACTGGTCTATATTTTCGTTTTTGTTTTACAATAAAGCCGATGTAGTTTTGTAGTCCAGCTTCATAGAGCATATGTTAGTAATATTATATTGTCATCATTTAGGAGCGGCATCGGAAACAATTGCTCTACTGGAGCGTATAATGTTTCCTATGAATAAAACTGAATGGAACAGAAGAAACAATCTATCTTCAGAATGACAGCTTTAAAGATTCCTCTTTTTGATTCAACATGACGTATTTTCATTTAGAAGTTATTCATTATTTTTTAAGAATTTGGCTTCAGATACTTTTATGGTTTCTATCATGCCTTAATTTCATTTTGCCGTTAAATACTGTTAGTATTCATTTGAGCTGTTAAGCGTTTTTCAAATGCATACTCCTAAATATCTTCAACACTATACCGTACACTAATAAACACAAGATTCAAAATGGTTTGTTCAACTGTAATTTGTTGACAGGACTGGTGGAAGGTGGAAGTGAACGACAGACAAGGCTTCGTTCCTGCCGCGTACGTGAAGAAGATCGACCCTGGCCTAACTTCCTCGCAGCAGAACCTTGCTGACTCCAACTCTATCGCCGCCAGGCAGAACCAGGTATAGAATAGAATAGAATAGAATGATTTTTATTTGACACGCACAAACAACACAGAACGGAACTTTAAAATAAGACAGAACATAAATAGGTAGGTACACAGGTAAATGAAAACAGACAGAATGAAACAAATACAAGAAGAATAAATGAGAGCACAAGCCTTATAAATAACTTTCACAGGTAAGTACCTACGAAAAGGAACCAATTAGTCTCGCTCTGCGTGGCCTTGTCCAGTCAAATAGGTATACTATATAAGTATACTCACTTAGTCAATATTTTCAATTGTTTTTTTAAAGAAGGGGCTCTCTTTCCACCACGCCGCGTCGTTTCACGTCGAAAGTGATTAAATTACGCTATATTATTGCGCAGAGATAAAAAATATTGCAGTAGACCATTCGGTATTGCTTATGGTCTTATGTCTTGTGTTATCGGTTTCAAGAAAGCTTTGGTCTACTAGTTCGTGCTAATAGGCAATTCTAAATTCCAATGGTGTCTTAAGGTCACTTATACCTTAGCCATTCAAGTCTGGCTCATGCTTGAAGGTGCTTAACTGAGTTTAGTAGAAGTATGCCATAATACAATTATTTTAATACAGAAGTAATTGCACGCTACTGTAAATATTTGGACAGGCTACACGTATCTGGTGAATGTTTGAGTAAAAGATTAGCTTTAAATCATCAAAGTGATCCCAGCGGTCCTACTGAATAAATGCTTTGGGGGTAGAATGGAATTCCCCCAAGATATGACAAAGAGGGAGTACTCGCTAAGGTTTGCCCAACTGAGTCTACGGCTCCACTGTCACTGGCTCCAGGTGAGTCTACGGTGAGTCGAGACTGTATGCCCGGATGAATGCCGCTAAGGAAACTCCACAAAGCGTTATCGAGGAGGGGAGAAGCCTGCAGAACCAGGAAGTCGTCAGGGCGGCTGCGGTGGAACTGCGGAGGCCGAAGGAAGATGCTGGTGCTGGTGTGCTGGTCCGGAAGTAAGCTTGAAGGAGAGAGAGAAGAGAAGAGACGAAGATAGAAGTCTGCTGATGATGATGATGATGGCGGGAAGTGCTGCGCTGCGTTGTTGAAGAAATCGTGTTCAGGAATCCAGTCGTCGGGTTTCGGCAGGAATCGTCCGAGGTAGTCGACGGCTGGCACGTCGAAGGTCACCACTTTGGGGGTAGGTGGTATTCCCCCAAGTTATGACAAAGAGGGAGTACTCGCCTCGCTAAGGTTTGCCCAACTGGCACACTTACCTTAGGGCCTTTCGGCCGACAGTTATAGTCGGATAGTTCTATATAGGCTTAGCGTCCAGTAAACTTCGTCAGCGCGATCTAGAAATGTTTCCACAGATATAGACATAGTTATTACTTTTTGCATGTTCCTAGCGCCATCTAGTGGTACAGCTCCGAAGTACGTCGCTGTAATTGACATCTCTTGAAGTTCAGCTTTATAGTTCAGCTTGTAGTTCAGGCGATGGTAGATAGAGGTCGCCACAAATGCTTTTTGACTTTGACTTTGAAATATAATTCTGTCGTTAAAATATATGTTTTTGCAGCTCAAGTACTGCGCTACTTATCCATATTATTGCAACAATTTTTCGGTAAAAATTACATGAATATCCTCCATAACCAGTGCAGTTCAGACTGGCCAACTATATCTAGGAACAGTAAATCCTGAAAGATAAGGGGAGAATTTTGCCCGACGGAAGAACGACATGTGGGTCGATAATGGGTGAGGATAGCGCACAGCCGGGTAATGTTTCAAAGAGGCCTATACCCAGCAGTGATGTCAGGCTGATGATGATGAAGTGAAGAGTTTTAACCACATTTTAACGTGAATTATTTCAGATCGATGGTCAATACGACAACTTGCTGGGCCTGGCTCGTGAACGTCAGAACAAGCTCAATGAAACCGTCAAGGCGTACGTACTTGTGCGGGAGGCAGCTGAGCTACACACATGGATCAAGGACAAGGTATCTAAACTTTTATACCAAGCACAATGGATCTTTAGCTCTCTGAAGTTAGGTGCAATAGCCGATTGCGCAGGTTTGGTAGAGTAAGCGAGATAGCACTATTTTAGGCGTCATCAAATATGGGTTCTGCGTAGCTACGCAGAACCCATATTATTATACAGTGCGTATATACGCACAATCGTTCTTTAGCTCTCTGAAGTAGCTACTTCAGAGAGCTAAAGAACGATTGTGCGTACTACGTTAGTAAGTTCGTATGAGTCATGGCTTAACGACTTAAATAGCTAACCGACAATTTAACGTGCCCTCCGAAGCACGGAAGCGCTCAGATGTAAATGCTACTGGCGGTCACCCATCCACTTACAGACCGTTTCGAACGTTGCTTAACTTCGACGATCTATCAAGAACGACTAGGCAATCACGACCACGAGCGCTTTACTACGTTAGTGATAGTAAAATTACAGACAAACACAAGTATACTACTAACATGAGAAGAGCCAAGTCGAATGTACTCTAGGCTATTGAATTTGTATGAAGAAAGATGGTGTTGCAAGTGAAAAACTTTGGTCTAAAGAGGCTAAGTGATTGTATAATACAACAGTTTTAGTGGAGTTTATAATATTTATTCTGCATTTTTGGAACGCCCGCCATAGCCGAGGATGGGACAGGCAAGACAGAGGCGTTTAATTCTTTGTGGTTGTGTTTCTTAATATTTTTTTCTTTGTAAATATGATGTGGTTTGGATCCCAAAAGAAACTTGAAATTCGTGCGTGTCGAGGATGGCATGATCATTTTGCATGTTTTATAAATGTTTCGAAAATCTCGATGTTGGTGAACCTTTTTTCGTGTTTCAGAAAATAATGTTTAATTCCTTCAATTTCTCACTTTTTTACGACTATCAATGTTGTGTATCACTCGGTAAAAGTAAACTTTACGTGTCTATTATCTTGATGTAGAGCCATGTTGGTCGAGTGGGGTTGTGCCTCGACTTTCAATCCGAAGGTAATGGGTTCAAATCCAGGCCGTGCATCAATAGATTTTTCGTTTCGTAAAATTTATATGCGCTTTAAGACGAGCTCTCTTAACGGTGAAGGAAAACATCGTGAGGAAACGCGCAGCTTAGTCAGCTCCACACGTATTGACGTCGTCTTTCCTGTGGGCGGCTGATTAAGCTGAGAGGATGGTTTAGGTGCTGGGCAAGCCTATTCCATCTCAAACAATGTCCCAGGCACTACAGCGTCCCGTTAAGTGTAGGCATGGATTGCCTCCTGATGCTGTATAAATCATCTAATATAGATGTAAAGTCCTAAGTTTTTTTTATCTTGATGTCAGACAGAAGATACACCGACGTTTTCCTCAACGCGACGCAGCTCCGTAGAAATTCATCAGCGCTGCTCTGCGCTGGTAGTCTTTCATACATTTTCATCGATACAGTTACGCTCGACCTTCCTCAGCGCTCACCTTCGGTTGCGGACTAAGGCCGGTTTTAGTGCTGGACCAACCGTACGCACCGACGGTCGGTCGAGCACTGAAGCCTTAAGCTTTCAAAACATATGAATGTTCTCACATTTGTTTCATTAATAGGAAATGCACGCTCAAGTGCAAGACGTGGGCGAGGACCTGGAGCAAGTGGAGGTGATGCAGAAGAAGTTTGACGACTTCCAGAACGACCTGCGAGCGAACGAAGTGCGACTCGCTGAGATGAATGAAATAGCAGTCCAACTCATGACTGTGGGGCAGACTGAAGCGGCGCTCAAGATCAAGACTCAGATGCAGGTGTGTGTGTTATTAGTTTTTTATAGACTATACAATAGTTTTTCTTAAAATCATTGTAATATCTTTGTTGTTTACTTGTACTTTCATAGATATAAAGACCTAGATGAGAACACACAGAGCCAATTAGAGTGGCGTTTAAGGGAGGAAGCTATGTTTAGCAGTGGGCTATAATTTGAGCTGCCAATGATGATGACGATTGTACCTAACTGTATAACTCGATTCATTAAAAAAAAAACTAAACTAGTTTGGATAACCATGTTCTCTCGCTTGCACACGAATGACGGCGCTAGTTTGCAAGCAAGAGAACATGTTTGCAGTTAATTTAGATTCGTTTCTCTATTGAATTGAGTTATATCTGTATCATGGTTTACTCAAACAATGTCCCAGGCACAACAGCGTCCCGTTAAGTGTAGGCATAGGTTGCCTCCTGACTGTATAAATCATCTAATATAGATGTAAAGGCCTAAGTTTTTAGTATCAAGGAGCTGAACTCGTAAGTTGACGATTTTTTCCCACACCGCTGAGCTCTGAATTATGTTTATCCATGTATCTATCTACCCCTTCTATGCCCCTTCTAAACCGTCCATTCGTCTTCATATCCTCAGGAGCTGAACTCAAAGTGGACATCGCTGCAGCAGCTGACGGCCGAACGCGCCGCGCAGCTCGGTTCTGCGCACGAGGTTCAACGATTCCATCGCGACGTCGATGAAACCAAGGACTGGATCGCAGAGAAGGAGGCCGCGTTAGCTACTGATGATCTGGGCAAGGATCTGCGATCTGTGCAGACCTTACAGCGTAAGTACACCAGCTTACAAATTCAATTCAACTTTTGCCACAATATTTCAAACGACCAAGTCAAATGCCTTCGAAAGTTCGAGGAAACAGGCATGGGAGTCTCAGCGTAATATTTGACAGTCTGCTTCAAACGTAGTATTATTTCAGTTGATAAATAAGTGATGAAAGTTTGTATGGGGAAGATAACAGCTTTCAATGCGGCCGAAGTCGCAGTTCGCTAGTCGTTAATATATCTTGCGTATCATGGGGCAGAAATCGCTGGAAAAATATTTAAAAGCTTACCAAATTCGGGCTATATCAAGAATATAGAACCTCCTTCTATTTTAAGTTTCAAACAGAACCCATTGAATAAATTCCTTTTATTAAATAGCGCTTTGGCAACGCCTTTGTCGCCTTTGTTGTTTGAAGATGCTAAGTTATTTTATTTAATAAGTTTGTAAGAAGGTCTTAGTTTTTTTTCTTTTTCAATTTGTAACCTAGTTCTAAATATTTACCTACTTATTTTAATTAGTTACTAAGCTAAGATGTTACTGATTGGGCGGTATAGTCGCTCAGCGACAAAGCCCTTTTCTTTTTTGTTAATGTAAAAAATAAAATAAAAATTCCTTTTGAATAAAAATTCCTTTTACAATTCAATTAAAAACTTATCATATAACAGGCAAGCACGAGGGCCTAGAGCGTGACCTAGCCGCATTAGGCGATAAGATCCGCCAATTAGACGACACGGCGGGGAGGTTGATGGCGACACACGGAGATTCGGCCGACGCGACCTACTCCAAGCAACGAGAAATTACTGACGCATGGCAACATTTACAAACTCGAGCTAACGCGAGGAAGGAGAAACTTCTCGACTCTTACGACCTGCAGAGGTAAGTCTTTGTTGTTGTTTCTAGCCCGCACTGTCCCACTTCCAAAGGCCTCTCGAGATTTCCAGTGTTTCCGATCCAACGTCATTATTTGATATAGATAATCACTGAAAGCGTCTAGCTCAGCTTCGCGCCAACGATTGCGTTGTCTGCCTGTTCTAAGCACCCGCGGAATTTAAACTTTACCGATCTTTGGTGACTCTTTGTACAACTGAATCTATTGAAAATTCATGTTGGAGACTCGTTATAGATAGTGTGTGAACAAATGGTAATGGGTGCAATTTTTGCAGATTAGATCTACACTAATATTATAAAGAGAAAGATTTGTTTGTTTGTATTGAATGGGCTCAGAAAGTACTGGACCGATTTGAAAAATTATTTCACCAATAGTATCCTACATTATCCCTGATGAACGTAGGGTATATTTTATCCCGGGAAAGTGAAATTTTCCCGAGGGACCGCGGGTAACACCGCGACGGACAATTAGAATAGATAAAACCCATCCAAACACCAAAAATAAGCAGAGGTTCAAGCAGATATAATCTCAGAATATGGATGCGGGTTATGTTGCGGGTGTTGTATGATCAGTGACAATGTTTGTATGATATACAAATATTTGTCTCGGGTCCAGGTGTTTCTATGTATAATATGTATGTATTTACAAACAAAAGGTATACTCGTATAAGTAGTATATCAGTCATGTAGTACCCATAACACAAGCTCTGCTTACTTTGGGACTAGATGATGCTGTGTGAAAAGTCCAGCATTATTTATTTTATTTATTTAAAAAAAAACTTGTCAGGTTCCTATCGGACTACCGCGATCTGATGGCCTGGATCAACTCCATGATGGCCCTGGTGAGCTCGGACGAACTCGCCAATGACGTCACCGGCGCCGAGGCCCTGCTCGAAAGACACCAGGTACGTTATATACTACTAGTAAATGTTTGAAATCATCGACTAGTCCATTGGTAGAACATAGTGATACTTGCTCCAGAGATCAATTCAATCAATTGATTTTTTATAAATCGAGGGCATGTCTCCTTTCACGACTTTTCTCTAACTCTCTTGGCCATCACCGCCCATGTCAAAAAACCAACCTGTATACATGTTATCTTCTTTTTTGTATTGAAATGTTTATATCATTTTATTACAAGCTAAAAAGCCGTTTGTATGAATCATTCAGTTTTCCTTCATAAATTATAGCTAGTATAGTTTTCATCTGTGATGTTTTCTCTCATTATGTATGTAATCAGATTATAGCACGCATCAAGGATAAACATACAAGTCTAATGTTTTTCTCCAATTGATAGGCATAGGTGCGTTCATATTGAAAGGCTTCAGCCATAATTGGACCCTTTATGGTCACATTGACGACCTCTGTGGCGCAGTGGGCGAAGGTCCGCCTGCGACGCAGAAGGTTGCGGGTTAGATCCCGCCGCGGGACAAATGTTTGTATGACCTACAGATATTTGTCTCTAGTCTGGGTGTTTCTATATAATATGTATGTATTTACAAATAAAAAGTATACAGGGTGTAAAAAGACGTCTACCGAAGCCGAAAGGGGTAGGTACAGCATCCCAAAACACAACTAAATCCAAAAGGATTTTCCGAAAAAATCATTATATCCGGAGAAAACCTACCTCGCACAGCTGGTCGAGCGTATGTACTGGGCGCGTTTTTATAAGTAGATTCCTGGATTTTGAGGTTTAATTGTTTTTTTCTTTTATAAATGAAATGACTAGGTAGGTATGGTCTTATTATGTTGTACTAGTAGAAAAAAACTAGAAAATAAAATAAAATGACGTAGCTAAGTCAACATTTTTTTTGCGTTTTTTTTTTTTTCAATAAATATGTTCAGAATCATGGTCTGATCTCTCAGTTTTCGGTAGCAGTCTTTTTACAACCTGTATAAGTAGTTTATCAGTCATCTAGTACCCATAACACAAGCTCTGCTTACTTTGGGGCTAGATCAGGCTGTGTGAAGAGTCCATTATTTATTGATAAAAATATACTCAAATACTAATTCATAATGTTTGAAGTCCTACAAAGACATATTTATGGCATTAACGATAAGTATGTTATCCCTGACGTGTGCTACAACTCCCTGAATGTTTCTAGAGCCAGCGTTTGGAGATAGATGCGCGTTACGGCATTATGCCGCAGGTCAGATGCACGCATGTGTGGCGCCTTACTTACAATACGCAATAGTCACGTCCTCGCTTTCTGTTTGTAAATTTTTAGTGGATAATTAAAAATTAAACATTAGCAATAGGATTTCAATATGAATAATTTTGAGTAATTATCGACACCAACTGGACGACCTCTGTGGCGCAGTAGGCGAAGGTCTGCCTGCGACGCAGAAGGTTGCGGGTTCAATCCCCGCCGCGGGACAAATGTTTGTAAGACCTACAGGTATTTGTCTCGGGTCTGGGTGTTTCTATGTATAATATGTATGTAATTACAAACAAAAAGTATATAAGTAGTATATCAGTCATCTAGTACCCATAACACAAGCTCTGCTTACTTTGGGGCTAGATGATGCTGTGTGGAAAGTCCAGCATTATTTATTTTTTAATTTATTTAAAATTTATTTAACTAGTAGTCTCAACTCAATATTTTCAAATAAATAGTCAGAAAAAATCAGTATTCACAAAATGTTATTAGATCAGCAGTAATATCCACCATTATTGTAGAGTCAATGGGATTGATTATTTTATCTGATGTATTCTGCAATTATTTTATCTAATTGTTCGTCCCAAAATATAGCGATTTTTTTACTAAAAGAAATCTTAAGAGACAATCTACTTCAATCGTAGAATTACTTGATTCCCAATTCACTAAAAATGTACAAATCGCAAAGCATGTAATGAAATTAATAATCTAAAAGAATAATTTGTACACTTCAATTGATTTGTAAAATGCAAGTAACGTTAGAGAAAAATAGTAGATATACCTACTCTAACAATCTTATATACAAAACTGACTACAACTAAAGTCACGTATCTAATTTGTACAAACACTTGTTTTTTAAGTGTTGTTGACTTGTTGAAACAAAGGTATAGTATCGTTGCATTACAACAACGAACGAATTATATTCTATACTTATATTTCTTGTGTATTTTCAAACTTAATCTTCCATAATTCTGTGTGTTGTGATTTTTTCACGTTGTTTTGTGGTTTTCGTGTTTTATTATTTAATAACTTTAAATTACTCTGGTGATCGCTGCCACCTTGTATTTAGTAAAAACTGTGGGAATTGGGTACAAATTAAAACAAGCTATCATCCCTCATATTCTATTCCAGGTTACAGAGTTTTTCCATTCCAAGTTTCACACATTGACTTGATTTTAAATTATTTTCCTAAAAAACCCGGTCTCGAAATTGAATTTCATACGTAGTCTCTGTCTAGCACTAATAATAACGATCCTGTTTGTAATGTAATTCTCTCTCTCAAAATTGCAAACGGAATTGTGTAGAATGCTGCGCTGAAATGTAGACTTACCTATGTTGTAATGATTGAATACTGTATTGTAATATGTGTATTGAACAGGAGCATCGCACGGAGATGGACGCTCGCGCGGGAACCTTCCAAGCGCTGGAGCTGTTCGGCCAACAACTGCTGCAGAGCGGACACTACGCTAGCGTCGATATCCAGGAGAAACTCAATAACATGGGCGACGCGAGGCAGGAACTCGAAAAGTAAGTCTAAAAGCATTTGTTCAGTAGGACCGCTACGATCTAAAACTAAAAGGGGCTTATTACAAGAGAATGAGCCGAGTTTAGACCAAGTCTAACTAAAAAACTGTCCCTAGAAAAACGATCTTTAAATACTCGTACATAGAACGCTTTTTTGTGGTAATAGTTTTGTTTTGACATGTGTCAACATGGGGTTCAACTAAGGTTTAACGTTTATGTAATAAGCAGCAAATAGTCTTACTTTCTTTCATTAATGAATCCTACAGGAACTTGATAAGTTACATTACGGTTAAGGCTCAAGAGAAAATCTACAAATCAAAAGGAAGACCCTTCAGTTGATAAATAATAATTACAGTACGCAAAACCAATCTTTAGCTCTCTGAAGTAGCTGCGCAGAACCCATTATCGATGACACCTAAAAAAGGAAGACAGCGTTGTATAGCTGCCTCGCTCACTTGCTTAGTTTGTTGCATCGTTCTATCTCGCCTACTCGCACAAACCTGCGCAACCGTTTATTGCACCTAACTTCAGAGAGATAAAGATCGGTTGTGCGTACTGTAAATCGGTTGTAAAATGATGGTAAACAAAGGCGGGTTGGTCTGACGCACATTGTGACATGCACGTTGTTACTATGCGTAAGCGTTGGAACGCTCCATGGACGAATGAGCGCTCAGTATCGCTTACGCACACAGAAACAAATCCAGACCAACATGCCTTCGTGAGAACAACTATACTAACTTCTATAACCTCCAGGGCGTGGGTAGACCGTCGCATGAAGCTCGACCAGAACCTAGAACTGCAGCTATTCTACCGCGATTGCGAGCAAGCGGAGGGGTGGATGGCGGCGCGCGAAGCCTTCCTATCGCCCGCAGACCAGGTGGACCTGCCCGAACAGGCTCAGCCGGATAACGTGGAGCAGCTTATCAAGAAGCATGAGGACTTTGATAAGGCTATCAATGCGCATGTGAGTATTTATTCGGCTACAGAATTACCTGCTTTTGAAGCACCGTAACGCGTTTTATGGTTGCTGTCGTGTCTCACACTCCCTGAGGAAGGTTGAGGTACCGCTGGAGTAATCTAGCAAATTGGTTGTGTACAAGAGTCACAATCAAAGAGGCAATATGAGTCCAAATCATTGAGATGATGGCTGTCTGTAGAGTGGAAGAGAAAATACTGGTTGTCATCATCATCAAATTTAAGAGCTCAGCTCTTGTCGGTGCAATGATGCAACTTCCTCCACCTCTCCCTTTCCAATGCGGTCTCCTTTACTTCCTTATACGACATGACAGCGATCTTCTCTTTTATCTGACTCATGAAATTTATTTTAGGCCTTCCTCTTCCTCGTCTTCCTTGCACTTTTCCTTCTATGATTTTCTTGATAAAGCTGTCATGTTGTATAACAAGTCCAATCATTTCACTTTTGTACCGAACACTTATAAAAGTGGGAGAAGATATTATGTGATGATTAGTCCAATTTCGAAATTTTTTTGTACAGGCAGATGCCAGTAGCCGTTTTTACTAATAGGATAGGTGACGACATAGTCCTCCATAGATTCTACGATGGGAAAATCACTATGTTTTAGTTTTTTCCTTTTCTGACCCCATATTCAAAAGACTGATTCCTAGTTCCTATTCAAATGTATATTTAATTACAGGAGGAGAAGATAGCCCAACTACAAACGCTAGCTGACCAGCTGATCGCGTCAGACCACTACGCAGCCGATCCGATTGATAAGAAGCGGCGGCAGGTGCTCGACCGCTGGCGGCATCTCAAGGAGGCGCTTATTGAGAAACGATCCAAGTAAGCGGTTTTACTATAGCTATATTATTTAAATGTACAATTTTCTAGCTATATTATTTTAAAATTAATAAAAAAACTTTAACGACTACCTTGAATTACGGAGCGAATTTAGTTGTGTGTTGGGATGCTCTACCTACCCCTTTCGGCTTTGGTAGACGTCTTTTTACACCTTGTATGATTTGCAATTCCGTGCCGACTGGACCTTATTAGCACAGGAGAGGGATGAATGGAGGGAGTGGGGGGGAGGCTTTTGCCCAGCAGTGGGACTTTGAGGGCTAATATAAAAATAATGATTTGTGTACCAGATTGGGAGATGAGCAGACACTACAGCAGTTCTCCCGCGACGCCGACGAGATGGAGAACTGGATCGCGGAGAAACTGCAGCTCGCTACTGAAGAGAGCTACAAGGTAACTTTCATACATTTTAAACTAACTTACCAAGAAATTTACAGTACGCACAACCGATCTTTAGCTCTCTGAAGTTAGGTGCACTAAACAATTGTGCAGGTTTGCGCGAGTAGACGAGATAGGAAGATGCAATAAACTAAGCGAGTGAGCGAGGCAGCTATACTAACGCGGGCTTCGTCTTTTAGGCGTCATCAAAAATGGGTTCTGCGGACGATGCAACAAACTAAGCGAGTGAGCGAGGCAGCTATACTAACGCGGGCTTCGTCTTTTAGGCGTCATCAAAAATGGGTTCTGCGCAGCTACTTCAGAGAGCTAAAGATTGGTTGTGCGTACTGTACAACGCAAACAGTTAACTTCACGAATGCCTAGATTCTTTTACCAAGTTTTCTAAATATACTTTCTATTTCAACAGGACCCTGCCAATATCCAATCAAAACACCAGAAACACCAAGCGTTCGAAGCGGAACTCGCCGCCAACGCGGAACGTATCCAGTCAGTTCTGGCTATGGGCGGCAACCTTGTGCAGCGCGGCCAATGCAGCGGCAGCGAGGATGCTGTGCAGGTAATATCAACCTTATGTGTATTGTGATAAAGCTCATTGCTTCGTCGACAATATAAAACTTATTTGAGCTCTTGTTATGTTTAGATGTGCGCGTATATTGACTGTCAGCGAAGAGTGACAATCTGCCTACTTACCATGACTGTCTGTTTGAATGGCGTAAAATGAATGAATTTAGGCCGAAGCATCTTTTCTACATCCATTTCTCATTTTCCACAGAAAGATACGAGTATAAGTGCCTAGTATGATGACGGTGAACAAGCTGATAAATTAATCTATGCTCGATAAGAACTTCACTAAGAATTTGACACCCTTGATAGATAGATAGATAAACACTTTGTTGTACACAAATACCTTATACAGAGAATATATAAAAATAAACAAATTGTACAATAACCGGCCATATCGCTAAGAGCGATTTCTTCCTGGCAACCATTTGTATGGACAGGATAGTCGAATACAGAAATACAGCGGTGTACAAAAGTAGAGAACAGTAACAAACTAAGTACCTACCTATACATACACAACACACACAAATTACCAGAGAACTGAAGAATAGCAAACCTTGAATTACTTTGCCAAAATAAAATACACATTCTTAACATAGTTTTAAACCTAATATTGTGTGATTCAGGCTCGCCTAGCGTCCATCGCCGACCAATGGGAGTTCCTCACGCAGAAGACCACAGAGAAGTCCCTCAAGCTGAAGGAAGCCAACAAGCAGCGCACCTACATCGCTGCCGTCAAGGATCTAGACTTCTGGCTTGGAGAGGTAACTTATTCATTCGCAAACAAACATACAATTATTTGAAACCAGAGAACTACTCTACAAACACAAATATTTGGAATCAGTAAAACTTTTAATAAAATCTCTAATGACAGTTTCTTACGTGACATCAGGCGCAATTAACATAACCAATCAGGAACCACAAGAAATCAAAAATCTCCAATCCTCCAGCTATTTGATTGGTCAATTTAACTTGAATTGACCAATCACAAAGCTCGAGCCCTTGTATATAAACTGTGGTATAGATACAGGCAACAGACATTTGCTTCAATTCCAATGTCTGATGCATTCTAAAATATCTTATTGCATTTAGGTTGAGAGTTTATTGACCTCTGAAGACTCGGGCAAGGATCTTGCCTCCGTGCAGAATCTCATGAAGAAGCACCAGCTGGTCGAGGCGGATATCCAAGCTCACGAGGACAGGATCGATGGTAAGCCATATTTTATAAACAATAAAATAATGCTGGACATTTTTCACACAGCATCATCTAGCCCCATACTAAGCAAAGCTTGTACTATGGGAACCAGATAACTGATATACTACTTATATACTTTTTGTTTGTAAATACATACATATTATACATAGAAACACCCAGACATGCCTCTGACTACCCCCCTTAGACATCTTCAAAGGATCTGGAATAAGTAACATTAAAAGA